>OV702280.1:277444286-278644286 GCA_916181665.1 Avena sativa
TCCTCTCCCTTGTTCCAGCAGGCAGCGGAGGTTGTAGCACTCTCCTCGTGATTCCGGCAGCACAACGGCGTGGTACCGGGAGTAGAGGGGAGATCCCGCGGGGCTTCGCCTTAAGCCGGAGCGAGTATGGTGGAGTATGAGAGAGGGCTATTAGTGGTCTAGGGATTAGACACACCAATTAGAAGGCTCTAAACCGAAGGCTAGGGCAATTAGAAGCTCTAAACCAAAAAGGCTCTAAACCGGAGATTAGAGGATAGGAACTTGTGTGTCTAGAGGAGGAGGCCCTGCCCCTCCTCTTATAGGTGGGAGGCGCGGCCAAGGGGAGGGGAGTCCCTCCCCAAGTCGGCCTTGGTTGGGCGCGCCGGCTTGGAGAGGAGACTCCTCCCCCAAGTCGGTTCCAACCACCTCTTGCTTGTTTCCCACAGTTTCCTGTTTTAGCCGTTTGACTTTCAAACTGGACATTTGACTTTTCTTTTTTAGGATTCAATTTAATCCTTTATTTGGAACAGCAAGAACACTTAGTACATGATGCAATCATTCCAATATGTAATGACACATTCATGTACCCCTCCCCCCTCCCGGAGTGCCGGACATTCCGGAACCTTCTAGAACATTCACCGGAATCATTTCCGAACTCCGAAACGGGACTTTCCTTATATGAATCTTATTCTCCGGACCATTCCGGATCACCTCGTGATATCCCGGATCCCATCCGAGACTCCGAACAACATTCGGTCTCTTTCTCAAAATACCATAACTACTCAAAACAACGTCGAATCCTTAAGTGTGTCTTCCTACGGTTCGTGAATTATGCGGACATGATCGAGACACTTTTCCGAACAATAACCAATAGAGGAATCTGGAAATTCATATGGCTCCCACATATTTCTACGATTACTTTGCGATCGAATGAACCACTTACATACGATACCAATTTCCCTTTGTCTCACGATATGTTACTTATCCGAGGTTATGATCGTCGGTATCTCTGCATACCTAGTTCAACCTCGTTACTGATAAGTACTCTTTTCTCGTTCCCGTGATATGTGATCCCTTGTGAGCCAGTCACATGCTTGCAAGCTAATTGGATGACATTCCACCGAGAGGGCCCAGAGTATATCTATCCGTCATATGGATGGACAAATCCCACTCTTGATCCATGTGTCTCAACCAATACTTTCCGAACACTCAATGCCACCTTTATAGCCACCCAGTTACGGTGTGGTGTTTGATGTCATCAAAGCATCCATCCGGTAAAGGTGATATGCATGATCTCATGGTCGAAGGAATTAGGTTACTATGTATCAGAAAGCATATAGCAATTGAACTATTGAAATGACTTGATCTTTATGCTACGCTTATCTATAGGAGTATGTCCACCATATCATTCTCCTAACGATATGATCTTGTTGTTGATAACATCTCAATGTTCATGATAGGGAAACCACAATCATTTATCAACCAACAAGCTAGTGATGTATAGAGGCTATACTAGGGACTTCAAATTAAGTTTACAAATCACACAAGTATCAATGTTTCCTTGTTAATACTATTATAGCATGAATGTAAACATTTATCATAAACACAAAGATATAATAATAACTATATTTATTATTGCCTCTAGGGCATATCTCCAATAGTCTCCCACTTGCACTAGAGTCATCTAATCTAGATTACATGGTAATATACCGAACACCCATGGCAGTTTGGTGTTGGTCATGTTTTGCCCTCGGGAGAGGTTTAGTCAACGGATCCGCCACATTCAGATCTGTGTGTACTTTGCAAATCTTTATATCCCCATCCTGGATATGTTCTCGAATAGCGTGAAAACGTAGCTTGATATGCTTCAGCTTCTTGTGTGACCTTGGTTCTTGCGCATTGGCTATGGCGCCCATGTTATCACAGTAGACATTGGGTCCAGCGCACTAGGAACCACACCCAGCTCTGTAATGAACTCTTTCATCCATATCGCTTCTTGTGAAGCCTCCGAAGCAGCCATGTATTCCGATTCAGTTGAAGATCTCGCCACAACGCTTTGCTTTGCACTCCTCCAGCTAACTGCTGCACCATTCAAAATAAATACGTATCCGGATTGTGATTTAGAATCATCCGGATCGGTGTTCCAACTAGCATCGGTGTAACCATTAACAACGAGTTGTTCATCACCTCCATAAGAAAGAACCATATCCTTAGTTCTTCTCAAGTATTTAAGGATGTTTTTGACCTCTGTCCAATGATCCACTCCTGGATCACTTTGATATCTGCTAGTTAAACTAACAGCATATGCAATGTCGGGTCTAGTACATAGCATGGCATACATTAGAGATCCTATGGCTGATGCATAGGGAGTCTTACTCATCCTTTCTCTATCTTCTGCCGATGTCGGACTTTGAGTTTTACTCAAGGTCGTATTGGGCAACATGGGCAAGAACCCTTTCTTGCTTTCTTCCATTCCAAACCTCTTTAGAACTTTGTCCAAATATGTACTCTGTGACAATGATATTTGGCGTTTCGATCTATCACTGTAAATCTTTATGCCTAATATGTAAGCTGCTTCGCCAAGATCCTTCATTGAAAAACTATTATTCAAATATTCCTTGACACTATTAAGAAGGTCTACATCATTCCCAATCAACAATATGTCATCCACATATAGTATTAAGAATGCTACAGAGCTCCCACTCACTTTCTTGTAAATACAAGCTTCTCCATAAGTTTGTATAAAACCAAAACTTTTGATTACCTTATCAAAACGTTGATTCCAACTTCGGGATGCTTGCTCCAATCCATAGATGGACCGTTGAAGTTTGCATACCTTGTTAGCATCTTTAGGATCGACAAAACCTTTGGGTTGCATCATATACAACTCTTCATCAATATCTCCATTGAGGAATGCTGTTTTGACATCCATCTGCCATATCTCATAATCATAATATGCAGCGATTGCTAACATAATCCTCACAGACTTTAGCTTCGCTACCGGTGAGAAAGTCTCATCGTAGTCAACTCCTTGAATTTGTCGAAACCCTTTTGCGACAAGTCGAGCTTTATAGACAGTAACGTTACCATCAGCATCTGTTTTCTTCTTGAAAATCCATTTGTTCTCGACAGCCTTTCGGCCATCCGGTAAGTCCACCAAAGTCCATACTTGGTTTTCGTACATGGATCCAATCTCGGATTTCATGGCTTCTTGCCATTTATTGGAATCTGGGCTCATCATCACTTCCTCATATGTCTCGGGGTCATCGGTGTTGTCCACCAACATGACACTCATAACGGGATCATACCAATCTGGAGTGGTACGAGTTCTCGTTGACCTCCGAGGCTCTGTAGCAACTTCAACCGAAGTTTCATGATCACCATCATTAGCTTCCTCTCTTATTGGTGCAGGCACCACAGGAATTTCTTCCGGTGCTGCGCTACTCGCAATTTCGAGAGAAGGTTCGACAACCTCGTCGAGTTCTACTTTCCTTCCAGTCGCTTCTTTTGAGAGAAATTCCTTCTCTAGAAAGGATCGATTCTTGGCAACGAAGATTTTGCCTTCGGATCTATGATAGAAGGTATACCCAATAGTTTCTTTTGGGTATCCTATGAAGACGCATTTTTCCGCTTTGGGTTCAAGCTTGTCCGTCTGTAACTTCTTTACATAGGCTTCGCATCCCCAAACTTTAAGGAACGCCAATTTAGGTTTCTTCCCAAACCATAATTCATACGGTGTCGTTTCAACGGATTTAGATGGTGCCCTATTTAAAGTGAATGCGGCTGTTTCTAATGCATAACCCCAAAATGATAGCGGTAAATCTATAAGTGACATCATAGAACGAACCATATCTAAGAGAGTTCGATTACGACGTTCGGACACACCATTACGCTGTGGTGTTCCTGGCGGTGTCAATTGTGGAAGTATTCCGCATTTCTTCAAATGCTCGCCAAACTCGTAACTTAGATATTCACCTCCACGATCAGAACGTAGAAATTTAATCTTCTTGTTACGTTGATTCTCTACCTCACTTTGAAACTCCTTAAACTTCTCAAAAGTTTCGGACTTATGTTTCATGAAATAGATATACCCATATCTACTCAAGTCATCCGTGAAGGTAAGAACATAACGATAACCACCGCGCGATGCTACACTCATTGGACCACACACATCGGTATGTATGATTTCCAATAAGTCCGTAGCTCGCTCCATCATACCAGAAAATGGAGTCTTAGTCATTTTTCCCATCAGACATGCTTCGCATCTTTCAAGTGATTCAAAATCAAGTGATTCAAGAAGTCCATCGGAATGGAGTTTCTTCATACGCTTCACTCCAATGTGACCAAGACGACAGTGCCACATATAGGTCGAATTATCGCTTGATTTCAAACGTTTAGCCTCAATGTTGTTGATATGTGTATTTCCACTATCGAGATTCAATAAGAATAGACCATCTATCAAAGGTGCATGTGCGTAAAACATATTACTCATATAAATCGAACAACCATTATTCTCGGACTTAAACAAGTAACCGTCTCGCAATAAACAAGATCCCGATATAATGTTCATGCTCAACGCAGGCACCAAATAACAATTATTTAAGTATAAAACTAATCCCGATGGTAGATGAAGAGGTAGCGTGCCGACCGCGATCACATCAACCTTTGATCCGTTTCCCACGCGCATCGTCACCTCGTTCTTCGCTAGCTTCCGTTTATTCTGCAGCACCTGTTTCGAGTTACAAATATGAGCAACCGAACCAGTATCAAATACCCAGGCACTACTACGAGTACTAGTGAGATACACATCAATAACATGTATATCAGATATACCTTTCTTCTTGATGTTGCCGTTCTTCAAATCCGCCAAGTACTTTGGGCAATTCCGCTTCCAGTGACCTTCTCCCTTGCAGTAAAAGCACTCAGTATCAGGCTTAGGTCCAGCCTTGGTCTTCTTCGCCGGCGTGGTAACTTTCTTACCACCCTTCTTGAAGTGTCCCTTTTGCTTAGACTTGCCTTTCTTGAATTTGGTGGTCTTATTGACCAACAACACTTGGTGCTCTTTCTTGATCTCCACTTCTGCAGATTTCAACATGGCAAAGAGTTCTGGCAACGTCGTGTTCATGTTCTGCATGTTGTAGTTCATCACAAAGTTCTTGTAACTTGGTGGTAGTGATTGGAGGACACGGTAAATCCCCAAAGCATTAGGAATCACTATACCCAAGCTTTGAAGTTTGTTTGCGTGCCTAGACATCTTAAGCACATGCTCACTGACGGAGCTGCCCTCTTCCATCTTGCAGTTAAAGAACTTTTCAGAAGCCTCATAGCTTTCAATTGCCGCATGAGTCTCAAAAATCAATTTGAGATCCTCGACAATATCATATGGGTCTGAATCCTCAAACCTTTTCTGAAGCTCCGATTCCAAACCATACAAGATAGCACACTGAACTATGGAGTACTGATTCTTCCGAGCGAGGTAAACATTCTTTACTTCATCGGTAGCATCATCTGCAGGTGGGTCACCCAGCGGTGCATCCAGCACATAGGTCAAATTACCAGCTGTGAGGACAATCCTCAAATTGCGGAACCAATCCGCGAAGTTGCTTCCATTGTTTTTCAACTTTTCTTTCTCTAGGAACGCATTAAAATTGATGGTAGGGGCTGCCATTGATCTACAACATATTTGCAATAGTTTAGACTAAGTTTATGACAAATTGAGTTCAAATTAATAATGAAATTAAACTGGGTGAACTCCCACTCAAAACAATATCCCTCACATTGTTTTAGTGATCACACGAACCAAATCCACCATATCAACACCGATCATCACGAGAGTTGACATAGTTTCAATGGCGAACAATCGACATGTTCATCATATCTACTATATGATTCATGCTTTACCTTTCGGTGATCCGTGTTCCGAGACCATGTCTGTACATGCTAGGCTCGTCAAGATCAAACCTTAGTTTCCGCATGAGCAAATCTGGCTTGCTCACGTTGTATACACCCGATCATCACGTGGTGCTTCGAAACAACAAGCTTTAGCAACGGTGCTAACTAAGGGTGAACACTTTATGACTTGAAATTGATGTGCATGAGGGATCATCTTATAATGCTACCGTCGTCTACTAAGCAACACAAGATGCATAAAGGATTAACATCACATGCAATTCAATATATATGTGATATGATATGGCCTTTCTTCTTTGTGCTTCCGATCTCCATCTTCAAGCACGAACATGTTCTCCATCATCACCGGCATTGCATCAAGGTCAATTACGCTTCTCCATGGTTGTCGTCCACCGGCTTCAACTATTACAACTACTTTGAATAGACACGCGGGTCTTAACATAAATTAAAGACAACCATATGGCTCCTGCCGGTTGCCAACTTACAATAAGGAACATTGCATACATCAAATATAATCACAATCATGGCCATATCACATCACTGCACACCCCTGCAAAACAAAGTTAGATGCCTCTACTTTCTTTGCATATTTTACGTGGTTTGGGGCTTTCAATAAGTGTCATTCTAACTGACGAACAAGAACCACAACATTGATACTAGCATTGTTGATCACCCGTTGTAAATTGGATCTTAACTATGCTAGGAGAAACAGGCACCCGCAAAGCCACTTATGCAATACAAGTTGCATGTCAAGCGTGGAGCAAGTCTCATGAACGATGTCATGTAAGGTTAGCCCGGGCCGCTTCATCCCAACATACCGCAAGATGTTAAGTACACAAGAAGCAATCGACAATAAAAGCATCAACGCCCACAATGATCATTGTGTTCTACTCGTGCAACAGATCTACATATAGACACGGCTCTGATACCACTGTAGGGGTTCGTAGCATGGAAAACAAAAAATTTCTATCGCATACAAACAAACAAGCCAAGATCTATCTACTAGATTGTAGCAACGAGTCGATGGAATAACTTACCCTCGAAGATTCCAAAGTGTTTAACGAGAGCGGATTCTCGTGGGTGATGTAGTCGTACTCTTCCTGATCTCAAGATCGTGTAGACGATCCTTCCGGCGCTGCGTTCCGGCAGCGCACCCGCAGTCGGTCACACGTTCGGTACTCGACGAAGACCTTCCTCTCCCTTGTTCCAGCAGGCAGCGGAGGTTGTAGCACTCTCCTCGTGATTCCGGCAGCACAACGGCGTGGTACCGGAAGTAGAGGGGAGATCCCGCAGGGCTTCGCCTTAAGCCGGAGCGAGTATGGTGGAGTATGAGATAGGGCTATTAGTGGTCTAGGGATTAGACACACCAATTAGAAGGCTCTAAACCGAAGGCTAGGGCAATTAGAAGCTCTAAACCAAAACGGCTCTAAACCGGAGATTAGAGGATAGGAACTTGTGTGTCTAGAGGAGGAGGCCCTGCCCCTCCTCTTATAGGTGGGAGGCGCGGCCAAGGGGAGGGGAGTCCCTCCCCAAGTCGGCCTTGGTTGGCGCGCCGGCTTGGAGAGGAGACTCCTCCCCCAAGTCGGTTCCAACCACCTCTTGCTTGTTTCCCACAGTTTCCTGTTTTAGCCGTTTGACTTTCAAACTGGACATTTGACTTTTCTGTTTTAGGATTCAATTTAATCCTTTATTTGGAACAGCAAGAACACTTAGTACATGATGCAATCATTCCAATATGTAATGACACATTCATGTACCCCTCCCCCCTCCCGGAGTGCCGGACATTCCGGAACCTTCTAGAACATTCACCGGAATCATTTCCGAACTCCGAAACGGGACTTTCCTTATATGAATCTTATTCTCCGGACCATTCCGGATCACCTCGTGATATCCCGGATCCCATCCGAGACTCCGAACAACATTCAGTCTCTTTCTCATAATACCATAACTACTCAAAACAACGTCGAATCCTTAAGTGTGTCTCCCTACGGTTCGTGAATTATGCGGACATGATCGAGACACTTTTCCGAACAATAACCAATAGAGGAATCTGGAAATTCATATGGCTCCCACATATTTCTACGATTACTTTGCGATCGAATGAACCACTTACATACGATACCAATTTCCCTTTGTCTCACGATATGTTACTTATCCGAGGTTATGATCGTCGGTATCTCTGCATACCTAGTTCAACCTCGTTACTGATAAGTACTCTTTTCTCGTTCCCGTGATATGTGATCCCTTGTGAGCCAGTCACATGCTTGCAAGCTAATTGGATGACATTCCACCGAGAGGGCCCAGAGTATATCTATCCGTCATATGGATGGAAAAATCCCACTCTTGATCCATGTGTCTCAACCAATACTTTCCGAACACTCAATGCCACCTTTATAGCCACCCAGTTACGGTGTGGTGTTTGATGTCATCAAAGCATCCATCCGGTAAAGGTGATATGCATGATCTCATGGTCGAAGGAATTAGGTTACTATGTATCAGAAAGCATATAGCAATTGAACTATTTAAATGACTTGATCTTTATGCTACGCTTATCTATAGGAGTATGTCCACCATATCATTCTCCTAACGATATGATCTTGTTGTTGATAACATCTCAATGTTCATGATAGGGAAACCACAATCATTTATCAACCAACAAGCTAGTGATGTATAGAGGCTATACTAGGGACTTCAAATTAAGTTTACAAATCACACAAGTATCAATGTTTCCTTGTTAATACTATTATAGCATGAATGTAAACATTTATCATAAACACAAAGATATAATAATAACTACATTTATTATTGCCTCTAGGGCATATCTCCAACACGGCCTGCTACGCACATCGCTTACGCGAGCTGGTTAAGTTGCTATCCCCACGCGTCAGTGAGACAGGGGGTGCGAAGCGGTACGGGGCAACGTGGTGCGTTGGATTAGAAGTAAGATCAACGGCTGAGGGTCGTCGTCGGCGATGAACTAGTCACCGGCAAGCTCGAACCCTAGGGGCACAGTGGGGGTCGTGGGAGGCTCACCGGGGCTCAGGCGAGGGTCGGCAATGCGGGCGAACGACGAAGTCGACGACGGCGAACCTCCTGGTACCGGCAGCTTCTCCTAGGGTGGACGAAATCGATGGCGCCCTTCTTCTCTAGAGGCGGCCTGCTCCGGCGCAATTCCGGCGATGCGTTGCTCGCCTTGCTCCGGGAACGGGGTGGAATGATCAGTGAGGAGAGGGGAGTGAGATGGTGTGAAGAGTTTGACCGGGGGAGGCCTCTATTTATAGTCTCGACGACGAGACCAAACGGGATGGGCAGGCGACATGGCTACGGGCTGCTAGAGGCATGGCCGGCGGTGGCGATCAATCGATGGTCTCCTGGCGATGCTCTAAGGCTTTAGTGCGCTTATAGGGGCAGTGGAAAACTGTCTGGAACATGTGATGCTCTGCGCGGCAGAGGCGGCGTCTTCGACGGCGAGCGGTGGCTGTGAGGCATGGGGCGGTGAACGGGGATGTCTGGCGGTCTCCTGGGACGGTGGTGATCGCGTATGCACGCGGCGAGGGCGGCGCGCGGTCTGTGGGCGTGTTTCGAGGGTGGCGCTCTGGCGCATGCTCGGCATGGTTGCTGGCGAGCTTGGCATGGTCTGTGCGTGTGGTCCAGGGGCTGGCAAGGTTCGAGCGCTGGACAGGGGGTGACGGTGGACGGTGGGCTGTGTTCTAGACATGCTGTTTAGGCTTGGTGCTTGCTCTGGCTAGCTAGCCATGGTCGGCTGGCAAGGGGGTGCTCGGGTTGGCATGGCATGGGGCAAAGGGTAGGGGCTAGGGTTTGTCCAAGCACTGGTTGTCACTGAGGGAGACAAGGGTGATCAATGGTGAACATTGCTTAGCCAAATTACTGCTCAAAACAGTGAAGTTTGGCCAGATTGATTTGTTGCCTCCAAGTGTTTGATGAAATGGCCGCAAGAACTCAAGTTTTGAATTTTGAAAATATTTTTGGTGGGTGTGCTAGGCAGGTGCTGGTGAGTCTGTGGATGCTTGGGTTTTGAAAGTTGAGCTTGTTTGAGTGGTTTTTGAAATAGTGGGATCTTCCCATATGATAAAGATTCAATTTTGAACTGTCCTTTAAACTATGCATTCAAATGTTTTTGGATGATCACAAAGTGGGCCTTGGTACTTTGTTATGAGTACTATCAAGGGGTGTAAAGATCCAAACAAGTTTCTGTTAAGTTTTGAAAGTTAGAGACAACCAAAGTAGGCATGGGAGTTAAATTGGCCAAAATGACCATTCCCTTATTTTGTTTGTTTTGATTTATTTGTCTTTGGGAAAAGTGTGGGGATTGTTTAGATGATATTTATTTCACCTAAGAATCCTTTTACAAGCAAAGAAACACATAAACAAGGATATTCAAAAGAATCCAAAATGGAATGCATACACACATGCATGCCTTCATATTTTTATTTACAAAAGTTTTTGTTAATCCTAAATTTTGATGATTAGAGTTTGATGATCCAAGTTTAATATTTTTGGGATGTTACGAAAGCACACAAAGCATTATGAATATTAGTTTTGCCAATTGAGCATGAAATAGTTGGTATTCCGGATCTCCTGACTTAGACAATAACTTCCCATTAGCAGGATAACTAGTCACCGTAGCAACGGTTTTGGTTATTTCTTTCTTTCTATTAAGGATATCACAGAGAAATTTAGAATAGGTAGGAACTTTTATTGCATCTGCAAATGGAATTTCTAGACGAAGACCACCAAGTGCCTTTTTTGAAAGAATCATAGATTACCTGATCCGCTGCTTTATTTTTGTGGATATGGAAGTTTTTGCTCACCTTTCTTATTCTTATCTTTTACCTTTTATGGGGGATCAGCTCTTTGGTTGTTTTCTTTTGTTGTTGCTTATCACCTTTCTTCTTTTCTGCTGCAACAACTTCATCTTCATTGCTTATCTCTTTTTATTCTCTTGGATCAACAGTCTCTGCACCAGAGTCATAGCGGTCATCTTGTGCATCATTTTTCTCTTCCATGGTTTTGCCTTGTGTTTCTTGAGAAGTTTCATCTTGAGGATCTAACAGTGTGTCACCTTCTTCGCTTGATTTGAGCAACGCTTTTTCCCTTCGATCTTTTTCAGCTTCATACTCTGGTGGTCCTAATGGTCCTGTAACAACTGCACCTCTCCTTGTAACAAGATTAGTAGAAACAAGAATATTTATATCTTCTTGAAGAAAAATTTGATAACCAGATGCTATTTGTTCACATTGGGTTTAAATCATACTAAGGTACTTGTGAAATAATTTTATTTCTTGGTCGATCTCATCATAATTTTTTGTGAGTTCTACCAAAATCTTCTTATGTCTTTGATATTGCTGATGCAGGTTATTATGGGATTTGGCTTGTCGATGTTTTAATTCTTGAAAAACTTTTCTAGTTTCATCTTCTTCAGTAAAAACTTGTAACAGATCTACTTTGTTTTCCTTAACAAGTTCAAAAGGTATACCTTTTTCGAAACTAATGAACCAATTTTCAAAAACCACGAACACTTTTTAAAAAAGGTAAAGTTTAAATTATGACAATTTTTTAAAGAAGGTTAACATTTTTTCAAAAATCATGAACTTTTCTTTAAAAGATCTAAATAAATTTTCAAAATCATGATTTTTTTGAAAAATAATAAACCAATTTGAAAAATCATGAACCAATTTTTTAAAATCATGGACACTTTTTAGAAAAGGGTAAACATTTTTCAAAAATCATAAACCAATTCTCAAAATCATGAATCAATTCTCAAAATCATGAACCAATTTTCAAAATCATGAATTAATTTTTGAAAGTTATGAACAATTTTCAAAAAAGTCATGAGCAATTTTTAAAGCCCGTGAAAATTTTTAAAAGTATCGCAAGCAATTTTAATATGAATATAAACATAAAAAGAAAAGAAAAAAAGAAACAGAAAATAAAAAAGAAGGTAATAAAACAAGAAAGTAAAAATGAATAAAAAGATATTAAATAGAAATTTAAAAATAAAAATAGAACGAGAAAAAGAAAATATATAACCAACAAATCAAGAAAAACAAACACAAAGGAGGCAAAACTATCAGGCATCGAACCTAGAACTAGGACGATCGACATAGCCTTTTTTTAGGGGAACGATTGACATAGCCATTCACTTAAAGGTAAGATGGGCCTAGCCCATTAAGGTTTTGCTTCAGGCAGCGCGGGGCGATGGTGCCGCATTAAGTGGCAAATAACATTTGGTCTCTTTGCCTGATCTGGCTTAGACCTCCTACTATCCAGCCTTGGCCTTCGGTTCTTGGACCGTCCGGTGCGTGCGATGACAAGAGCTCGTGGGACAAAAACTTCCAAGCTCCTCGACAACTCCAAACCAAGCATCACCAAGTTTTTGTCTCCACCAGCCTTTAGAGCATCTCCACTCGGCTTCTCGGGATGTCAATCCCAGGGTGAATTTTAGGTCCGGACGCTGAAAATTGTCCCAGTCGCGTTCCCAGGACCCCGGTTTCGTCCAGTTGGGCGAACTTTTGTCCGAACTTTCCAGGCCATTCCCAGCATCTCGGGAACGCCCTGGGAATGCCGGAAGAAGCGAAAACGGGCGTGGGACAACTCTATCGACGAGACAGTCCCATTACCCACGCACACTCGCCCAGTCTGCAGCGAAGAGCTCCCCAGCTGCCTCTGCCGCCATGACTTCGCTGACGGAGCTCCACCCTGCCGAGACATATACATGCCTCTAGATAGCTCGCCGTAGTGGCTGCCCTTTCTGCCGCTGATTTCGCCTCCCCTCTCGTTGCACAGACTTCACCGTAGCTCAGCTTCGCTGCGAGCTCCCACCACCTCGCCCGCCAAGTGTTTGGCATTTTTCTTGTTCGGCCATGGACTCCGAAGACGAGGAGATGTTCACCTTGTTGATGGAGGAGGATAACGTTGTTGTCACCGAAGATGCAGAGCACATGCAGATCCTCGCCTCCCTCACCCAGTTGTACTTGCAGATGGCTAAGCCGAAACGTGGAGTGATGACCCACAAGTATAGGGGGTGTATCGTAGTAGTTTTGATAAATAAGTGTGTCGAACCCAACGAGGATCAGAAGGTGTTGACAATGCATTCCCCTCGTCCCATAAAGGTGAAGTATCATATAGTCGACATTCACATGACACCACTAGAAGAATAGCACCACAACTTAAATAGCAAGCCATTGCATATTACTTCAACACAATTCCACTACTAACAACATGACTTATCCCATGTCCTCAAGAACTAAACAAACTACTTATGAGACATCATATGGATCAAGATCAGAGATGATATAATGATAAGTAACAAACTGGACATGAATAATAACTCAATGGTTCCACTCAATATCATCGACCCAATTGTTACAGCGGTACAGAGTGGTGGTGCTGGTGCTGGTGGAGATGATGGTGAGGATGATGATGATGATCTCCATGAAGTCTAGCTTGATGATGGTGTTGATGGCGTCGATCTTCCCTCTTCGGGAAGGAATTTCCCCGGCAGATTTCTGCCTATCGGAGAGCTCTTTCTGTCTCTGTAGTTTCCGCCTAGCAGAGGCGGCAGAATCTTTCTATGGTCCCTCCCCCAGTCTTAGGGTTTCGGGGGGATGATATAGGCGAAAGGGCGATGCTAGAGGTGGTCCAGTGTGGCCACACCACCTGGTGGCGCGGTCCAGGGGGGCGCGCCAGGGGGTGGTGTGGGCCCCCTGTGGCCCATCTCCACTTCCCTTTCTGGCTTCCTTCGTCTTCTGGGAAAATAGGAACTTCTGTATATTTTCCGGGATTTTCTGATCTTCACGAATATTGCATCTGGACAGCGCTTTTTCCATCAGAATCCTGACTCCGGCGGTTCATCCTCCAAAAATCATCAAACATGCAAAATAGATGAAATAACATAAGTATCATCTCTTAATATGAAATATATCAATGAATAACAATAAATTATGATATAAAATAGTGATGCAAAATGGACGTATCAACTCCCCTCAAGCTTAGACCTCGCTTGTCCCCAAGCGAAAACTGATCTCAGTAAACATGACCTCATGTTTATGGAGTGAACTATCGATAAAAAGAATACAGACAAGAAGCATCACATTCATTAATACACAAGTCATAATAGAAAACAACTTACTCTTATATAACTTGACTTGCAATGAGTATGGGAGTCATAATGAAGATGCACAAACAAAATCATAATTGGTAATGGCAAACTTTGTTCTTGGTCAGAGAACAGTTGACAAATAATACTTAGTTTTAAGCAAAACTTTTATAATGGAGTTTATAATGCAGGAGTCTCTTGCTCAAACATAATGGGCTTTTTACAATGATAGATTTCAAAGTAGTATTCATTTAGATAAGAACATCGTGCAAAACAAGGAACATAAGAAACAAGATTGAATACATCATCATATGGATGATTGAATCACAACAACTCAAATAATTGCGTGAGATAGAAAGGAATGGGTTTACTGACTCAACATGAAGGTAAAAGATAGGCCCTTCGCAAAGGGAAGCAGGGATTTCAATTTTCATAAAGAGCTTCCAAAAAATTATGGTACTTATTAGCTTTGAGTTGTTATTACCCCTATCATAAGCATCTTTAAGTGGTTAAGGTTAAAGTGAGACAAATATGAAGTATATGCTTGAAAAATCAAAAGTTGTAAATCTCATGTCCCTTGAGTATGTGGGCCGTTCCTCATGCTACTCAACCTTAGTTACAAGAAAGTTCTTGTCATTGTAAGTATATGTGTATCATAGAGAACCGACAACGGGGTACCCCTTGCCCCATGAAACAGGAGCTATCCCATATCAAAATGACAAGGCAACAGATAATGAGCATCTCAGCAATCTTCTTATTTACCATGAGTATGGTGCTTTCTTTTTCTCCTCTTTTTTTCTTTATTTTTCTCTTCTCTTTTTTTCTATAATTTTTTTTCTAAAGATGCTTCATATATTGCTCACCATGTTTATGCTGCAAGTTTCCACCATGATTAGGCATGGCTTAGGCTAGCCGCCCAGGCGTTTCTCTAACACATATATAATACTCCATGGACTTATAAGCTCACCTTTTATTTCACACCACCGACATCCATAAACAAAAGATCATGATATCAACTGGATAATATGTACAGGTGTTGAAAGCATTCCCCATGACAGCATGGTTCTGCTAACTCCCAACTTATAACTTGTAAGCATATAAGCAACATAGTTGGCACAATGGTTCAAATTTATTAAGTGCAAGAAAATAAAGTGTGCCATTAAGTTCGTGCGATCTTTACTAACTAATTTTCACATAACAAATAATTTTAATTTGGAAGATAGATAAAACTCGAGAATTTACTTGGAATAGCAATAATGCTGATAGGTAGATATGGTGGACACATATGGCATATGTTTTAGTTCAAGGATTGGATGCACGAGAAGCATTCCCTCTCAGTATAGGTTTTTCGCTAGCAAGGCTGGGTAGCAAGCATAAAAGTTGAAGGAAACAAACAAACAAACATACAAGTGATAGAAACAACCATGCAATCTTCCTTGAAAACACAAAAGATCCTAGCTTGGGAATACTAAGCTTATGAGCAAATCAAGAAAGAAAAATAAATAATATATCTATAAGTACTTTTATCTTTTCCATCCAATCCTCAAGTAGTGTTGCTACTGACAAAAGCTAGGTTTGCGAAAACCAACTAAATTTGCTTGATGCTCCCAAAGTGATACCAATACTAACAACAAGATCAATCATATAACAGAAATTGCAAACTAAAATAAGATGTGCAAAAAGTAAATGATGAAACCTCTCATTAATATTCCATAACGGCACTCACATCAAGGGATACATAGATGAGAGATACTTCCACAATGCAAACCATCCTATATGATAAGTTCTCTAGTCATGATATGACTCTACTAAAAAGGTAAAAAGATGAAAAATAATGATGTGATACCGCGGCACTCCCCCAAGCTTGGAACAAACCAAGGGGATGCCAAAACTTGATGACGAATTGCTCCTTCGGTGGTGGCAGTGTAATCATGATCGGAGTGAGGAAATCATCCAGCAACTTGTGAAGCCTGTTATTATCCTCTTGAAGTATATCCACCTCTCTCCTCAGGACTCGGTACTTATCACAAAACTCCTCAGTGGATCGAAGGGCTTCCACTGCCGCAGGGAAGGAACTGAGGTCATTATCCCCTACATATTATGAGAAAAAGCACGTCCCGTGTTAATTGCCCCTACAAGAGTAGGTTTTCTTGCCCTTGATCCTGTAGCAATCTGTCCCTTCATGTCTGTTGTCATGTTCTTTACTTCCTCCTCGACGCTCCGATCCATGTCTTCGCGCCTAGCTATGATCCTTTCTTCTTCCGCCCATCCAACAAAAGTCCCCTGCTCTAGATCGTGGAGGAGCTTGCGCTGGCGTCGCTGCTCATAGTCCTCCAAAAACGAACCCTGAAACGACATATGAATAGAACATATCGAAACGAAAACACGACGAGAACACGATAAATGGACCTCGGTGAATTATTATTGCAAAGTTTAACGACAAAAGGAAGGTATTGGGAGAAAACGGGTCGGAGACGAGCTCCGGGGTGGCCACACCACCAGGTGGCGCGACCAGGTGGTCCCGCACCAGGGGGTGGTGTGAGCCCCCTGGAATCCGTCTCCGTCCCTCTTTTCACTCATTATCTTCTATATTAAATGAAAACTTCAAAAATATAAAATGTAAAGTTTTTCGCAAACCTTTTCTTACCAGGACTGTTACCTATTCGAAAACGGACTCTGCAGATTCCTGAATTTGGTCTTTAATAAATTATTCCAGAGTTATCACTTGAATAATATCAATATCTTAATTATAAGAATCTCCGGAAATGTAATGTTTGAGCCTTTGACCATTCTTCATCTCATTACATCATTCTCTCCCAACACTTGAAAATTTCTTTCATACGGAACTTCACACAATCTTCATTAGCAACATTAGTGCATGCATGATAACAAACATTTGGGTTCAGTTTTAACTGAAGTAAATCACCCATAAAAACATAAGCTACTGTAGAAACTCCTTTCAAAAGCTCCAAAGAATTCAAAAGGAAATCAATTAAAGAGGCAAATACAAATATTGGCAGCAATCTGTCAAAACAGGCCTGCAGATAAAGACCTTTTTTTTGAAAATATTCTGTTGCTCAAATCAAAAAGTTCAAAACTAACGAAAGTTATATAATAACCTGGGGCATGCACACAAACAATTACAGATCAGTATGACGTTCTGAGATTTTTCACGAGTTTTTACAGCGAAGCACATAAATCTGTTTTAGGATAGCAACTTCCCCAATTCTCACCTCTCTCTCATTAGAGGATAATCTTGGCCAAAAAACCAAACAAAAAGGATAACGAGAGGTTATTACAGATATAATAACTTCCAAGACTCAAATAAACAAAAATAAACTTAAAGCAAAAATAAAATGGGTTGTCTCCCAAAAGCTCTTTCTTTATAGCCTTAAGATAGGCATGGTAATTTCAATGACGCTCACATAAAAAATATGATTTGAAGTAAAAGATAGCATCAAGAAGCAAATATCCAACACATTTATGTCTAACCCACTTCCTATGCAAAGGAATTTTATAAGAAAACAAGTTTTTGAAAGAAGAGGCTACTAGCATAGGAAGGCAAAACAGGTGCAATATCAAAACTTTCAACATAAAGCGAGGAAACTTAATATTATTGAGATGCATAAAACCATGTTTCCTTCTCTCATAATAACTTTCAGTAGCATTATGAATAAAATTAACAATTTAACTATCACATAAAACATTCTTATCATCAAACAATCATTTTTAAAGTCATTAAATAGAGGGTTAAGATTGAAAATTAGATCAATAGTAGCAAGTTGTTCAACTCTAAAATCCTCATTAGGCAATTCATTTTCATAAGGAGCTTTAGCAAATTTGTAAAAATTAAACTCATAAGATTATCCATCAAATTTATTTAAAATCTTCTCCTTTCTACAATCTATAATAGCTCCACATGTGTTTAAGAAAGGTCTACCAAAAATGATAGGACAAGTTTTACTAGCGGCTGAACTAAGTACTAGAAAATCCGCAGGATATTTAGTCTTACCACAAAGAACTCCCACATCTCTTACAATACCAATTGGACAGATGGTTTCTCTATTAGCAGGCTGAATAACCACATCAATTTATTTAAGTTCACAAGGACCAATTTCATGCATAATTTCTATGTAAAGCTCATAAATAATAGCACTTGAACTTGCACCAATATCACATAAACCATAATAGTAATGATCACCAATTCTAACAGAAAGCACAGGGACACTAGCTTTCCTAGTTTTGCTAGGGTGTGAAACAATATTGGAAGTATCTTCACAAAAGATAATGTGTCCATCTTCTACATTTTTACTGACAAGGTCTTTCACAATTGCTACTGCAGGTTCAACATTTATTCTACAACTTTGTTTGTACTTTTGTTAACCACACTAGCTATCATAGAATGTTCCTTTACCTTAGCAGGGAAAGGTATTTTCTCAATATAAGGTTCAAGCAAAATATTATCAACGTTGCAAACTTCAGTATTTCTAGTAGGAACACAATTAACAATATCTTTATATGGCTCATGATACTTGTTCCATTTCTTTTTGGGAATTTCAATATAAGAGGAAAAGGCCTTAAAACAATTAGCAATACTTTGGGAATCAATACCATAAACAGTACTAATATTATGAAAGTCATTAGTTCCCATGAAAGATTTAAAGAATTCATAATTGTAATTTATACCTGACTTTCTTCCTTTGTCATTCTCCTATGCTTCAGTATTTTCTTGAATACGGTCTAGAAGATCCCATTTAGCTTCTTCTTCCATATGTGTAAATGATCCAGCACAAGAAGCATCCAATAAATCCTTATCATGAAGAGAAAGCCTTGCATAAAAGTTATTAATAATAATATTATTGGGGAGCTCATGAATAGGACATTTAAGCATTAGTAACTTCAATATCCCCCAAGCTTGAGAAGTACTCTCTCCATCACGAGGCCAAAAGTTATATATTTGATTCCAGTCTTTATGAATCTCACTAGGAGGATAGAATTTAGAATAAAAGAGAGGTACAATTTCCTCCCATTCCATAGATTGGCCATTCTTCAGCAGCTTATACCATTTCTCAGCTCTACCTTTTAATGATATAGAGAGCAACTTTTTATTAACTTGATCCGTTGTAATACCTGCACACTTGAACAATCCGAATAATTCATGTATAAAAAGCAAATGGTCACCAAGATGGATAGTTCATTCTCCAAAATAGTAGTTATCCATAACACGATCAAAAAATTTTGTAGGTATTTTAAAAGGATCTAATTCAGTAGGTGGTGGTTCATATACTACCCTAGCAGTGGTAGTAGCTTTCCGAAACAAGAAACTAAGTGAATTATCCATATTGAAAATAAAGTAATAGACTAAAATAAAAATTATACTCACGGTAGAAATTTCCTTTACCAGTTCCACTCTTCAATAGCGCTTCACTCCCCGGCAACGGCGCCATAAAATAGTCTTGATGACCCAAAAGTATAGGGGGTGTATCATAGTACTTTTGATAAATAAGAGTGTCGAACCCAACGAGGAGCAGAAGGTGTTAACAAGTGGTTTGGATCAGGAATTCACTGTAAATACTAGTAAACAGATTTTTAGGGTTTTTTGATAATGCAAATAAATAAAGTGTGAGCAAATAAAAGAAAATAATAATAATTGCAGCAAGTGGCCCAATCCTTCTTCAGCAAAGGACAAGCCGGTTGTATTACTAAATATGACCAAACGTTCTCAAGGACACATGGGAATACTATTAAGTGCTTTCGCTTCATATAGTTGATTAATCTTCTTTGGTTGGATAAGTGTCGTGTGGGTGAACCTATGATAATGTATCAACCTTACATGGACTAATACATACTTGTGATTATACCCCTTGCAAGCATCCGTAACTGCAAGAAAGTAATTAAGATAGAAACCTAACAACATCATTAAACTCTGATATCCTACACTCCCTTGTGCAAAGGTTTCCTAATGGGGGTTTAGGTTTCTATCACTCCGTCAACCCCACAATTAGTAGCCAAATACACAATGCATTCCCCTAGGCCCATAAAGGTGAAGTATCAGGTAGTCTACATTCACATGACACCACTAGAAGAATAGCACCACAACTTAAATATCAAACCATTGAATATTACTTCAACATTATTCCACTACTAACAACATAACTTCTCCCATGTCCTCAAGAACTAAACGAACTACTCACGAGACATCATATGGATCAAGATCAGAGATAATATAATGATAAGTAACAAACTGAACAAGAACAATAATTCAATGGTTCAACTCAATAGCATCAACTACAACAAGTAATTAACACCGGGAAAGTTTCCCCTAAGAACTATGCAAGATTCAACCCAATTGTTATAGCGGTACGGAGTGGTGGTGATGGTGCTGGTGGAGATGATGGTGAGGATTATGATGATCATGATCCCGATGAAGTATAGCTTGATGATGGTGTTGATGGCCATGATCTCCCCTCTCCAGGAAGGAATTTCCTCGGCAGATTTCTGCCTGCTGTAGAGTTCTTTCTCTCTCTGTATTTTCCGTCCTGCAGAGGTGGCAGAATCTTTCTGTGGTCCCTCCCCCAGTCTTAGGGTTTTAGGAGGATGATATAGGCAAAAGGGAGATGCCGTAGGTGGGCCAGGGTGGCCACACCACCTGGTGGCGCGGCCTAGGGGAGGCTATAGGGGGTGGATCGTAGTACTTTTGATAAATAGGAGTGTCGATCCCAATGAGGAGCAGAAGGTGTTGACTAGTGGTTTGGATCAGGAATTCTCTGTAAATACTTAGCAAACGGATTTTTAGGGTTTTTTTGATAATGCAAGGAAATAAAGTGCAAGTAAATAAAGACAACAATAATAATTGCAGCGAGTGGCCCAATCCTTTCTTCAGCAAAGGACAAGCCGGTTGTATTACTTATGAGGACCAAAAGTTCTCGAGGACACATGGGAATACTATCAAGTGCTTTCGCTTCATATAGCTGATTAATCTTCTTTAGTTGGATAAGTGTTGTGTGGGTGAACCTGTGCTAATGTACCAACATTACTTGGACTAATACATACTTGTGATTAAACCCCTTGCAAGCATCCGCAACTACAAGAAAGTAATTAAGATAAAAACCTAACCATAACATTAAACTCTAAGATCCTACACTCCCTTGCGCAAAGGTTTCCTAACGGGGGTTCAGGTTTTTGTCACTCCGTCAACCCCACAATTAGTAGCCATATACACAATGTATTCCCCTAGGCCCATAAATGGTGAAGTATCATGTAGTCGACGTTCACATGACACCACTAGAAGAATAGCACCACAACTTAAATATCAAACCATCGAATATTACTTCAACACAATTACACTACTAACAACATGGATTCTCCAATGTCCTCAAGAACTAAACAAACTACTCACAAGACATCATATGGATCAAGATCAGAGACGATATAATGATGAATAATAATCTGAACATAAACAATAATTCAATGGTTCCACTCAATAGCATCAACT
Organism: Avena sativa; assembly: GCA_916181665.1. Lineage (NCBI taxonomy): Eukaryota > Viridiplantae > Streptophyta > Magnoliopsida > Poales > Poaceae > Avena > Avena sativa. Next base: position 277,465,790 of record OV702280.1, read on the forward strand.
ACAAAAGTAATCAACAATAATAATTGTAGCGAGTGGCCCAATCCTTTCTTCAGCAAAGGACACTCCAGTTGTATTACTTATGAGGACCAAAAGTTCTCGAGGACACATGGGAAAACTATCAAGTGCTTTCGCTTCATATAGTTGATTAATCTTCTTTGGTTGGATAAGTGTTGTGTGGGTGAACCTGTGGTAATGTACCAAAATTACTTGGACTAATACATACTTGTGATTAAACCCCTTGAAATCATACGCAACTACAAGAAAGTAATTAAGATAAAAACCTAACCACAACATTAAACTCTGAGATCCTACACTCCCTTGCGCAAAGGTTTCCTAACGGGGGTTCAGGTTTCTGTCACTCCGGCAACCCCACAATTAGTAGCCATATACACAATGCATTTCCCTAGGCCCATAAATGGTGAAGTATCATGTAGTCGATGTTCACATGACACCACTAGAAGAATAGCACCACAACTTAAATATCAAACCATTGAATATTACTTCAACACAATTCCACTACTAACAACATGACTTCTCCCATGCCCTCCAGAACTAAACGAACTACTCACGAGACATCATACGGATCAAGATCAGAGATGATATAATGATGAATAATAATCTGAACATAAACAATAATTAAATGGTTCCACTCAATAGCATCAACTACAAAAGTAATCAACACCGGGAAAGTTTCTCCTAAGAACTATGCAAGATTCAACTCAATTGTTACAACGGTATGGAGTGGTGATGATGGTGTTGGTGGAGATGGTGGTGAGGATGATGATGATGATCCCGATGAAGTCTAGCTTGATGACGGTGTTGATGGAGACGATCTCCCCTCTCCGGGAAGGAATTTCTTGGGCAGAAATCTGCCCGCCGGAGAGTTCTTTCTCTCTCTGTAGTTTCCGCCCCGTAGAGGCGACGGAATCTTTATGTGGTCGCTCCCCGAGTATTAGGGTTTTGAGGAGAAGATATAGGCGAAGGGGTGACACAGGAGGTGAGTTAGGGTGGCCACACCACCTGGTGGCGTGGCCCAGGGTGGGCCCGCGCCAGGGGTGGTGTGGGCCCCATGTGGCCCATCTCCGCCTCCCCTTATGTCTTCCTTCGTATTCTGGAAAAATAGGATTTTCCATATATTTTCTGGATTTTTCTGATCTTCATGATTATTGCATCTGGACACCGCTTTTTCCATCAGAATCCTGACTCTGGCAGTTCATCCTCCAAAAGTCATCCAACATGCAAAAATAGATGAAACAACATAAGTATCACCTCTTAATATGAAATATATCAATGGATAACAGTAAATTATGATATAGAATAGTGATGCAAAATGAACGTATCAACTCCCCCAAGCTTAGACCTCGCTTGTCCCCATGCGAAAACTGAGCTCAGTAAACATGACCATAGGTTTATGGAGTGAAGTGTCGATAAAAAGAATACTGACAAGAAGCATCACACTCACCATTACGCAACTCATAATAGAAAGCAACTCAACATTATATAACTTAACTTACAACGAGTATGGAAGTCATAATAAAGATGCATAAAGACAAATCATAATTGGTAATGGCAAACTTTGTTCTTGGTCAGAGAACAGTTGGAAAATCATTCTTAGTTTTCAAGCAAAGCTTTTGTAATGAAGTTTATAACAGGAGTCCTTTTGCTCAAACATAAAAGGCTTTTCAAAATGATAGCTTTCAAAGTAATATTCATTCAGATAAGAGCAATGTGCAATACAAGGAAGATAGGAAACATGATTGGATAAATCATCATATGAATGATTGAATCACAACAACTCAAATGGTTGCTGGATATAGAAAGGAATAGGTTTACCGACTCAACCAAAAAGTAAAAGAAAGGCCCTTCACAGAGGTAAGTAGGGATTTCAAGTTTCATAAAGAGCTTCCAAAATTTTATGGTACATACTAGCTTTGAGCTCTCATTTCCCCTATCATAAGCATCTTAAGGTGATTAAGGTTAAATTGAAAAAATATGGACTATATGCTTGAAAAATCATAAGTTGGCAATCTCATGTCCCTTGAGTACGAGGGTCGTTCCTCATGCTACTCAACTTTAGTTATCGGTAAGTTCTTGTCATTGTAAGTATATGTGCATCATAGAGAACCGCCAACGGGGTACCCTTTGCCCCATGACACAGGAGCTATCCCATATCAAAATGACAAGGCAACAGATAGTGAGCATCTCAATGATCCTTTATTTACCATGACAATGGTGCATATATTTTTTTCTGAGCATGCTTCATAGATTGCTCACTATGGTGATGCTGCAAGTTTCCACCATGATTAGGGATGGCTTAGGCTAGAGGCCCACGCATTTCTCTAACACATATACATAACTCCATGGACTTACAAGATCCCCTTTTATTTCACACCGCTGACATCCATAAACAAAAGATCATGATATCAACTGGGTAGATATTTATAGGTGTTGAAAGCGTTCCCTGTGACAGCACGGTTCTGCTAATTCCCAACTTATAAGTGCAAGCATATACAACATAGATGACACAATGGTTCAAGTTTATTAAGGGCAGGAAAATAAGGTGTGTCATCAAGTTTGTGAGAGCTTTACTAACTAGTTTTCACATAACAAAAGAATTTTTAATTTGAAAGGTAGATGAAACTCGAGAATTTACTTGGAATAGCAATGATGCTAATAGGTAGATGTAACATCCCAAATTTCATCAAAATCAAAACCATGTTATTGCATTCATAACCTCATGGCATGACTACTTTGCACAAAAAATTTCAAAGCTTAAACCCTAGCAAAACCATATTTAAAACCCCTTTTATATTATATGTATGGGGCATGGTTTTATTTTTATTTTATGACCCTAAATTTTTTTGAGTGATTTGATGTGTTTGACACACTTTTAAACACTAGGTTAACCTCACAAAATTTTGGTGAAAGTTAGAATTGAATTGAATATGAATTTCCCATTGAAATCCTATATAGAAATTCAAACCAGAAAAGAAAAAAAAAAGAGAAAAAAATAAAGCCAACCAGCCTTCTGGCTGTAGCACCCCAAGTAAAACCACTACTAGAATCGCTTATTGTTTTATCTCCATTCATCATTATGACATCAGCATGCATCTGTTTGCCTAAAAGTATTTTGCTAAAAGCCTATTTTGTTTTCTAAAATATCTCCTCTCTATTTCAACTGTAAAACCCTCGGTCCGCTCGAATCTTTTGTTTGCCTAAACTATTTTACCAAAAGGATATTTAAAACTAACTAAAGTAAATAAAACATTTTTGTTCAGGGAGGCGGTCCGACCAGTCAGGCCAGAGGCCCAACCGGACTAGATCACCTACAACCCGGCCCACATAAACCAAACCCTAACCCTAAAATCCCTATTAAACCCTAGAGACAAACCAATCCCACCACCCTTCCCGCCTGCCGCCGCCACTCACCCCACTCTGCCACAATTGCATGCACGCTCCCTGTAACGCACCTGCACACACACCACAAGCAACCCTCGCTCCCTCGACCCAATCCTCACGCCCGATCCTCGCTAGTCCCACCACCCCGCAGCGACGCGTTTGGCCCACCTCTACCCGCTCTCTTCCTTCTGTCGCTACTTGCTCCCAACTACCCACATCGGGCCCTCCTCTCTGCTCATCACATCGCCGCCACCGCCGCTCAGCCGCGGCGTCGTCTACGCCGCCTCTGCCCCGCTGGCCTCTCTCCGCTGCTGCCTCTGGTCGCCTCTTCCGCCATCGGCGCCCTGCTGTGGAGTGTTGCCATGGACACCATCTCCTCCACAGCATGGCACCACCCCCCTTGCCTAGCCTCCCTCTGTCTCGGCCGCTCGATCCTGGCACCCCGCCTCTCTGTGTCGCTGCACATGGACGTCCCACCTCGCCTCCGTCCTGCTCGCCTCTGCCGGCTCCCGCTCCGTCTCTGGTGCCCAATCCCCTACGTGCCTTGGCAGGTCCGCGACACCCGCGGCCTCCTTTGTCCTTAGCGTCGCCGTCCCCGCCTTCGGCTATCCACCCCCTCTGCTATGCGTTGCTTCCCTGCTCGTGAGCTCGCAGCACCTGCGCCGCCCCTGTCAAGTACCATGTAGCTCGCCGCTTGAACCCTCAGTGTGTGTGTGTGTGTATGGCCCGCAAGGAGTTGTGAGGCTCTCAAGATCTACCGACGCCAAGATCTTCCGACGCTGATGCGAGGAGCCCAAACCCGAGGGGCCCTATTGAACCCGGTGTCATCTATTCAAGTACGCCATCAACGACAAGATCGTGCACTCGGACCGCAAGACCATTCCTGGAGCCGAAGATCGAACCCCAGTGCATTCGCCTCCCTCTTCGAAGACCAATCCCGTTGAAACCCCCTTCGAGCCCCAAGATCGTCGATTCGATGTGTGACCCTCTTTTCCGAGATCCCCTATTTTATAAATGAAATATAAATTTGTTGCATATTAAATTGTTCATGATTGCACACATTCTTTGTCATTTGGGAGTATTTTGTCGACTCACCTCATAATTAAATATGGAGACCATATGCGGGCGAATCTAGTCTTATATTGGCCCCAATAAAATTTGTGTAGAGAACCGGTGGCATGTTTTGACTTGTTAAGCCAAATTTAAATTGCGGGGTACCTAAAGAACATGAACCTATTAATTAATTATCGGGGCCCCGGTTCCGCTTAATATGGCCTAGTTGCATCGCATCTTTGCCATGTCATACATCATACATGCATGATGTCCGATCTTCTGCCGTAGTATTAAATAGTACATTCGGTGTTTGTGCTGGTGCTTTGCTTCTTCAAGATTAGACCGATGAGTTGATGCGAGTGTCGACCCGATCTTCGGATGAACCTTCGGCAGTGTTTCTAGGCGAGCATTCTCCCCTTTCTACCTATTTTACATTTTCTAGTATTTATTTCCTCCTGTTGATCTATTGCTATCTGTGTTGCGATGCTCTAGTTTTCATACCCGTGATATTCCTTGCATCCATTATATTGCCTTGGACACCTCCTATTGCCTGTTGATTGATAGACAGTCGGCCTTGCGAGTCGTAGTCGCTTGCTCAGGTGCTGCTTCGCGTCGTCGATGTTCCACCGTTGTTGGGTGGTTGGCACATGCTTAATGGTGGAGATGACTATGGATTTAATTACCGTTTAATAACTAAAATTGAAAGTAGGTAAATAATGCAGAGGCACCGGTGGGTAATAGACAATATTTGGTATTTAACCCCTCACTGGTGTCCCGTAGGACCCCGAGTTCTTGACACCTGTTCCGAGATCGAGCGCGCTAACCATAGGTGGGGTGTGTGGGCACCCCCATCGATGTAGTACCTGATTTCAAAGTAATATACCAGGGTCCACAAACTAGTTTGGGGCTTTATTACTATCCTATACTTATGCCATGCTTTACTGCTTCATTTATGATTGCGCGTGGAGCGCCTGTACTGTTTAGGAACCCCATGATATGTTTTTGCTGTATCGACAAGCCCAGTCACACTTTCGGGTTCGCAGTCGTTTACAGCCGTCGACACACACCCTGGGTCTGTCTCGGAGACCGGCCGACTTTGTTGCGGGTAGCTTAGTGGGGTGGCCCCCTATGCTTGCTTTGGGTCTGGGAAACGTCGTGTCCGAAACCCCGTCGACATACCGTTGGGTGTATGTTTTGTGATCTTGTACCTACCCGATCTGAGAACAAGGGTGTAGGTGCGTGTGGAAACTTTGGTGCATCCCTGCAGGGTTAAATATTTTCGAGAAGACGTGTCCGCGGTTATGGACGACTTGGAGCACAGTTCTCGATCATAGACAACTATAACTAAAGTTTAGTGTTATAATATGACTTGCATCTGATATAACTAGTAAGTTGGACAACCACCATGGAATGAATGAATAAAACTACCAACTGTGTGAGTTTCCTCGGATTGAATTCTCGTTTGGTCTTGAGGGGGAAATACCAGGATGTGTATGTTTGGTTGTAGAATCAAGTTGGTTCCGAATAGGTCTTTCTTATCCCTCTCTGATAGCCGACAGTTTTATCGAGTCTCTATAGGTTGTTTAGTGCATGCTGCGTTGCCGCTTCAGTCTACAATACCTATGTAGGCAAGGACCGCCGAATTCTAAGACTTGCCATGTATTGTCCTCAGTACTGACCGCTCTCCTTTTTCCTTTGCCCTTTGTCGGCACCCCTTTTGTTTAAGCAGGTTTGAGATCGACGTTGTTAGCAAGGTTACCCTTCCGGCTTGGCCTGGGCAGGGTTATGGATGCTATTGGTTATTCTTCAGGGCTCTTAGCCCCATTTGCATCTTGTCTGTAGTCGGATGTTGTATCGTTTTCAAGGTGATTTGGATCTTTGTACTGTATATCTGTATTCTTGACTCATGGAGTCATTGTTGTATATATCTGTTCTGTGGGTTCCATCGTGGACTATTGTGTAATGGTAGTACTTCGTTTTCCACCCGCACACAAGTGCCTGGTGGGCACCTTTGAATCGTTTCTATGCGGGTTTGGCGCGAATCGCTAAAACTTGCATAGGGCCGATCCGAGGGTGTTACAGAGTGGTATCAGAGGTCAACAGTTACGATACCCCACTGGTCCGGCCTATAGGATAACCTAGCTAACGGACGTTGTAGAGTGTCAAAACTATTTTGGAAAAATCGGTTGGATAGATCTGATTAGGTCTGCTTTTACTCCTTACCCCTTCTATTCTCTTCTTACCTCTGCGTGTTTTGAATCTACCTCTTATCTTTTCTTCGAGTCTAGGATTTCTCGTGGTTGGGTTTCCATCATACCTTCAGGGTTTCGCTTTCTTCCTCTTGTAATGGTGCTTTGACATCCGGTCTTCATGCTATCTGAGAAATCTTCCTCTGTTGTATCTTTAAGTGGACCAAAAATTCACTAATTTTTTCTTTGTATCTTCCGGTGTTTTCAACGCGACTACCTCATATGCATCAGATGTGATGAAGAGCCTACATCATATTTTTTGTTTCCGAACCTTGCTTGTCGAGATCTTCAGTCTGATTCCGAGAATTGGTTGTATAATTCTCCTATTCATGTGCAGAGTAATGCTTCGGGTGCACGATGGACTGATCAACATCCGACTACTCTTATCATTCGCTCTTGTACATTGAATAGGTGGATTAATCAATTTTACTCCTCCCATGGAAGTTAGAGTTGGCCTTATCTTTTAATGTCTCTACCTTCGTGTTTTGTTCATTCAGATTGCCCTCTCGACGATCATGGACAACGACCTCTTGTTGGTGGTGTCGCCGATTTCAAGATGGAGAAATAACCCTTGTTATTGGTGTCACGAGGATCTACACCAAGCGAGAAGATTCAAGTCATTAGCCTTCTTCCCCATACCATGAGGCGGATCTCGAGGGCAAGATCCATTGTTAGTGGTGTCGAATTGTAGCACCCCGGGTAAAACCACTACTAGAATCGCTTATTGTTTTATCTCCATGCATCATCATGACATCAGCATGCATCTGTTTGCCTAAAAGTATTTTGCTAAAAGCCTATTTTGTTTTCTAAAATATCTCCTCTCTATTTCAACTGTAAAACCCTCAGTCCACCCGGATCTTTTGTTTGCCTAAACTATTTTACCAAAAGGATATTTAAAACTAAATAAAATAATTAAAACATTTTTGTTCGGGGAGGTGGTCCGACCGGTCAGGCCAGAGGCCCAACCGGACCAGATCACCTACAACCCGGCCCACCTAAACCTAACCCTAACCCTAAAATCCCTATCAAACCCTAGACACAAACCAATCCCATCACCCTTCCCACGTGCCGCCGCCCCACTCTGCACAACCGCACGCACGCTCCCTGTAACGCACCCGCACACACACCACACGCAACCCTCGCTCCCTCAACCCAATCCTCACGCCCGATCCCCGCTGGTCCCACCACCCCGCAGTGACGCGTTCGGTCCACCTCGACCCGCTCTCTTCCTTCTGTCGCTACTCGCTCCCAACTACCCGCATCGGGCCCTCCTCTCCGCTCATCGCATCGCCGCCACCGCCACCTGGCCACGGCCTCATCTGCGTCGCCTCTGCCCCGCTGGCCTCTCTCTGCTGCTGCCTCCGAATGCCTCTTCCGCCATCGGCGCCCTGCCGTGGAGCGTCACCATGGACGCCATCTCCTCCACAGCACGGCACCGCCCCCTCGCCCGGCTTCCCTCTGTCTCGGCCGCTCGATCCTGGCACCCTGCCTCTCTATGTCGCCGCACATGGACGTCCCACCTCGCCTCTGTCCTGCTCGCCTCTGCCGGCTCCCGCTTCGTCTTCGGCGCCCGAGCCCCTGCACGCCTTGGCAGGTCCGCGACACTCGCGGCCTCCTTCATCCTCAGCGTCGCCGTCCCAGCCTCCGGCTATCCACCCCCTCTGCTACGCGTTGCTTCCCTGCTCGTGAGCTCGCAACACCTGTGTCGCCCCTGTCAAGTACCATGTAGCTCGCCGCTTGAACTCTCAGTGTGTGTGTGTGTGTGTTTGACCAGCAGCAGACATGTTTATCTCCATCGGCAAGGTCAGCCACGACATGTGCCATGTGACAAGTATGGCCCGCAAGGAGTTGTGAGGCTCTCAAGATCTACCGACGCCAAGATCTTCCAACGCTGATGCGAGGAGCCCAAACCCGAGGGGCCGTATTGAAACCAGTGTCATCTATTCAAGTACGCCATCGATGACAAGATCGTGCACTCGGACCGCAAGACCGTTCCCGGAGCCGAAGATCGAACCCCGGTGCATTCACCTCCCTCTTCGAAGACCAATCCCGTTGAAACCCCCTTCGAGCCCCAAGATCGTCGATTTGATATGTGACCCTCTTTTCCGAGATCCCTATTTTATAAATGAAATATAAATTTGTTGTATATTAAATTGTTCATGATTGCACACATGCTTTGTCATATGGGGGTATTTTGTCGACTCACCTCATAATTAAATATGGGGACCATATGCTGGCGAATCTAGTCTTATATTGACCCCAATTAAATTTGTTTAGCGAACCGGTGGCATGTTTTGCCTTGTTAAGCCAACATTTAAATTGCGGGGTACCTAAACAACATGAACCTATTAATTAACTGTCGGGGCCCCGGTTCCGCTTAATATAGCCTAGTTGCATCGCATCTATGCCATGTCATACATCATACATGCATCATGTTCGGTCTTCTGCCTTAGTATTAAATAGCACATTCGGTGTTTGTGCTAGTGCTTTGCTTATTCACGGATTAGGCCGATGAGTTGATGCGAGTGTCGACCCGATCTTCGGATGAACCTTAGGTAGTGTTTCTAGGCGAGCATTCTCCCCCTTTCTACCTATTTTACATTTCTAGTATTTATTTCCTCTTGTTGATCTATTGCTATCTCTGTTGCGATGCTCTAGTTTTCGTACCCGTGATATTCCTTGCGGACATTATATTGCCTTGGACACCTCCTACTGCCTGTTGATTGATAGACAGTCGGCCTTGCGAGTCGTATTCGCTTGCTCAGGTGCTGCTTCGCGTCGTCGATGTTCCACCGTTGTTGGGTGGTTGGCACATGCTTAATGGTGGAGATGACTATGGATTTAATTATTGTTTAATAACTAAAATTGAAAGTAGGTAAATAATGCAGAAGCACCGGTGGGTAATAGACAATATTTGGTTTTTAACCGCTCACTGGTGTCCCGTAGGACCCCGAGTTCTTGACGCTTGTTCCGAGATCGAGCGCGCTAACCACACGTGGGGTGTGTGGGAACCCCCATCGATTTAGTACCTGATTTCAAAGTACTGTACCAGGGGCCACAAAGTAGTTTGGCACTTTATTAGTATCCTATACTTATGCCATGCTTTACTGCTTTATTTACGATTGCGCGTGGAGACCTATACTGTTTAGGAACCCCGTGATACGTTTTTGCTGTATCGACAAGCCGAGTCACACTTTCGGGTTCCCAGTCGTTTACTGACATCAACATAAACCCTGGGTCCGTCTCAGAGACCGGCCGACTTTGTTGCGTGTAGCTTAGTGGGGTGGCCCCCTATGCTTGCTTTGGGTCTGGGAAACGTCGTGTCCAAAACCCCGTCAACATACCGTTGGGTTTATGTTTTGTGATCTTGTACCTACCTGATCTGACAACAAGGGTGTAGGTGCGTGTGGAAACTTTGGTGCATCCCTGCAGGGTTAAATCTTTTCAAGAAGCCATGTCCGCGGTTATGGACGACTTGGAGCACAGTTCTCGATCATAGAAAACTATAACTAAAGTTTACTATTATAATATGACTTGATCTGATATGACTAGTAAGTTGGACAACCACCATGGAATGAATGAATAAAACTGCCAACTGTGTGAGTTTCCTCGGATTGACTTCCTCATTTGGTCTCGAGGGGGAAATACCAGGATGGGTATGTTTGGTGGTAGAATCAGGTTGGTTCCGAATAGGTCTTTCTTATCCCTCTCTGATAGCCGACAATTGTATCGAGTCTCTATAGGTTGTTTAGTGCATGCTGCGCCGCCGCTTCAGTCCACCATACCTATGTAGGCAAGGACCGCCAAATTCTAAGACTCGCCGTGTACTGGCCTCAGTACTGACTGCTCTCCTTTTTTCCTTTGCCCTTTGTCGGCACCCCTTTTGTTTAAGCAGGTTTGAGATCGACGTTGTTAGCAGGGTTACCCTTCCGGCTTGGCCTGGGCAGGGTTATGGACACCATTGGTTATTCTTCAGGGCTCTTAGCCCCATTTGCATCTTGTCCATAGTCGGATGTTGTATCGTTTTCAAGGTGATTTGGATCTTTGTACTGTATATATCTCTATTCTTGACTCATGGAGTCATTGTTGTATATATCTGTTCTGTGGGTTCCATTGTGGACTATTGTTTAATGGTATTACTTCGTTTTCCACCCGCACGCAAGTGTTTGGTGGGAACCTTTGAATCGTTTCTATGCGGGTTTGGTGGGAATCGCTAAAACTTGCCTAGGGCCGATCTAAGGGTGTTACACTAGCCCAGGCCCAAAAGCTACCCACCTATCCCACCCGGGAACTTCCCCCTCTCCCTCTGTTTCGCACCCAGCGTGCGCACCCACCCACTAACAGGTGGACTCCACAGCCACGCCAGCTCGTCGTCGTCAACCCCGCGCTAGACCCGCGCTCGCCTGCCGTTTTTCCCCATTCACTGCTGTTGATGTGATGCTTAATTGATATTGATTCAGTGAGTGATTCTCTCCCTCGCTCTGGCTACTTAAACCCCTCCCCATTTGTAGCATTTCCCCCCACCCAGCACCACCAGAGCGCCGCCAGGCTATCCGTATTTTGCTTCGCACCACCGCTGCTCCGACGAGCTTCGGCAACGAATTCATGTGAGTATCGTGCATGCCTTTCTCTCTGGTTTACACGACCTTGTTCACCATCGCCTTGCGCTTCTCCTGACAATCGTGGTTTATTTTATCTCGCACCAGAGCCTCGCATCCATCGATGTCTGCAAGCGCCTGAAGCCCAGCTCAACTCCGACGAGCCATTCCGGTGAGCCCCGTGTTCCCCTCGACCTCTAATTCAAATGACCGTGTTCCCCGTTGCCTTGTGCACCTTCCTAATGCCTACCGTTTTTCCAATTGCGCCCTAGGTCATCGCCCTCGTTGTCATCTGCAAGCACCCGAAGCGTGGCCGAACTCCGACGGGCGATTGAGCCCATGTCTGTGCACCCCCGCCCCAACCGCGACCACGTTGAGCTTCCCCTCATCCTCACTACCTCGGTAAGCATCAGCACCCCCTCTCCTACCCCCTAGACTCTCCGGCGCGTCGCCGTCAGCAGCGTCGCCGCTGCTGCGGCCATTTGCGCCGCTGACTTTTGGTTGAGAAAATATGATCCACTGGATCTAGATCCAGTGGCTACGATTAGATCTGGTAGCGAACAAGTATGCTTAGATCTGGACCACTATATCTCACTTATATCCAGCGGCCCGCGTGCATGATCCACCCGAAGCGGTATCGTCCAATCAGATGCTGCCGCGTGGCTCTGTTTTTGATTTAAAATCCAAGATTTTATCTATTAGATGTTTAAACTTGTAAAATCCATAACTTTTGTTCTGTAAATCCAAAAATTACAAATAAGATGTATATGGATTCATAAAAAGATATCTTTGAATATATGGCCTTGCTTTGGCCATTTGCTTCTGAACAATTAGGATTTTATGCAGAGATATTTGTAGGCCTATTTTGACTATATAAATTATTTAGAATATTATTTTTAGGTGGGTTTTGTGTTATTTAGACTTTATATTATATTCTTTGTCTTTAGTAGAATAGAGTTTGATTTTACAAGTGTGGCAAAACATCTCATTGCATTTTTCATGCATTCATATTATTTTTGTATGTATATTGATTTGTGAATATTTTGTTGTATGAATTGTTGTGTAGATTTTGTGGATTGTAGAGAGTGTGATTGTGAGGATTGTGTCTATTCCCCTAGATACCAAGGCAAGTGATACTCCATCTTTTGTCCTATTATTTTTCCTATTGCATTAGTGTTATTTTGAGTAGGATTTGCATGGTAATTCTTCATAATATATGTTATGCTATGGTAGATCCTATAGATGATATCTTGGTAGAAATTTTCCTAAGTTAAGAGACATGTTATGCAAGTATGCTTAACCTAGCTATTATTCAAGGGTGAAAATTCATGTTATGCTATTATGGAAAGATTATGACTATGTGTTTTTGACTAAGAAAACAACTTGTTAATGAAACACCTGGGTGGAATGGGAAGAATGGTTTGTGTTGAGTGGTTACACAGGGCCCATGTCTATGGTTTACCCTGTATATCACACTTGTGGATGGCCACCCAGGAACAAAGATATTTGAGATGTTTAGTGTTGAGAAGCTTCCTGTGCAACCACATGGCATATGGGCTCTGCCTTGACCAACTAGGTTGCAAGAACTCAGCCAGATGGACAGTTGGTGGTAGGGTTTATAGGATGGAACGCGTCCATGGTGGTCTGAAGGAATGCTTCTGAAAAGTCTCGTCTCGATGCATGTCGAGTCTTGTGGGGAAAGTGCACCACCTCTCGAGAGGGTAAAACCTAAGTACTTAACTGTGTCCCCGGTAATGGACATTTTGAGCATCAAAGACATTGAAACGATCAAGGATCTCCTCATCCCATTTTATCTAAGTTAAAAATGGTGGGTGAACAAGGGTAGTGGTTCACCAATGTCTATTGGTGGTACCTTAGAGTTTTTGTAAAGAAAAACTTAGTGTTTTCAACTAGTAGGACAAAAACTACTTTGTGCAAAGCCATCCTGAAACCACACTTAACCAAATTCATGTAGTTGATAGCCTCTACTATATAACTATGTTATCACTTGACAATACAATTCCAAATGTATTGACCCCTTGTGGATGTAACTTATTATGTTGCAGGTTACTCTGATGGTGAGTAGGGTTATGAGTCTACACTCAACATGTTTTCCTGTGGCACATGAAGATGAAGACTTTATTTATATACTTTGTAATAAGAACTCTATGTGTTAGCCTTGGGCTAATGAGTTGTAAGAACTATTGTACTCATGTAATTACGATGTAATAATGACCTTTGTATATGTGTACTTCATCTTAAACTGTGGGTGCTAGCATTTCGATCCAGGGACTAGCACTGCAATCACAGGGACCTTTACCTTAAAGGGTGAGGTCTTACAGATGGTATCAGAGCACTGTATTGCCTATAGGTTTGTGATCCTAAGATGGATTAGACTAAGGAAACCACTAGGAAAATGCAACCCCTTTGTAAATTTCACACTTGTCTCCTTTTCATCTCATAAACCTCTCCTAATCTTCTTTCCCATCTCTATTTGTAGATGGCCGCCATCAACGAAGCCGTCAAGAAGGGGCCACTGATGACCATGACCCTAGAATGTGAGACGGAGTTTCCCAAGGCACTCAAAAACCTTATGATTAGCTTGGGGATAAATGGTGAAGCCGTGTACAAGGGATTTCCAGTGATGGATGAAGGAGAAGAATATTGGTGGGTACAACTCCACTTGTATAAAAACAAGGAGGACAACCACAATGAGTCGAGATTCTGCATGGTCACCAACTCTGAAATGCACATGACATTCTTTGACTCTGCAAGGAATGCAGCATGGAATGCCATCAAGGAGCTTTGAGAAAGACTCAAGTGTAGAATGCTCAACACTCGAAATGGCCTTAGAGAGGAGAAGAAGCATACTCAAAACTTAGAGACCACCATAAAACGTCTAAGGGAGGATATCATAGACTTAACATGGGAGTCTTGTGATCAAGACAAACAAATTGCCTCCAAGGATGCCTAGATAGCTACCTTGACTAGTGAGTGAGAGTTGTGACGTACTCCAATAGTTGGACCACCACACTTGTTGTTTTCTCGCGTTAATAAATTTGATCATACCAACCTATCTGGTATGGCAAAAATTTGTCTAAGTTATGTTTGAACCTTGGTGCTTGTGATTGAATATTGTAAGCCATGACTTGTGTGTTTTGAGAAATTATGTGTTTGTTTTTGTCTTTTGTTTTACTACCTTATGTTTTACTCTTTAATTATGTTGTTTCTAATTTTCTCCATCCTATGCAATAGATGCCTAGCTTTGTTCTCAGCACTGCCTAGGAGTTCAAGGGAACTCGTTTTGGATCCCGTATCCTGCAGCTCGTCAGTGTACTTGGTCTTCCCATCCCAAACATTAAGGGACTCCAGCTCAGGAAGTTCGAGAGGAAGGACTTGTGGGGATTTAGAGTCTCGCAGCTAGGATGCCAGTCAGAGCCTCCCACCAAGTAAATCGCCTTCAAGATACTCCATGATGACAAGGAGAAGGGCCTCGACGTCGCCGTTTCAATATCTGCTTGGACGCCTTTGTGGACGTCACTCCGCCGAGCTCAAGGGCCTCTACTTCCATACCTTTGGGAGACGTGACGAGGAGGGACAGGCTATAGTGTATGACGAGGCCACTAGGGAGACTATTGATCTAGTGCGTCTCTATCTTTAGTACCTAGAGAGCCTCCTTAGGCACCTTGACACTGATAGGACCAACGTCATGCTTAAAAATGACAAGCTACGTGTTCAGTTGAGGGAGAAGCACAAGGAATTCGAGGAGCAGGAGGTGTAACATCCCAAAAATACTAAACTTGGATCATCAAACTCTAATCATCAAAATTAGGGATAACAAAAACTTTTCTAATAAAATTATGGAAGCATGCATGTGAGTATGCATTTCATTTTGAATTATTTTGAACCACCTTGTTTGTGTGTTTCTTTGCTTGTAAAATGTTGCTTAGGTGAAATAAACATCATCTAAACATTTCCCAAACTTTTCCCAAAGACCAATAAATCAAAACAAAGCTAAATGAGTGAATGGTCATTTTGACCAATTTAACTCCCATGCCTACTTTGGCTGTCCCAAACTTTCAGAACTTAACAGAAACTTTTCTGGATCTTTGCACCCCTTGATTGTACTCATAACAAGGTATCAAGGCCCACTTTGTGATCATCCAGAAACTTTCAAATGCATAGTTTAAATGACAATTCAAAATTGAATCTTTAACATATGAGAAGATCCCACTTTTTCAAAAACCACTCAAACAAGCTCAACTTTCAAAACCCAAGCATCTGCAGACTCACCAGCACCAACCTAGCACACCCACCAAAAATCTTTTCAAAATTCAAAACTTGAATTCTTGCGGCCATTTCATCAAACACATTGCAGACACAAATCAAACAAAATCCAAACACTGTTTTGAGCAGTGAATTGAGCCTAACTTGTTCCCTCTTTGGGAACCACTAGCCTTAGTAGATCATCTAACAATCTTAACTAATCACTAGCACCACTGTGAGCTTGCCAATGCCATCAATGGTGAACAGCCGAAGCCACCCATGCCACCCCAGTGGAGACAGCAAGCTAGGAGAAGAACCAAACCTAGCCAACATGTCTGGGAGCAAGCCAACACCCCACCGCCACTCCCTGTCCACCGCTCGAACCTTGCCAACCCCTGGACCACACGCACGGACCATTCCAAGCACGCCAGCAACCATGCCGAGAGCGCGCCCCGTGCGCCACGCTCGACCGACGCCTACAGACCACACGCCGCCCTCGCCGCGTGCATACATGATCGCCACTGACCCAGGAGACCGCCAGACATCCCCGTTCGCCACCCCATGCCTTACAGACACCCCTCGCCGTCGAAGACGCCGCCTCTGCCGCCTAGAGCGTCGCGTGTTCCAGACCAAACTGCATCGCCCCTACGCGCGCAATGAAGCCGTAGAGCATCGCCAGGAGACCACCAAGCGATCGCCACCGCCGGCCATGTCTCTAGCAGCCCGTAGCCATGTCGCCACCGTCGCCTGCCCATGCCGTTTGGTCTCGTCGTCGCGACTATAAATAGAGGCTACCCCCAGTCGAATTGAGCACACCATCTCACTCCCCTCTCCTCACTGACCATTCTACCCCGTTCCCGGAGCAAGGCGAGCAGCGCTACGCCGGAATTTCACCGGAGTCTGCCGCTGCTGGAGAAGAAGGGAGCCAGCGATTGGAGCCGCCCCATGAGAAGCTGCCGGTACCAGGAGGTTCGCCGTCGTCGACTTTGTCGTTCGCCCGCCTTGCCGACCCTCGCCTGAACCCCGGTGAGCCCCCAACAACCCCCAGTGGCCGCGCTAGGTTTCTGTCTTGCCGGCGTAGCCCAACGTCGACGATGACCCTCAGCCGTTTGATTAGAACCAGATCGAACGCCCCACATCGCCCCATACCGCTTCGCACCCCCTGTCTCACTGACGCATGGTGACAGCCACTTAAAAAGCCCGCGGAAGCGCTGTGATTAGCAGTCCGGCCCGTTAACCTTTCCCGCGCAGCCCAGTTATTTGAATTTAACATTTTCCATTTTATTTCAAACACACTTCTGTACCCAGTTTCAAAAATCAACCCAGATCGATTCAGTGAACCAAATTGAATGAAACCAATTTTGCTAGAAAGGTCTGGGAATGCTGAATCCAAGCCCGTTGGATTCAAGTCATTTGGATCTGTAGATCATCCTTGGTAAAAATAACAATGCAGAAGCTTTTCTACATTCAAACATTTTTCAAATTAAAACCATAATAGCTTTTGAGTTGATTCCAACTCTCAAAAATCACATTTAACCATACCTTTCAGAATATATAAAAATATATAGGTTTACTTACAGGAATAATGTTCAAGTAATAAAAGAATGCCCCATAGGCATTTCTAACCACTTTAATTAATTAAAATAAAAGGGTAAAACCTTATTAAATTGTGACACCACTTTAAATCACATTCCCTTGGACTAAAATGTGTGGTGATGACATGTGTCAACATGATCCCATATTTGGTTTGGAGATTATTAAATCTTAAGTAGTTTTTCAATGAGTAGAAATTACTTTTCTAAAAATAAAAGGAATTAAACCAAACTTTAATCTTGTAATGTTAGTGATGATGCTAGATCATCTATAGGACCCTTTTGTGTGATGATTGCAAGTAGTTAAGTATTGTTTGGTGATTGTGTACATCGTATTTATTTATAGACGCTAGTATCGACCAAGGATACGAGGAGGAAGGAGGATTCTACGAAGAAGAAGCCGAGGAGAACTTCAACCACTGCTCTGCATAAGGCAAGCTAACACTTGCAAGATACCCTACTAATGCAAGCTTATACTGATACTTATGCAAGCTAATACTTGCTTGTTACCATGACCACTATATGCCTTAAGCATATGTGATCATATCCACTTGATAAACCAATCCTAGTTTTACTTACAAGCTTTATTACTTTATTTCTTTATCAAAGCTCTTACTTAGAGTTTGCTGGAATAAATGGTAGATACTAGAAGGATAATTGAAGGTTGCATAAAGAGCATAAAATTTGGCCTAAGCTAGATAATCTTGATGTCATCCTAAGGCATAAGATTAAACTTAGTTCAACTCCACTAGTTTACCACCCCTCATTAGTGCTTACCCCCACTTGTAGATGCTAGTGCTAAGCATAAAACTTTATCAACTTTAGATGGGAATACTTGGTGGAAAAATGGTTATGAAAACCTTGGAATGATGGATCATTCTATTGAATTGTTTTGGACATGTGTTTCCGAACACCTGATGATTTTGGTGATGAAAATGATGAGGCATGAGCCTTAGCCCTTTATAAAACTAATGGTTGTCTGGATGCGATACCATTCCAATTTTATCGTACAACCACAATAACCGAAGATTGGGTAGGGCTTAACTGGAAACTTATGTAACTTAGTATTAGTTCCCTCACGGCCAAGGTGTGAGCTGAGGCTACCTTGTGAAGATTGTCCACATGTGTAGTACCCAAGATGACATTTGGTCATAGTTGGGAGGCCAAACTCACAGGAGAGGTGCTTATACTAGGGCGTGTAATTGAAAGGTTAGGATTGATTATCCGCATACTAAGTATGGTGAATTCAGGATTTGTTCCTGACGGATGTATCGAATGTTGTGGTGAAAGTGTACAATCTCTGCAGAGTGTCAAACTATTCGAATAGCCGCGTCCGCGGTTATGGACAGTTGGAGTGGCCATAATGTTCCCCTGTCAGATTTTTTTCAAAATGACTTGTGAAATGAACTGAGACTTTGACTTGACCACAACAGGGTTGTGGCATGAGATACAAGTTCCCCCTTAGGTATTATACAACCTTAACTAGCATTTGTTCCTTCTAAACTTAGTAGAGATAAATCTGGCTTTTGCAAAATAACCCTAGAGCCTAGTGTCCTATTACCAAAAAACCCTTTCACTTGTTAGTATTAGTTTGCGAGTACTTAAAGAGTACTCATGGCTTTGTCCCTGGCTATTCCCGTGGCCAGACTATGAAGAGGAGTACCAGGAGGATGGACCCCAGGAAGGTTATGACAACTAGGATCATCACCCATCGTCAGCATTGCCTGTGATCTCGAAGATGGAGCTTCGCCTACGCTACCATTACTATTACGTTATTCCGATGCTTGAGTTGTATTAAGAACTGGATCATGAGATCCTTATTTGTGTAATACCTTATGTATGGTTTGTAATGGATGATGTACTATGGTATCTAATTCTGTTATGTCTCGCAAAAATGGTAATCCTGGGATTGCGATGTATGGCATAACAGGCATCTGGGATTAAAAATCCTGGAGTTGACAAGTTGGTATCAGAGCCATCCTGACCATAGGATACCCTAGTTAGACTGGACGTTTGAATCAAAAACTTAGTTTCAAAACCAAAGAAAACAAATATTTACAAAAATTTATTCTCATTCTTATCCCTTTGATTCTTTCATGAAAATTCATGTTCCTCAAAAACTCTTGCAAAATACATAAAATTTTGACACACTTGATCACTCTACTAACTTACTCATCCTATATTCTTATAGATGGACATGAAGTACAGCAAGTTTTATCAGTTGGGGAATGGAGGAGACCTTATCTTTGAGAGGGATTTGGACCAGCTTTCGGAACTTCTGGAGCGTCCGCACCCCAAGTTCTTCGAAGCTCAGCTCAATGATCAAGGAGGACAAGATCTGCAGTGGCTAATTGTTGCAAGTATCCGAGGAAAGATTGAACCTCCCACTGCTGAGGGAATTCAGTTTATATTAAGAGAGAACAACTGGCTCGATGGACTTGCCAGGGCCATGCAGGAAGCTCTTTCCCGTCTCTGTGGGCAGAGTATCAATCAGATTAAGGGTACTCGCTTTGATTTTTTCCCAAGGCGTGATGCTAATGGACAACCACTGGAAGCCCCATACCACCCCGAGCTGAAGACTCAATTGGACCACCTCAGCTTCATGATGTACGATCGTCAGCAGGAGTTGGACAACTGACGTGACTACTCCAACCACAAGTCTTCCATCATCAGGACGAAGGATCAGACCATCGCCATGTTAGCAAAGGATCGCAAGTCTCGCCGCCGTCAGCTCAACAAGAAGGAGCGCATCATTGCCCGTCTTTGCCATCATATCTCATCTTTGGAGGAGACCATCCACGAGAGAGACATGCAGTTGGAAGAAAGGGAGAATGCCGAAAAGGATATTCGTGGAGACCCCTACTCCTATCTCAGCGATGACGATGATTTCCTGGAGGATCAGGCTATGGACTTCTTCACCGATGAGGACGATTTCGCCTTCATCGATGATGATGAGGATGATGAAGCCACAGATTCCGAGGAGTAGTACCACTTGAGCACTAGCGTAGTGAGTAGTATTCGGTCCCACTGTATCGTAGTTTTCAGAATGGTTCTTAAAACCATCTGCTTTTCTTTGTTGTGGTGTGTGTTGTATCGTGTGCTATGAATGAATGAATGAAGGAAAAAGCAAGTTGCTAGAAAACTGTGAGTCAAACTTTAAAAACTTTTCAAAGACCCAAAACCTTAGAAATTTCCCTCTTTTCTCATGATCTATCTCAATCTGCAGATGCCACGTGGAGGAAGTGGTTCATCCCCGGACCCGATGTTGCAGATCCTGCAAATGTTGACTTCTGACCGTGAAGCTGAAAGAGCCGAACGTCAAGCCAACCTAGCTACCCTGCAACAGATAGCCCAGCTAGCCCACAACAACCAAGGCCACGGAAATCAGGACAACCATGGATCTAAGATCAAGAATTTCCAGAATACCAACCCACCTGTTTTCACTAAGTCAGAAGAACCCCTAGACGCTGATGATTGGCTGCAAACCATGGAAAATAACCTAGAAGTCGCCGGAGTGGAAGCCAACGAGAAAGTTCTGTTCGCCACCCACTATCTAGCCGGAGATGCCAGGGCATGGTGGAACAGTGTTCGCTCAATGACGGGAGGCCAGATGATGACCTGGGAGGAATTCAAGGTCAAGTTTCACAGAACCCATGTGCCCCCGGGTTTGATCAAGAGAATGAGAGACGAGTTCAGAGAATTGAAGCAAGGAAGGATGACCGTAGTGGAATACCGTGACAAATTCTTGTCATTAGCTAGGTATGCCCCGGATGAGATTGACACCGAAGCCAAGAAGAAAGAACGATTCCTGAATGGTCTACATGATGAGATGCAGACAGTGTTAGTCAATATCCCCTTTGCTTATATTGAAGCCCGTGTCGACTTTGCTATCCAGATGGAAGGAAAGATCAATCAAGCCAATGAGAACCGCAAGCATCGTATGATGCATCAGCCAGGAACCCATCAGACCCCAAAGTATCGCCCTAACCCATCTCCCGGATTTGCCCCGAGAACCAACAGACCCCCGATGAACCGTCTGACCTATCCCAACCGTGGAAACCCTAGGCCTGGAGGAAATCACAACAACCCCGGCAACTCTAGCAATTTCAACCGTGCCCCACCCAAGTTCAACAACAACAATGCTACTGCCAACACCAACACTGCCCCGAGGACTAGAAGCAATGTTGTGCCTGTAGCAGCAAAGGACAAGTCGCAAGTGACTTGTTATGACTGTGGAAATAAAGGCCACTATTCCAACGAGTGCCACAACAAGAAGAATGCCGCAGCCCCCAATGTCAATGTCCCAGCTCAGCAGCGTCGTGTTCAGCCAGGAAGAAGATTTGCCCCAGGGAATTCGCTCAACCGCAATGGCCGTTTTTTTCTCATGCATGCTGAAGAAGCTCAGGAAGCGCCAGACGTCGTGCTGGGTATGTTTTCTGTTAATTCAGTACTTGCACGAGTGTTGTTTGATTCTGGTTCATCGCACTCATTTGTCACTGAAGAATTTGCATGCACTAGTAAAATTCAACCAACCAAACCGAAGCATGTCATGATTGTTCAAATTCCCGGATCAACCACCAAGGCTAGGCAAATTTGTAAAGTCGTCCCTATCTGAATCCATGGCATAGATTTTTATGCTAATCTGGTAGTAATCGGAACTAAAGATTTGGAAGTAGTACTAGGAATGGATTGGATGTCCAAACATAAAGGATTGATTTACTGTGCCAAGAAAGCCATAATCATGACCAGTGCAGCCGGAATATCAGTCGAGCATATATCTGAAACCTTACCTCGCCAATTCAAGTGTAACAAGAGTATAGACCAACCTACCATTGACCAAGTCCAGATAGTCTGTGAATACCCCGATGTATTTCCAGATGTTTTGCCCGGTATGCCCCCAGATCGGGATATCGAGTTTATCAATTAACTAATCCCCGGAACTGGACCCATAGCCCAGAGACCCTATAGTATGAACCCGTCTAAGCTAGCAGAACTGAAGAAGCAACTGGATGCCATGCTAGAAATTGGATTGATTCAACCATGTGCGTGACCATGGAGGTCACCTGTCTTGTTTATGGACAAGAAGGATGGAGGTAACCGTTTGTGTACGGATTATCAGAAATTGAATGATGTCACTATCAAGAACAAATACCCCTTGCCCAAGATAGAAGATTTGTTTGATCAGTTGACCGGTGCCAAAGTGTTTTCTAAGATTGATCTCAGGACTGGCTATCATCAACTCAATATTCATACGGAAGATATTCCCAAGACTGCCTTTACCACCAGATATGGATTGTACGAGTATACAGTCATGTCTTTTGGATTAACCAATGCCCCCACTTATTTCATGAATCTCATGAATAAGATTTTTATGGACTTCTTGGATAAGTTTGTCGTTGTTTTCATCGATGACATTCTGATCTATTCCAAAATCATAAGAAGAACATGAGCTACAACTAAGGACCATTCTTGGAACCCTTAGAGAGCATCAGCTGTTTTCAAAGTTTAGCAAATGTGAATTCTGGTTACAGGAGGTAGGATTCTTCGGTCACATTATATCAGCCGGAGGAATTGCCGTTGATCCTGCAAAAGTGAAAGATGTAGAAGATTGGCAAGCCCCAACCACTCAAACCCAAGTTCGTGCATTTCTCGGATTGGCGGGATATTACCGCAAATTCGTAGAAGGATTCTCGAGTATCGCCAGACCTATGACCCAATTGCTGAAGAAGGACAAGAAGTTTGAATGGACCAACAATTGTGAAGCGAGTTTTCAAGAACTCAAGAGAAGATTAATTTCAGCCCCAATCTTGATCATGCCGGATATCACGAAGCCCTTCGATGTGTATTGTGATACATCCAATATCGGTCTCGGATGTGTGCTAATGCAAGAAGGAAAAGTTATATCTTATCTATCTCGACAACTGAAGCAAAATGAGCAAAATTACCCAACCCATGACCTCGAACTCGTAGCCGTAGTTCCAGCACTGAAGACATGGAGACATTACCTGATGGGAAATCGTTGTGAGATCTATACGGATCACAAGAGTCTGAAGTATATATTCACTCAGAACGAGCTGAATATGAGACAGAGAAGATGGATTAAGCTAATCAAGGATTACGACCGGGACATTCACTATCACCCTGCTAAAGCCAATGTGGTAGCCGATGCCCTTAGTAGATTGCCGTGCCGCTTGAACTCCATGATCTTGAAGGAGCAACCAAGCTTGCACAAAGAGACGGAAGATTTTCGAATGGAATTAGTAAGTAAAGGATTTTTGGCTAGCATAGAACTCCAGCCCACTTTGATCAGTCAGATTAAAGAGGCGCAGAAGGGAAATGCTAGTATTGACGGAATCAAGCATCGTATCAGTACAGCCAAAGTACCCGGATTCACCGAAGACGAAGAAGGAGTTCTGTGGTACAAAGTACGCCTTTGTGTACCAGCAGATTCTGAGTTGAAAGAAGTTATTCTGAAGGAGGCTCATGATACTCTTTATTCTATCCATCCCGGGGGAACTAAGATGTATCAAGATTTAAAAGAGCAATTTTGGTGGCATAAGATGAAGAGAGAAATCGGAAGCTATATCGCCAAGTGTGATATATGTCAGCGAGTCAAGGCCGGACATCAAAGACCCGCTGGATTGTTGCAACCCTTACAGATTCCGGAATGGAAATGGGATTTCGTTGGAATGGACTTTATCACTGGACTGCCTACCTCTAGTAGGGGGAATGACTCTATCTGGGTCATAGTGGACCGATTGTCCAAAGTCGCCCATTTCTTGCCCGTCAAGACCACATATCAGAGTTCGAAGCTAGCAGAGTTGTACATCGCTAGGATAGTTAGTTTGATGGAGTCCCCAAGAACATCGTATTGGATCGAGGAACTCAGTTTACCTCGAGATTCTGGAAGAAAGTCCAAGAAGGTTTAGGAACCCGCCTAGATTTCAGCACCGAGTATCACCCTCAGACCGATGGACAAACGGAGCGAGTAAACCAAATACTTGAAGATATGCTGAGAGCATGTGTGTTAGAATATGGATCCAAGTGGGAAGACTGTTTGCCATTTGCAGAATTTTCATACAATAACAGTTATCAAGCCAGTTTGCAAATGGCCCCATTTGAATTCATGTACAGAAGGAAGTGTCGCACCCCTTTGAACTGGTCGGAAGTAGGAGAGATTCAGATTTTTGGACCCGATATCCTACGAGAAGCAGAAGAGAAGGTTCACAAGATTCGTGAGCACCTTAAGACCGCCTAGTCCAGACAGAAGAGTTACGCCGACAAGAGACGTAGAGACCTTGCCTTCAACATAGGAGATTTTGTTTATCTGAAAGTGTCGCCATTGAAGGGAATGCAGCGTTTCCAACTCAAAGGAAAGTTAGCCCCCAGATATATCGGACCTTTCAAGATTTTGAACCGTCGAGGAGAAGTGTCGTATCAATTGGAACTACCCGAAGAGATGTCAGCCGTGCACAATGTGTTCCATATCTCGTTACTTCGCAAGTGTCTCGAAGTCCCAGAGAAGACCGAAGTGTTCAAGAACATCGACCACCGGACCATAGAGATCAACGATGACTTGACCTATCCCGAAGTACCCATCCGTATTTTGGAAGAAGCTTTCAGAACTACCCGAACCCAAAGCATCAAGTTTCTCAAGATTCAGTGGAGCAACCACACGGAAGAGGAAGCTACCTGGGAGCGCGAAGATCACATCAGGACGGAGTTTCCCGATCTCTTCAAATCCTAGGTAATCTTTTTCGGCCTTTTTCAAATCTCGGGACGAGATTTTGTTTAAGGGGGGAAGGTTTGTAACATCCCAAAAATACTAAACTTGGATCATCAAACTCTAATCATCAAAATTAGGGTTAACAAAAACTTTTCTAAATAAAATTATGGAAGCATGCATGTGAGTTTGCATTTCATTTTGAATTCTTTTGAACCACCTTGTTTGTGTGTTTCTTTGCTTGTAAAATGTTGCTTAGGTGAAATAAACATCATCTAAACATTTCCCAAACTTTTCCCAAAGACCAATAAATCAAAACAAAGCTAAATGAGTGAGTGGTCATTTTGACCAATTTAACTCCCATGCCTACTTTGGCTGTCCCAAACTTTCAGAACTTAACAGAAACTTTTCTGGATCTTTGCGCCCCTTGATTGTACTCATAACAAGGTATCAAGGACCACTTTGTGATCATCCAGAAACTTTCAAATGCATAGTTTAAATGACAATTCAAAATTGAATCTTTAACATATGAGAAGATCCCACTTTTTCAAAAACCACTCAAACAAGCTCAACTTTCAAAACCCAAGCATCTGCAGACTCACCAGCACCAACCTAGCACACCCACCAAAAATCTTTTCAAAATTCAAAACTTGAATTCTTGCGGCCATTTCATCAAACATATTGCAGACACAAATCAAACAAAATCCAAACACTGTTTTGAGCAGTGAATTGAGCCTAACTTGTTCCCTCTCTGGGCACCACTAGCCTTAGTAGATCATCTAACAATCTTAACTAATCACTAGCACCACTGTGAGCTTGCCAATGCCATCAATGGTGAACAGCCGAAGCCACCCATGCCACCCCAGTGGAGACAGCAAGCTAGGAAAAGAACCAAGCCTAGCCAACATGTCTGGGAGCAAGCCAACACCCCACCGCCACTACCTGTCCACCGTTCGAACCTTGCCAACCCCTGGACCACACGCACGGACCATGCCAAGCTCGCCAGCAACCATGCCGAGAGCGCGCCCCGTGCGCCACGCTCGACCGACGCCCACAGACCACGCGCCGCCCTCTCCGCGTGCATACATGATCGCCACCGACCCAGGAGACCGCCAGACATCCCCGTTTGCCGCCCCATGCCTCACAGCCACCGCTCGCCATCGAAGACGCCGCCTCTGACGCGTAGAGCGTCGCGTGTTCCAGACCAAACTGCACCGCCCCTACGCGCGCATTGAAGTCGTGGAGCATCGCCAGGAGACCACCAAGCGATCGCCACCGCCGTCCATGTCTCTAGCAGCCGGTAGCCATGTCGCCACCGTCGCTTGCCCATGCCGTTTGGTATCGTCGTCGCGACTATAAATAGAGGCTACCCCCAGTCGAATTGAGCACACCATCTCACTCCCCTCTCCTCACTGACCATTCTACCCCGTTCCCGGAGCAAGGCGAGCAGTGCTACGCCGGAATTTCACCGGAGTCTGCCGCTGCTGGAGAAGAAGGGAGCCAGCGATTGGAGCCGTCCCAAGAGAAGCTGTCGGTACCAGGAGGTTCGCCGTTGTCGACTTCGTCGTTCGCCCGCCTCGCCGACCCTCGCCTGAACCCCGGTGAGCCCCCAACGACCCCCACTGGCCGCGCTAGGTTTCTTTCTTGCCGGCGTAGCCCAACGTCGACGATGACCCTCAGCCGTTTGATTAGAACCAGATCGAACGCCCCACATCGCCCCATAACGCTTCGCACCCCCCTGTCTCACTAACGCGTGGGGACAACCACTTAAACAGCCCGCGGAAGCGCTGTGCTTAGCAGGCCGGCCCGTTAACCTTTCCCGCGCAGCCCAGTTATTTGAATTTAACATTTTCCATTTTATTTCAAACACACTTCTGTACCCAGTTTCAAAAATCAACCCAGATCGATTCAGTGAACCAAATTGAATGAAACCAATTTTGTTAGAAAGGTCTGGGAATGCTAAATCCAAGCCCGTTGGATTCAAGTCATTTGGATCTGTAGATCATCCTTGGTAAAAATAACAAGGCAGAAGCTTTTCTGCATTCAAACATTTTTTAAATTAAAACCATAATA
Organism: Avena sativa; assembly: GCA_916181665.1. Lineage (NCBI taxonomy): Eukaryota > Viridiplantae > Streptophyta > Magnoliopsida > Poales > Poaceae > Avena > Avena sativa. The sequence continues at coordinate 277,492,743 of OV702280.1, forward strand.
GCTTTTGAGTTGATTCCAACTCTCAAAAATCACATTTAACCATACCTTTCAGAATATATAAAAATATATAGGTTTACTTACAGGAATAATGTTCAAGTAATAAAAGAATGCCCCATAGGCATTTCTAACCACTTTAATTAATTAAAATAAAAGGGTAAAACCTTATTAAATTGTGACACCACTTTAAATCACATTCCCTTGGACTAAAATGTGTGGTGATGACATGTGTCAACATGATCCCGTATTTGGTTTGGAGAATATTAAATCTTAAGTAATTTTTCATGAGTAGAAATTACTTTTCTAAAAATAAAAGGAATTAAACCAAACTTTAATCTTGTAATGTTAGTGATGATGATAGATCATCTATAGGACCCTTTTGTGTGATGATTGCAAGTAGTTAAGTATTGTTTGGTGATTTTGTACATCGTATTTATTTATAGACGCTAGTACCGACCAAGGATACGAGGAGGAAGGAGGATTCTACGAAGAAGAAGCCGAGGAGAACTTCAACCACTTCTCTGCACATACCCTACTAATGCAAGCTTATACTGATACTTATGCAAGCTAATACTTTCTTGTTACCATGACCACTATATGCCTTAAGCATATGTGATAATATCCACTTGATAAACCAATCCTAGTTTTACTTACAAGCTTTATTACTTTATTTCTTTATCAAAGCTCTTACTTAGAGTTTGCTGGAATAAATGGTAGATACTAGAAGGATAATTGAAGGTTGCATAAAGAGCATAAAATTTGGCCTGAGCTAGATAATCTTGATGTCATCCTAAGGCATAAGATTAAACTTAGTTAAACTCCACTAGTTTACCACCCCTCATTAGTGCTTACCCCCACTTGTAGATGCTAGTGCTAAGCATAAAACTTGATCAACTTTAGATGGGAATACTTGGTGGAAAATTGGTTATGAAAACCTTCGAATGATGGATCATTCTATTGAAATGTTTTGGACATGTGTTTCCGAACACCTGATGATTTTGGTGATGAAAATGATGAGGCATGAGCCTTAGCCATTTATAAAACTGATAGTTGTCTGGATGCGATACCATTCCAATTTTATCGTACAACCACAATACCCAAAGATTGGGTAGGGCTTGACTGGAAACTTATGTACCTTAGTATTAGTTCCCTCACGGCCAAGGTGTGAGCTGAGGATACCTTGTGAAGATTGTCCACCTGTGCAGTACCCAAGATGACAGTTGGTCATGGTTGGGAGGCCAAACTCACAGGAGAGGTGCTTATACTAGGGCGTGTAATTGAAAGGTTAGGATTGATTATCCGCATACTGAGTATGGTGAATTCAGGATTTGTTCCTGACGGATGTATCGAATGTTGTGGTGAAAGTGTACAATCTCTGCAGAGTGTCAAACTATTTGAATAGCCGCGTCCGCGGTTATAGAAAGTTGGAGTGGCCATATCGTTCCCCCGTCAGATTTTTTTCAAAATGACTTGTGAAATGAAATGAGACTTTGACTTGACCACAACAGGGTTGTGGCATGAGATACAAGTTCCCCCTTAGGTATTATACAACCTTAACTAGCATTCGTTGCTTCTAAACTTAGTAGAGATAAATCTGGCTTTTGCAAAATAACCCTAGATCCTAGTGTCCTATTACCAAAAACCCCTTTCACTTGTTAGTATTATTTTGCGAGTACTTAAAGAGTACTCATGGCTTTGTCCCTGTCTATTCCCGTGGCCAGACTATGAAAAGGAGTACCAAGAGGATGGACCCCAGGAAGGTTATGACAACTAGGATCATCTCTCATCGTCAGCATTGCCTGTGATCTCGAAGATGGAGCTTCGCCTACGCTACCATTACTATTATGTTATTCCGCTGCTTGAGTTGTATTAAGAACTGGATCATGAGATCCTTATTTTTGTAAGACCTTATGTATGGTTTGTAATGGATGATGTACTATGGTATCTAATTCTGTTATGTCTCGCAAAAATGGTCATCCTGGGATTGCGATGTATGGCATAAAAGGCATCTGGGATTAAAAATCCGGGTGTTGACAGGAGGAGAGCATCAAGGAGATGGAGACTAGGTTTGAGAAGCAAGACAAGAGGTTTAAGAACCAAGAAAATAGAGTGCAATATAGGAACAAGAAGATCAATGAGATGAAGGCTGTGATGAAGCTCAAGGATCTTGAGCTAGAGACACAACAGGAGGTGATAGAGAGGCTACATTCGCAGAAGAGAGAGATTCAAGCGAAGCTCGATGCTTTGACCACTAGCGTGGAGGAGTACAAGGCAGGAATCGACGCAACATGACTTACTCTAGTGGAGAAGGAAGTCGATATGGAGGAGTAGTGTTGACTACTTGGCTATCTATCTATCATCATTTTATTTATCGAGTCGCGTTGATCATCCAACATGTGGATGACTATGCTAGTGTTTTTACTTTACAAAACTTGTTGTTCGTGATGTTTAAACTCTAAGTTTATCATGTGCTTGCCTATTTTTTATTGTTGCTATATATTGTATTGTGCATGTTAGGATCTATGGGTTATATCTCATTACTTATCCTCATTGAAACCACAGATGCCTCCCCGGCGTGCCAATCCCAACAATAACAACAATGTTAATGAGATGCAGCAGCTGATGATAGCCCAGGCTCAGTTGATGCAAATGATGACTCAGTTTATGGCGAATCAGAACTAGAACCAAAACAACATCAATAATAACAACAACAACAACCAGAACAACCCACCAGCTTTTGATATGCTTACAAGGTTTTTAAGGTTGAGGCCTGCTAAGTTTTCTGGAACCACTGATCCTATGGTAGCAAATGATTTGCTACGTTCTGTGAACAAGGACTTAGTCACAGTTGGTTGCACTAATGAGGAGAAAGTCATATTTGCAGCACACCTATTGGAAGGACCAACAGCTACTTGGTGGGATAACTTCCAAATCACTACCCCTATTGAAGAAGTGACTTGGGCAATATTTGAGGATGGATTACGCACTGCTAATATCTCTTCAGGAGTGATGAGTTTGAAGAAGAAGGAATTTCACAACCTCAAGCAACGCCACCGCAGTGTTGCAGAATATATTGAGGAGTTCAACAATCTGGCATGCTATGCACCGAATGATGTTGACACTAATGCAAAAAGGAAGGAGAAGTTCCTTGAAGGGCTGAATGATGAGATGTGCATGTAACTATCTGTTGCATATGTTCCAACTTATCAATCTCCGTGTGATAAAGCTACCATCTTGGAAAGCAAGATGAAGCAAGTGGAGAATAGGAAGAGGAAGCACCATTTTGATAAGCATGGATCTGGATCATCTCACAAGCGTTCTTTTGGTGAAGGAAGTGGAGGTTTTGGATCCCACAAACACGGGAACCATAACAACCACCACAATAGTAACCGTCACCATGGTAGCAATAAACATTGTGGACACAACAATGGTGATTGCCGCAGCAACAAGAGTGGACACAAGAGTCACCATAGTGGAAATGACAATGGGAATCAGCCGGCTAAGAGGGACATCAGTCAGGTTGGATGTTTCAAGTGAAAGAAAACTAGGCACTATGCAAATGAATGCCTAGAAAAGAAGACTGATGGAGCCAACAAGCCAAACCCTTTTCAGAAGGGTCATGTGAACCACATCAATGTGGAGGAAATCCAAGAGGAGTCTGATGCTGTGGCTGGTAAGTTCAAGATTAATTCCTTTCCAACACTTGTCCTTTTTTATACCGGCGCATCGCATTCATTCATTTCAAGAGCATTTGTAGACAAAAATAGACTCCCACCTGAAACAATTGGATGTCCTATTAAAGTAAGCTCCCTAGGTGGAGAGATGATAGTAAATTTTGGATGCCATGATCTAGTAATAGAGTTTGGAAAATACAAGTTTCCAGTTAGTATGATAATCCTAGAATCCCAAGGACTGGATGTAATATTAGGCATGGATTGGATGACCCGTTATGAGGGAGTAATAGACTGTGCCAGAAGAACTGTTACACTCACAACCTCGGAAAAGAAACGGATTAGGTTCAAGTCTAACTTTGAACCCAAAGGGAGTATGCTAAATTCTCTTAAGGTGGTTAGCATAGAGAGTGTACCAGTAGTGGAGGAGTACCCGGATGTGTTTCCGGAAGAATTACCAGGAATGCCGCCAGATAGAGATGTGGAATTTTTGATTGACTTATTGCCAGGATCTGGACCAATAGCAAAGAGACCCTACACGATGTCAGTTGATGAGTTAAAAGATCTCAAGAAATAGCTTGGAGAACAGTTGCAGAAAGGATTTATCCAACCAAGTTCTTCGTCTTGGGGTGCACCATTTCTGTTTGTTGAGAAGAAAGACAAAAGTCAGAGGCTATGCATAGATTATCGATCACTTAACAAAGTGACCATAAAGAACAAGTATCCCCTACCTAGAATCAATGATCTCTTTGATCAGCTAGAAGGAGCTCGTGTGTTCTCAAATATTGATCTTTGATCAGGTTACTTTCAGCTAAAGATTAGAGAACAAGATATACCTAAGACTGCCTTTACCACTAGGTATGGATTGTATGAGTATACAGTGATGCCATTTGGACTAACAAATGCACCAGCTTATTTCATGAACATGATGAACAAGGTGTTCATGGATTTTCTTGACAAGTTTTTTGTGGTATTCATCGATGACATATTGATCTATTCCAAGAGCAATGAAGAGCATGAAGAACATTTGCGTTTGATTCTTGAGAAACTCAGGGAGCACAAGTTGTATGCCAAGTTCAGTAAGTGTGAGTTTTGGTTGAATGAAGTTGGATTTATTGGGCATATTGTGTCTGGAGATGGTATAGTTGTCGATCCCGCAAAGGTGTCAGCTGTAACTGAGTGGGAATCTCCCAAATCCGTTAAAGAAGTCCGTAGTTTCCTAGGCTTGGTTGGATACTATAGAAGGTTCATTGAGAATTTCTCGAAAGTTGCTAAGCCAATGATAGAGTTACTTAAGAAAGAAAAGAAGTTTGATTGGACTGAAGGATGTGAAACCAGTTTTCAAGAGTTGAAGAAAAGATTGGTGTCAGCACCAGTTTTATGTCTACCAGATCTATAGAAATACTTCCAAGTCTATTGTGATGCATCTCACCAAGGTTTGGGTGGAGTGTTAATGCAGGAAGGAAAAGTTGTGGCTTATGCCTCGAGACAACTCAAGACTCATGAATTAAATTATCCTACACATGACTTAGAGTTGGCCTTTGTTGTCCATGCACTCAAAAGATGGAGACACTATCTTTTGGGAAAGCATTGTGAAGTGTTCACAGATCACAAGATCTTGAAATATATTTTCACCTAGAAAGAGCTCAACATGAGACAAAGAAGGTGGCTAGAACTCATCAAGGATTACGACTTAAGTTTGCAATACCATCTCGGGAAAGCAAATGTCGTTGCCGATGCATTAAGTCACAAAGTTTATGTGAATGGCCTCACCAAAAAAGAATTGCCAGATGATTTGTGTGCCCAATTTAAAGAGCTAAGATTAGAGATAGTGCCTGAAGGATATCTCATGTCATTGGAAGTTCAACCAACACTGTTGGATAAGATCAAAGAATCCCAAAAGTTGGACAATGAAATAGAGGATATTAAGAGTAAAATCAGTAAAGGAAAGGCAAAAGGATTCCATGAAGATGGACAAGGAACTTTATGGTATATAAAGCGTATCTGCATTCCACAAGATCAGGAGCTTCAGAAATTTATTCTGCAAGAAGCACACAATTCACCATATTCTATTCATCTGGGTAACACCAAAATGTGCATGGATGTGAAGGAAAGATTTTGGTGGAACAATCTCAAGAAGGATATCGCGGAGCACATTGCTTTGTGTGACGTGTGTAGTAGAGTGAAAGCGGAACATCAGAAACTGGCAGGGTTATTGCATCCACTACCAATACCTGATTGGAAGTGGGATAAGATTGGTATGAATTTCATCACAAGATTGCCAAGGACTAGGTCCGGATACGATTCTATATGGGTTGTTGTGGATCGTTTAACAAAGGTGGCTCATTTCATACCCGTAAATACCACTTATACAAGAGCTAAATTATCCAAGATCTATATGAACAGGATTGTGTGTCTGCATGGAGTACCTAACAGTATTGTGTCAGATAGAGGAACTCAATTCACTTCACATTTTTGGTAACAACTGCATGAATCATTGGGAACTAGAGTAGAATTTAGCACAGCTTTTCATCCGTAGACTAGTGGACAGACAGAAAGGACCAATCGGATTTTGGAAGATATGTTGAGAGCTCGTGCGCTAGATTATGGATCTAGTTGGGATGAAAGTCTGCCATACGCAAAATTTTCTTACAACAACAGCTATCAATCAAGCATAGATATGGCTCCGTTTGAATTCCTTTATGGAAGGAAGTGTACTACGCCATTACTATGGAGTGGAGTAGGAGAAAGAAATTTATTCGGACCAGAACTTATCAAGGAAGCTGAAGAGAAAGTTAGAATGGTAAAGGACAGATTAAAGATAGCCCAATCCCGACAAAAGAGTTATGCAGATCCAAAACATAGAGAGGTCACCTATGAGGTAGGTGATAGAGCTTATCTTAGAGTCTCACCACTTCGGGGTGTGAAGAGATTTGGAGTCAAAGGGAAATTGGCACCTCATTATGTAGGACCATTCAAGATTTTGAGCCATAAAGGAGAAGTGGCCTATGAGTTAGAACTACCTGAATCTCTGTCAGCAGTTCACAATGTGTTTCATGTGAGCCAGTTGAAAAAGTGTCATCCAGAGATGGAAGAAACTTCGTTGAAGGACACTATACCATTGGAAGAAGTTCAGTTGGAGAGTTGAAAGTACCGACTTGAAACGACTAGAGGGGGGGTGAATAGGCGTCTACCAATTTTAATTTTTTTCACACTTTTAGGCTCAACGAGAAAGAAAGTTATCTAGAGATGCAACTAAGTGAGCAACCTAAATGCAAGAAAGCGAACACAAACCACAAAAACAGTAAATAGCAAGGAATAAAGGAAGGGAACGAAGTAACCGGCGAGGGGACACAGAGATGTAATTCCCGTAGTTCACTCCCAAGGAGCTACGTCTACGTTGGAGAGGTGTCGGGGCCACACAAGGTCACCCGAGCGCCACAAAGGCCTCACCTTCTTCTCCGGTGAGCTCCCCCACAAAGGAGGCCTCACAAACCACTAACCGGTGACCTTGAAGGCGCCAACCGAAACCTTTACACCAAGGTTGAGGGGTAGGCTCCACAACTCAATTGGAGGCCCTCAACGACACCTCGAAGCTTTACAACACATGCCTCAGCTCCGGGGATGCCCTACACCGTCTAGGGTTCCAAGAAACCCAAGAGTAACAAGATCCACAAAGGATGGGTGTGGGAAATCAAATCTTCTTTGGTGGAAGTGTAGATCTAGGTCTCCTCCCTCACCTCTCAAAAGATTAGGTCGTTTGAGTGGCTAGAGAGAGAGATCTAGTGAGGTGAAGCTCAGGTATTAATGGAGGAGAGAGAAAAATTCGAGAGCGTGGGAGGAAGAAGAGGGGTGCCTTAAATAGCCCCCCCCCCTCGCACTGAACCGTTACAGCCCCCGCGACCTCACCGGAAGTTCCGGTGAGAGGCCGGAAGTTCCGCCTGAGCCTGGCTCCAACGGTCATCAGACCGTTGACGCCCGCTCCAGAAGTGCAACCGGAAGTTCCGGTCAAAACAGACCGGAAGTTCCGGTGAACTTCCGAGCAAGTTCCGATCAAGTTCCGGCAAATAGCATGTTTCAAAACAGAAAATTTCTGAGCCTTCACCGGAACTTGGGGCGGAACAGGGGCGGAACTTTTGGGTCGCGAAGCGAGCCAGACCGGAAGTTCCGGCCTTAAGGCGGAAGTTCCGCTCAAGCACTTTTGCCAGGGAAAAATTCCGAGCAGGTTCCGGTCAAGTTCCGGCCAAGTTCCGGCAAATAGCACCCTTCAACACAGAAGGTTACTGAACTGCCACCGGAACTTGGGCGGAACTAGCGTCGGAACAAACTGCAGAACAGCTCGCAGAAAAAGGTTTGAGCGGAACTTCCGGTCTATGACCGGAAGTTCCGGTGAGACTCAAAAGGCCCCAACAGAACAGGAAAAACTCTATCTCTCACAGAATAATGGGATGGCTGTGGTGGTGCATATAGGTTTGTGCAAAAACAAGTGATTTCCCACAGCCCTCCAACATGGACCCCCTCTTAATAGTACGGTGACCTAAAACATCAACCAGAAAGAAACTAGGAGAAGACTAAAAAGGGCCACCGTCTTCAACAGATCACAAGAGAGCATCCATCACAATACAATGAGACAACAACGACGTTTCCCCTGAAACTCAAGAGCACAGTTAACAACAAGGTTGGGATTGTCATTTAGCACCAAAAAAAACATCATGAGAAGATATAGTCCTTTCAATCTCCCCCTTTTTGGTGTTAGATGACAATCCCACAGATTTGCATAGAAACAAAGCAATCTTTGCAATGGACGGGACAGACTCCCCCTGTATGTGTGCAAGGTAGAGAGAAGACCCCTAAGGATTGAACTAACACACATACACGGAGGCTCCCCCTAACAATTGTAAAGATAGCACAAGAACAAAAGGGATAGGGATCATACCAGAACCAACTAAACAGTGGTGGAGACAACCGAAGTAATAATAGTAACAAGATCAATGAGGATCCACCACCAAAACAACAGCCCAGGGGATGACAAAAGGATACCACAAAGATATTACATAGTCTCAAACATAACATACCACATGGTCCACACACATAAGTTCACGGACATAAAACCATAAGCACACCAATAAACTAGAGAGTTCGCGAGTAAGAAAAGATCAAAGTCAAGAACAGGCTCGCGACTCAACCCATGCAAATCCCGTAGACAACCTAATAGACATCTTTCTCCCCCTTTGGCATCGAGACACCAAAAAGGAAGAAAAGATCAAACTACTCGTCCCAGCCTTGAGAAGGGGAAGGAGGAGAAGACTCATGCGGACCAGTGACTTCCTCCTCAGACTCAACTTCAGACCAGTTGCAGTTGGTGCGAACCCAATCCTCCTTGGGAGCAGTGACAGAGCTAGAGACCGGTGAGCAAGGAATATTGAGGGCTGTCATGATGGCCTTCTGGCGCTGAACATTGTGACGCTGATCAACATAAGCCTGATACTCGCGGTCCTGCAGAAAGCAGAAAGTCTTCTTTACTTTCCCAAGCAGCTTCTTTGCCCAAGATGGCTGCCTTTGAAGAGAAGGACCACCAGCACTAGAGCCACCCGGAGCAGAGGAGGGACCACTAGCATCATCTCGAGTCTTCTTGAGAGCAGCTTCCGTTTCTTCCTGAGTACGAGGCTTCTGGTGCTTACTCACACGGAGCCTTATCTCTTCATGAATGGTGATGTTGTCTTGAGGAAAGTGAGTGCCAGTCTTCTCGAACCACTTGTGATTGATGAGGGTTTGAATGTAGGGAGCATAGATGCAGGAGCGCTTTTCGATGAGAGCCCCCCACAACTCTGAGTGAATGAAGTGCATAACATCCAGTGACCTGGCAGTGTCTCGGCGAAGATGGGTCTGATGCATGAGGTCAACCTGATATCCATGAAACTGATCAAAGTTGCCAGCTTTTGGAGAGATGGTGTTCAAGTACACCATGCGCATAATGTCATAAGCTGGCAGCAGATGATTCACAAACCCAACACTTCCCCATCCTTCAATGTAGAGAGGCTCCAGAACCTCGGGATCAGCAGCAGTAGGACCATGAACACGCCATCCATTCGCCCCGCGTCCAGGCTGAATGGGGTAGCCCAGAAGCTCAGCAAACTCAGCCCAAGTAGCGGTAAGGTACACATCCCTGGTCATCCACTTCATCTCACCTTCAGTTGAGGAATGCATGTGAAGAAACAGAGTGGAGTAGAACTGAGCAATAGCAGTCACATCAAAGTTCTGACGGTGCTCCATGAGGGGAATCAGTCCAAACTTCTTGCAGATATCAAGAGCCTCCCCAAAGTAGACTTGCTTCTCTTCCATGTGAGGCACATTGATGTACTTCTGAGGAGCAACCACGAACTTCTTCTTTGATGCATAGATTTCTTCATAAATTTGTTCCTGACGGCAGGTGTGAAAGTGAGGGTCCAAGCATAGACGATCACGAGGCACGAGGTAGGGATCTGTAGCCCTGAATGCAGCATAAGCCTTCTGAGACCACTTGGAAATCTTGGCTTTGGTCATATCTGGCCCTGCAGCAGTGGCCTTCTGAGAAAGAGCAGGCCTCTTCCCTGCAGCAGCAGCAGCACGGTGAGCAGCAGCAGCCTTCTGACGAGAAGTCTGTGAGGTCGGACGCACAACTTCAGCATCTTCCTCGTCAATCTCAGGAGGAATGTCAGCGGATGGCCTCCGTGCACGCTTGCCTTGGCGAGTCTCTCCTTCCCCTGAGAAGAAAGAATAAGAGTAGGGAGGGAAGTTGGGGATAAGTGCACAAGTTCGGAAGAGGAAACAAAAGAGTTAGATTGGAAAAATACAAGCAGGAAAAGAAAATGCAGTGTAGCCGGAACTTCCGCTGAAACGTCGGAACTTCCGGTCTAGAACGGAAGTTCCGGTCGGGGCTCACCGGAACTTCCGGTGAGACCACGAACTGACAGTTTCAACAGGAGTTCCCTAGATGTAGATCTAAAGACCACCAATGCACATATTTTTCCAAGGATGTATTGGACCAATCTACTCTAGCATGATACCCTAGGCCTACCAAGATCTCCCAACAAGTTCTAGCCAAAGAACTAGCCTAGACAAGGTGTGCCCTAACTCAAGCCATGGTGAGAGCAAGATCTCCATTAATGGAGGGAGTTAAGGGCAAATACCGGAGTCCATGGCGGGAGATCGAGGTGGGGAAGGATCCCACGGAGCAGATCTAGAGAGGAGCGGTTGGAGAAGAGGGGGCCGGAGCGCCCTCTTGGAGACGTCCTGGCCGGCGGCGCTCCTGATAGAAGATGGGTCTTGGGGGAAAAAGGAAGAAGATCCCGTTTTTCCCCCAGGGCCCACCTTATATAGGACAGGGAGCACCACCGGAAGTTCCGGTCATGGACCGGAAGTTCCGGTGGACCGGAACTTCCGGGTCAGACTGACCGGAAGTTCCGCTGACACCGGTAGGAACAACTCAGGATAGGATAACAAGGAAGAACTTGTGCAGGAAATAGAGAGGGCTTGAGGTAAGGAAAGGCTTAGGATAGATAGCTCAAACTGTGAAGAACCAAAAACACTAAAACAAGAAAACACAAATAAACACGAAATAAAAGCGAACCAAAAATAAAAATAAGTCGGTGGCCGAAGCCACCTTATATAAGAGTAAATGGCTTGACACCGCGAAGATATATCTTGGGTTCATTACCAACACTCATCATGAAGCTCAAATGGTCTCCTTTAGAGACAATAGAGTATGAAAACTTTAATGTGTGCATAATAGGGATAGTGTTTGTTCATAAGAGGAACTACACTCCCCCTAAATCCATGCCTACATCCAAACAAGATACACATTGAGACACGGGTAGGTGTGCAAGGGCTCAAGCAACATTGCTCGAATCAATGATATTTAGCTCATGCCTTAACTCTCGGAACCTTGCTTCATCAAGAGGCTTCGTGAAAAGATCCGCAAGATTTGCCTTGGTGGGAACATACTCCAAGGAAATGTCTCCTCTAGCAACATGGTCCCGAATGAAATGATGACGAATCTCAATGTGCTTGGTCCGGTTGTGTTGCACGGGATTGTGAGCAATAGCAATTGCACTCTCATTGTCGCAAAGAAGAGGCACCTTGTCAAAAGATAGTCCAAGATCCTTCAAGGTTTGCTTCATCCATAGCAATTGAGCACAACAGCTTGCGGCAGAGATATACTCAGCTTCGGCAGTAGACATAGACACACAGTTTTGCTTCTTCGAGGACCAACACACCAAAGATCTTCCTAGAAACTGACAAGCTCCGGAGGTTGACTTTCTTCCTACTTTGTCACCAGCCCAGTCCGAGTTCGTGTAGCCAATCAGATCAAAGCTGGCTCCCTTGGGGTACCACAACCCAAAGTTTGGGGTATGAACTAAATATCGAAAGATCCTCTTGACAGCCACCATGTGACTTTCCTTTGGTGCGGCTTGAAATCTTGCACACATACCCACACTCAACATAATATCCGGCCGAGATGCACAAAGATAGAGCAAAGAACCAATCATCGAACGAAAGAGTTTTTGATCCACCTCCTTACCCTTGGGATCGAGATCAAGATTAACCTTAGTTGGCATGGGAGTCTTGGCACCTTTAACTTGATCAAACTTGAACTTCTTGAGCATGTCTTGGATGTACTTGGCTTGATTGATGAAAGTCCCTTTCCTCAATTGTTTGACTTCAAATCCAAGGAAAAACTTCAACTCCCCCATCATGGACATCTCGAAGCGGTCGGTCATGAGCTTGGCAAAATCCTCATTAAAAGTTTTGTTAATAGACCCAAAGATAATGTCATCAACATAGATTTGGCATACGAACAAGTGGCCTCCAACTTTCTTAGTAAAAAGAGTGGGATCAATGAGACCCACTTCGAAGCCACGGTCTAACAAGAGCTCCCTAAGGCAATCATACCACGCACGTGGAGCTTGTTTGAGACCATAGAGTGCCTTATTGAGCTTGTAGACATGGTTCGGAAGAAGTGGATCCTCAAAGCCCGGAGGTTGCTTGACGTATACCAACTCTTTCAAAGGACCATTAAGAAAAGCACTCTTAACATCCATTTGATACAATTTAAAGTTATGATGGGTAGCAAAGGCAAGGAGCATGCGAATGGATTCAAGGCGAGCAACGGGGGCATAAGTCTCACCGTAGTCGATGCCCTCAACTTGTGAGTATCCTTGGGCAACTAACCTTGCCTTGTTGCGCACGACAATTCCATTCGCATCGCACTTGTTCTTGAAGACCCACTTGGTTCCAATGACGTTTTGACAAACTTTGGGCCGCTCAACCAATGTCCAAACATTGTTCCTCTTGAAGTTGTGAAGTTCCTCGTTCATAGCATCAAGCCAATCGTCATCTTCAAGAGCTTCGAAGACTTTCTGTGGTTCCACAAGGGAGATAAACGCATGGTGAGAGCAAAAGGAAGCTAGTTGCCTCCTAGTAGTGGAACCTTTATTGAAATCTCCATAGACATTATCAAGGATATGGCCATCTCGAACAAGCTTGGCGAGACGATAGGCTTGACGACGGGCTTGTGCTTCAATTCGAGATTCTTGAGCGACCACTTGGTAATTACCACAAATTGAGCCGTCCCCTTGACTATAATCATGAACACGAGGGTCATCTTCATCAATTTCCACTTCAGGGGAGTCATCACTTGGAGAGGATACTTGAGGATCATTGACTTGATCTTGATCTCGACGAGCTTGACCTTGGGGAACGTGGTCTTGAGGAGGAGCCCCATCTTGGGGAGGTTGATGAGGTTGGTGAAGAGCTTGTCCGTGAGAGGTGCCTTGAGGAGGAGCCCCATCGTGGGGAGGTTGATGTTGTTGATGAAGAGCTTGTTCTTTAGAGCTTGAAGAGTCATGAGCATGGGAAGCTTCGGAAGAGCTTGAGGGAGCTTGTGCCAAGAAAGTAGGTCCTTGAGGTGCAAGATGATCTTGTGAGAGTGAGGGCTCCACTTGAGTAGAGCTTGGTCCTTCTCCTTCGTCCATAAGGGGATCTTCAATGGGGAGGTGGAAACCCACACCCATTCTTCCTATGGCCTTGGGAGGAATTTCATCACTTGGATCACAAACACCATCTTGCCTAACAAGAGACTCATGATTTTCATCAAACTTCACGTTGCTCGTCTCTTCAACTCTTCCATTGGCTTTGTTGTAGACTCTATAAGCATGGGACTGATTTAAGTAACCAACGAAAATTCCTTCTTGAGCCTTGGATTCAAACTTTGACAACCGAACTCCTTTCTTGAGTATGTAGCACTTGCACCCAAACACCCGAAAGTAGCTAACATTAGGCTTTTTCCCGGTGAGAAGTTCATAGGGGGTCTTGTTCTTATTCTTGCGGAGATAAAGCCTATTGGTTGCATGGCAAGCGGTGGAGATGGCCTCGGACCAAAAGTTGTATGGAGACTTGAACTCAGCTAGCATAGACCGAGCCGCATCCATCAAAGTGCGATTCTTCCTTTCAGCAACACCGTTTTGTTGAGGGGTGTAGGGAGTGGAGTATTGATGCTTGATTCCTTCATCACTGAGAAACTCATCCAAAGTATAGTTTTTGAACTCGGTGCCATTGTCACTTCGAATTGAGAGAATAGTTGCATTGTGCTTCCGTTGAACCTCATTATCAAAGTCAATGACGGTTTGTTGAGTCTCACTCTTGTACTTGAAAAAGAACACCCAAGTGTATCTTGAGAAATCATCCACAATAACCAAGCAATACTTCTTGCCTCCAAGGCTATCATGAGAGGGAGGACCAAAGAGATCCATATGCAAGAGCTCCAAAAATCTCTCGGTAGTGATTTGATTGAGCGCTTTGTGAGGAGTTTCATGCATCTTCCCTTCAATACAAGCCCTGCAAACACGATCTTTGGCAAAGGAAACATCGTTAATCCCAAGGATGTGGCCCTCGGAGTGAAGTCTTTGCAAAGTTCTCATGTTAACATGGGCTAGGCGGCGATGCCACAACCAGCCCTTGTCGGCTTTAGCATAGAGACATAGAGCATGAGGAGTAGTGGTCCCTGAAAAGTCCACCACGTACAAGTCATGTTCTACATACCCTACAAAAGCCACCTTGAGAGACTTGCTCCACATGAGGACCATGGAATGAGAATTGAAGAAAGAAGAAAGACCCATAAGAGCAAGAGCACGAACTGAGAGTAAGTTGTAACCAAGAGTTTTGACAAGCATGACGTCAACCAAGGATACATCCGGGGTTACCACCACTTTGCCAAAACCCAAAACCTGAGAGCTTGTTTTGTCACCGTAGGAGACCATGGTGTTGGCAATATTGGGTCTCAGCTCGGTCATGATAGACTTGCTTCCGGTCATATGACTCGTGGCACCACTATCAAGCACCCATTTTGATCCGCCGGAAGCATAGTCCTACAAGAAAATCAAGCCTTGGTTTTAGGTACCCATTTTGCAATGGGTCCCCTTTTGTTAGTGACAAGAACCTTTGGCACCCAAATGGCCCAATGATAATCATGCGTGTAAGATGTCCCCACATATCTAGCATAAACATGACCATCATAAGATTTGCAAAGAATATAAGAGGGATTGTTCTTTCCAGCAAAGTTGTCACTTTGCAAGAGGGTTAGGCCATTTGGAAATCCTTGGGCCATGTCCTTGTTCTTTTTCTTCCTCTTGTTCTTCTTCTTCTTCTTAGTCTTGCCAAGTTGATCCTTCAAAACCTTGACCTCCTCTATGAGATGCTCATGCTTGCAACAAGAGTTAGGAGAACTAGACAAGTCTATAATTTGCACAGCGGAAGACTTAGAAAGATCACAAGTTAATTGAGTTTGAAGCTGTTCATGAGCCTCAAAAACACTTGAGAATTTACTCTCCAAGGCTTTGTGTTCCTCTTTGAGTTTCTCAAGATCCTCTTGAGTCTTATCATGACCACCCACAAACTCAGCATTTTCTTTCTTGAGAACCTTAATCAAAGCAAGAGCATGGTCACGTTCTTTAATTGTAGAGGTCAAAGTGTTGTTATGATCATCTACAAGCTTAGACACATTTTCTTCAAGATTAATTCTCATATTTTGTTCATCCTCAAGACTTTGAGTGAGAGAGGCAATTTCATCAGCGGCATCTCTTTCATTTTTACTTAGTAAGTTAAGAAGTTCTTCCTTTTCATCTAAGGCATCTCTAGCATTTTCAAGTTGTGCAAGTAAGGACTCAAAGCAGTTTTTAGTTTCTTCATCTAAGGTAGCAACAAATTCACACATGTCAATCATCTCTTTCTTCACCTCTAGACCAACAAGATCAAGAGAGGAAGGCTCACTAGAGATGGGTTGAGGAGTGGGTTTTGATGATACCTCGGTGGCCTTGGCCATGAAGCACTTTTGGTTGGAGTAGATGACATTTTCATTTGGCGAGTCGAAGAGGGATAGACGTGGAGTTGAGGTAGTGGCAATAGCAGCAACCCCCACAATCTCTCCACCATGACCTTCATCATCATCATCTTCATCCGTGCCCGAAAGATATTCTTCATGGACCACAATTGCTCGTTCCTTGTTGGTGGCGTTCTTGACGGTGTAGTTCTTGTTTATGGGATGAGAAGATCTTGACTTGAATTTGCGAATGAGACGACCACCATTGTCTTCACGGTTCTCAAAGGGACACTTGGCCACAAAGTGACTCTTGTCGTTGCAATTGTAGCATGATCTTACTTTGGGAGACTTGTTGGGTGAGTTGAATCTTGAGTTGTCCCTCGATCTTGACTTGAATCCGGACTTGTTCCAAAAGGCCCTTGAAGCGAGAGCAAGATGTTCGTTGAAGGCACATTTGAGATCTTCTTGAGACCACTCACTTGATGTATCATCATCATCAACTTCAATAGCCTTGGCCTTCAAAGCAATGTTCACTTTTGTTGATCCAATGGCTCTAGCTCGAGCGGACTCCGCATTCTTCTTGGCAATGGTCATGGCAATTACTTCACTCAAGACTTCTTGAGAAGTCATTAAGTGAAAGTTGGTTCTTCCCTTGATAGAGTTGAGCTTTTGTTCTTCAAATGGGAGAAGAGCTTGAATGAACTTTCTCTTCATAAACTTGTCATCAACATAGAGAGCCCCAAGGTCCCTCATAGTGGAACAAAGGACCTTAAGGCGCCTATACATGTCTTCAGGGGTCTCATCATCTTGCATTGCGAAACCATCGCACTCGTTGTTGATCTCGTCAAACTTGGAGCTTTGGATGCTAGCATTCCCAACGAAGAGCTCGGTGAGTTGATCCCAAGCTTCCTTGGCAGTGTCAAATTGGCGAATGTGAGCAAAATCCTTTGGGGTCAAGGCCTTTTGAATCATTCCCAAAGCTGTAGCATTGAGTTGCTTGTCCACCACTTCACCTCGTGTCAACTTCTTTGGGTCAAATGGAGAAAATCCATCCTCCACAATCCTCATTAACTCAATGGATGAGCTGGAAATATGTGAGCGCATTAGATATTGCCAATTGGCGAAATTAGACGTATCTAGCATGGGTGGTGCTCCTTGAGGTATAATGTGTGGCATGGGAATGGGTGGATCCGGAGTATACTTCGGCGGTGGGGGCACCGCCGAGTAGTCCTTTCCTCCATTATCCCTTTTGGAAGTTGGGTTCTCGGGCTCCTCGATGTTCTCACTTGGAACTTTGGTAGAGGTTTGAGCAACAAAACCAAGTCCCAAATGAGTGGTGGCAGCCACGGGAGTTATCCCTGGGGCAGACACCGTAACGGTGGGAGGAACCTCGTTGGACTGGGGTGTGTCAACAGCAATCATGGGGTTTGGCTTGAGGGACTGCAAAAGAGTCATCATTTCCTCGAACTTGGACATCATGGATGACTCCAATTGCTTGAGGTCATCCATAGTGGCCAAGTTCTTGGCTTTTTCAGTTTCACTACCCCCTTCGTCGGCCATAGTCTCTTAGGCGGTAAAGCCCGAAATAAGAGCCTGGGCTCTGATACCAATTGAAAGTACCGACTTGAAACGACTAGAGGGGGGGTGAATAGGCGTCTACCAATTTTAATTTGTTTCACACTTTTAGGCTCAACGAGAAAGATAGTTATCTAGAGATGCAACTAAGTGAGCAACCTAAATGCAAGAAAGCGAACACAAACCACAAAAACAGTAAATAGCAAGGAATAAAGGAAGGGAACGAAGTAACCGGCGAGGGGACACAGAGATGTAATTCCCGTAGTTCACTCCCAAGGAGCTACGTCTACGTTGGAGAGGTGTCGGGGCCACACAAGGTCACCCGAGCGCCACAAAGGCCTCACCTTCTTCTCCGGTGAGCTCCCCCACAAAGGAGGCCTCACAAACCACTAACCGGTGACCTTGAAGGCGCCAACCGAAACCTTTACACCAAGGTTGAGGGGTAGGCTCCACAACTCAATTGGAGGCCCTCAACGACACCTCGAAGCTTTACAACACATGCCTCAGCTCCGGGGATGCCCTACACCGTCTAGGGTTCCAAGAAACCCAAGAGTAACAAGATCCACAAAGGATGGGTGTGGGAAATCAAATCTTCTTTGGTGGAAGTGTAGATCTAGGTCTCCTCCCTCACCTCTCAAAAGATTAGGTCGTTTGAGTGGCTAGAGAGAGAGATCTAGTGAGGTGAAGCTCAGGTATTAATGGAGGAGAGAGAAAAATTCGAGAGCGTGGGAGGAAGAAGAGGGGTGCCTTAAATAGCCCCCCCCCCCTCGCACTGAACCGTTACAGCCCCCGCGACCTCACCGGAAGTTCCGGTGAGAGGCCGGAAGTTCCGCCTGAGCCTGGCTCCAACGGTCATCAGACCGTTGACGCCCGCTCCAGAAGTGCAACCGGAAGTTCCGGTCAAAACAGACCGGAAGTTCCGGTGAACTTCCGAGCAAGTTCCGATCAAGTTCCGGCAAATAGCATGTTTCAAAACAGAAACTTTCTGAGCCTTCACCGGAACTTGGGGCGGAACAGGGGCGGAACTTTTGGGTCACGAAGCGAGCCAGACCGGAAGTTCCGGCCTTAAGGCGGAAGTTCCGCTCAAGCACTTTTGCCAGGGAAAAATTCCGAGCAGGTTCCGGTCAAGTTCCGGCCAAGTTCCGGCAAATAGCACCCTTCAACACAGAAGGTTACTGAACTGCCACCGGAACTTGGGCGGAACTAGCGTCGGAACAAACTGCAGAACAGCTCGCAGAAAAAGGTTTGAGCGGAACTTCCGGTCTATGACCGGAAGTTCCGGTGAGACTCAAAAGGCCCCAACAGAACAGGAAAAACTCTCTCTCTCATAGAATAATGGGATGGCTGTGGTGGTGCATATAGGTTTGTGCAAAAACAAGTGATTTCCCACAGCCCTCCAACATGGACCCCCTCTTAATAGTACGGTGACCTAAAACATCAACCAGAAAGAAACTAGGAGAAGACTAAAAAGGGCCACCGTCTTCAACAGATCACAAGAGAGCATCCATCACAATACAATGAGACAACAACGACGTTTCCCCTGAAACTCAAGAGCACAGTTAACAACAAGGTTGGGATTGTCATTTAGCACCAAAAAAAAACATCATGAGAAGATATAGTCCTTTCAAGAGTGATCTCACTTATGAAGAGAAACCTATCAAGATTCTTGAGACAACAGAAAGAGTCACTCGTACTAAGACCATCAAGTTCTGCAAAGTATAGTGGAATCATCATACCGAGGAAGAAGCAACTTGGGAAAGAGAAGATGAGCTTCGGAAAGATCACCCTCACCTATTTGCTAGCCAATCCGAATCTCGAGGGCGGGATTCATCTTAAGGGGGTTAGATTTGTAACATCCCAAATTTCATCAAATTCAAAACCATGTTATTGCATTCATAACCTCATGGCATGACTACTTTGCACAAAAAATTTCAAAGCTTAAACCCTAGCAAAACCATATTTAAAACCCCTTTTATATTATATGTATGGGGCATGGTTTTATTTCTATTTTATGACCCAAAATGTTTTTGAGTGATTTGATGTGTTTGACACACTTTTAAACACTAGGGTCACCTCACAAAATTTTGGTGAAAGTTAGAATTGAATTGAATTTGAATTGCCCATTCAAATCCTATTTAGAAATTCAAAACAGAAAAGAAAAAAGAAAAAGAGAGAAAAAATGAAGCCAAACAGCCTTCTGGCCCAGGCCCAAAAGCAGACCACCTAGCCTACCCAGGAATTTCCCCCTCTCCCTCTGTTTTGCACCCCGCGCAGTGCACCCACCCGCTGACAGGTGGACCCCACAGCCACGTCAGCTCATCGTCGTCAATCCCGCACCAGACCCGCGCTCACATGCCATTTTTTCCCATGCGCTGCCGTTGATGTCGCGCTTAATTGCCATTGATTCGGCGAGTGATTCTCTCCCTCGCTCTGGCTACTTAAACCCCTCCCCCACCGCAGCATTTCCCCCCACCCAGCACCACCAGAGCGCCGCCAGGCTATCTGTATTTTGCTTCGCACCGCTGCTGCTCCGACGAGCTTCAGCAACGAATTCCGGTGAGTATCATGCGTTCCTTGCTCTCTGGTTCACACGACCTTGTTTGCCATAGCCTTGCGCTTCTCCTGACACTCATGGTTTATTTTATCTCGCACCAGAGCCTCGCCTCCATCGACGTCTGCAAGCGCCCGAAGCCTAGCTCAACTCCGATGAGCCATTCCGATGAGCCCCGTGTTCCCCTTGACCTCTAATTCAAACAACCGTGTTCCCCGTTGCCTTGTGCACCTTCTAATTCCTACCGTTTGTCCAATTGCGCCCCAGGTCATCACCCCCGTTGTCGTCTGCAAGCACCCGAAGCGCGGCCGAAATCCGACGAGTGATTGAGCCCGTGTCCGTTCACCCCCGCCCCAACCACAACCACGTTGAGCTTCCCCTCGTACTCGTGACCTCGGTAAGCATCATCACTGTAGAGGTCCCAACCTGATAAGGTAGAGATCCCTGTGTTTATAATGCTTGTCCCTGGATCAATAGCTAGCATCCACAGTTTAAGATGTAATATCAAGAAACAAAGGTCATAATACAAATGTATAACCAGGAATAAAATAATAAATTACATCTTACATAGCTGATTTGGCTAACTCATTACAATGCAGCAAATATAACTAAGTATCATGGAGTCCTTCATCTTCAAAGTACCACAGGCAATCATGTTGGTTGTAGACTTGTAATCCTATTCAACACACTTCACTAACATCAAACAAACCTGCAACATAATAAGTTATAGCCACAAGGGTCAATACATTTGAATTGTATTGGCAAGTGATACTATGGTAGAATAGTGGTATCTATCATCTATATGCATTTGGCTAAGTGGAGATTAGGCTTGCTTTGCTCAAAATAAGGTTTTCCTTATATGTTGAAAACACTAAGTTTTTGTTTGTCAAAATCACCCAAAGCATCTACCAATATATATTGGTGATCCTTTAACCCTTGTTCAACAACAAGCTTTTAACTTAGAAATTGGGATGATGAGATCCTTGATATATTCCATGTCTTGATGCTCAAATTTTCCATTGTTGGGGACACGGCTAAGTACTTAGATTTTACTCTCTCGAGAGGTGGTGCACTTTCCCCACAAGACTCGACATGCATCGAGACAAGATCTTTCAGAAGCCTTCCCTTACACCAAATGGACGCGCTCCATCCTATCACCCCCTACCACCAACTGTCCATCTGGCTAAGTTATTGCAACCTATATGATCCAGGCAGAGCCCATAATGCCATGTGGCTGCACTTGAAGCTTCTCAACATTTGACATCTCAAACCACTTTGTTCCTAGGTGGCTTTCCACAAGTGAGATACACTAGGGTAGGCCATAAATATGGGGCCCTATGTAACCACTCAACACAAACCATTATTACCAATTCCACCCAGGTGATTCATTCACATAGTGGTTTTATTAAACAAAACACAAGTCATTGACTTAGAAATATTTCATAGCATGAATATAATCCACCCTTGTTTTCTACTAGCTAGGCAAGCATGATAGTAGCAGGATCTTAACTTAGGGAAAATCTACTAAGGCATCATCTACTAGAATAGCTAGGCTATCCTTTTATTCCTTTTTAGTTAATTAGATAACTTTTATTCCACTTGGGCAATTCCAATTTATTATTTTCTCATGATTTAATTTCTCATTTACATTAGGGATTTTGTCTCCATCTAAATATAATTAGAATATGGTTTAATCCCATATACTTTTATTTGAATATTCTTTATCCCTTTAGTTTATTTGGATTTGGATTATCTTTATTCCATTTGATTGTGGATTTAATTCAAGATTTTAAATTGAATTCTAAATAATTTTCTTGGGATTTATTATTTAGTTTAGGCAATTTGTCTTTACTTAAATAAAATTGAATATGCTTCAAAGCCCATATAGTTTTATTTAAATATTATTTTATTCCTTTTTATTATTCAATAAATTTTCATTCCATTTGTTTATGGATTTGGCCAAGATTTAATTGGGCTTTTAAATATTCCTTATTTATTTATTTCTTTCTTTGCCTTATAAAATCCATATCTTTTTATTTATAGATCCAAAATTGGTGATTGCAATTTGTATAATTTTATTTAATATTTGTTTATCTTTTTAAATCCTTTTAGGATTATTTTTCTCACAATTTGGAATGGATTTTAGCTAGGAGCTTTATTAGCTTTCAAATTTATTTTCTTTACCTTATTAAATTCCTATGTTTTTATCCCTGGATCCAAATTAAATGAAACCAATTTCTATGGCTTTGTAATATTTTTGTTTATCAATTTTGATCATTTAAAATTGTTTGTTGCTGAATTTTTATATGGATCAAATCCATAGTCTTAGAGAGATCTTGGAAATGATTTATTCCATTAGGGTTTAGGGTTTTGGTTTATTTTCCCAAGTGTTTAAATTCAAGATTATTTCCATGCATAAAATGCATTTGATCTTTGGAAGTGTTTTCTTTTATTAAGATTTGGATTTTTGGTTTAACTTTTCCAAATGTTTAAATTTCAAGATACATTCATTGATGAATGCATTTCACTTGATTGAAATATTGTTGGATTCCCTTTTCATTCAAATTTGTTCAAGAAGGGTTTTGATGTTTCCATTTAGAAGCAAAAAGTTTCTTTTCACCCTAAATTTCAACAATTATTTCTTTTGTTTATTTATTTTTCACATTTCAAAATTTGGAAAATTTTGGGATGTGACAATCACCCCTAGCCTCGCCGGCGCATCGCCGTCAACAGCGTCGCCGCCACAGCAACCATTTGCGCCGTTGACTTTTGGTCGAGCAAATATGATTCACTGGATCTAGATCCAGTGGCTACGATTAGATCTGGTAGCGAACAGGTACGCTTAGATCTGGACCACTAGATCTCACTTATATCCAACGGCCCATGTGCGTGATCCACCCGAAGCGGTATCGTCCAATCAGATGTTGTCGTGTGGCTCTGTTTTTTATTTAAAATCCAGGATTTTATCTTTTAGATGTTTAAACTTGTCAAATCCATAACTTTTGTTCTATAAATCCAAAAATTACAAATAAGATGTTATGGATTTAGAAAAAAGAGATCTTTGCATATATGGACTTTGTTTGGCCATTTGCTTCAGAAAAATTAGGATTTTATGCAGAGACATTTGTAGGCCTATTTTGACTATATAAATTATTTAGAATATTATTTTGAGGTGGGTTTTGTGTTATTTAGACTTTAGATTATATGATTTGTCTTCAGTACAGTAGAGTTTGGTTTTAGAAGTGTGGCAAAACATCTCATTGCATTTTGCATGCATTCATATTATTTTTGTATGTATATTGATTTGTGAATATTTTGTTGTATGAATTGTTGTGTAGATTTTGTGGATTATGGAGAGTGTGATTGTGAGGATTGTGTCTATTACCCTAGCTACCAAGGCAAGTGATACTCCATATTTTGTCCTATTATTTTTCCTATTGCATTAGTGTTATTTTGAGTAGGATTTGCATGGTAATTTTTCAAAATATATGCTATGCTATGGTAGATCCTATATATGATATCTTGGTAGAAATTTTCCTAAGTTAAGAGACATGTTATGCTAGTATACTTAGCCTAGCTATTAGAATTCAAGGGTGAAAATTCATGTTATGATATTATGGAAAGATTATGCCTATGTGTTTTTGAATAAGAAAACAACTTGTTAATGAAACACCTGGGTGGAATGGGAAGAATGGTTTGTGTTGAGTGGTTACACAGGGCCCGTCTATGGTTTACCCTGTGTATCACACTTGTGGATGGCCACCCAGGAACAAAGAGATTTCAGATGTTTAGTGTTGAGAAGCTTCTAGTGCAACCACATGGCATATGGGCTCTGCCTTGACCAACTAGGTTGCAAGAACTCAGCCAGATGGACAGTTGGTGGTAGGGTGATGACCCACAAGTATAGGGGATCGTAATAGTCTTCGAGGGTAGTATTACGCAATTTATTGATTCGGCACAAGGGGAGCCAAATAATACTTGCAAGCCTTAACAACTGAGTTATCAATTCAGATGCACCTGGAAATAGTTCTTGCTCACAGAAGTTTATTAGTAGCAACAGTTTGGTAGTAGCCACAGCAAAACAAGAGAAATAGTAAAAGTAGTAGCAAACAGTAGGATATGAGCGCGGTAGGCATAGGGATGGATGGATGGGCGTTGCATGGACGAGTCTAAACATGTAACTTAAAGATCTAGGGCAATTGCAGATAAATAAGAATAAGCATCCAAGTACTAAACAATCATAGGCATGTTCTCCATATATAGTCATGCGTGCTCTCAGTGAGAACTTGCACGACATATTTTGTCCTGCCAGCCCGATGCAGCGGGGCCTCAAGGGAACTACTGGCAATTAAGGTGCCCCTTTTAATAGAGCACCGGAGCAAAGCATTAACACTTCGTGAACACATGTGATCCTCACATCACAGACATCCCCTCCGGTTGTCCTCATTTCTGTCACTTCGGGGCCTTTGGATCAGGACAATGATATGTGTACACAACTTGGAGATAATATCACAAACAATACTATCATAATGATTCAATAATAATTTCAGATCTAAGATCATGGCACTCGGTCCCTAGTGACAAGCATTAAGCACAACAAGTTGCAACAAAGTCAAATAGCACTAATAGAGATACTAGGCACCATGCCCAAACAATCTTATTCTATTACATGATAGAACTCATCCAATCCCTACCATCCCCATACCCTACAGTGGAGGATTACTCACTCATGTATGAGGGGAACATGGATGGTTGATGGAGAGGCGTTGTTGATGATGATGGCGATGATCCTCTCCAAATTCCCCGTATCGGCAGGGTGCCAGAATGGAGTTTCTAGTTCCAAATCGTGGTTTCTGGTGGTGGCGGCGCAGCGGAATTCTTTCTGGAAAAACTTCGAACCCCCCTCGGTTTTTAGGTCAAGAAGCATCTTATAGGCGAAGAGGGAGGCCGAGGGGGTGCCTGAGGTGGCCGCACCCCCAGGCACGGGGTGGACCCACCCGCGCGACAGGGAGTGTGGGCCCCTCAGGCCTCCATTCCGTCTCGTACTCTGGCTCCGTGGGTCTTCTAGTGAAATAGGATTTTTGCCATATTTTCTGGGATTTTTCCTGATAGTTGATTTTCTGCACAAAAACTAGACACCAAGGTAATTCTGTTGAAAACAGCGTCAATCCATGTTAGTTGTATCCAAATCACACAAGTTTAGAGGAGAAACAATAGCAAAAGTGTTTGGGAAAGTAGATACTTTTTGGACGTATCAACTCCCCCCAATCTTAGCTTATTGCTTGTCCTCAAGCAATTCAGTTGAAAACTGAGTGCGATAAAAGAACTTTCACGAACACATTTTCTTCATATGATGTAAATATTCTCAGCACAAGAGTAGATACTTAAAACATTCATAATAATAAGTATGCAAGTCTACTCAATAGTCAATGTAAGCTATGAAGAGAAACCAACTCAATAATAGTGAGTAGCATGAAACATAAACATAAGCAACATTGCAATGCTCATAAAAAGGTATGATAGTGTGGTATCTCGCTTGCCTTTGTTTGTAGATCACAATATAAATGCCAAGGCACCTCTGAAGTTCAAGTGAAGACTAGAAGTAAGGATATCAGAGATACAATCATCAAAGTCATGACATAATTAACCAAGTTTTGAGAAAAACACAAGAATGGCAACTATGCTCTCAAGAAGGTGCTCAAAGAATAAGTGGTGACTCAACAAGGAAGTGAAAAGGTTTTGAAAAGTTTGAAAGGCTTCCAAATGCTGAAAGTAAGGTACTCGTTAGCTTTGAGTTCTCATTGCCCCTATCATAGGCATCTTTAAATGGTTAAGGTAAAAGTGAGGCCCAATATGAGTTATATGCTTGACAGACCATAAACTGGAAATCCCATGTCCCTTGAGTACGAGGGCCGCTCCTCATGCTACTCAACTTTAGTTCCCGGTAAGTTCTTGTCATCGTAAATACATGTGTATCATAGAGAACCGCCAACGGGGTACCCCTTGCACATGATACAAGAGCTATCCCATAATCAAAATGACAAGGCAAATAGACAATGAGCATCTCAACGCTCTTTTTATTTGCTATTTGCATAGGTTTTTATTGAGGATGCTTCACATATTGCTCATTATGGTTATGCTGCAAGTTTCCACCATGATTAAGCATGGCTTAGGCTAGTGGCCCAGGAGTTTCTCTAACACATATATATAACTCCATGAACTCACAAGCTCCCCTTTTATTTCACACGGACGACATCCGCAAACAAAAGAGCATGATATCAACTGGATATGTATCCATAAGTGTTGAAAGCGTTCCCCGTGACAGCACGGTTCTGCTAACTCCTAGCCTATAATTTGCAAGCATATAACTTTCATGGACAGTCACAATGGTTCAGGTTTATTAAGTACAAGGAATAAAGTGTGCCATCAAGTTTGTGAGAGCTTTACTAACTAACTTTCTCAAAACAGTCAAACATTTTATTTGGAAGAAACAAGGCATAATAAATATGCACTGAATAGCAAATGATGCTAATAGGTAGGTATGGTGGACACTATTGGCAATATTGGTTTTTGGGAGTTGGATGCACAATTAGAGCTCATAATCAGTGCAAGCAGAGCCGGACCTGACATCTCGGGGGCCCGATGCAAGACAAAAATTGAGCCCCAATACAGAAGTAACTATTGTGGCGGGTTTTTTCAAAAGTGGTTTTAAAAATTCTATAACTTTATCTTTTTCTTGAAACTTCTGAAAATAAATATACAAGTACATATAATAATCCAAATTTCTATAGAAAAATATTGCACAAAAAAGATAAATTTTGGAGCAAAATAGAGTTTTTTGGCTATTTCAAAGCCTCGATTTTGTGAGTTTATAGCCAAAAATAGAATGTATTATTTGGCAAAACCCTATGGACATGTAGAGAACAAGGAAATGTATCCACATAAATGTTTTTAGAATTTTACAAAGGATTAAATTATCATTTTTTATTTTTAAAATACCGAGTTCACTGTAGCTCAAGAGCACAAACTCTGCACTTTGTTTTATTGATATTTCAATTTTAACGTGATCTTACAAAGCATTGTGCACGGTGATTTAGAGGAGGCGAATTGGTCACGGTAAGGTACATGGAATGGGCCCCTATCAGCGCTCAGTGTTCTTTTTTAGCGATGCATGCAGGTGCAGCCACAGGAGTATGACTTGTACTAATCGATTTAGTTCAATATTTTTCTTAGCTAATGGGTTGCCGGTAAGGTACATGGAATGGCCCCCTATCAGCCGAGGGCCCTGTGCGCATGCACCGGTCGCACCTGCCCAGGGCCGGCACTTAGTGCAAGTGAAGGCTAGCAATAGAGAGGGAGCAACAAACAAGAGAGCAATAACTGTCATAATCATGCTTGCAACAAAACAGGACTAATTATGGCATGAAAGTGATACAAGAACTCTTAGGCAAAATAAATCATCGAGGCTTACTAACTATTTATCAGTCATATGCATGCGTGATCATGTGCCAAGTCGATTCATATGAAACATTTAGAGGGGGATACCACAATATCATACCAAGTTATGAATAAAAAAATGCAAACAAACATTCATATGATATGCTACAAACTATTAGCAATCTGGATCTAATCACAAGAAAGCAAGAACTACTAAGAATCCATAAATAACATACACCTTACATGAATAGACTAAGCATGCTCACAATGATGAGTATATGTATAAAAATGAAAACAAATAGAGTTTGTTATCAGCCTCTTACCACACCTCAAGTTGTCTTAATCTTCATTATTGCCCTTCACTTGTGTGGCTTGAATAATAACATGAAACCAAACTCCACTGAGGACGGCTGAACCCTGCAAAGAACTTCACAAAACCAAAGAGGAACAACAAATATTTTTGGTGTTTTCGATTTTTTAAAGCAAGCAAACAAATCAAAAACAAACAAAGCAAAATCTTTTTGGATTTTTCTTTAAGGCAAACCAAAGCTAAAAAAAAGCAAAGAAACAAACCAAGAGAAACAACAAAAATATTTTTGGTATTTTTGTGTTTTTAGAAAGCAAAAACAAAAACCAAAAAGAGAGTGAAACAATGGATATACAAAGAACCTACGAAACATGATATAAAGATGAGTGTGATGTCGGTGTACCTCCCCCCAATCTTAGGCTTTTGGCCTAAGTGGGGCTCAACTCCATGGTGACCAAGAAGGCGCACCTCCGTAGTACGATGAGGAGGCCCCTTCGTCCTGGTACGTGCTCGAGGACTCCCCTGTTTAGTGCATAGAGGGGTCGTATGAGGGCGCGTCCCCCTGGTAGTGTCCATGGAAGCCAAGAATGCGCAGCTTCTCATCCATCTCCTCCTTGGATCGTGACAAAGGTCCCTGGGAAATACTGAACAAAGTGGTTTGGGGCAGAGGAATCTCTCTCTCTTCCCCGCCAGTAAACAACATTCTATAAACCAACTCTCAAGGGTAGAGCCAGCAGTGACAAAGTGATGCGCTTTCATGGCAGCAAGATCAAGCCTCTGAGGAGCCAAAACTGTATCATTTGGATTAACAGCAAGGTTAGAGGGTTCCTCAACTATTTTGTGTTTCTTTTTCTTTCTCTTACGAGGACTACCACTACTTTCACCTTGTTGAGAATCTTGCTCAATTCTTTTAGGGTGTCCTTCAGGATATAAAGGATCTTGAGTAGCTATACCACTCCTAGTTCTAATTCCATAAGAATGTTTATCTCCTGAGGCATTAACTAGCATATCCTTTTGTACCTTAGCAAGTTGATCAATTTGGGTTTGAACCATTTGAAAGTGTTTAAAAAGCATTTTAATATCATTAGCAGTTCTTTCCACAATATATTTCAACTCATTAATAGCTCTAGAGTTTTCCAATAAATGATTCTGAACTTGTTTATTAAAATTACCTTGTTTAACAATAAATGTGTCAAGTTCCTCTAAGCATTGATCAGGAGGCTTACCATAATGAATATCACCTTCATCAAAGTGGAGAGAGTGTACCTCAATAGTAGATGAGTGGGGAATTGGCTTACATAATTATTTTATAGGAGGTAGATTCTTCACATCTTTAGCTCTAATACCTTTCTCCTTAAGACATTTCTTAGCTTCTTTCATCACTTCATCATTTAATGCAATCACTCCCCTCTTCTTTGGTGTTGGTGTTGGAACTGGTTCAGGCACAACCGGTTCAGGAGTAATAGGCTCAGGTGTATTTAGCTCAGTTGAAGTCCAATCATCATAATTCTTGCTTATTTTAGCCATTAATTCTTCATCATCTGTAGGAGTTCTTTTCCTGAAAACACAATTAGCAAAGCTATCTAGGTATGTCCTAGAATCATCAGTTAGTCCATTATAATAAATATCAAGAAGCTCATTTTTAGGTAATGGACATCCAGGATGTGCATGAATCAAGGCACAGAACCTTGTCCATGACTCAGGCAATTTCTCTTCTTCTCCCTATTTAAAATCAAAAAGTTTCTGCAAAGCAGCATGTCTAGCACTAGGAGGAAAATATTTATGGAAGAAAGAAGCAATGAAACAATCAGGGCTATCAATGGAACCAGGAGGTAATCTATTGAACCAAGCTTTAGCTTCTCCTTTTAGTGAAAAAGGGAAGATCTTAGTAACAAAGTACTTGCGCATCTTAAAATCATCAGAGAATAAAGAACTCATAGTGGAAAGATCATTCATATGAGCTACATCACTCTCATTTTGAGTCCCACAAAAAGGTTCTTTCTCCATAATGTCTAAATAGGATAAATCAAGAGAGAAATCATAATATTCGTCTTTAATATCTATGGGAGAGGTGGCGAACTTAGGATCAGAGCACAGTTTAAGAATAATGGTACGTCTCTCAAGGAGACTCTTAATAGCACTAGCACCATGTGTGTTCTGGCACTCCTCAATAAATTCATCAGTAAACTCAATGTAACCATCATTAATATCATATCTCTCTCTAGACTCAGGTGAGCTAACAGGTGTAACAGTGTCTTCACTAGGAGTTTCAGTATCTCCTAGACTAGCCATAGTAGCATCTAGGAAAGGACCTAATGAACCACTCGCATAAAGCATAGTAGAAGTAACATCACGAGTATCAGAAGTAGTTTCAGATTCAGCAGTAGTAGCAGTGTGTATAGCATGAGTATGTGGTGGTGGTGTAACAAGCTTACTTATAATAGACGGTGAATCAAGAGCAGCGGAGGTGTTTAGGACTGTACCTCTTCTTGTAGTAGATGGTAAAATTGGAAAGTTTCCATCACGAGACTTCCCCATGACAAAAGGAATAGCAGTGAAGAATAATAGATCCAAGTGAACTTACAAATAAAGCTATGCTCCCCGGCAACAGCGCCAGAAAATAGTCTTGATGACCCACAAGTATATGGGATCACAATAGTCTTCGAGGGTAGTATTACCCAATTTATTGATTCGACACAAGGGGAGCCAAAATATACTTGCAAGCCTTAACAACTGAGCTGTCAATTCAGCTGCACCTGGAAATAGTTCTTGCTCACAGAAGTTTATTAGTAGCAACAGTTTGGTAGTAGCAACAGCAGTAGCAAAACAAGAGAAATATTAACAGTAGTAGCAAACAATAGGATATGAGTGCGGTAGGCATAGGGATGGATGGATGGGCGTTGCATGGACGAGTCTAAACATGTAACTTCAAGATCCAGGGCAATTGCATATAAATAAGAATAAGCATCCAAGTACTAAACAATCATAGGCATGTGCTCCATATATAGTCATGCGTGCTCGCAATGAGAACTTGCACAACATATTTTGTCCTTCCAGCCCGTTGCAGCGGGGCCTCAAGGTAACTACTGGAAATTAAGGTGCCCCTTTTAATAGATCACCAGAGCAAAGCATTAACACTCCGTGAACACATGTGATCCTCACATCACAGCCATCCCCTCCGGTTGTCCCAATTTCTGTCACTTCGGGGCCTTTGGATCCGGGCAATGATATGTGTACACAACTTGCAGATAAGATCACAAACAATACTATCATATTGATTCAATAATAAGTTCAGATCTGAGATCATGGCACTCGGGCCCTAATGACAAGCATTAAGCACAACAAGTTGCAACAAAGTCAAATAGCACTAATAGAGATACTAGGCACCATGCCCTAACAATATTATTCGATTACGTGATATAACTCATCCAATCCCTACCATCCCCATAGCCTACAGCGGGGGATTACTCACTCATGGATGAGGGGAACATGGATGGTTGATGGAGAGGCATTGTTGATGATGATGGTGATAATCCTCTCCAAATTCCCCGTCCCGGCAGGGTGCCAGAACAGAGTTTCTGGTTTCGAATCGCGGTTTCTGGTGGTGAAGGCGCAACAGAACTCTTTCTGGAAAAACGTCGTACCCCCCTCGGTTTTAGGCCAAGAGGCATCTTATAGGCGAAGAGGGAGGCCGAGGGGGTGCCTGAGGCGGCCGCACCCCCCAGGAGCGGGGTGGGCCCACCCGCTCGGCAGGGGGTGTGGGCCCCTCAGGCCTCCACTCCATCTCGTACTCTGGCTCCGTGGATCTTCTAGTGAAATAGGATTTTTGACATATTTTCTAGGATTTTTCCTGATAGTTGATTTTCTGCATAAAAAGTAGACACCAAGGTAATTCTGCTGAAAACAGCGTCAGTCTGTTTTAGTTGTATCCAAATCACACAAGTTTAGAGGATAAACAATAGAAAAAGTATTCAGGAAAGTAGATACGTTTTGGACGTATCATAGGGTTGATAGGATGGAACGCGTCCATGGTGGTCTGAAGAAATGCTTCTGAGAAGTCTCGTGTCGATGCATGTCGAGTCTTGTGGGGAAAGTGCACCACCTCTCGAGAGGGTAAAACCTAAGTACTTAGCCGTGTCCCCGGTAACAGGCATTTTGAGCATCAAAGACATTGAAACGATCAAGGATCTCCTCATCCCAATTTCTCTAAGTTAAAAATGGTAGGTGAACAAGGGTAGTGTAGAGGGAGTGTCCCAACCTTACAACAATATAAGGTGGAGTCCCCTGTGTTTACAATGCTAGTCCCTGGATCAATAGCTAGCGTCCACAGTTAAGATGTAATATCAAGAAACAAAGGTCATATTATAACTTTATAACCAGGAATAACATAATTTTATTACATCTTACATAGATCATTTGGCTATTACATTACATTGCAGCAGAATATCTATAAGCATGGGGTCCTTCATCTTCAAAGTGCCACAGGCAGATGTTGGTTGTAGACTTTGTAATCCTAATCAATCAATCTTCACTAAAATCAATCAAACCTGCAACATAACAAGTTACAGCCACAAGGGTCAATACATTTGAATGGTATTGGCAAGTGATACTATGGTAGTATAGTGGAGTCTATCATCTATATGCATTTGGCTAAGTGGAGTTGAGGCTTGCATTGCTCAAAATAGATTTTCCTTATCATTTTGAAAACACTAAATTTTTGCTTGACAAAAATAGTTTTTCTCAATCAAAGATTTGAAGATCCTTTAACCCTTGTTCATCCACAAGTTTTTAACTTATAAATTTGAATGACGAGATTCTTGATTGCTTCCATGTCTTGATGTTCAAATTGTCCTTTACCAGGGACATGGCTAAGTACTTAGATTTTACACTCTGCAGAGGTGGTGCACTTTCCCCACAAGACTTGGTTTCCCAAGACAAGATCTTTCAGAATCCTTCCCTTAGACCAAAATGGACGCGTTCCAACCTATCAAAAACTACCACCCACTGTCCATATGGCTAAGTTCTTGCAACCTATATGATCATGGCAGAGCCCATATTGCCAAGTGGTTGCACTTGAAGCTTCTCAACATTTGACATCTCAAATCTCTTTGTTCCTGGGTGGCCATCCACAAGTGAGATACACAAGGTTCACCAGTCCCCTGGCCTTGTGTAACCACTCAACCAAAAACCACCAAGCAATTACCATTCCACCCAGGTGATTCATTAACTTAGTTGTTTTATTAAACAAAAACCAAGTCCTCAGACTTAGAATATTTTTCCATAGTGTGAATATATATTCCACCCATGTTTTCTATTAGCTAGGCTAAGCTTGGTAGTAATAGGAATCTTAACTTAGGAATATTTCCACTAAGGTTTCATTTACTAGGCTTTCCTATAGCAAGGTTTATACTTAGCAAAATCCATGCAAGTTTTACTTAGAGAAAATCACTAATGCATAGTGAAAGTAATGGGACAAAAAGTATGAAGCATCACTTGCCTTTTTGGTAGAGGGTATAGGTTCACTCCTTGTCCTTGCAACGATCACACTCTTAAAGTCACTACAAATCAATCAATCAAGGCACAAACTCAATCTACCAATCAAGCAAAACAACACATAAAATCATAGAACTAAGATAATGCATGCAAGCATGCCAAACTTTGTTTTGTTTGAAAAAGTGGTTCCTAATGGGTCATAAACATTTGAAAACACCTAATGGTCATTTTGTAAAGTGGCAAAGTCATTTGCAAAACGTTTCATTTCATAAACCATTTTCAAAACAAAGTATCATTTTATGTGGTGTAGAAATATTTTTACTAAGGCATTAACCTATAGGGTTCACAAAATATGTTTTCAAACCACAAAACTTGATGTTTGGGGTCAGAGGGTTTAAAACAAAACATTTTCCAAAGGTTTTCTTCCAAAATCATTTTTAATAAATAAACCACATTTCTATTTGACTAGAAATGGTTTTAAATCAAAGAATCATTATTTTATTTCACCAAATACATTTTTGAGTCCACAAAGTGTTTCCTAGGGTCAGTAGATTCAAAGCAATCCAATTGCAAAAGATTTTAACCCCAAATTCATTTTTAAACAATTTTTACATCCTTAACAAGCATACAAATGTTTCTGCAAAAACAAACACTCTTAACAGATACTGTTTGCTAAACCAAGGGAATGGTTGGCTAGGGTTTGTTCCACTGATTCCAACGGTATCAAATTTGTAAATTTTGGACGTGTGGATTGAAAGTTACAAAGGTTTGAAATTGCAACTTAAATCTGATTTCCAATTTCTGTTTTAAACAGACCTGGCCACGCGTCGTGTTCTGGTTGGACGGTACCGGTTTGGCCGGATCGGTGTTGCGGTGCGTTGGATCTAATAGATCGTGCGGCACAGGACTCGTACCCCTTCGCGGTTAAATGATCTAATCCGGCTCGCTCAATCTAGATCCTACGGTACTGATTCGCTTGACCAAAAGTGAGCGGCACCGACGGTGGCTAGCGGCGGCGCACGGCCAGGCGGTGGCGTTACAGCGGCTACAGGAAGCAAAGAGGGGAGGGAAAGTTCTCACCAGAATCGCAGGGCTGTGGTGATGCTCGACGTGCTGTTGGCTTGACAAGGGGCGCTCGGGTACTGCAGCAATTGCTCGCCGGAGTTTGCAACGGCGTCTGGCGGCTCTGGTTGACGACGGGGAGATGCTGCAATTCACCCCAGGGCAGATGGATGGTACGGTTAGACGCGGACTGAGCTGGATATGATGTGAGCATCCATGGAAAGGCTAGGGGTGGTCAAGGCTTACCGGGGAAGTTCGACGGGGACAAGACAGACGGCGGCGTTGTCAGAGCTGGTCGAAGACGGTGTTCTGGGGCGCCCGCGGTTGAACGAAGAGCACTGGGAGATGTGTCTGGGAGTGGGGAATCTACTAGCGTGCTCAGGGAGGCAAGGGGCGGCGAAGCTCGGCTGGAATTCGACGAGGAGGGTCGTCGGAGACAGAGGAGCTTGGGGAAGAATTGGGGCGTCTAGGAGCGCGTTGAGATGGGGCGACAGAGGGGAAGTGGAGAGGAGACATGAGCGTTTAAGACTGCGTGATCAAAGCGGGTAACGGTGGTCGTGTTAAGGCGAATTAAGACCGCGAAATCATCGGCAGGAACGGCGTCGAGGGGAGGGAGAAGGAGTCGCGCGGGTGAGAAGGAAGAACAGGAGGAGTGGGGTCCAGTCGTCAGTGAGAAAAAGAGTGAGGGGAGGGTCCACTGGTCAGCCTCTGCATGGGTTAGAACTTGAGTACGAATCGTTTTTCTTCGGGGAGGGAAACTGGGCTGGTTTGCTGGGCTTGTGGGCTTGGCCGGCTGGGCTAGGTCCAAATCCATTTTTTTCTTCCTGGAACCTTTTTCCTTTTCTAATTCTTTTTCTGTTTTTGAAATTCAAACAATCAAACAACATTCAAACATTCAAACAATCACCACACTTGCAATGAGTTTTTGGTTCTGTTTATCTACATCAACCAAAGTCCAAAATGAAATAATATTTTTATTCTTTTAGGATCCATTCATTAATTAAATAAAATGGACCTTTAGTTATTTAATCAAATAGGGTTTGATTTATTTAATAAAATCTCCATTTGAAATCCAAATATTTTCAAAACCAAATCAGTAGGTTTTATTTGGAAATAAAGAAGATACTTGGGGAAAACTTGTTTTAAAAATAAAATAACATTTTTATTTTAGGGTCCAATAATAATTAAATGAATAGACCTTATTCATTTAATTCAAATAGGACTTGTTTTATTAAAATCTTTATTTTGAAATCTAAAATAAAACCAAAAACACTTCAGTAGGTTTTATTTGAGAATATAAAATACTTGCAAAACTTATTTAAAATAAATAAATAAGTTTTAGTGTTTATTTAAAATGGGAAAAGCCTTTGCTTAAATAAAATTGGATATTAAATCCTTATTATTTTATTTAAATAAAACTTTACTCTTTTAATCAAAACAAAATATTTTATTTCAAAAGATTGGCCAAGGTTTAATTTGGCTATATAAAATAATCTTTATTTATAAACCTTCTATTTCCTTTGAAAACCAAAACCTTTTATTAAAAGATCCAAAATAGTAATTCCAAAATATTTTATTTTCCTTTATTAAATGTTTATATTTTTAAATCCTTTGAGGATTATTTGATTCAAATTGGTTTGAGGTTCCAATTGAATTCAAAAAGTTTCTTCTGGCCCTGAAAATCAAACAAAATTTTATTTTATTCATTTATTTTTCACATAACAAGATTTGGAAAATCTTGGATGTGACAGGTAGTGGTTCACCAATGTCAATTGGTGGTACCTTAGAGTTTTTGTAAAGAAAAACTTAGTGTTTTGAACTAGTAGGACAGAAACTACTTTGTGCAAAGCCAGCCTAAAACCACACTTAGCCAAATTCATGTAGTTGATAGCCTCTACTATATAACTATGTTTATCACTTGCCAATAAAATTCCAAATGTATTTACCCCTTGTGGTTGTAACTTATTATGTTGCAAGTTACTATGATGGTGAGTAGGGTTACGAGTCTACACTCAACATGTTTGCCTATGGCACATGAAGATGAAGACTTTATTTATATACTTTGTAATAAGAACTCTGTGTGTTAGCCTTGGGCTAATGAGTTGTAATAACTATTGTACTCCTGGAATTATGATGTAATAATGACCTTTGTATCTGTGTACTTCATCTTAAACTATGGGTTCTAGCATTTCGATCCAGGGACTAGCACTGCAATCATAGGTACCTTTACCTTAAAGGGTGAGGTCTTACAGTAGATATGGTGGACACAAATAGCATAGGTTTAAGTTCAAGGATTAGATGTGCGAGAAGTATCCCCTCTCAGTACAGGTTTTTGGCTAGCAAGGCTGGGTAGCAAGCAAAAGATTTGAAGGAAACAAGCAAACATACAAGTGATAGAAACAAACATGCAATCTTCCTTGAAAACACAAAAGATCTTAACTAAAGAATACTAAGCTTATGAGTCAATCAAGAAAGAAGGGAAATGATATAAAATACCTGTAAGTGCTTTTCTCTTTTCCTTTGAAACCTCAAAAAGTGTTGCTACTGACCAGTGCTCGGTTTGCCAAAACCAATTCAAATTTACTTGATGCCCCCAAAGTGATACCAATACTAATCAACAAGATCAATCATATAACAGAAGTTGCAAACTAAAATAAGATGTGCAAAAATTTAATGATGAAACTTCTCATTAATATTCCATAAAGGCACTCACACCAAGGGATACATAGATAACCAACTAGAGGAGAAATACTTCCACAATGAAAACCATCATATCTGATAACTTATCTATTCATGATATGACTCTACTAAAAAGGTAAAAGATGAAAGATAATGATGTGATACTGCGGCACTCCCCCAAGCTTGGAACAAACAAAGGGGATGCCAAAACCTGATGACGAATTACTCCTTCGGTGGTGGTGTTCTCGTGGTGAGGAAACCCTCCAGCATCTTACAAAGCCTGTTATTCTCCTCTTGAAGTATATCCACCTTTCTCCTTAGGACTTGGTACTTATCACAAACTCATCCGTGGCTCAAAGGGATTCCACTGCCTTAGGTCAGGAACTGAGGCCTGGAACGGAGGTCATCATCCCCTGCATATTATGAGAAAAAGCACGTCCAGTGTTAACTGCCCCTACAAAAATAGGTTTTCTTGCCCTTGATCCTATGGCAGTTTGTCCCTTCATGCTTGCTGGCATGTTCTTTACTTCCTCCTTAACGCTCCGATCCATGTCTTCGCGCCTAGCTGTTATCCTTTCTTCTTCCACCCATCCAATGAAAGTCCCTTTCTCAAGATCTTGGTGGGGCTCGCGCCAGTGTCGCAGCTCATAGTCCTCCGGGAGCAAACCCTAGAACGACATCTGAACAAAACAGATCGAAACGAAAACATGATGAGAACATGAAATACGGACCTCGGGGGATCCGGATGATTATATATTACGAAGTTTTACGACATAAGGAAGGTACTAGGCAAAAATGGGACGGAGACGGGCTCCGGGGTGGTCACACCACCTGGTGGCGCGATCAGGTGGGGCTCGCGCCACTGGGTGGTGTGGGCCACCCGGGCTCCGTTTCCTTCCCTGTTTCGACTCATTATCTTCCGTATGGAATAAAAACTACAGAAATATAAAAAGAAATGTTTTTTGTGAACCTTTTATTTCCATCACTTTTCTTTATTTGAAAACAGACTCTGCAGCTTCCTGAGTTTGGTCTCTAATAAATTCTTCCGGAGTCACCATTTGAATAATATCAACATCTTCATTATAAGAATCTCCAGAAATATATTGTTTGAACCTTTGACCATTCACCACTTGTGTAGTGTTGTCTCTCAAAGAAGAAATTTTTATAGATCCTGAACGATACACCTCCTCAATAAAAAAAGGTCCTTCCCATTTTGAGAGTAGTTTTCCTGCAAAAAATCTGAGACAAGACATATACAATAGAACTTTCTCACCAACATGAAACTCTCTCTTATGAATCCTCCTATCATGCCATCTTTTAACTTTTTATTTAAAGAGTCTAGCATTTTCATAAGCTTCACTTCTCCACTCATCTAAAAAACTCAAGAAAAGCAATCTTTTCTTACCAGCAAGTTTAAAATCTCTATTCAATTCTTTCACTGTCCAATAAGCTTTGTGTTCTAATTCTAAAGGCAAGTGACAAGCTTTACCATAAACCATTTTGTAAGGATACATTCCCATAGGATTTTTATAAGCAGTTCTATAAGCCCAAAGAGCATCATTCAACTTTTTAGCCCAATTTTTTCTAGATATATTAACAGTCTTTTGCAAGATAGATTTAATTTCTCTATTTGAAAGTTCTACCTACCCACTGGTTTGAGGATGATAAGCTGAAGCAATTCTATGATTAACATCATATTTTGCAAGGGTATTCCTAAAACCACCATGAATAAAATGAGAACCTCCATCAGTCATAAGATATCTAGGTACACCAAACTTAGGAAAAATAACATCTTTAAGCATTTTTAAAGAGGTTTTACCATCAACACTTTTTGTAGGTATGGCTTCTACCCACTTAGTAACATAATCAACAGCAACAAGAATATGAGTATACCCTTTTGAAGGAGGAAAAGGACCCATAAAGTAAAATCCCCAACAATCAAAAGGTTCAATAACGAAAGAATAATTCATAGGCATTTCATTACGTCTAGAAATGTTACCAACTCTTTGACATTCATCACATGATAAAATAAACTTTCTTGCATCTCTAAAAAGATTAGGCCAATAAAAACCTGATTGTAAAACCTTTTGTGCGGTTCTATCTCCATCATGATGTCCTCCATAAGCACTACCATGACATTTTTTGCAATATCTCTTGTTGTTCATATTCTGGAACACATCTTCGCATAATACCATCTACTCCTTTATATAAATGTAGGTCATCCCAAAAATAATGCCTCGGATCATAAAAGAATTTTCTTCTTTGCTGGGCTGTAAAGGTTGGAGGCAAGTACTTGGAAACAATGAAGTTAGCATAATCATCATACCAAGGACTCTCTCGCGGGCTTACCTTTATTGCAGCCAACTGTTCGTTCGGAAAACTAACATTAACATACCTAGGATCAAAAGAAATGTTTTCCAATCGAGATAAATTATTAGCAACAGGATTTTCAGCACCTTTTCTATCTACAATATGTAGATCAAACTCTTGTAAAAGCAACACACATATAATAAGCGTAGGCTTAGCATCTTTCTTTGTCATAAGGTACTTAATAGGAGCATGATCAGTATGAATTGTAACCTTTGAATCAACAATATAGGGTCTAAACTTATCACAAGCAAAGATTAAATCTAAGAACTCTTTTTCAGTAGTAGCATAATTCTTTTGAGAAGCATCAAGAGTCTTACTAGCATAATGGATAACATTCAGTTTTTTATCTATTCGTTGCCCAAGAACAACACCTATAGCAAAGTCACTAGCATCACACATAATTTCAAAGGGTAGATTCCAATCAGGTGGTTGGACAATAGGAGCAGTAGTTAAAGCTTTCTTTAGAGTTTCAAAATCTTCCTTACAATCATCATCAAAAACAAAAAGGTGCATATTTTTGGAGAAGATTAGTAAGGGGTTTTGAAATTTTGGAGAAATCTTTAATAAACCTCCTATAGAAACCAACATGACCAAGGATACTACTAATACCTTAAACATCCCTAGGACAGGGCATTTTTTCAATTGCTTCAGCTTTGGCTCTGTCAACTTCAATGCCTCTTTCAGAAATTTTATGTCCAAGAACAATCTCTCCATTAACCATGAAGTGGCATTTCTCCCAATTAAGGACAAGATTAGTTTCTTCACATCTCTGCAAAACTTTGTCAAGGTTGTGCAAAGAATTATCAAAGGAGGTTCCATAGATGGAAAAATCATCCATGAATACTTCCACAATTTCTTCACAAAACCCATGAAAGATAGCATACATACATCTCTGAAAAGTAGCATGAGCATTACATAAACCAAAAGGCATACGCCTATAAGCATAAGTTCCATAAGGACACATAAAAGTAGTTTTATCTTGGTCTTGCGCTTTAACAACAATTTGAGAAAACCTAGAGTAGCCATCAAGAAAACAAAAGTGAGTCTTCTTGGACAACCTTTCTAACATTTGATCAATAAAAGGCAGAGGATAATGATCTTTCTTATTGACTTTATTCACCTTTATAAAATCAATGCACATCCTATAACCAACTACTACTCTTTGAGGTATAAGCTCATTATTTTCATTAGGCACAACAGTAATTCCTCCTTTCTTAGGGACATAGTGAACAGGACTAACCCAATTACTATCAGCAATAGGAAAAATAATACCAGCATCAAGAAGTTTTAATACCTCATTTCTTACCACTTCCTTCATCTTATGATTTAAACGACGTTGATGTTCAACAATTGGCTTTGCATCAGATTCTATATTAATAGCATGCTGACATATAGTACGAGAAATCCCTTTTAAATCATCAAGAGTATAACCCATAGCTCCTCGGTGTTTCTTCAATACTTCCAATAATCTTTCCTCTTCCTTTCGTGAAAGTTTAGAACTAATAATAACATGATATATTTTCTTATCATCTAGATAAGCATATCTAAGATCATCAAGCACAGGTTTTAAATCGAAGACATGATCCCCTTTTGGTGGTAGTGTGGTACCCAAATCTTCCACGGGTAGGTTATGCTTAAGCATCTCAGGCCGACGAAGAAAAATCTCATCAATCTCATTTCTTTATTCCATGAAGACCTCACTCTCATGATCTTCCATATATTGCTGCAAATCATTGTTAGGAGCAAGAGAAATAGAAGAAAGTTGTTCAACTCTAAAATCCTCATTGGGCAATTCATTTTCATAAGGAGTTTTAGCAAATTTGGAAAAGTTAAATTCATAAGATTATCCATCAAACTTATTTAAAATTTTCTCCTTCTTACAATCTATAATAGCTCCACAAGTGTTCAAGAAAGGTCTACCAAAAATGATAGGATAAGTTTTACTAGCTTCCTTACCAAGCACTAGAAAATCAGCAGGATACTTAACTTACCACAAAGAACTTCCACATCTCTTACAATACCAATGGGACAGACGGTCTCTCTATTAGCAAGGTGAATAACCACATAAATGTCTTCAAGTTCAAAAGAACCAATTTCATGCATAATTTCTCTGTAAATCTCATAAGGAATATCACTTAAACTTGCACCAATATCACATAAACTATAATAGAAATGATCCCAATTCTAACAGAAAGTACAGGGACACTAGCTTTCCTAAATTTACTAGGATGAGAGACAATATTAGAAGCATCTTCTACATTTTTAGTGACAAGGTCTTTCACAATGGCTACTACAGGCTCAGTATTTATTTGTTCATCAGGTTCTACCGCTTTCTTTGTACTTTTACTAACCACATTATCTATAATAGAATGTTCCTTTACCTTAGCAGGGAAAGGGATTTTCTCAATATAAGGTTCAGGAAAAATATGATCAACAGTATAAACTTCAGTATTTCTAGCGAGAACATGATCAACAATATCTTTATATGGTGCATGGTACTTGTTCCACTCCTTTTGGGGAATTTCAATATAAGAGGCAAAGTCCTTAAAACAATTGGCAAGAACATGAGAATCAAGACCATACTCAGTACTAATATCATGAAAGTCATCAGTTCCCATAAAAGATTTAATGCATTCATAATCATAATTTATACCTTACTTTCTTCCTTTGTCATTCTCTCATGCTTCAGTATTTTCTTGAATACGTCTAGAAGATCCCATTTAGCTTCTTCTTTCATACGTGTGAATGATCCAGCATAAGAAGCATCTAATATTTTTTTATCATCAAGAGAAAGCCCTGCATAAAAGTTATTGATAATAATACTATTAGGGAGCTCATGAATAGGACATTTAAGCATTAGTAACTTCAATCTCCCCCAAGCTTGGGTTGTACTCTATCCATCACGAGGCCAAAAGTTATATATTTGGTTCCTATCCTTATGAATCTCACTGGGAGGATAGAATTTAGAATAAAAGAGAGGTACAATTTCCTCCCATTCCATAGATTGTCCATTCTTCAGCAGCTTATACCATTCTTCAGCTCTTCCTTTTAATGATATAGATAGTAAATTTTTCTTAACTTGTTCTGTTGTGATACCTGCACACTTAAACAACCCGCATAATTCATGGATAAAAAGCAAGTGATCACCAGGATGGATAGTTCCATCCCCAAAATACTAGTTATCCATAACATGATCAACAATTTTTGTAGGTATCTTAAAAGGATCTATTTCAGCAGGTGGTGGTTCATCTACTACCCTAGAGGTGGTTGTAGCTTTCCCAAAAAGGAAACCAAGTGGTTTATCCATATTGGAAACAAAGTAACAAATAGAAATAAAAGCAATACTCACAATAGAAGTTTCCTTTACCAGTTCCACTCTTCAATAGCGCTTCACTCCCCAGCAACGGCGCTATAAAATAGTCTTGATGACCCACAAGTATAGGGGTGTATCATAGTATTTTCGATAAATAGGAGTGTCGATCCCAACGAGGAGCAGAAGGTGTTGACTAGTAGTTTGATCAGGAATTCTCTGTAAATACTTAGCAAACGGATTTTTAGGGGTTTTTGATAATGCAAGGAAATAAAAGTGCAAGTAAATAAATACAACAATAATAATTGAAGCGAGTGTCCCAATCCTTCCTTTAGCAAAGGACAATCCGGTTGTATTACTTCTAAGGACCAAACGTTCTCGAGGACACATGGGAATACTGTCAAGTGCTTTCGCTTCATATAGTTGATTAATCTTCTTTGGTTGGATAAGTGTTGTGTGGGTGAACTTGTGCTAATGTATCGATCTTACTTGGACTAATACATACTTGTGGTTAAACCCCTTTCAAGCATCCACAACTACAAGAAAGTAATTAAGATAAAAACCTAACCACAGCATTAAACTCTGATATCCTACACTCCCTTGTGCAAAGGTTTCCTAACGGGGGTTCAGGTTTCTGTCACTTCGGAACCCCACAATTAGTAGCCATATACACAATGCATTCCCCTAGGCCCATAAATGGTGAAGTATCATGTAGTAGACGTTCACATGACACCACTAGAAGAATGGCACCACAACTTAAATATTAAACCATCGAATATTACTTCAACACAATTCCACTACTAACAACATGACTTCTCCCATGTCCTCAAGGACTAAACAAACTACTTACGAGACATCATATGGATCAAGATCAGAGATGATATAATGATGAATAACAATCTAAACATAAACAAAAATTCAATGGTTCTACTCAATAGCATGAACTACAAAAGTAATCAACACCGGGGAAGTTTCCCCTAAGAACTATGCAAGATTCAACCCAATTGTTATAGCAGGATTGAGTGGTGATGATGGTGCTGGTGGAGATGGTGGTGAGGATGATGATGATGATCCCGATGAAGTCTAGCTTGATGAAGGTGTTGATGGCGACGATATCCCTTCTCCGGGAAAGAATTTCCCCGGCCGAAATCTGCCTGCCGGAGAGCTCTTTCTCTCTCTGTAGTTTCCGCCCCGTAGAGGCAGCGGAATATTTCTGTGGTTGCTCCCCGAGTATTAGGGTTTCGAGGAGAATATATAGGCGAAGGGGCGACGCAGGAGGTGGGCCAAGGTGGCCACACCACCTGGTGGCGCGGCCTAGGGTGGGCCCACGCCAGGGGGTGGTGTGGGTCCCCTATGGCCCATCTCCGCCTCTCCTTCTGGCTTCCTTCGTCTTCTGGAAAAATAGGATTTTCCATATACTTTCTGGAATTTTCTGATCTTCACGAATATTGCATCTGGACATCGCTTTTTCCATCAGAATCCTGACTCCGGCAGTTCATCCTCCAAAAGTCATCCAACATGCAGAAATAGATGAAACAACATAAGTATCACCTATTAATATGAAATATATCAATGAATAACAACAAATTATGATATATAATAGTGATGCAAAATGGACGTATCAGGGGCGCGCCAGGGGGTGGTGTGGGCCCCCTGTGGCCCATCTCCACTTCCCTTTCTGGTTTCTTCCATCTTATGGGAAAATAGGAACTTCTGTATATTTTCCGGTATTTTCTGATCTTCGCGAGTATTACATCTGGACAACGCTTTTTCCATCAGAATCCTGACTCCGGCCGTTCATCCTCCAAAAATCATCAAACATGCAAAATAGATGAAATTGTAGGGGTTCGTAGCATGGAAAACAAAAATTTTCTATCGCATACAAACAAACAAGCCAAGATCTATCTACTAGATTGTAGCAACGAGTCGACGGTATAACTTACCCTCGAA
Source organism: Avena sativa (assembly GCA_916181665.1). Taxonomy (NCBI): domain Eukaryota; kingdom Viridiplantae; phylum Streptophyta; class Magnoliopsida; order Poales; family Poaceae; genus Avena; species Avena sativa. Next base: position 277,537,500 of record OV702280.1, read on the forward strand.
GATTCCAAAGCTTTTAACGAGAGCGGATTCTCGTGGGTGATGTAGTTGTACTCTTTCCGATCTCAAGATCGTGTAGACGATCCTTCCGGCGCCACGTTCCGGCAGCGCTCCCGCAGTCGGTCACACGTTCGGTACTCGACGAAGACCTTCCTCTCCCTTGTTCCAGCAGGCAGCGGAGGTTGTAGCACTCTCCTCGCGATTCCGGCAGCACAACGGCGTGGTACCGGAAGTAGAGGGGAAATCCCGCAGGGCTTCGCCTTAAGCCGGTGCGAGTATGGTGGAGTTTATGAGAGAGGTTATTAGTGGTCTAGTAATTAGACACACCAATTAGAAGGCTCTAAACCAATTAGAAGGCTCTAAACCGCTGGCTAAAGCAATTAGAAGCTCTAAACCAAAACGGCTCTAAACCGGAGGTAGAAGATAGGAACTTGTGTGTTCTAGGAGGGGAGCCCTGCCCCTCCTTTTATGGGTGGGGAGGCGCGGCCAGGGGAGGGGAGTCCCTCCCCAAGTCGGCCTTGGGCTGGGCGCCGGCTTGGAGGAGTGGGACTCCTCCTCCAAGTTGGTTCCAACTCCTCTTGCTTGTTTCCCACAGTTTCCTGTTTCCCACAGTTTCCTGTTTTAGCCGTTTGACTTTCAAACTGGCAATTTGACTTTCATGTTTTTGGAACAGCAAGAACACTTAGTACATGATGCAATCATTCAATGACACACTCATGTACCCTCCCCCCCCCCCCGGAGTGCCGGACAATCCGGAACCTTCTAGAACATTCCCGATGAAAACACCGGAATCATTCCCGAACTCCGAAACGGGACTTTCCTTATATGAATCTTATTCTCCGGACCATTCCGGATCACCTCGTGATATCCCGGATCCCATCCGAGACTCCGAACAACATTCGGTCTCTTTCTCATAATACCATAACTACTCAAACAACGTCGAATCCTTAAGTGTGTCTCCCTACGGTTCGTGAATTATGCGGACATGATCGAGACACTTCTCCGAACAATAACCAATAGAGGAATCTGGAAATTCATATGGCTCCCACATATTTCTACGATTACTTTGCGATCGAATGAACCACTTACATATGATACCAATTTCCCTTTGTCTCACGATAGTTTACTTATCCGAGGTTATGATCGTCGGTATCTCTGCATACCTAGTTCAACCTCGTTACCGATAAGTACTCTTTTATCGTTCCCGTGATATGTGATCCCTTGTGACCAAGTCACATTCTTGCAAGCCAATTGGATGACATTCCACCGAGAGGGCCCAGAGTATATCTATCCGTCATGTGGATGGACAAATCCCACTCTTGATCCATGTGTTTCAACCAATACTTTTCGAACACTTAATGCCACCTTTATAGCCACCCAGTTACGGTGTGGTGTTTGATGTCATCACAGCATCCATCCGGTAAAGGTGATATGCATGATCTCATGGTCGAAGGAATTAGGTTACTATGTATCAGAAAGCATATAGCAATTGAACTATTGAAATGACTTGATCTTTATGCTACGCTTATCAATAGGAGTATGTCCACCATATCATTCTCCTAACGATATGATCTTGTTGTTGATAACATCTCAATGTTCATGATATGGAAACCACAATCATTTAATCAACCAACAAGCTAGTGAAGTATAGAGGCTATACTAGGGACTTCAATTTAAGTTTACAATTCACACAAGTATTAATGTTTCCTTGTTAATACTATTATAGCATGAATATAAACATTTATCATAAACACAAAGATATAATAATAACTATATTTATTATTGCCTCTAGGGCATATCTCCAACAGTCTCCCACTTGCACTAGAGTCATCTAATCTAGATTACATGGTAATATACCGAACACCCATGGCAGTTTGGTGTTGGTCATGTTTTGCCCTCGGGAGAGGTTTAGTCAACGGATCCGCCACATTCAGATCTGTGTGTACTTTGCAAATCTTTATATCCCCATCCTAGATATGTTCTCGAATAGCGTGAAAACGCAGCTTGATATGCTTCAGCTTCTTGTGTGACCTTGGTTCTTGCGCATTGGCTATGGCGCCCATGTTATCACAGTAGATAGACATTGGGTCCAGCGCACTTGGAACCACACCCAGCTCTGTAATGAACTCTTTCATCCATATCGCTTCTTGTGAAGCCTCTGAAGCAGCCATGTATTCCGATTCAGTTGAAGATCTCGCCACAACGCTTTGCTTTGCACTCCTCCAGCTAACTGCTGCATCATTCAAAATAAATACGTACCCAGATTGTGATTTAGAATCATCTGGATCGGTGTTCCAACTAGCATCGGTGTAACCATTAACAACGAGCTGTTCATCACCTCCATAAGAAAGAACCATATCCTTAGTTCTTCTCAAGTACTTAAGGATGTTTTTGACCGTTGTCCAATGATCCACTCCTGGATCACTTTGATATCTGCTAGTTAAACTAACAGCATATGCAATGTCGGGTCTAGTACATAGCATGGCATACATTAGAGATCCTATGGCTGAGGCATAGGGAGTCTTACTCATCCTTTCTCTATCTTCTGCCGATGTTGGACTTTGAGTTTTACTCAAGGTCGTATTGGGCAACATGGGCAAGAACCCTTTCTTGATTTCTTCCATTCCAAACTTCTTTAGAACTTTGTCCAAATATGTACTCTGTGACAATGATATTTGGCGTTTCGATCTATCTCTATAAATCTTTATGCCTAATATGTAAGCTGCTTCGCCAAGATCCTTCATTGAAAAACTATTATTCAAATATTCCTTGACACTATTAAGAAGGTCTACATCATTCCCAATCAACAATATGTCATCCACATACAGTATTAAGAATGCTACAGAGCTCCCACTCACTTTCTTGTAAATACAAGCTTCTCCATAAGTTTGTATAAAACCAAAACTTTTGATTACCTTATCAAAACGTTGATTCCAACTTCGGGATGCCTGCTTCAATCCATAGATGGACCGTTGAAGTTTGCATACCTTGTTAGCATCTTTAGGATCGACAAAACCTTTGGGTTGCATCATATACAACTCTTCATCAATGTCTCCATTGAGGAATGCTGTTTTGACATCCATCTGCCATATCTCATAATCATAATATGCAGCGATTGCTAACATAATCCTCACAGACTTTAGCTTCGCTACCGGTGAGAAAGTCTCATCGTAGTCAACTCCTTGAATTTGTCGAAACCCTTTTGCAACAAGTCGAGCTTTATAGACAGTAACATTACCATCAGCATCTGTTTTCTTCTTGAAAATCCATTTGTTCTCGATAGCCTTCCGGCCATCCGGTAAGTCCACCAAAGTCCATACTTGGTTTTCGTACATGGATCCAATCTCGGATTTCATGGCTTCCTGCCATTTATTGGAATCTGGGCTCATCATCGCTTCCTCATATGTCTCGGGATCATCGGTGTTGTCCACCACCATGACATTCATAACGGAATCATACCAATCTGGAGTGGTACGAGTTCTCGTTGACCTCCGAGGCTCTGTAGTAACTTCAACCGAAGTTTCATGATCACCATCATTAGCTTCCTCTCTTATTGGTGCAGGCACCACAGGAACTTCTTCCGGTGCTGCGCTACTCGCAATTTCGAGAGAAGGTTCGACAACCTCGTCGAGTTCTACTTTCCTTCCAGTCACTTCTTTCGAGAGAAATTCCTTCTCTAGAAAGGATCCATTCTTGGCAACGAATGTTTTGCCTTCGGATCTATGATAGAAGGTATACCCAATAGTTTCCTTCGGGTATCCTATGAAGACGCATTTTTCCGCTTTGGGTTCAAGCTTGTCCGGCTGTAACTTCTTTACATAGGCTTCGCATCCCCAAACTTTAAGGAACGACAATTTAGGTTTCTTCCCAAACCATAATTCATACGGTGTCGTTTCAACGGATTTAGACGGTGCCCTATTTAAAGTGAATGCGGCTGTTTCTAATGCATAACCCCAAAATGATAGCGGTAAATCTGTAAGTGACATCATAGAACGAACCATATCTAAGAGAGTTCGATTACGACGTTCGGACACACCATTACGCTGTGGTGTTCCCGGCGGTGTCAATTGTGAAAGTATTCCGCATTTCTTCAAATGCTCGCCAAACTCGTAACTTAGATATTCACCTCCACGATCAGAACGTAGAAATTTAATCTTCTTGTTACGTTGATTCTCTACCTCACTTTGAAACTCCTTAAACTTCTCGAAAGTTTCGGACTTATGTTTCATGAAATAGATATACCCATATCTACTCAAGTCATCCGTGAAGGTAAGAACATAACGATAACCACCGCGCGAGGCTACACTCATTGGACCACACACATCGGTATGTATGATTTCCAATAAGTCCGTAGCTCGCTCCATCATACCAGAAAATGGAGTCTTAGTCATTTTACCCATCAGACATGCTTCGCATCTTTCAAGTGATTCAAAATCAAGTGATTCAAGAAGTCCATCGGAATGGAGTTTCTTCATACGTTTCACTCCGATGTGACCAAGACGACAGTGCCACATATAGGTCGAATTATCGCTTGATTTCAAACGTTTAGCCTCAATGTTGTTGATATGTGTATTTCCACTATCGAGATTCAATAAGAATAGACCATCTATCAAAGGTGCATGTGCATAAAACATATTACTCATATAAATAGAACAACCATTATTCTCAGATTTAAACAAGTAACCGTCTCGCAATAAACAAGATCCCGATATAATGTTCATGCTCAACGCAGGCACCAAATAACAATTATTTAAGTATAAAACTAATCCCGATGGTAGATGAAGAGGTAGCGTGCCAACCGCGATCACATCAACCTTTGATCCGTTTCCCACGCGCATCGTCACCTCGTTCTTCGCTAGCTTCCGTTTATTCTGCAGCACCTGTTTCGAGTTACAAATATGAGCAACCGAACCAGTATCAAATACCCAGGCACTACTACGAATACTAGTGAGATTCACATCAATAACATGTATATCAGATATACCTTTCTTCTTGATGTTGCCGTTCTTCAAATCCGCCAAGTACTTTGGGCAATTCCGCTTCCAGTGACCTACTCCCTTGCAGTAAAAGCACTCAGTTTCAGGCTTTGGTCCAGCCTTGGTTTTCTTCGTCGGCGTGGTAACTTTCTTACCACCCTTCTTGAAGTGTCCCTTTTGCTTAGACTTGCCCTTCTTGAATTTGGTGGTCTTATTGACCATCAACACTTGGTGCTCTTTCTTGATCTCCACTTCTGCAGATTTTAACATAGCAAATAGTTCTGGCAACTCTTTGTTCATGTTCTGCATGTTGTAGTTCATCACAAAGTTCCTGTAACTTGGTGGCAATGACTGGAGGACGCGGTAAACCCCCAAAGCATTAGGAATCACTATACCCAAGCTTTGAAGTTTGTTTGCGTGCCCAGACATCTTAAGCACATGCTCACTGACGGAGCTGCCCTCTTCCATCTTGCAGTTAAAGAACTTTTCAGAAGCTTCATAACTTTCAATTGCCGCATGAGTCTCAAAAATCAATTTGAGATCCTCGACAATATCATATGGGTCTGACTCTTCAAACCTTTTCTGAAGCTCCGATTCTAAACCATACAAGATAGCACACTGAACTATGGAGTACTGATTCTTCCGAGCGAGGTAAACATCTTTTACTTCATCGGGAGCATCAGCTGCAGGTGGGTCACCCAGCGGTGCATCCAGCACATAGGTCAAATTACCAGCTGTGAGGACAATCCTCAAATTGCGGAACCAATCCGCGAAGTTGCTTCCATTGTTTTTCAACTTTTCTTTCTCTAGGAACGCATTAAAATTGATGGTAGGGGCTGCCATTGATCTACAACATATTTGCAATAGTTTAGACTAAGTTTATGACAAATTTGAGTTCAAATTAATTAATGAAATTAAACTAGGTGAACTCCCACTCAAAACAACATCCCTCACATTGTTTTAGTGATCACACGAACCAAATCCACTACATCAACACCGATCATCACGAGAGTTGATATAGTTTCAATGGCGAACAATCATCATGTTCATCATATCTACTATATGATTCATGCTTTACCTTTCGGTAATCCGTGTTCCTGAGACCATGTCTGTACATGCTAGGCTCGTCAAGATCAAACCTTAGCCACCGCATAAGCAAATCTGGCTTGCTTACGTTGTATACACTTGCGGAATCTAACACACCCGATCATCACGTGGTGCTTCGAAACAACAAGCTTTAGCAACGGTGCTAACTAAGGGCGAACACTTTATGATTTGAAATTCATGTGCATGAGGGATCATCTTATAATGCTACCGTCGTCTACTAAGCAATACAAGATGCATAAAGGATTAACATCACATGCAATTCATAATATGTGATATGATATGGCCTTTCTTCTTTGTGCTTCCGATCTCCATCTTCAAACACGAACATGATCTCCATCATCACCGGTATTGCATCAAGGTCAATGACGCTTCACCATGGTTGTCGTCCACCGGCTTCAACTATTACAACTACTTTGAATAGACACGCGGGTCTTAACATAAATTAAAGACAACCATATGGCTCCTGCCGGTTGCCAACTTACAATAAGGAACATTGCATACATCAAATATAATCACAATCATGGCCATATCACATCACTGCACACCCCTGCAAAACAAAGTTAGACGCTTCTACTTTCTTTGCATATTTTACGTGGTTTGGGGCTTTCAATAAGTGTCGTTCTAACTTACGAACAAGAACCACAACATTGATACTAGCATTGTTGATTACCCGTTGTAAATTGGATCTTAACTATGCTAGGAGAAACAGGCACCCGCAAAGCCACTTATGCAATACAAGTTGCATGTCAAGCGTGGAGCAAGTCTCATGAACGATGTCATGTAAGGTTAGCCCGGGCCGCTTCATCCCAACATACCGCAAGATGCAAAGTACACAAAAAGCAATCTACAATAAAAGCATCAACGCCCACAATGACCATTGTGTTCTACTCGTGCAACAGATCTACATATAGACACGGCTCTGATACCACTGTAGGGGTTCGTAGCATGGAAAACAAAAATTTTCTATCGCATACAAACAAACAAGCCAAGATCTATCTACTAGATTGTAGCAACGAGTCGATGGTATAACTTACCCTCGAAGATTCCAAAGCTTTTAATGAGAGCGGATTCTCGTGGGTGATGTAGTCGTACTCTTTCCGATCTCAAGATCGTGTAGACGATCCTTCCGGCGCCACGTTCCGGCAGCGCTCCCGCAGTCGGTCACACGTTCGGTACTCGACGAAGACCTTCCTCTCCCTTGTTCCAGCAGGCAGCGGAGGTTGTAGCACTCTCCTCGCGATTCCGGCAGCACAACGGCGTGGTACCGGAAGTAGAGGGGAAATCCCGCAGGGCTTCGCCTTAAGCCGGTGCGAGTATGGTGGAGCTTATGAGAGAGGTTATTAGTGGTCTAGTAATTAGACACACCAATTAGAAGGCTCTAAACCAATTAGAAGGCTCTAAACCGCTGGCTAAAGCAATTAGAAGCTCTAAACCAAAACGGCTCTAAAACGGAGGTAGAAGATAGGAACTTGTGTGTTCTAGGAGGGGAGCCCTGCCCCTCCTTTTATGGGTGGGGAGGCGCGGCCAGGGGAGGGGAGTCCCTCCCCAAGTCGGCCTTGGGCTGGGCGCCGGCTTGGAGGAGTGGGACTCCTCCTCCAAGTTGGTTCCAACTCCTCTTGCTTGTTTCCCACAGTTTCCTGTTTCCCACAGTTTCCTGTTTTAGCCGTTTGACTTTCAAACTGGCAATTTGACTTTCATGTTTTTGGAACAGCAAGAACACTTAGTACATGATGCAATCATTCAATGACACACTCATGTACCCTCCCCCCCCCCCCCGGAGTGCCGGACAATCCGGAACCTTCTAGAACATTCCCGATGAAAACACCGGAATCATTCCCGAACTCCGAAACGGGACTTTCCTTATATGAATCTTATTCTCCGGACCATTCCGGATCACCTCGTGATATCCCGGATCCCATCCGAGACTCCGAACAACATTCGGTCTCTTTCTCATAATACCATAACTACTCAAACAACGTCGAATCCTTAAGTGTGTCTCCCTACGGTTCGTGAATTATGCGGACATGATCGAGACACTTCTCCGAACAATAACCAATAGAGGAATCTGAAAATTCATATGGCTCCCACATATTTCTACGATTACTTTGCGATCGAATGAACCACTTACATACGATACCAATTTCCCTTTGTCTGACGATAGTTTACTTATCCGAGGTTATGATCGTCGGTATCTCTGCATACCTAGTTCAACCTCGTTACCGATAAGTACTCTTTTCTCGTTCCCGTGATATGTGATCCCTTGTGACCAAGTCACATGCTTGCAAGCCAATTGGATGACATTCCACCGAGAGGGCCCAGAGTATATCTATCCGTCATGTGGATGGACAAATCCCACTCTTGATCCATGTGTTTCAACCAATACTTTCCGAACACTTAATGCCACCTTTATAGCCACCCAGTTACGGTGTGGTGTTTGATGTCATCACAGCATCCATCCGGTAAAGGTGATATGCATGATCTCATGGTCGAAGGAATTAGGTTACTATGTATCAGAAAGCATATAGCAATTGAACTATTGAAATGACTTGATCTTTATGCTACGCTTATCAATAGGAGTATGTCCACCATATCATTCTCCTAACGATATGATCTTGTTGTTGATAACATCTCAATGTTCATGATATGGAAACCACAATCATTTAATCAACCAACAAGCTAGTGAAGTATAGAGGTTATACTAGGGACTTCAATTTAAGTTTACAATTCACACAAGTATTAATGTTTCCTTGTTAATACTATTATAGCATGAATATAAACATTTATCATAAACACAAAGATATAATAATAACTATATTTATTATTGCCTCTAGGGCATATCTCCAACAGAAATAACATAAGTATCATCTCTTAATATGAAATATATCAATGAATAACAGAAAATTATAATATAAAATAGTGATGCAAAATGGACGTATCATGGAGGTTCGGCGAAGGGTCGCCGAAAGTGCAAGGCAAGGCTGAGGATGGAGGTCTACTGCATTTTGTACGCCGACTACTTCGCCGAAGAGCCGCTCCATGAAAAGGTCGTGTTTCGGCGCTGTTTCGGGATGAGCCGGAAGCTCTTCCTCAAGATCGTGCATGCCATCCATGAATTCGACCCCTATTTCATGTGCAAGAAGGACTGCGCCGACATGGTTGAGTTTTCCTCACTGCAGAAGTGTACAGTGACAATGAGGTTGCTTGCATATGGAGCGTCGAGTGATAGTACCGATGACTATCTCCACATGGCCGAGTCCACCGCCATCGATTACTTGTACAGGTTCTGCAGGGCAGTGATTGCAGTGTTTGGGAAACGGTACTTGATAACACCCACTGCTGAAGACACTACTCGGATCATGGCAGTCAATGAAAGTAGAGGATTTCCTAGGATGCTTGGAAACATAGACTGCATGCAGTGAAAGTGGAAAAATTGTCCATTTGCATGGCAGGAAATGTATAAAGGCCACAAAGGAGGTTGTACTGTGATACTCGAGACAGTTGCTACACATGATCTTTGGATCTGGCACTTCTTCTTTGGCATGGCAGGATCGAACAACGTCCTCAACTCCTCAAATGTCTTTACCAAGTTTGTTAAGGGTCATGCTCCCCATGTGGATTTTAAGATCAACGGGCACTACTATAACAAGGGATACTATTTAGCATATGGCATTTATCCAAAATGGCCAACATTTGTGAAGACTATTTCAAACCCAATGCTCCCCAAGCATGATCAGTTTGCCAAGGAACATGAAACTTGCAAGAAGGACGTGGAGCGGGCATTTGGTATGCTCCAACAGATGTTTGCAGTTGTCCGGTTCCCTGCTATGACCTGGTCGAAAGATCAGATATGGAAAGTGATAAACTATTGTGTGACCTTGCATAACATGATCATTGAGGATGAGAGAAATGACTCAGTAAGTTTGGTCGAGCAGAACGAGCCATACTAAAGATAGAGACCTCTTGCCGAGCCTGATCACCAAGTGCCTCTAACCTGGGCTGCCTTCATCGCCATGCGTTAGGAGATCCGAGATCCGGTAGTGCATCAACGGGCTGTAGAATGATCTGGTTGAACACTTATGGATACGCAGGGGCAACACATATATGCCGAGAATGAACTGGCCGAACTATGTTGTATTTTCATTATACGCTGAACTATGTTTAAATTTACGCCGAACTATGGTTAATTTTATGCCGAACTACGCCGCCAAACGGTGCTCTGTATTCATACGAACTTTGCCAAAAACTTGACGAATTTGTACGAAAAAAGACTTTCCAGAAATTCGGCCTGAGAAAGTGAGTGAAAAACTCGACGTTCTCAGACCGAAAACGTATTTCATCCTGCCCTATTTAGGTCCGGATTTTAGCTGAAAACGGCTAACGAGTGGGGATGCACTTATGGAGGACTAGTTTGTTCTTACCGTTATTTGTTGGCGTGGCTCCATTGGCACCGTCGGCAACAACGTCGTCTTCTAGAACCCCTTCTTTTGAGCCTCTGCCAGCAAGATCTTCAGACAAGGAGGCGATGCTAGCGCGGCTACAAGCCTAGATCGGGGCGATGCCCCTGCCTATATGCTTGGTGATGCGGCGGTCTACTAATGCGGCAATTCAGATTATCATCTACAGGTTTTTGCAAATACTCCGGTGGGTGGATTTTTCGGTGTTGCCCATCAGTGAGAGGTAAGCAACGAGTTCCGGCTACGGTTTTGGCGAGAACTTTGAGGCTTGTGTATTTTCGTACCATTACTTTGCCCCCTGTGAGTTTTCTTTTTTGTCGGTGGGTTTAGTTACCCATTATCTGGATGTTACTTTATCTATTTCTTTCAATCCATATTAATTGACTTAGATTTGTCTAGATTTGGATGTATCTAGCACTAAAATATGTATAGATATATTCGAATCTATACAAATCCAAGTTAACTAATATGGATCGGAGAGAGTATAATATATAGTACTTTTTTCGTCTTAAAATAGATGTCTTAGATTCGGTATAATTTATTAAATTTATATATTAAATAGTGTCTAAATTTATCTAAATTTTAATAAATCTGAAACGTCTATTTTAAAATAGAGGAAATATAAAAAAAATGTTTCGGAGAGAGGTACTCGGGTAAATTGCAGCGCAAGATCCTCCTTCCGGATGAGGAAGTCACGGAGCAGAATCGTGGTCGGGAGGAGGGAGTCGGCAGAATCATGCAGGTGAACGATGTTGCAGCGCAGTCCTGCTGCCGATGCAGAAAATGAAAAGAAGTGTGACGCTGCTCAAGAGAAAGCAGGACATACATAGTTTAAAAAAACAGACCGACGATCGAACTGGTGAGGTTCTCGGTTCGAGGTTTACTGGTTGGACCGCTGATTTAAGCCGGTTTGATGCTGGTTTATTACAGAAAAAATATGGAAGAAAAAATACTAATCTGTTCGAAAATAGAAACATATTTAGAGGATACGTGAAGTATTTTAATATAAACATTGGTCGGTACAGTTGGATAGCCCATGAAAACCTTTGTTGGCGTGAGCTAGGAGGTTTTGAGATCAAATCCTGACCTTTACGGGATATTTTCTTTTATGGATAGTTTTTTATTGGTCGGACCACCGACCGATTTTTCACTGAACCACTGGTTCGTTAGCTGATCGGTCTAGTGCGCTTAAAAAACCTTTTGAGGCCTCGGGTTTCAGTTTTTTCTGGTTTAACAGTGAACCGGTCCGGTTTTTAAAACTATGGGACGACTAGGACTGAGAGCATCTTCACTAGCATTCCTAGAACGCTGATCCGGACGCCAAAATTGGCCCGGTCGCGTTCCCAGGAACCTCTTTTCGTCCAGATTTAGGCCAACTTTGGTCCGGACTTCCCAGGAAATTCCCAGGATCCCGGGAACGCCCTAGGAACGCCGAACGAAGCGAATTCGCCGAGTGGACCAGCCTGTCAGCGACAGAAGCCGAGTCGTCGTCATCCTTCCCACCGTTTTCCTTTTTCCCACCCTCGCCGCTGATCTCGGCCTATAAAAGGCGTACATCTCGCCGTTTCCCTTCACACTCCCTCACACCGCTCCCAACTCCGACGAACTCCAGACACTCGTACCTTTCCACCTCCACAACTCCGCCGAAAAGCCATGGCCGAGAGATTTCTCGGCGACATCGCGACGACGAACGGCCGCCGCACGCTACAGACGTGGGAAGCACGGCTGCTCCATGATGCGGGCTATACGGCGCCGCCGGACTTTCGTCTCCCCGTCGGCTGGAATCTCAGCGCCGGCGAGATCCCTATTCCGCTGGTGCCCACCGCATCGCCGGAGAGATCCAGGCGGTTATCGCCGCCATGAAAGACCCGGATCTCGTCGAGGATCCTGGCAACCTGGTCTTTTGGAGACAGTTCTTCGCCGACAGGTGCCTCCAGGATCTCGCCCGACGCGAGGGACCGCCGGGCTTGCCGTCGACGCGTCACAGTGCGGTGTTTCTCCGCCGCTGGTGGAGCGTTCAAGGGCGAACTCTCGCCGCCGTGATGGAGCACATCTAGGTCGGCAACCACCCCCGTCTCGGCCTGTAGAAGCGGCGGCCGGCAGCGGCCTTTTTCTAGTTTGAATTTAATATTTTCCTAGTTAAATTCGATGTAATATGTGCGTCCTTGTCCTAATTAATGAAATCCGTCTATATTCGCCCAAATTTCGCCGTGTTTAACTGAATTTAGCCGAACGTGGAAACTCGGCCTGGGAACGCGAGTGGGAAACTCGGCGTTTCTAGGACGAAATCGAGTTTTGTCCGGCCCAAACTTAGTGCGGATTTTGGCTTGGGATCGTCCAACGACAACGAGTGGGGATGCTCTAATGATGAAGAAGCTGCAGGAAGCAAAGAAATCGATGTGGATCAGATGGATGTGGGCAGAGGCAATGAAGATTCAGTCTAGCAGTGACGGCAAAGTGGCTGCTGATGCCGGCACCCTGGGAGATGGCAACAATGGTATTCCAAGTGTCCAACTGTTGTTGCCAGTGCACTGGCATATCTTCATCAGATCGGGCTGTCTGTAATGAGTGTAAACATAGAGATCACGAATAACATATTGCCTGCTTTACATTATTCGCAGCATACTGAAGTGAACAGAGGCTATCAATCAAATATATGGCACATGCACAAACCATGGGTGAAGCTCAGTTGATTGTTCGAGTATGGAGAACTGATATACTTTTTCCCGCACGCTGCACTCGCTGTTGATGAAGAACCATATGTGGGCCAGCATGCTGATTTTGCCAATTATAAGGGTATTTGAATTTTTAATCGGCTCCAATTGGTGCTAGAAACCTTAACATCCTACCCATAAAAAGAGTGAAGTTCAGAAAAAGGAAAATGCATCATTGTGCAAGCTGTACATAACTTCTGTGGTTGTAGGTTACTCTTTACACCGCCAGACAGCTGCAAAGACAGGTCCAAAGTCCAAACAGAAAGATTCCTGCAAATGATACTGAACAAAAGATTTGCTGCCGTTGTGCATAACTGCCTATCTGGCAATCTCCCAATATTTTGTCTTGCCTACACTAAAACAGACTAGATCTACAACAAAGAACCAAGTGTGCAGATCAGGGCACCCCCAGTCACGACAAGATTTAAAGATGTGTCACTGCACACTACATTGGGCACCAACCTGTTCTTACTAATTCATAGCTACAGGTCAATGTTAGTGCTGCAGTACTGATGGCTGGCTTCTTAGGTAGTTAACAATAATATGAGTATTATGTTTGCTGAAAGAAGTTATTAACAATATAACGTGTTTTAAAGTTTTCTCGGAAGGTGAATTTAATTTGGTATCCTGATTTGTATAAAAAGTCTGACAAATTCTGGTGAGTCTTCAAAATTCTAGGGAGACTTCATTTTGCTGTATTTTTTCGAACGACAAAGAACCGCCTGTTCCAGTAAGAAACCCCTTTAACACTAGCTTTCCATCTACACAATGCCTATATGTACTGAAAAGGAAGATAGCTATGTATGTATCGCAATATCTACATCAACTGAGCATCCTCCTTGTTCCTCCAGCTGCATCTATGTTGCCGATTCTAACAAGAACTATGCCTGTTGTGCATGGGTTTTGTTTTCTTCATCATCTCCAGGATAGCAGTAGCCTTCCTTCTGGCTCTTGGAGTCCCATTCTGTGCAAGAGAAGCCAGTACTGAGCCATTTGTATTCTCGTCTGCCTCGATCTCTTTAACTTGCGTCCGATTGTACATACAGATTGAGAAGAGCACTACCGCCGCATTCTCTTTGCTGCGCTTGCACTCGCTCTCCCTTATCGCTTGGAGCATACAAGTGGCACCGCCAAACTCTATCATCAGCTCTACCATGTCATAGTTGCTTGATAACAAAGCAAGTATAGCCAGGGATTCCTCGACAAGTGACTGATCTCCGATGGCTCTCAGCGTCACATCAACGACCCCACTGCTTGTAGCTATTGATCTGTTCTCATGGAGCATACATAGGTTGAAAATCGCTGATGCCGCATCTTTCTTTGCTATGATGCTGCCATGTTCAAGAAGATCAATCAAAGGTTCAATTGCACCTAATTTGCCAATCTTCTCCTTGTTGGAGTCAAGAGCTGACAGAGTGAAGATGGCAGCTGCAGAATTGCTGCGGCTCCCCATGTCTCCGGATTTTAGTGCCCATATGAGAAACGGGATTGCTTCTGGGTCATCTCCAATTATCTTCTTATTACTATCATGTAGTGAAAAGTTGAGGATGATAGTCACCATATCCTCCACTACCTGTGGATCATTCTGTAATCCTGGGGTAGAAAACCGTGCAATGGTCATTTGTGATATGGAATCTGGCCTGTCCTCTAAAAGAGCTCTAAATTCACTGCTACGCTTCGTAAGCAGCCGCAGACCCTTGATTGCTTGCTTCTGTTCAGTACTGTTTGACGACGAGGTTATTTTGTTGAATATTTCATCAAATGTTCTTTGCTCACTGTTGCTAGCATGATCTTCCTCTTGGTTCTCAAGTGGTGGCAGGGTAAACCCATTCTCTGTGCACCACTGTGCTATCATGCTTCGAATGAGGAGGTTAGGAATGAGGGTTGTGTTTAAGA
The DNA here is from genome assembly GCA_916181665.1 of Avena sativa. NCBI lineage: Eukaryota > Viridiplantae > Streptophyta > Magnoliopsida > Poales > Poaceae > Avena > Avena sativa. The sequence continues at coordinate 277,552,644 of OV702280.1, forward strand.
TCACTTGCTGGGTCTGCGGGCACATCTGGTTCCCTGCACTGAACCACTCCACGATGAAACGGCGATCATAGGTCTGCATGGGAGCAACAAAAATATTAATTGCTCATGTTTTCTTTAACTAAATACACAAGATTCTCACGCAAACTGACTAGGATACCAGGTTAAATTTTCCATGTTAAGCTTTATAATATATCTGCCGGCTCATTATTTTCTTCCAGACTTCCAGTCAAAGTTGTCACCATATGAAAACACTGAAAATTTCGTCCATGCTCATAAAATTCAAAACATCCCAACAATGTGAACTGAATTTACTTTTGGCTGGTCAAAAGACAAACGAGTTTAAGAGTTCACACACAAGCTAGTATCCAGGAGCAGGTATAATACAATCATGTCATGATATATGTCAAATATTCAGATGTGCATGTGGTGTCAATGTGGAAAGGCATCTTCAGTTCACATGCTTCACATGGCCAAGCCTGAATTTTCTTGGAATAACATATTATTATTTAATCCTTTTAACTTTTATTATTACCACCTGAGTAGTACCTACCAAACAAGGGGTACAAAATTGACTTCCAACACTGATTCAGTCCACATGCTTCACATGTAAGAAATTACTAACTACACAAGTTGAATGAAATAAGATCTCAATGTGCAACTTTTGAATATTTTATCCATTTGTACCTTCAAGGAAACAAACAAATGAATAGATGTGAAATTTGCAGTTCCTCAAAGCATGCAAATCTAAGTAATCTGAATCTATACTGTTAATTACCACATCCTGCAAATAAAAGTGATCTGAATCTGCACAGCTAACTACGCGTACACAATTTTCCATATATAAGCAGAGCTGCAACTATCCAGTAGTTATGCATTTATACATGATCCTAGTATGAATATACCAATGTGTCATTTGCACATGTTCAATTCACATACAGTAAGCATTTCGCTGTTCCTCCAAATCCAAGAATGGCTGCAGTTGATACTGTTTTAGTTATTAGCTTAAATCTAAACAAAGTGCCTTAATTTTTCGATTAAGGGTGATGCATTCCGGTGATTCGCACCACGATTCAAGATTCAAGAACAGTAACTGATCACCTTTATGTTCAATATCTGATAGTTTAAAACTCATAATTTTTTTGAGCAACAACATTTACGCCCTAGAGAGAAAGAATTCTTGATGACAGTGGTGAATAAATAATTACCAACCAGGAATAATACCCCAAAATTAGCAAAAGAAGCGTGCCCGGTGCTCACCTGCCCAGACTCGACGACGACGGGATCCCTCATGATCTTGGACGAGATCGGGCAAAGGAACTGCGCCGGCACTGCCTCCGCCTCCTCCGCGGGCCGGGTCTCCTCTCCGCGGGCACCCTTCCCGCTCCCGCCGACCTCCGCCTCTCTTAGCGACGCGAGCGCCGCAGCCGCCTCATCGAACGCGTCCCCTCCGGCGCACCCGGAGGTGATGGCCGCAACGAGCTTCCTCAGCCGCCTCCGTAGCGCCGCAGTCTCCTCCTCTGCCGGCGGCGGCTTCGCCATTTCTGGGAAGCGAGGGATGTGTGCGCCGTGCCGATGGGGGGAGACGGGTAGGAGGTTTTAATTAACTAGCGGGTTCTCTACGTGGGTCCACCGCCGCTACGAGTCGCCACGTGTGCTGCGCGGTACTGTAAATATCGTGCCTTCATTTGCAGGCATGGAAGTAACGGGTGGTAGGTGACAAGAGTTGACTACTGTAGGTGAAAACGTAACGGATTTTTTAACATAGTAATCCGTTCCATTTTAATCTACCTCCTGCATTCTTTTTTTTAATAATCAACATTTTACCATCTTTTCTGTCATTCTTCCGCCCCAAGGGGCCCTATTTTAAACACTAAAAGTGTTTTTTTTAACGGTTACGGGTGCAAACGCACCCGACAAACTGCATTGAAATCAACGGTGAAGTACAAATTACAGGAGCAACCCCAAAGAAATAGGAAATTACAAAGCAGCCATGCAATTTTACAAAAAGAACCCCGAAAAGACCGCAGGAAACGCGATCAAGTCCAGCGGAGCACCTGCCCAACACCGATGACGCCCACGACTGCGGCAAGCCGGAGCACCACCGGAAACTTGCCAAGGACGGAGCCAGCAGCAGGGAGCGACTGCCCTTCAGCCTATTGGTCCGGCGGGGCTACGGATCTGGCCGCAGAAGCCCGCCGGAGAGATGCTCCCAAGCAGCTTCGACTTCAGGAACGCCATCAGCAGCCACCGCCAGTGAGGAGTGCCTCCATGGTTCGACAGCAGGCGAACGACACCAAGAACGCCCCGAGAAGAAGAAGCCGAAGAACCGCCTCACTCCGCTGAAGAGAAACAGGGCCGAAACCTCACCTCCTCGCCACCATGGCCAGCCAGGAGAGGCAACGACCACCGCACACCACCCAGCACCCCACACCTTCTCGCCACCACGGCCGGCCAGATGTGGAGAAGCGTCGGGTCGCAGATCCACAACAAAGGGAGACCAACAGCAGCCTTATTCAAATGGAAACGACGCCCCTCTCCGACGCGAGCTCCTCCAGCCAGAGGAGAAGCAGCGGCAGCGAGGACCAAAGATCCAGATCGGGCCGCCGAGATCTGAACCAAGCTCCAAAACTACGGGCATAGAGCCCAAACCTAACCTACAAACTACTCCGGCGCCTCCCCTCCACCATCTCCGGCCGGCAAAGCCGCCGGAGAGGCTCGGGTTCGGCCCGGTCCGGTGGAAAGCTTTCCTTTTACTGTGGCGGGGAGGGGAGAGTGGGAATGGTGTTGTGTTCTCGATGGAAAGTTGCTTTTAGATAATAACACTAAAAGTGTTTGATCTAGTCTCTTACGATGGCCTCCGGACATGTCAGAGACCATATTAGTCTAGATAGACAATGGCATCCAACGCCATCCTCAGTTTGTCTATGGTTAGACTTTTTTTAATAACAAACATAGTTTTTATTTAATTAAAATGAGATATTACAAGGTATTACACGGTAGATCTTGCAATACAAGGTTGAAATCTAGTAAAACACGTATATGAAACTACCACTACAAGGTAGATCTTGGTATACTAGTTCTACAACATAATAACCTTAGACCGCGGTGTTGTTCATTACCGCCGGAGCACGGGCCCTCGGCCGTTGAGGTAGTGGAAGGCAGCGCTATTCATCGTAGTCGAAGCGCAGGTCCTCGGAGGCTGAAGGAGCGGAAGACCACCTCCTCAAGCGGGATAAGCAGTCCAACGAGGCCCCACTCCTCCTTGAGGGAGCGGACGACCGCCTTTTGCGTGTTGAGATTCTCCTGAGCTTTCTCGAGGGGGAGACGCACGGATGCGTCGTCAGGGTTCGTGTGCACCTCGTGGAGGCACTCCAAGTGAGCCTTGTCGGGCTCTTACCACCGGAGGTACTCTGGTAGGATGACGTCGTTGAGGACATCCCACCCGAAGGAGAGGCCGGTGGTCCGGGAGGCTGGTCCTTGATGTCGTCGAGCTGATCATCCCGTTCTCCCGCCTCCGCGAGAGACAATTCTCTCTCCAGGAGGGACTATTCTTACGAACCATGGATCTAGGGTTCGACGGCAGCGGGTTGGTGAGAGTAGAGGGGCGAGTGATGTCTACTCACTTCTATTCTTGTAGACAGTTGTTGGGCCTCCAAGTGCAGAGGTTTGTAGAACAACAGCAAGTTTCCCTTAAGTGGATTACCCAAGGTTTATCGAACTCAGAGAGGAAGTGGTCAAAGGTATCCCTGATGACCCACAAGTATAGGGGGTGTATCGTAGTACTTTCGATAAATAGGAGTGTCGATTCCAAAGAGGAGCGGAAGGTGTTGACTAGTGGTATGGAGCAGGAAATCTCTGTAAATACTTAGCAAACGGATTTTTAGGGTTTTTCTGATAAAGCAAAAAAACAAAGTGCAAGTAATAAAGACAACGAACAATTGCAGAAAGTGTCCCAATCTTTACTTATAAAAGGACAAGCCGGTGGAAATACTTATAAGGACCAAACGTTCTCGAGGACACATGGGAATACTGTCAAGTGCTTTCGCTTCAGATAGCTGAGTAGTCTTCTCTGGTGTTGTAAGTGTTGTGTGGGTGAACCTGTGCTAATGTACCGACCTTACTTGGACTAATACATACTTGTGATTAAACCTCCTGCAAACATCCGCAACTACAGGAAAGCAATTAAGATATAAACCTAACCACAACCTTAAACTCTGAGATCCTACGCTGGTGTCCTAACGGGGGTTCAGGTTTCTGTCACTCCGGCAACCCCACAATTAGTAGCCAAATACACAATGCACTCCCCTAGGCCCATAAATGGTAAAGTATCATGTAGTCGACGTTCACATGACACCACTAGAAGAATAGCACCACAACTTAAATACTAAACCATTGAATAATATCTCAACACAAATCTACTACTAACAACATGACTTCTCCCATGTCCTCAAGAACTAAACGAACTACTCACGAGACACCGTATAGATCAAGATCAAAGATGATATGGTGATGGATAACAATCTGAACATAAACAATAATCCAATGGTTCCACTCACAAGCATCAACTACAATAGTAATCAACATAGGGAAAGTTTCCCCTAAGAACTATGCAAGTATTCAACACGATTGTTACATCGGGATGGAGTGGAGATGATGATGTGGATGATGATGATATCGATGAAGTCTAGCTTGATGATGGTGTTGATGGCGATGATCTCCCTTCTCCAGGAAGGAATTTCCCCGGCAGAAATTTGTCTGCCGGAGAGCTCTTTCTCTCTCGGTGTTTTCCGCCCCGCAAAGGCGGCGGAATCTTTCTATGGTCGCCCCTCGTGTCTTAGGGTTTCGAGGAGAAGATATAGGCGATAGGGCGGAGTCGGAGGCCGGTCAGGTTGGCCACATCCCTGTAGGCGCGGCCCAGGGGGGCCACGCCTGGGGGGTGTGGGCCCCCTGTGGCCCATATCCGCCTCACCTTCTAGCTTCCTTCGTCTTCTGGAAAAATATGATTTTCCATTATTTTTCTGGTATTTTTCTGATCTTCGCGAAATTGCATCAAAAGACCTCTTTTTCCATCAGAAACCTGACTCCGGCAGTTCATCCTACAAGAATCATTCAACATGCAAAAACAGATGAAAAGACATAAGTAACACCTCTTAATAAGAAATATATCAATGAATAGAGGCAAATTATGATATAGAATGGTGATGAAAATTGGACGTATCAATCCCTCTCAAGCAACCTTGCAATCAAGATACATTAAGTCTCTTGTGTCCCCAACACACCCAATACACTTGTCAGGTGTATAGGTGCATTAGTTTGGCGAAGAGATAGTGAAATACAAGTGATATGGATGATTATAAGACAACGGTGCCAGAAAAGAGCTTCTGGCGGGGAGGAAAAGACTAAAGGCAAAAAGATGGAAGGAAGCAAACATGCAACAGATCTAGATGCAAACGGTGTTTCAATGCTTAGAAACAAGGCCTAGGGGTCATACTTTCACTAGTGAATACTCTCACATAAATATCTTCTCTTCATGATACTACTCTTAACTACTCTCCGGTTGGATACTCTAATCCATGGTAGGGCTATATAACATCACACCTCAAAGTCTGCCTTCCCCATCTAGATAACCCCACACTGTCACCTTGAGCGCTAGACGGTTCCAATAAACACCACAATTTCATAGAGACATCCAACTCCAAATATAACTCATGATAAGTATTTGTAAACTCTAGCCTAAGTGCCACCACGGCGTGCACGCTGTCACTTTCACACACGTGGGGAGAGCCGTAGATCTATTAAAGCACTTGAGTATTTATGTAAACTCTAGCCTAAGTGCCACCACGGTATGCAAGCTGTCACTTTTGCATACGTGGGGAGAGCCAGAGATCTATTAAAGCACTTGAGTAGCAAGGTAGATCTACTTGATTACAAAGCTCATGATCAAAACACGATCATGCATAGAGAGATAGATAAACACATAGCTACCGGTAGAGCCCTTAACCTCGAGGAAGAACTACTCCCTCCTCATCATGGGGATCAGCAACGGTGATAGAGATGGTGATGGAGATCGATGGAGATGTTGATGGATATCGAAGGAGATGGCTCTGGGGGCACTTCCCCGTCCCGGAAGGGTGTTGGAACAGAGACTTATGTCCCCCGAATCTCCCCTTTGGTGGCAGCGGTGTTGCGGAACTTTTCTTGGATGTATGATGGGATGATCTAGTGTTTTCTCCCTGGGGGCTTCTTATAGGCGAAGGGGCAAGGCAAGGAGGCAGCCAGGGGGGCCCACACCCCCTGGTGGTGCGACTAGGGTGGGCTCGCACCATCCTAGGGTGTGGCCACCCTGGTGTCCTACTCCATCTCTGCTTCGATTTTCCGTATCGTGCCAGAAAAATATGAAGATTGGCTTTTGTCCCGTCCAATTCTGAGAATATTCATTTTTTTAGCTTTTCTAAAACCAAAAACAGCAGAAAACAAGAAACTGGCACTATGGCATCTTGTCAATAGGTTAGTTCCAGAAAGTGTATAAAAATACCTCAAAGTGTAGACAAAACATAAGAAAAATGATATAAAACAAGCATGGATCATAAAAATTATAGATACGTTTACGACGTATCAAGCATCCCCAAGCTTAACTCCTGCTCGTCCTCAAGTAGGTAAGTGATAAAAAGAATAATTTTTGAGGTGACATGCACCATCACAATCTTGATCAAGGTATTTGTAAAGCATTGGCAGTTGGGATCAGAGTACTCTAAACATGATCATGAAAGATGAAGTTCTAACAATAAGACATAGCAACTATGTTGCACCATGAAAGGATACAAACAAAGATCATGAATAACAATGCATTGAAAGACGTTTACTTATTTCACAAATAGAAAACATAGCATAATGGCGTTCAGCTTGTCCCTCATGGAGTAGCAAAACATAAATGCATAGGACACCTTCAAAGTTCATAAGGGTGACTAGATACAAATAGTTCAAGAACAAGCAATATCAACATTATGAATCAATCAATAAGTTTTGGGACAATGCACATAGAACTAAGAATGATAACTATGCTCTCTTAATTGGTGCCCAAGGATAGAAGGTGGAGACTCAATATATAAGTGGGAAGAAAGACCCTTCAAAGGGAAGTAGGGATTTCAAGTCTCATAAAGAGCTTCCAAAAATTATGGTACTTGTTAGCTTTCAGCTCTCATTGCCCCTATCATAAGCATCTTGAAGTGATTAAGGTTAAAGGGAACAAAATATGGAGTATATGCTTGACAAAGTATAAGTTGGAAATCTCATGTCCCTTGAGTACGAGGGCCGCTCCTCATGCTACTCAACTTTAGTCACTGGTAAGTTCTTGTCATAGTAAGTACATGTGTATCATAGAGAACCGCCAATGGGGTACCCCTTGCCCCATGACACAGGAGCTATCCCATATCAAAATGACAAGGCAAGCATACAATGAGCATCTCAGCAATCTTATTATTTACCATGGGAAAATGGTGCTTTTTTTCTCTCTTTCCTCTTTTCTCATCTTTTTTTCTCAATCTCTTTTTTCTATCTCTCTTTTTATAAGAAGAATGCTTCATATATTTCTCACTATGGTGATGCTGCAAGTTTCCACCATGATTAGGCATGGCTTAGGCTAGCGGCCCAGACATTTCTCTAACACACATACATAACTTCATAGACTTACAAGCTCCCCTTTTATTTCACACAGACGACATCCGCAAACAAAAGAGCATGATATCAACTGGGTACAACGTACAGGTGCAATGTTGAAAGCGTTCCCCGTGACAGCATGGTTCTGCTAATTCCAACGTATAAGTGCAAGCATATACAACATAGATGACACAATGGTTTAAGTTTATTAGGGGCAAGAAAAATAAAGTGTGCCATCAAGTTTGTGAGAGCTTTAATCACTAATTTTCTCATAACAAGTTTAATTTGGAAGATAGATAAAACAAGAATATACTTGGAATGGTGTAACACACCATGCACAGGAATTTATAGTGGACTCTTTTGAATAACTTGGTTTCTTGGGAGTTGTATGCATGAGTAGAGATTACTCAATACAAGTGGAGGCTAGCAAAAGATTGGGAGCGACCAACTAATAGAGCAATAATGGCCATAATCATGCAAAGCGACAAAACATTACTAATCAAAGCATAAAGTGGCACCACAAGTCAAAAAATAAATGATCATAGAGGCTAAGGTGACTGGTTCATAGTCTTAACATGGTGTAAGCATGTTCCAAGTCAATCCAAACAAAGCATCAAAGGAGAATACCACAATATTATGCTTTTGTATGCTAAAACAACGCATGATTCTTTCAAGGCACATTAAGCAATCTCAATTGTTTGGAACAAGTCATGCTACAACAATATTCACTAAGGATAAGGTCAAAGCAACATCTAGCATGACATTATAAAGTCTAAGTCATAGTCAAAACAAGCTTCCTTTTTGTACCACTATAAGCATGAAGCTTTCTACTCTTTTCCAACACCAATCAACTTATTTGAAACCAACTCACAAAGATAATAATCAATAAAGATCAGTGAGCATGTCTCACAAATCCACAAAGAAGAAGTAAAAAGTTCTAATCAAAAAGCATAACAAAACTTAGGCTAAACACAGTGCTAGCAAAAGAGAACACTCACAAAACAATAAGAGTGAAAACTAGAGTGTTCTAGGCAATGAAAACAGAGTGTGTCTCTCTCCAAAAGAAGTGTGTTGGGATCCAACCAACTTATTGCAGCAAACCAAGTAAACGAAAACCAAAAATGAAAACTAAGACGCTCCAAGAACAACACAATAGTGCATGAAGCAATAAAAATGAAGTGTCTAGAAATACCTGAGATTTTTATTGATGAAGAAGGCGATGCCTTGGGCATCCCCAAGCTTTGACGCTTGTACCTCTTGAATATTTCTTGGGGTGACACGGGGTGGCATACCCAAACTTGAGATTTTGTCCATTCTTCATCTCATTACATCATTCTTCCCTTACACCTGAAAATTTTCCTTCATACAAAACTTCACACAATCTTCATTAGCAACATTAGTGCATTCAAAAGATAATAAACCTTTGGGTTTAGTTTCGAAACAGCAAAACTTTCATTAAAAACACAATCTACTGTAACAATTCCCTCAAAAAGTTCAATTTCCAAAAGAGAACCCAAAAAGAAATCAATAAAGAGGCAAATGCAAATAATGGCAAAAATCTGTCAAAACAGACCAGCAGGTAAAAACCGATTTTTTTCGAAGACCTTCTGTTGCTCAAATCAAAAATTGTTGAACTAACAAAAGTTAGATAACAACCTGGGGGTTTATTCAGAAAATTACAGCTCAATCCTACATACATAGATTTTTCACGAATTTTTACAGTGAAGCACGAAAATCTGTTTCGGGACAACAACTTCCCTAAATCTTACTTCTCTCTCATTAGAGGTTATTCTTGGCACAAAAAACACACAAAAAGGATAAGGAGAGGTTATTACAGAAGTAATAACTTCCAAGACTCAAGAAAACTATTGGGTTATCTCCCAAGAAGTACTTTTCTTTAATGCCTTTAAGTCAGGCTTGATAGTTTGAGAAGATGCTCACATAAGAAATATGAATTGAAGTAAAAGAGAGCATCAAGAAGAAAATTCAAAACACACTTAAGTATAACCCACTTCCTATGCATAGGAATCTTGTAAAGAAAAAAAGTAATGAAAGCACAAAGCAACAAGCATAGGAAAGCAAAACAAGTGCAACTTCAAGATTTTCAACATAAAGAGGGGAAACTTAATATTGTTGAGATACATAAGACCATGTTTCCCTCTCTCATAATAACTTTCAGTAGCATCATGAATAAAATTAACAATATAACTATCACATAAAACATTCTTATCATGAGCCACATGCATAAAATAATTATTACTCCCCACATAAGCATAGTCATTCTTATTAATTGTAGTGGGAGCAAATTCAACAAAATAGCTATCATTATTATTCTCATAACCATAATCATCAAATATAGGAGGCATATTGTAATCACAATTAATTTTCTCCTCAATAGTAGGTGGACTGAAAATATCATAATCATCATTATAATCATCATAAATTGGAGGTTTAGTATCATCGTAAGCAATAGAATAGCTATCCTCCAAAGCTGGGGAACTAAAAAGATCATTTTCATAAAAACTAGCATCCCCAAGCTTAGACATTTCCATAGCATTAGCAATAATGGTGTTCAAAGAATTCATACTAATAACATTGTTATTAGAATGCAAATAAAGTTCCATAGGTTTTTTAATTTTCTCTTCAAACACTTCATGTCCTAACTCAAGATAAATACTATAAAGATCTCTATTTTTTATTGTTTTCCATTAAGCCTAACTAGTGAAAACAAGAAACAAAAAGATAATATTGCATAATCTAAAGTAAATAACTTCGAGCACTCACACACCAGGATATGAGTACCTTTTACCTTATCTCCCCGGCAACGGCGCCAGAAAAGAGCTTGATGTCTACGCACTCCTATTCTTGTAGATAGTTGTTGGGCCTCCAAGTGCAGAGGTTTGTAGAACAATAGAAAGTTTCCCTTAAGTGGATTACCCAAGGTTTATCAAACTCAGGGAGGAAGTGGTCAAAGGTATCCCTCTCAAGCAACCCTGCAATCAAGATGCAAGAAGTCTCTTGTGTCCCCAACACACCCAATATACTTGCCAGGTGTATAGGTGCACTAGTTCAGTGAAGAGATAGTGAAATACAAGTGATATGGATGGTTATAAGACAACGGTGCCAGAAAAGAGCTTCTGACGGGGAGGAAAAGACTAAAGGCAAAAATATGGAAGCAAGAAAACATGCAACAGATCTAGATGCAAACGGTGTTTCAAGGCTTATAAACAAGGCCTAGGGATCATACTTTCACTAGTGAACACTCTCATATAAATATCTTCTCTTCATGATACTACTCTTAACTACTCTCCGGTTGCATACTCTAATCCATGGTAGGGCTATAACATCACACCTCAAAGTCTGCCTTCCCCATCTAGATAACCCCACACTGTCACCTTGAGCGCTAGACGGTTCCAATAAACACCACAATTTCATAGAGACATCCAACTCCAAATATAACTCATGATAAGTATTTGTAAACTCTAGCCTAAGTGCCTCCACGGTGTGCACGCTGTCACTTTCACACATGTGGGGAGAGACGGAGATCTATTAAAGCACTTGAGTATTTATGTAAACTCTAGCCTAAGTGCCACCACGGTATGCACACTGCCACTTTCACACACGTGGGGAGAGCCGGAGATCTATTAAAGCACTTGAGTAGCAAGGTAGATCTACTTGATTACAAAGCTCATGATCACAACATGATCATGCATATGGAGAGAGATGAACACATAGCTACCGGTAGAGCCCTTAGCCTCTAATACGTTGGACACGTATCTATAATTTTTGATGCTCCATGCTTGTTTTGTATCTACTTTGCTTTGCTTGTCTACACTTTGAGGTGCTTTTTACATGTTTTCTGGTACTAACCGTATTAACAAGTTGCAACAGTGCCAGATGCCTGTTTTCTACTATTTTTGGTTTCAGAAAAGTTAGTAAAGAAATATTCTCGGAATTGGACGGGACAAACATCAAAGTCAATTACTTTCCGTGGGGAACAAGAAGTCTAGAGGAGAGCCGGAGGGGCCAGCCAGGGGGGCCAGACCCACCCAGGCGCGGGGGCAGGTGGGCCCGCGCCTGGCTAGGGTTTGGTGGCCCTGGCCGCCTCCCCGTCTCGCCCCTTCGCCTATAATAAGCCCCCGATGCAGAAACCCTGAGTACCCGATCAGAAATCCACGAAACCGTTTGTATCCACCACCACCATCTTCCCAAGATCGGGGGGATCTGAAGTTCTTCCCGGCACCCTGCCGGAGGGGAGATTATCCCGGGGGCCTTCTCTCCGGTATGATGCGTGAGTAGTTCCACCTTGGACTATGGGTCCATGTAGTAGCTAGATGGTTGTATCTCCTCCTTTGTGCTTTCATGTATAGATCTTGTGAGCTCCGTTCATGATCAAGATCTAATCTATTTGTAATCATGCATGTTGTGTTTGCGGGGATCCGATGGATATTGAGATTATTATGTTGGTTTGATTAATGGTTTTATCTTTATGATTCTAGCATGTCTGTGTTGTTTGTGATCTTGCATGCTCTCCGTTGCTAGTGGTTATCTTGGCCAAGTAGTTGCTAGTGACTCCAAGAGGGGGTATTTATGCTCGATAGTGGGTTCATGCCTCTAGTTTCCAAGGGAAGTGATAGAAATATCTTCTGTTGTAGATGTGCTGTTGCTACTAGGGAGAAAACAATGGTCTCTTGTTCATGGAACATGTGGACTGTTTACCTTACACACTTTGCTTAAAGCAGTTGTCTATTGCTTGCAACTTAATACTGGAGGGGGTTCGGATGATAACCTGAAGGTGGACTTCTAGTCATAGATGCAGTTGGATGAAGGTCTATATATATTGTTGTATTGCCTAATCAACCTCATAGGATCTTTCTAGCTAGTAATTGCATTGTTATGCCTTGCTCAGTTCCTGTCAATTGCCCCGCTGTAATTTGTTTACCCTTCATGCCATGCTGTTTATCTAAGGAGAGCACCTCTAGTGAACTTTGGACCCTGGTCCAATCTTTACCATTGATACATCTTCCACTGTTACTTGTTTACTTGCTGCAAACCATTACCTTCCACACCATACGTTTAATCCTTTGTTATGGCAAACCGGTGAGCTTGACAACCTCACTAATTCGTTGGGGAAAAGTCTTGAGTTTGTGTTGTGCAGGTCTCCGTGTTGCTTGCAACATCCGTGTGACGTTTTCTTCCTCCTACTGGTTCGATAACCTTGGTTTCTTACTAAGGGAAACTTGCTGCTGTGCTGCTTCAGACCTTGCTCTTGGGGTTTCCAACAAAGCGTCCCACGACAAGTGGTGGGCGCCATCAAGCTATTTTCTAGCGCCGTTGCTGGGGAGGCTAAGGACGTCTTCACTAGGGGAGTCCTTCACTTACTTTCTCTTTACTTTGTTTTTATTTTTCTTTGTTTCTTTTGATTGGTTTTGTTTGCCTCTTTCAAAAAAAAAACCAAAAAATTAGTCTAGTTTGGTTTGCTTGCCTTATTCAAACACACAAAAAAATTAGTTCCTGCTCTAGCTGCTGCTGTTGTTTTTGGCTTGCCCACCTTTGCCAAAATGAACTCTGCTGAGAACACCAAGTTGTGTGACTTCACTAGCACCAACAACAATGATTTCCTAAGAACTCCTATTGCTCCACCTGCTCCTGATGCTACCTTTTATGAAATTAAGCCTGCTTTGTTGAATCTTGTGATGAGAGAGCAATTTTCTCGTGTTGGTTCTGATGATCCTGTTGCCCATCTTAATAGCTTTGTTGAACTTTGTGAGATGCAAAAGTATAAGGATGTATATGGAGATATTATTAAGCTCAAGCTTTTCCTTTCTCCTTGAGGGGAAAAGCTAAAGAATGGCTGCTTTCTTTTCCTAAAAATAGTATTGATTCTTGGACTAAGTGCAAAGATGCTTTTATTGGAAAGTACTACCCTCCTGCTAAAATTATTGCTATGAGAAGTGAAATTATGAAATTTAAACAACTTGATAGTGAACATCTTCCTCCTGCTTGGGAAAGAATGAAATCTTTGGTTAAAAATTGCCCTACTCATGGACTCACTGCTTGGATGATTATCCAGACTTTTTATGTAGGTTTGAACTTCTCTTCAAGAAACCTGCTGGATTCTGCTGCTGGAGGTACTTTTATGGGACTCACCTTGGGAGCTGCAACAAGGCTCCTTGATAATATGATGGTTAACTACTCTGAATGGCATGTTGAGAGAGATCCACATGGTAAGAAGGTAAATTCTGTTGAGGAAACTTCCTCTTTGAGTGAAAAGATTGATGTTATTATGGCTATGCTTGTTAATGGGAAAGCTTCTCTAGATCCTAATAGTGTTCCCTTAGCCTCTTTGGTTGCTCAAGAAGAGTAAGTTGATGTGAACTTCATTAGAAACAACAATTTCAACAACAATGCCTATAGGAATAATTTTGGTAGCAACAACAATTATAGGCCTTATCCTCCTAATAATGGAAATTCCTATGGAAGCTCTTACAATAATGCTAGAAGTGCCCCCTCTGAACTTTAAGTCATGCTCAAGGACTTTATTAGTAAACAAACCACTTTCAATAAGACTATAGAGGAAAAGCTTTTAACTGTTGAGAAAAATATATCCTCTTTATCTGAAGCTCAAACTTCCTTGGTTAATAAAATGGCTGCTAAACCTGAAACTATGGAAAACACCTTTGCTACTGCTCATGCCATACAAGTTACTATTGATGAAAATGTTAGGTTGTTAGCTCAACTTCATGCTAAGTAGGAAAGGGAAGCTGAAATTGATAGAAACAATAGTGTGTGCACTATCGCCACTAAACCACAAGTAGCCCCTATTCTTCCTCCTATTATGCCTACCACTAGTGATGCTAAGTTTGACTTTGATATTGATGGTTGAAATATTTCTGAAGTGATTATGTTCTTGCAAAAGCTTGCTAGAAGTCCTGATGCTAGTGATATGCATGTTGCTTTCACCAAACACATTACAGATACTCTTGTTAAGATTAAGAAAGAGAATATAAAACACAAAGCTTCTATTCCTAGGAAAGTAGAAGATAGTTGGGAACCCATTATTAATATGCAAGTGAATGACTTTGATCTCAAAGCTTCATGTTATCTTGGTTCCAGTGTCTCTATTATGCCTAGGAAGATTTATGAAATGCTTGATTTGCCACCATTAGAAGATTGTTATTTGGATGTCCCACTCAATGATAATGCTAAGAAGAAACTCATGGGGAGTATTAATGATGTTCTCATTATGGTTAACAATGGTTATGTCCCTGTTGATTTCTATGTTTTGGATGTTGAATACAATGCTTCTTGTCCTATCACTTTGGGAAGAGTTTTTCTTAGAAATGTTGGTGCAATCATTGATATGAAAGAAGGCACCATTAAATATCATTTTCTATTCAATAAAGGTATTGAACACTTCCCTATGAGGAGAGAGAAGTTTTTTTTATCCTCCTTTGAAAGCAAGATTTAATGTTAATGCTTCTTCATTTGAAAATACTTGATTCTTCTTGCTTCTTGTGCCTAACTTAAAGGCGTTAAAGAAAAGTACTTGTTGGGAGATAACCCAAGAGTTTCCTTGAGTCTTGGAAGTTATTACTTCTGTAATGACCTCTTCTTATCCTTTTTGTTTGCCTTTTATGCCAAGAATGACCTCTAATAAGAGGGAAATAAGATTTGGGGAGTTGCTGTCCTGAAACATATTTCTGTCCTCCACCAAAAAAATCGTGAGGTTGCTCTGTAAATTGGATTAAGCTCAAAATTTACAAATAAATCCCCCAGTATGTTAGCTAACTTTCGTTAGTTCAACACTTTTTGATTTGGGCAACAGAAGATGTTCTAAAAAAATCGTTTCTATGTGCTGGTCTGTTTTGACAAATTTCTGCCATTATTTGCATTTGCTTCTTATTGATTCCTTTTTGAGTTCTCTTCAGGTAAATTGAGCTTTTTGAAGGAGTTACTACAGTAGCTTGTGTTTTTAGTGAAAAGCCTTACTGGTCCAAAGCTTTGCCAGAGGTCTAATATCTTTTGAATAAGCTAATGTTGCTAATGAAGATTGTGTGAAGTTTTGTATGAAGGGAAAAATTTAGGTGTACAGAGAGAATGATGTAATGAGATGAATAATGGACAAAAGCTCAATCTTGGGGATGCCACCCCAAGAAATATCCAAGAGGTACAAGCGTCAAAGCTTGGGGATGCCCAAGGCATCCCCTTCTTCATCAATAAAAAGCTCAGGTCTGTCTAGACACTTCGTTTTTATTGTTTCATGCACATTTTTGTTGTTCTTGGAGCGTCTTAGTTTTTGTTTGATTTTCTTAGTTTGTTTAGTTTTCTAAAGTAGTTTGGACCCCCGTTCATGCTGTTTTGCAAATAAGTTTGCTTGGTATTTGGATATGAGTAGTAAGTTCTTGCTTAAAGTGCAAGAGGAGCTTGCATTGACTGTGACTTAGACTTTAGCATGACATGCTAGGTGTTGTTTTAGCATTATGCTTAGTGATTATTGATGTAGCGTGTCTTGTTCCAAACAATTGGGATTGCTTAGTGTGCCTTGAAGAAATTATGCGTTGTTTTAGCATGCAAAAGCATAGTATTGTGGTATTCTCCTTTGATGTTTTGCTTGGGTTGACTTGGCAAATGCTCACACCATGTTATGACTATGACAAGTCACCATTAGCCTCTATGATCATTTAGTCCTTGACTTGTAGTACCACTCTTTGCTTTGATCAGTTTGCTTTGTTGCATTGCATGATTTTGGCCATCATTGCTCTCTTAGTTGGTTGCTCCCAGTTTTTTGCTAGCCTCCACTTGTATGAGTAAGTTCTACTCATGCCTCCAACTCCCAAGAAACCAAGTTATTCCAAAGTGTACACTATAAATTCCTATGCATGGTGTGTTACACCATTCCAAGTATATTCTTGTTTTCATCTATCTTCCAATTAAAAACTATTTTGTTATGTGAAAACTTAGTGATTAAAGCCCTCAAAAACTTGATGGCACACTTTATTCTTTGCCCCTAATAAACTTGAACCATTGTGACAACTTTGTTGCATATGCTTGCACTTATAAGTTGGAATTAGCAGAACCGTGTTGTCACGGGGAACGTTTTCAACATTGCACTTGTACCTTGTTGTACTCAGTTGATATCATGTTCTTTTGTCTATGGATGTCACCGGTGTGAAATAAAGAGGGAACTTGTAAGTCCATGGAGTTTGTATCCTGTATTAGAGAAACTCCTAGGCCACTAGCCTAAGCCATGCATAATCATGGTGGAAACTTGCAGCATCACCATAGTGACATCTATGAAGCATTCTTCTTAAAAAAAGAGACACATTGAGAAAAGAGGAAAGAGAGAAAAAAGCACCATATTCCCATGGTACATAAGAAGAATTGCTGAGATGCTCATTGTCTGCTTGCCTTGTCATTTTGGTTATGGGAAAGCTCCTGTACCATGTGCAAGGGGTACCCCGTTGGCGGTTCTTAATGATATGCAAATACTTACAGTGACAAGAACTTACCTGGACCCAAAGTTGAGTATGCATGAGGTGTGGCCCTCGTATTCAAGGGACATGATATTGCCAACTTATACTTCGTCAAGCATATACTCCAGCTTTGCCACTTTACCCTTAACCACTTAAAGATGCTTATGATAGGGGCAATGAGGGCTGAAAGCTAAGAAGTACCATAATTTTTGGAAGATCTTTTTGAAACTTGTAATCCCTGCTTCCTTTACAAAAAAGGCATTTCTTCTACCATTATTGAGTCTCCACCTTCTACCTTTAGGCACCATTAAGAGAGCATAGTTGTCATTCTATGTGTAGTGTTCCAAAGCTTATTAATTGATGCATACTGTGTTATTACTTGCTCTTGTGCTACTTGTTTCTATTGACCCTTGTGAACTTTGCAGGTGTCCTATGTATTACATTGCTACTGTATGAGGGACAAGTTGATTACCACTATGCTCTGTTTTCTGCATGTGAAACAAACAAACGTTTTTCAATGCATGTTATTCATGATCTTTGTTTGTAGCTTGTCATGTTGCATGCATAATTACTATGTCCTATTGTTAGAACTCCATCTTTCATGCACATGTTTAGAGTTCTTTGATCCCAGCTTTCAATGCTTGCAAATGGTTGGATCTTTATTGTGAGGGTGCATGTCACCTCAAAAATTATTCGGTTTATCACTTACCTACTCGAGGATGAGCAGGAGTTAAGCTTGGGGATGCTGATAAGTTGGAAACGTATCTATAATTTTTTATGCTCCATGCTTGTTTTGTATCTACTTTGCTTTGCTTGTCTACACTTTGAGGTGCTTTTTACATGTTTTCTGGTACTAACCTATTAACAAGTTGCAACAATGCCACATGCCTATTTTCTGCTGTTTTTGGTTTCAGAAAAGTTAGTAAAGAAATATTCTCAGAATTGTACGGTACAAACGTCAAAGTCAATTACTTTCCGTGGGTAACAAGAAGTCCATAGGAGAGTCGGAGGGGCCAGCCCGGGGGGCCAGACCCACCCCAGGCGCGTGGGCAGGTGGGACCGCGCCTGGCTAGGGTTTGGTGGCCCTGTCCGCCTCCCGGTCTCGCCCCTTTGCCTATAAGAAGCCCCCGATGCAGAAACCCTGAGTACCCGATCAGAAATCCACGAAACTGACAGTAGCCACCGCCACCATCATCCCTAGATCGGGGGAGGGGGTCTAAAATTCTTCCCGGCACCCTGCCGGAGGGGAGATCATCCCGGAGGCCTTCTCTCCGGTATGATGCGTGAGTAGTTACACCTTGAACTATGTGTCCATGTAGTAGCTAGATGGTTGTATCTCCTCCTTTGTGCTTTCATGTATAGATCTTGTGAGCTCCGTTCATGATCAAGATCTAATCTATTTGTAATCATGCATGTTGTGTTTGCGGGTATCCGATGGATATTGAGATTATTATGTTGGTTTGATTAATCGTTTTATCTTTATGATTCTATCATGTCTGTGTTGTTTGTGATCTTGCATGCTCTCCGTTGCTAGTGGTTATCTTGGACAATTAGTTGCTAGTGACTCCAAGAGGGGGTATTTATGCTCGATAGTGGGTTCATGCCTCTAGTTTCCAAGGGAAGTGACAGAAATCTCTTCGGTTGTAGATGTGTTGTTGCTACTAGGGAGAAAACAATGGTCTCTTGTTCATGGAACATGTGGACTGTTTACCTTACACACTTTGCTTAAATCAGTTATCTGTTGCTTGCAACTTAATACTGGAGGGGGTTCGGATGATAACCTGAAGGTGTACTTCTAGTCATAGATGCAGTTGGATGACGGTCTATGTATATTGTTGTATTGGCCAATCAACCTCATTAGATATTTCTGGCTAGTAATTGCATTCTCATGCCTTGCTCAGTTCCTGTCAATTGCCCAGCTGTAATTTATTTACCCATCATGCCATGTTGTTTATCTAAGGAGAGCACCTCTAGTGAACTATGGACCATGGTCCAATCTTTACTATAGATACATCTTCCTATAACATCCCAGGATTAGCACCTAGAATTATAGAGGACGCATGTGTGTGCATTGCATTCATACATCAAAAAATCCGGGGAATTTTCGCGCAAAACGAAGAAGCTATAAAGGGATTGAGGTCTCTCTTGTTCTGATAGAAACATCAGGGCAGGTGCGATAGTGTCACATCTCAAGATTTTCCAAATCTTGTAATGTGAAAATAAATGAATAAAATAAAACTTTATTTGATTTTCAGAGCCAGAAGAAACTTTCTGAACTCAATTGGAACTTCAAACCCATTTGAATTAAATAGAATCCTAAAGGGATTCTTAAAGATAAACATTTAATAAAGGAAATTAAAATGTTTTGAAACTACTATTTTAGATCTTTTAATAAAAGGATTTGGTATTCAAAAGAAAAGATGGATTTATAAATAAGGATTATTTTATAAAGCCAAATTAAACTTGGCCAAGATTTTGAAACAAAAGAGTTTTCTTTGATTAAAATAATAAAAGTTTATAAAGTAATAAAGATCAAATCTTATTTGAAGATAAAAGGTTTTACCAATTTAAATTGAAACATCAAAACTTATTAAATTATTTAAATAAGTTTTCTAAGTATTTTATATTCACAAATAAAATCTACTAAAATGTTTTGGCTTTATTTTAGATTTTAAAATAATTATTCTCAATAAAACAAACCCTAGTTGATTTAATAATGAAAGTCTATTTTATTTTAATTAATAGTGGACTCTAAAATAAAATGTTATTTTGTTTTAAAAAAAACAAGTTTCCAAGTATTCTATATTTCCCAAATAAAACCCACTGATTGGGTTTTGAAAATATTTAAGTTTCAAATAAAGATTTTATTAATAAAATCAAATCCTATTTGATTAATAAACCTTGGCCCATTTTATTTAACTAATATTGGACCCTAAAGTAAAATAATATTTTGTTTGAAACAAGTATCCAAGTATTATTTACTTCCAAATGATACCTACTGATTTGATTTTGAAAACATTTGGATTTCAAATAAAGATTTTATTAATAAACAACAAAAACTCTATTTAATTAATAAACCATGGCCTACTTATTTAATTAATAAATGGAACCTAAAAAGATTTAAAAATAATATTTTAGAATGTGAATTATGATGTCAAACAGAACCAAATTCAAATGAAAAGTTTGTTGTTTGTTTGAATTTGTTGGATTGTTGTTTGAATGTTTGAAAACATTGTTTGAAATTCAAAACAGAAAAGAATTAGAAAAAGAAAAACGTTTTAGACAGAAAAAAAAAATATAAGAAACAGACCCAGCCCACTAAGGCCCAGACCAGCCCAGTCTTCTCCCTCTTCCCCCCCCCGAAGAAACCTTTTCTCACTCAGGAAATTACCCGCAAGGAGACTGACAGGTGGACCTCCCCCTCTTCCCTTTTCCCACTGACGCAACGGCCCCACTCCCCCTGTTCTTCCTCTTTACCCCGCACGCCCTCTTCTCCCCCTCGCCGGCCGTTGCAGGCTATTGATTCGTGGCTTGATTACGCCTTAACACGGCCACCATAACTCGCCGCGATCAAGCACACTTAAGCGCCAGCGCCTTCTCCTCCATTTCCCCCAGACACCCCTCATCGACACGCCCCCAGGCCGGAGAATTTTGCCCAGCACTTCCTCTGTCTCCGACGATCGTTCTCGCCGATTCCGGCCAACACACTCCACCTCCTGCCTTCCTATGCAACCTAGCAGCCTCCCCACTCTCTGGAGCATCTTCTAGTACATTTCGTTCGACCGCGGGCGCCCCAGGAAACCGTCTTCGACAAAAGTTCTGAGCGCCGCCGTCTGTCTCGCCTCCGTCGAGCTCCTCCGGTAATTCCAGACCACCCCGACCCCTCTCGTTCATGCACACGTCATCTCCATGGCCCCCTGCATATGATCACGACCTTTTCTTGCCTCCTGGTGAACCACAGAGCCGTCTTCGACCTCGACCGAGCGCGTCCGTCGCCAGAACCAACTCCGGCGAGGAATTCTGCCCATCCCCGTGCACCCCTCGACGGACCAATCCCACGTTGAGCATCAGCGTCGCTCCACGAACCCGGTGAGCATCCTCCCCCTCTTCCTCGCTTCCTGCCTCGCCAACGCCGCCGCCGTCTGCCCATCGCCGCCGCACAGCCGCCGTTAGCGCCGCTCCTTTTAGGTCAAACGCGCAGCGACCGTTAGATGCAGATCCATTGGCTGCGAAAGATTCACTTAAACGCGAAAGGGTACGCGATCAGGGCCGCACGATATGACTTAATCCAATGCGCTGCAGCACGCGATCCAGACGAATCGGTATCGGCCAATCACGGCTCGACGCGTGTCCCTGTTCTGATTAAAACAGAAATTAGAAACCAGATTTAAAAGCCATTTTGAAAACCCTATAACTTTCAAACCACACGTCCAAATTTGGCAAATTTTATATCAATGGATTCAGGAGAACAAACCCTAGCCAACCATGGCCTTGGTTTGACAAATAGTATCTGTTAGCTTGTTTGAATTTGCATAAACATTTGTGTACTTGTTTAGGGTATAAAAATTGTTTAAAAATGATTTTTGAATTAAAACCTTTGCAAAATGGTTTGTTGTGACCTTACTGACCCTAGGAACCAACCCATGATTTGCAAAATGGATTTGGAAAAGTTTAGGATGGATTAATTAGTTTAGTCCATTTCTAGCCAAACAAAACTATTGTTTTGTTTATGAAAATGGTTTTAAATGGAAAACTTTGAGAAAATGTTTTTGGACCAAACCTACTGACCCCACAAAAACCAAGCTTTGCAATAGAAACTCATTTGGTGAACAACCTAAGAGTTTTGCCTTAATAAAAACATTTTTCACCACATGAAATGATGAATGGATTTAAAAAAATAGTTTTTGGACAAAACCCTCTTGCTAATGACTTTGCCACTTTGGTAAATGACCAAATTGGATCTTACAAAGTTTAGAAACCCCATAGAGACCCCTTTGCAAAATAAAACTATCTTGTACATGCTCCCATGCATGAATTGGTTTCCATTGTTTTGTGTGTGTGAATTTGTTTGAGTGATTATTGGTTTGGAATGTAAATTGAAATAGTGTTTGCTTGATTGACTTGTAGTGAAGTGTGAGACTAACAAGATCAAGGAGTGAACCACCATTCCCTACCAAAAAGGCAAGTGATGCTTCATATTTTTGTCCCATTATTTTTCTCTATGCATTAGTGAATTTTGCTAAGTAAACCTGCATGGATTTTGCTAAGTATAGATCTTGCTATAGGAAAACCTAGTAGATGAATCCTTAGTAGGATTTTCCTAAGTTAGAGATTCCTACTACTACCAAGCTTAGCCTAGCTAATAGAAAACATGGGTGGAATATATATTCACACTATGGAAAAATATTCTAAGTCTGAGGACTTAAGTTTTGTTTAATAAAACAACTAAGTTAATGAATCACCTGGGTGGAATGGGCTTGCTTGGTGGAGAATGGTTGAGTGGTTCACAATGCCATGGACTTGGATTGTGTATCTCACTTGTGGTATGCCACCCAGGAAACAAAGGGATTTGAGATGTCAAATGTTGAGAAGCTTCAAGTGCAACCACTTGGCAATATGGGCTCTGCCATGATCATATAGGTTGCAAGAACTTAGCCATATGGACAGTGGGTGGTAGTGTTTGATAGGTTGGAGCGCGTCCATTTTGGTCTAAGGGAAGGCTTCTGAAAGATTTTGTCTTGGGAAACCAAGTCTTGTGGGTAAAGTGCACCACCTCTGCAGAGTGTAAAATCTAAGTACTTAGCCATGTCCCTGGTAAAGGACAATTTGAGCATCAAGACATGGAAGCAATCAAGAATCTCATCATTCAAATTTCTAAATTAAAACTTGTGGTTTGAACAAGGGTTGTTTGAATTCTTCAATCATTGATGGAGAGATGGCTTGGTACAAGGATCTTGAAATCTTTGATTGAGGAAAATGATTTTGTCAAACAAAAACTTAGTATTTTCAAAAGTTAAGGAAAAATCTATTTTGAGCAATGCAAGCCTCAACTCCACTTATCCAAATGCATATAGATGTTAGACTCCACTATACTACCATAGTATCACTTGCCAATACAATTCAAATGTATTGACCCTTTGTGGCTGTAACTTGTATGTTGCAGGTTTGATTGTTTTAGTGAAGATTGTTTGATTAGGATTACAAAGTCTACAACCAACATCTGCCTGTGGCACTTTGAAGATGAAGGACCCTATGCTTATTGTTATTCCGCTGCAATGTAATGTAATAGCCATATGAGCTATGTTTGATGTAATAAAATTATATTATTCCTGGTTATAAATTTATATTATGACCTTTGTATCTTGATATTACATCTTAACTGTGGATGCTAGCTATTGATCCAGGGACTAGCATTGTAAACACAGGAGGGATCAATCTTATTAAAGGTTGGGACCCCTACAGATAGATTCTGACATGACCTTTAGGTATTATCTCTGTTTTTGGGGGGATAGAATTTGAAATTTACTTTGAATTTCCAAATTCAATTTAAACTTTGAATTTAGAAATTCAGAAATAATAATGCTATAATTAAGTAAATAGAAATAATGATATAAAAGATTTCTTTATTATAAGAATACAATAAGTATTACATTGTTCCATTAGAATTAAAGAATAAGAGTAAATTACAATTAATAAATGAATCAAACAATAGAAAAGAAATTACAACAATGAAATAAACAAGATATAAACATTACAAGATTCAAATTTCATATAGAAAGAAAATTTTAACTTTATTAATGTATACAATATTACATTGATTTTACAATAGAAAATAATTACAAAAGAAATAAAAGGAAAAGCCTACACTAATCCTAATCTAAGTGTTTTTATCTTCTTTGAAACTTCTTGTACCTGTAACATAAACAATAAAAAAATAAAGAAAAATGAATTAGTATTAATTGGATTGCTCTCAGTTTTAAACAGTGAAATGCAATGTTCATATTACATCACTGAGCAATTTCAAATATAGGGACACATTGCATCAAATGTAGTATCTGTCCTTTTAAAATCTTAATGTCCTCAGTGCCACATCATTGGCCTAAGAGGGGCAAGTTTCACCAGTAAATAACCACTTGGCAGTACAGAAATAAGGATCAAACCAAGATAATACCAAGCCAGCCAAAGCACATCCAAAGAAAATATCTTCCAAACCAAGCTCATCCATAGGCACAAGTCCCAAGAATGGAAGCTTGCACCATATGGGGCCCAACTGTAAGCAGCACTGTCATACATGCAATTGATGTGTTGTCAACACAGCAGGGAGAGTACCAGGTTCAGAGAAGGATAAAACCAGTTGTAGCTAGCAAGAAGCCACCCACACATATCATACCATTTCTCCCCACCATCAAATCATCACCTATTCTCGCTAGCTACCACCAGGAACCACAATCCACACTATATAACCAACATGATGTGTTGGTGAAAGCATAGGAAACAGACCAAGGAGGAGAAGTTTAGGAGGAGGAAAACATCTGTAGTAGATCAAGGCCACAATACTATCTACTGCAGCAGTCGGATTCTGGAGTCAAGCCCAGATACCAGGAAGAGCAGATTTATCAAGTGGAAGAAGTAGATCAAGATCCAGAAACGTATGACCCTGAAGGATAAGCATCAGGTTGACCACCCATATCATCAATAATATCTGTTCTTACCAGTTCCATTAGAAAAGATTTTGGGAGTGTTGAGATTGTTCTCTGATAGGCATAGAGATGTTATGCTTGTCTCATCATTGAACTTCTAGGCATCAGTAGTATTTGTCTATCTTATTTCCAAATCAAAACCTCAGCCTTAGCATCATTGGCAACCCAATTGAAGTCTCCCTGATAACTCATCCCAGTGGTTAACTACCTAGTGAGAGCTACCCCTGTGTACACTCCAAAGGGAGGCATCACAGTGGCAGATGCACTGGCAGCAGCCATAGAGTTGACCAAACCAAAAGAACATCCAAACTAGGTATACTAAATCCATGGACCATCTGTAAGCCATCTCAAATAATTTCTCTAGCTAAACCAGCTAGAGATTATCAAATCATGGGCATAGTCCACAAACAAGTAAAGCATATGGTCTTACCAGTTTATTCAAGCACAAGTGATATCTATTTTTTTCTACAAATATGTGCCTTGGCCTTTTGCATCACTGGCCAGAGAATTTCAGATCATTAGCCACATACAAGCCATCTCAAATAAATGGTTCCATTTCCATTTATATAGGTACTAGAGTGCAGCAGATCATGCTATTTAGAAAACCACTATGCACACTCAAATTTGAGGCACCACAGTGACAACTACATTAACATAAGCCACTATTTTATCTTGCATCATCTTCCTAACAGGATAGTTAGGAATCAATTAAACCTATACTGTCATGTTGCCAGCCCTTATTCAATAAGCAAAAATAGAGAAAACCATCTCAAACAGATTCACATCGTATTCCTAAGAATCAGTATCTATACTTAATAATCATTTTACCAAATAAAAGATTCAGACAAGTATAGAAGCATTACACTATGACCATAAACAGTAGGGTATGTCACTATAACCAAAATTTATACCCAATTGAATTAAAAGACACAATTGCACACCATTGATCTATCTATAATAAGTGGATAACCAATTAAAATCATCTTTCTAGTTAAACAACTAGGAATCATGTAATTTCCTGCAATTGAACTGATACATGATATTGATCATCATTAAAGTATAATTTCAGTAACCACCATGTTCAGAACATCACAATTTCATTTCACAGATTTAATACATGGTCCAAGAATGCTTTAAACATCCAAGTTGAGGCATTAGATCTAACCCAACAACATTAGTAGTATATCCCCAAGGTCACAGTATCTGTAGAAAATGGATCCACAAGAGCTATTAAACCAATCATCACCACTAGCGGCAGAACCACTAACCAACTTAGTACCACTAGGGCATCTACTCATGCAAATTGAGGAACCATAGCCAGCAAGTTAAAAGAGTAATCAATTATGGTATAAAGGAAGATACACTCCCATGGATAAACACCACATAAGTGGATACTAAAGTCAATAAAAGTCACTTGCCAAGATCACAACCACCATTATTTTCAACAGGAAAATGA
Source organism: Avena sativa (assembly GCA_916181665.1). Lineage (NCBI taxonomy): Eukaryota > Viridiplantae > Streptophyta > Magnoliopsida > Poales > Poaceae > Avena > Avena sativa. Next base: position 277,578,932 of record OV702280.1, read on the forward strand.
ATCAACTTTTGAACCCATTATTATGCCATAGTCAAAATATTGTTCAATAAAGAACTACATTATGAATCCATTCAAACCAAGAGTTTGTATTCTAACCAATCTTTGCAAACCAAGTACATATCCAGTACTGGTCAATCTAATCGATTTGGATGCTAAAATTCAGACAATTTCTGTTGCAAAATAACATTGAACCAACATCCCATTTATATCAAATTAACCCTATCCCCAATCAGATGACTGAGTAGCAAAACAATTCCAAGATTTCCTGAACCTTGACCAGTGTCCACTAGGTTTTATCACAAGCCAAAAAATGGTCACAGTGGAGATAAAACTCACTGTGGGTGCCAAGCACCTGGAGCGGAGGCGTGATGTAGTCATAGGGGTCGCAGCCAATCCTCGGGGTTGCGCCACATCGCCGTCCCTCCGGCATCATGGATCGGTGTAGACCGCAGCAGTTGCTGCAGTACCACACCGCCATAAAAAGTGTAGGAGTCGCGAGTTGGGGTCGAGGTAGGGGAGGTCATGTTCTCCCTCGAGCAGTAGCCAGGGGCATCAGGGGCCTGCGAAGTCGCACCGGCGACCTATCCGAACCACACGACTAGGGTTTCGCGGGGGTAAACATGGGGGAAGCAGCGCGACTGTTGGGCACCACATCGAAAGGGAATCGAAGGAGGAGAGAGAGGCATGGCGGCGCTGGGAGATGATGGTGATAGCCGATGAGGCAGGCGGCGGCGCTGGCAGCAGTGCGGCATCGCAAGCGACCAGGAGGGGCAAGGCGTGCGTGCGTGTGATGAGTGTGGGCGTGGATGTCGCGTGAGGGAGAGATGGGCCGGGGTAAAGTTATCCACCGAGCCTAGCCTAGCTGGGCCGAGCCGTCCGAGGTGGCCAGCCAAACAGGCTCTAGTTGGATCCTCTGGGCCTGGTTCTAAAATAGAAAAAGAAAAAATCAACTAAAGAATAAATTAAATATTACCAAAATGCCCTTGTGACAGTTAAAGATCTAGAAAATTATAGAAAAATCATAAAAATATATATAATATATCTAAATAATCACAAAAATGAGATCAATCTAAGAAAAATATATAACCACTTGTTTGAGTTAAACAAAATACCACCAAATGTTAAAGCCACAAGAATTCTCAATAAATTATAATCTAAGAAAATTTCCAAAAAAAATTAATAAAAATCATTTTTGTGTATAAAAATAAATCTACTATTTATAAAAATAATAACTTAATTTTTTATATAAATAAAAATTTAAAGTAATATTCAAAGATAATTGATCCTTTATGGAATTTTATAAATATAAAAATAATATTTAAAAATAATTAAAAAATCATTTTCAAGGTCTTGAATAAATGTATTACACTAAAAAATACTAAATATATTAGTAGAAAAGTTTTAAATATTTTAAAGTAATAAATCCTTATCTATTATCTATTTTTTAAAATACTTTAAGAACATTTCTTAAGTACGAAATAATTATATTTCTTCAGAAATATTAATACCCTAAAATCAAATTACTAGAGTTCTAAACCATAACTAAGGTTTATAATAAAACATAAGTGTAAATTATTAACTTTATAATATTTTGAAACCTTAAATAAAGATTTAAAACCACAACCTTCAACATAACTTTATAAGCATTCACTTAAATGTAAAGGGAATAATTCCACACCTTAGTCATACTTATCATAAATCCAAAACTTGAGAATAATCAAAACAAATTACACCTTAAGTTTATTTTTTTTAAAGTTAACTTTAGTCTCAAACTTATAAACATCATGTCTAATAAATTACTTATGTTTTTATAGTTAACTTTGGTCTATTTCAATTATGAAATAAAGCATCCAAAGTCCAAACTAATCACTCAAACACCAAAAGACATTGATCACGTTCTATTAACAATAAAGATTGTTTAAACCTTAGAAAGGAAATCTTTTCTTCAAATGTTATTCTTTTTGCCACTTCAAACAATAATATCATAATAAGTTCTTCAACTCTTAACAACTCAATCCAAGGACTTTTGTCATAGTCATCAGATAAAAATTAATCATAAACACATTATTTTATCCTTTAATTGTATATTTTGGGTTGTTAACACTTAAGTACTTTATAAATACCATTACTTGTAAAGTAAAACTTGAAGATAAATCAACTCTTAAATTAATTACCTAAACTCACTTCACTCAAAAGTATTGGGGATTCACTTTGGGAGTTTTACAAAATGCATAACATTACTTATGCATAATTGCATATTGCTTCTTTAAACATTAGTCCTTACCGGACCAATGATGCTGATTTCAGATATTGGATCTTATATTGTCTCGAAGACCGTGAGTGCATAATCTTGCAATCGCAAAAGGCAAGTTCACACTTTCTCATGTCCTTTGATTATTTTCTGTAAAGTATTTTGCAAATCCAGTGTTGTCATCACCTGCATTTGTAAAAGGTCAGAAAACACTATTTTCATAATAAATGATTATAGGTTATTTACCATGAGGTAATAACCTACTATGAAAGTTCCAGTGGTAAAGGAACATATTATCTAGGACTTAACAACCAATGTCGCCAGTGATTCTTGCGCCGTATATTACGCGTTAACCATGAGATTTGGAATGGGACGGAGAAGTCAGCTAGATTGGCTCCCTTTCGCATGCATTAGACACTGTTCTGGGCATTTGTAAGTTGCAGATCGTGGGTATAGCCGTTTTATACAGGGAAAGGTCTACCGTGGATCTGGGCTTACAAAAGACAGATTTCTAGTGTTAATGGTTGTTGTGTGTATCCAACTAAGGTATAGCCGTTTTATACGGGGAAAGGTCTACCTTGAGTTTGGGCATACAACAATTGCGGTGTATGCGGGATCGCGGAGAAGGACAGTGATTGACTTGGATCTTAGTCTGGGCCTCATACCAAGGAAGTGTGAACGGGAATGCATGCCCGAATGTGAAACAAAGCTAAGATCTCTCATGGGTAAAGTGGCGCACCTCTGCAGAGTGTAAGAACTGTAACTTGTTACTCCCTGTTCCGGGAAGGAGCTGCGAACGTGGAGGGAAATGAACTCCATGAAAGTTCTGGTAAACCCGTGAAGGCTGACGGACATAGCTTTTCATAATAAAAGCAACCTTTGAAGAAATGTTTACAAAAACTTGCATTGCCTACGATCTATGGTCTATGGCCATAGTTATAGTGCATCAAACACTCTTTTCTAGTGAACTTGCTGAGTACACTCGTACTCAACGTATCTTCTTAACCCTTGCTAGATTCTGAAGCCAATACAGACGACGTCTACATCAACTTCTACTCGAAGAAGTCTTCATCAACAGCTCAATTCTTCAATGAAGTCAAGAAAGTCAACATATACATCAACGCAAGTGAAGATGAAGTTACTAAATAGTTAGGAATATAATATCTAGCCATAGAACCTATTTTTTTAGTGTATTGCAATAGTAGCAATGCCAGACCAATAGTTTAGATACTAGTTTTATTAGTATGATAGTTTTTGAGTTATTTATTTCTGATTCTTCTTTGTAAGAAGTTTCTTTCTCTCTCTTTAACCTAGAGTTTTCTATGGATCTTATGTAAAGAGTCAAGTTGTAACCTATAGTCATGTTTTGGACCTGCTGTGTTTCTGTTGTACCACTCTGAGGGATGTAATACTAGTGAACGATGTTTCATTGGCGTTATGTCAACGACTATAGTGTACTACATCATGCAGTGGTATGCTGGGTCACCGCAGTTGGTATCCGAGCATATGCTTTGACCTTAGGATTGAAACCCTTTTAGCAAGATTTGTAGGTTGGATAGTGACTATAGAAGCAATCTTATCTAAACCAAATATTCTTATAATTTGTGATTAGTATCTACTTGAGGATAACTTCGTCACCAAATGCCATAAGCGTCTTTCTTCGGAGAAGTTATCTTTTCTCAGTATAGTGCTAATTAGTGTCTTCCAAAGGAGATACAAAACCACCAAGATACTATAGGAAAGCCAATTGGTCGTAGTAGGTTAGGATCAAGTTTAAGACATCAATTGAAGTAGTCTTAATGGTGTAGCCTAATCATAGAATTTATGAAAGACAGTCAAATCTTATTGTTAATTAATGACAATAGATAATATAATGAAGTCCATTAGGGCATGTATAGTTGTAATGAGAGTAAATCATGTGGGAATCACTTGAGAATTCTACGTGATGAAGTGAAATTATGTTAAAAATCAATGCTAGTACAATAAGAAGTAAAGTCATCATGGTGTGATTAACTCTTAAATCATGAGAAAGAGGCAAAAACATAACAAGATCATGGTGAGATTAGCTCCGAAACCATGGCGAGAGTATAAATATGAAAAGCAATTAGTAAATTATCTTGAGGTAGAAGTAAGAAAATAACCTGGTAGAAATATGATAGAAGTCATAGGTGTCATGAATTTGTGATAATATTCAATTTTAGGTGTTGAATAGAAACTTATTAGTCATTTGGGGTGATCATGTGAGGTTAGTTTATTAAATAAACAAAGGTTGGCTATAGTTAATCCTTCCAAAAGTGAGACAAAAAGTTAGTCAAAACCAGATTGAGGCCACTTCGCTTAAAAATTATCCTGTTGCAATTGAGCAAATTGGGTAAATATTGAGACAAAGTATAGTTTGACCATATGTGCAAAGTACCACGATGTAAACCTATAAGAGGAGGTGTCATATACTACACAACTAAGCCTGAATTCTAGAGATATTATACTCAACTACTATATTCCGGGCTTAGAATAGTGTGTGTTATATGTACCACATTTGGATTTATTTGTTTTTCTTGAATCTTCTTGATTGACTAGATCTGTACATGAAGTTTTACTTGGTGTGCGAATGCATGTTGCAACATCCAGTTATTACTTGATGTTTTAGAACTACATAGAAAAGGGAATTCGTGTAAGGGAGTGACGATTTCCAAAGATCAAGATGAAGACTTACTTGAAGAATGAAGCCAAGTATAAGGAGTATCAACACAATTTGAAGGATGGATCAAGTTCAGATCATTACTAAACAACAATAATAAGGAAGATCAGTGTAGGAAATGTATGGAGCAACAAGTAATAATGAACTTAAGTTCACCCAAAATAAGTAAGGTTGCTAAGAAGTTAATGAAGTAGTTATACCAAGTTCATGGGAGTATCATGAATAAGTGCAAAGAAAAAGCTTCGGAACCAAACTGGTATTCAAGCTCTGACAATTCAGATAGAATGCCGGTAGTATGTCGGAAACCGTAGGGTAATACATACACCCTAGGATGGTCCGCAGCTGGTATGTGGTCTGCAACTGATATTTGGTTGACCTATTTAACCAGATTATCTTGATTTTTGCATAAAGAGCATAAAACTTGGCCTAAGTTAGAGAAGACATAAAGAAGTACAATAATTAAACGACAATTTTCTAAGATGCTTCGCAAAGTCAGGCCTATCAAAGCAAAAATGTCCAAACTATAAGTAAGACAAACAATCTTGGAGATCTATTTTGGAAATCCACAATTGTGTGGGTATACCATAAGTTCTTTCATGAGACCTTAAATAGGAAAAGTATAAGCTTGACAAAGACTTACATTCTAGTTATAAAGCCAATGGTTATTATATAGGCAGTTTAGAGACCATAAGTAAACCCTAAGGGGGAGAGTAAACAATAAACGGAAGTACTGTTATCTGAATTCTAGAGTAAAGGTTGGAAAAGAAGTACTAACCTACAACAACATTAAGCCTTATTTTCATAAGGTTAAAAGAAGCCATCATTACTAAGGTACTTTCAGGATGAAAGATTAAAGTTTACCTCAAGATAGTAGGACTCAAACCTTAAGTCAATTAATAAAGGTAAGTTGAATAAGTACTTAAGGTAATAATAAAAGATTATCTAAATCCTGCTAAGGTAAAAGCTTAAGTGTGATAAAATATATTAATCATAGCAGATTAATTCTAGAGGAAACAACTCTTAAGTGATCCTTAAGAAGTAATAAAGCATATCCAATTGAACATGTGTAGAGAAACAAGAAATTCCAATGGGTATGGACTAAATGTGTTCAAATCCAATCTTTAGAAGGACTATCAGTATAAACCATTCAAAGAAAAACCAAATATAGTCTTTTGAACACAACTATTGGCTAACAGAAATTTAAAACCCTATTTTAGTGAGACTCCCTAGACCTTACATAATATCATAAAGAATATTGATGATCAAGTTAAGGAATTGGATTAGGATATCTAATCAGGATAAGGAACTAAAGAAGAGACCCCAATTAAAGGATTTTGTAATAAGAATATATCCCTAAGGGACTAAAGTAAAAGGAACTTTGGAGTATTGGAGACACCAAGTTAAAGATTGTTGAGTATGATGAGAATTCAAGGAAAAGGATCTGGATATGGAATACCAAAATTATTTCCATTTGAGGTTACCATGGAGTTGAGAAATGTCATCACCAATACAAGACAATTCCTCAGTCTGAAACGTGAGGGTATACGAACTTCGAGGACGAAGTTTATTTTAAGGGGGAGAGTCTGTAACATCCCAGGATTAGCACCTAGAATTATAGAGGACGCATGTGTGTGCATTGCATTCATGCATCATAAAATTCGGGGAATTTTCGCGCAAAACTAAGAAGCTATAAAGGGATCGAGGCCTCTCTTGTTCTGATAGAAACATCAGGGCAGGTGCGATAGATCCTGACATGACCTTTAGGTATTATCTATGTTTTTGGAGGGATAGAATTTGAAATTTACTTTTAATTTCCAAATTCAATTTAAACTTTGAATTTAGAAATTCAGAAATAATAATGCTATAATTTAAGTAAAAAGAAATAATGAAATAAAAGAATTCTTTATTATAAGAATACAATAAGTATTACATTGTTCCTTTACAATAAAAGAATAAGATTAAATTACAATTAATAAATGAATCAAACAATAGAAAAGAAATTACAACAATGAAATAAACAAGATATAAACATTACAAGATTCAAATTTCATATAGAAAGAAAAATTTAACTTTATTAATGTATACAATATTACATTGATTTACAATAGAAAATAATTACAAAATAAATAAAAGGAAAAGCCTACACTAATCCTAATCTAAGTGTTTTTTATCTTCTTTGAAACTTCTTGTACCTGTAACATAAACAATAAAAAAATAAAGAAAAATGAATTAGTATTAATTGGATTGCTCTCAGTTTTAAACAGTGAAATGCACTATTCATATTACATCACTGAGCAATTTCAAATATAGGGACAAATTGCATCAAATGTAGTATCTGTCCTTTTAAAATCTTAATGGCCTCAGTGCCACATCATTAGCCTGAGAGGGGAAAGTTTCACCAGTAAATAACCACTTGGCAGTACAAAAATAAGGATCAAACCAAGATAATACCAAGCCAGCCAAAGCACATCCAAATAAAATATCTTCAAAACCAAGCTCATCCATAGGCACAAGTCTCAGGAATGGAAGCTTGCACCATATGGGTCCCAACTGTAAGCAACACTGTCATACATGCAATTGATGTGTTGTCAACACGGCAGGGAGAGTACCAGGTACAGAGAAGGATAAAACCAGTCGTAGCTAGGAAGAAGCCACCCACACATATCATACCATTTCTCCCAACCATCAACTCATCACCTATTCTCGCTAGCTACCACCAGGAACCACAATCCACACTATATAACCAACACGATGTGTTGGTGAAAGCATAGGAAACAGACCAAGGAGGATAAGGTTAGGAGGATGAAAACATCTGCAGCAGATCAAGGCCACAATACTATCTACTGCAACAGTCGGATTCTGGAGTCAAGCCCAGATACCAGGAAGAGCAGATTTATCAAGTGGAAGAAGTAGATCAAGATCCAGAAACATATGACCCTGAAGGACAAGCATCAGGTTGACCACCCATATCATCAATAATATCTGTTCTTACCAGTTCCATTAGAAAAGATTTTGGGAGTCTTGAGATTTTTCTCTGATAGGCATAGAGATGCTATGCTTGTCTCATCATTGAACTTCTAGGCATCAGTAGTATTTGTCTATCTTATTTCCAAATCAAAACCTCAGCCTTAGCATCATTGGCAACCCAATTGAAGTCTCCTGGATAACTGATCCCAGCAGTTAACTACCTAGTGAGAGCTACCCCTGTGTACACTCCGAAGGGAGGCATCATAGTGGCAGATGCACTGGCAGCAGCCACAGAGTTGACCAAACCAAAAGAACATCCAAACTAGGTATACTAAATCCATGGACCATCTGTAAGCCATCTCAAATAATTTCTCTAGCTAAACCAGCTAGAGATTATCAAATCATGGGCATAGTCCACAAACAAGTAAAGCATATGGTCTTATCAAGTTTATTCAAGCACAAGTGATATCTATTTTTTCTACAAATATGTGCCTCAACCTTTTGCATCACTGGCCAGAGAATTTCAGATCATTAGCCACATACAAGCCAGCTCAAATAAATGGTTCCATTTCCATTTATATAGATACTGGAGTGCAGAAGATCATGCTATTTAGAAAATTTAACATCCCAAAAATATTAAACTATAATCATCAAACTCTAATCACCAAATTTAGGGTTAACAAAAACTTTTCCAATAAAAATATGAAAGCATTCATATGAGTGTGCATTAAAATGTGGATTCTTTTGAATTGCCATGATTATGTGTTTCTTTGCTTGTAAAATGATTCTTAGGTGAAATAAACATCATCTAAACAATCCCCAAACTTTTCCCAAAGACAAACAAATCAAAACCATCAAATTAAGTGAATGGTCACTTTTGCCAATTTAACTCCCATGCCTACTTTGGCTATCTCTAACTTTCAGAACTTAACAGAAACATGTATAGATCTTTGCACCCCTTGATAGTACTCATAACAAGGTACCAAGGCCCACTTTGTGATCATCCAAAAACATTTAAATGCATAGTTTAAATGACGGTTTAAAATTGAATCTATTTCATATGGGAAGATCCCACTTCTTCAAAAAACTCTGAAACCAACTCAACTTTCAAAACCCAAGCATCTACAGACTCACCAGCACATGCCTAGCACACCCACCAAAAATCTTTTCAAAATTCAAAACTTGAATTCATGCGGCCATTTCATCAAACAGGTTGCAGATACAAATCAAACAAAATCAAAACACTATGTTGAGCAGTGTTTTGGGCCTAACTTGTTCCCTCTCTGGACACCACTAGCCTTAGTAGATCATCTAACAACCTTAACTAATCACTAGCACTACTGTAAGCTGGCCATTGTCATCAATGGTGAGCAGGCCGAGTGCACCATTGCCACCCCATAGTCGACAACAAGCTACGAGAAGCACTAGCCTCGCCAACCTTGTCTGGGAGCAAGATAGCACCCCACCGCCACTCCCTGTCCCAGCCGCGAGCGATGCCAGCCCCTGGACCACACGCCCGAACCATGCCAACCTTCTCTGCAACCATGCCGAGAGCGCACCCCGTGCGCCATGCTCGACAGACGCCCACAGACCGCGTGCCGCCCTCGCCGCGTGCACGCGTGATCACCACCATCCCAGCAACCCCGCAGACACGCCCGTTCGCCGCCGCGCGTACCACGCGCACTGTGCGCCATTAAAACTTCCGTCGGGCACGCGCAGAGCACCGCAACGTTCCGACCGATCAGCACCGCCCTACACCTCGCCACCACGTCGTTGAGATTCGCCAGGGAGCACAGCACCGCCCCCTACCGTCGCCCACGCCGATAGCCCTCTATGTCGTCGACCACGACGAGCTCAGCTTGCGCCCGTCGGTTCCCTCTCGCCACTATAATTAGAGGCCTCCCCCGCTCGAATTCTTCACACCACCTCACTCCCCTCACCTCACTGATCGTCCCACCTCATTCCTAGAGCAAGGCGAGCAGCACATCGCCGGAATTGCGCCGGAGCAGGCCGCCTCTGGAGAAGAAGGGCGCCGTCGATTTCGTCCACCCCAGGAGAAGCTGCCGGTGCCAGGAGAATCGCCGTCGTCGACTTCGTCGTTCGCCCGCATCGCCGACCTTCGCCTGAGCCCCGGTGATCCTCCCACGACCCCCACCGAGCCGCTAGGGTTCGAGATCGCCGGTGACTAGTTCATCGTCGACGACGACCCTTAGCCGTCGATCTTCATTCTAATCCAACGCACCATATCGCCCCGTACTGCTTCGCGTTTAATGAGTCGCTGACCAGTAGACCCGCCCTGTCAGTTGCGCCCCACGCCGCGGAGTGACACTGGGCCGGCCCGTTAACCTTTCCCGCACAGCCCACTCGTTTGAATTTAGTTTTTTCTATTTATATTCAAACTCAGTTCTGTACCTAGTTTCAAAAATCAACCCAGCTCGATTCAGTGAACCAAATTGAATGAAACCAATTTTGTTAGAAATATATTGAAATGCTTAATCCAAGCCCGTTGGATTCAAATCATTTGAATCTATAGATCAACCTTGGTAAAAATAACAAGGCAGAAGCTTTTCTGCATTCAAACATTTTTCAAATTTAAACCATAATAGCTTTGAGTTGATTCCAACTCTCAAAAATCACATTTGATCATACCTTTCAGAATATATAAAAACATATGGGTTTACTTACATAAATAATGTCCAAGTAATAAAAGAATGCCACATAGGCATTTCTAGTCATTTATTTTTTATTTGAAATAAAAGGTTAAATCTTATTAAATTGTGACACCACTTTAAATCACATTCCCATGTACTGAAATATGTGGTGATGACATGTTTCAACATGATCCCATGTTTGGTTTGGAAAATATTAAATCTTAAGTAGTTTTTCAATGAGTAGAAATTACTTTTCTAAAAATAAGTAAATAATGCAAGTGCTTTAATCTTGAATGTTAGTGATGATGCTAGATCATCTATAGAACCCTTGTGTGTGATGATTGAAAGTAGTTAAGTATTGTTTGGTGATTGTGTACCTCGTATTTATTCATAGACGCTAGTACCTACCAAGGATACAAGGAGGAAGGAGGATACTACGAAGAAGAAGCCGAGGAGAACTTCAACCACTGCTCTACACAAGGCAAGCCAATACTTGCAAGCTATTAACTTAGCAATCCTAATACTACTAGTTGATTGAGCAAGCTAACACTTGCAAGATACTCTACTTATGCAAGCCTTACTAATCAAGTTGACCTATGCAAGCCAATACTTGCAAGCTATTAACTTAGCAAGCTTATACTGATACTGATGCAAGCCTTACTAATCAAGTTGACCTATGCAAGCCAATACTTGAAAGCTATTAACTTAGCAAGCCTAATACTACCAGTTGAATGTTTAAGCTAACACTTGCAATTATGAAAGTTAGATAACCTATGCAATGCACTAAGCATGCTTGGTTGGACACATTTGATGATACCCAATCCTAGTTTTACTTGCAAGCTTTCTACTTTATTTCTTTATCAAAGCTATTACTTAGAGCTTACTTAAGTGAATTGTAGATTCTAGAAAGATAATTGAAGGTTGCATAAAGAGCATAAAATTTGGCCTAAGCTAGATAATCTCGATGTCATCCTAAGGCATGAGACTGAACTTAGTTAAACTCCACTAGTTTACCACCCCTCATTAGTATTCACTCCCATTTGTAGATGCTAGTGCTAAGCATAAAACTTGATCAACTTTAGATGGGAATACTTGGTGGAAAAATGGTTATGAAAACCTTGGAATGATGGATCATTCTATTGAGATGTTTTGACATGTGTTTCCAAACACCAAATGATTTTGATGATGAAAATGTTAAGGCATGAGCCTTAACCCTTTATAAAACTGATGGTTGTCTGGATGCGATACCATTCCAATTTTATCGTACAACCACAATACCCGAAGATTGGGTAGGGCTTGACTGGAAACTTATATATCTTAGTATTGGTTCCCTCACGGCCAAGGTCTGAGCTGAGGGTACCTTGTGAAGATTGTCCACCTGTGCAGTACCCAAGATGACAGTTGGTCATGGTTGGGATGCCAAACTCACAGGAGAGGTGCTTATACTAGGGCGTGTAATTGAAAGGTTAGGATTTATTATCCGCATACTGAGTATGGTGAATTCAGGATTTGTTCCTAACGGATGTATCGAATGTTGTGGTGAAAGTGTACAATCTCTGCAGAGTGTCAAACTATTCGAATAGCCGCGTTTGCGGTTATGGACAGTTGGAGTGGCCATACTGTTTTCCCGTCAGATGTTTTCAAAATGACTTGTGAAATGGATCGAGATTGTGACTTGACCACAACAGAGTTGTGATATGAAATACAAGTTCCCACTTAGGTGTTATAAAACTTTAACTAGCTTTTCTGGTTTCTGAACTTAGTAGAGGTAAATATGGCTTTTTGCAAAACAACCATAGAGCTTAGTGTCCTATTACAAAACCCCCCTTCACTTATTAGTATTAGTTTGTGAGTACTTAAAGAGTACTCATGGATTTGTCCCTGGCTATTCCCGTGGCCAGACTATGAAGAGGAGTATCAGGAGGAAGGACCCCAGGAAGGTTACGACAACTAGGATCATCTCCCATCGTCAGCATTGCCTGTGACCCCGAAGATGGAGCTTCGCCTACGCTACCTTTATTATTATGTATTCCGCTGCTTGAGTTGTATTAAGAACTGGATCATGAGATCCTTAAATGTGTAAGACCTTATGTATAGTTTGTAATGGATGATGTACTGTGGTATCCAAATCTGTTATGTCTCGCAAAAATGGTAATCCTGGGATTGCGATGTATGGCATAACAGGCATCTGGGATTAAAAATCCGGCTGTTGATAGAAAACCAATGTGCACACTCAAATTTGAGGCACCATAGTGACATCTACATTAACATAAGCCACTATTTTATCTTGCATCATCTTCCTAACAGGATAGTTAGGAATCAGTTAAACCTATACTGTCATGTTTCCAACCCTTATTCAATAAGCAACAATAGAGAAAACCATCTCAAACAGATTCACATCATATTCCTAAGAATCAATATCTATACTTAATAATCATTTTACCAAATCAAAGATTCAGACAAGTATAGAAGCATTACACTATGACCATAAACAGTAGGGTATGGCACTATAACCAAAATTTATACCCAATTGAATTCAAAGACACAATTACACACCATTGATCTATCTATAATAAGTGGATAACCAATTAAAATCATCTTTCTTGTTAAACAACTAGAAATCATGTAATTTCCTGCAATTGAATTGATACATGATATTGATCATCATTAAAGTATAATTTCAGTAACCACCAAGTTCAGAACATCACAATTTCATTTCACGGATTTAATACATGGGCCAAGAATGCTTTAATCATCCAAGTTGAGGCATTAGATCTAACCCAGCAACATTAGTAGTATATTCCCAAGGTCACAATATCTGTAGAAAATGGATCCACAAGAGCTATCAAACCAATCATCACCACTAGCGGTAGAACCACTAACCAACTTAGTACCACTAGGGCATCTACTCATCCAAATTGAGGAACCATAGCCAGCAAGTTAAAAGGAGTAATCAATTATGGTATAAAGGAAGATACACTACCAGGGATAAACACCATAGAAGTGGATACTAAAGTCAATAAAAGTCACTTGCCAAGATCACAGCCACCATTATTTTCAACAGGAAAATAAATCAACTTTTGAACCCATTATTATGCCATAGTCAAAATATTGTTCAATAAAGAACTACATTATGAATCCATTCAAACCAAGAGCTGGTTTGTATTCTAACCAATCTTTGCAAACCAAGTACATATCCAGTACTGGTCAATCTAATCAATTTGGATGCAAAAATTCAGACAATTTCTGTTGCAAAATAACATTGAACCAACATCCCATTTATACCAAATTAACTCTATCCCCAATCAGATGACTGAGTAGCAAAACAATTCCAAGATCTCCTAAACCTTGACCAGTGTCCACTAGGTTCTATCACAAGCCAACATATGGTCACAGTGGAGATAAAAATCACTGTGGGTTCCGAGCACCTGGAGCGGAGGCGTGATGTAGTCATATGTGTCGCAGCCAATGCTCGGGGTTGCGCCACGGCGACGTCGCTCCGACATCAGGAATCGGAGTAGACCGCAGACCGCCATAAAAAGTGTAGGAGCAGCAAGTTGGGGTCGAGGTAGCGGAGGTCATGTTCTCCCTCGAGCAGTAGCCAGGGGCATCAGGGGCCTGCGAAGTCGCGCCGGCGACCTAGCCGAACCACACGGCTAGGGTTTCACGGGGGCACACACGGGGGAAGCAGCGCGGCTGCTGGGCACCATAGTGGAAGGGAATCGAAGGAGGAGAGAGAGGCATGGCGGCGCTGGGAAATGCTGGTGATAGCCGATGAGGCAGGCGGCGACGCTGTCAGCTGTGCGGCATCGCAAGCGGCCAGGAGGGGCGAGGCGTGCATGCGTGTGATGAGTGTGGGCGTGGATGTTGCGTGAGGGAGAGATGGGCCGGGGTAAAGTTATCCATCGAGCCTGGCCTAGCTGGGCCGAGCCGTCCCAGGCGGCCAGCCAAACAGGCTCTAGCTGGATCCTTTGGGCCTGATTCTAAAATAGAACAAGAAAAAAATCAACTAAAGAATAAATTAATTATTACCAAAATTCCCTTGTGACAGTTAAAGCTCTAGAAAATTATAGAAAAATCATAAAAATATATATAATATATCTAAATAATCACAAAAATGAGATCTATCTAAGAAAAATATATAACCACTTGTTTGAGTTAAACAAAATACCACCAAATGTTAAAGCCACAAGAATTCTCAATAAATTATAACAATCTAAGAAAATTTCCAAAAAATTAATATAAATCATTTTTGTGTATAAAAATAAATCTACTATTTTATAAAAATAATAACTTAATTTTTTATATAAATAAAAATTTAAAGTAATATTCAAAGACAATTGATCCTTTATGGAATTTTATAAATATAAAAATAAATAAAAAATCATTTTCAAGGTCTTGAATAAATATATTACACTAAAAAATACTAAATATATTAGTAGAAAAGTTTTTAATATTTTAAAGTAATAAATCCTTATCTATTATCTATTTTTGAAAATTCTTTAAGAACATTTCTTAAGTAAGAAATAATTATATTTCTTTAGAAATATAATACCACAACCTTCAACATAACTTTATAAGCATTCACTTAAATGTAAAGGGAATAATTCCACACCTTAGTCATACTTATCATAAATCCAAAACTTGAGAATAATCAAAACAAATTACACCTTAAGTTTATTTTTTTTAAAGTTAACTTTAGTCTCAAAGCTTATAAACATCATGTCTAATAAATTACTTATGTTTTTATATTTAACTTTGGTCTATTTCAATTATGACATAAAGCATCTCAATTCCAAACTAATCACTCAAACACCAAAAGACATTGATCACGTTCTATTAACAATAAAGATTGTTTAAACCTTATAAAGGAAATCTTTTCTTCAAATGTTATTCTTTTTGCCACTTCAAACAATAATATCATAATGAGTTCTTCAACTCTTAACAACTCAACCCAAGGACTTTTGTCATAGTCATCAGATAACAATTAATCATAAACACATTATTTTATCCTTTAATTGTATATTTTGGGTTGTTAACACTTAAGTTCTTTATAAATACAATTACTTGTAAAGTAAAACTTGAAGATAAATCAACTCTTAAAATAATTACCTAAACTCACTTCACTCAAAAGTATTGGGGATTCACTTTGGGAGTTTTACAAAATGCATAGCATTACTTATGCATAATTGCATATTGCTTCTTTAAACATTAGTCCTTACCGGACCAGTGATGCTGATTTCAGATATTGGATCTTATATTGTCTCGAAGACTGTGAGTGCATAATCTTGAAATCACAAAAGGAAAGTTCACACTTGCTCTTGTCCTTTGATTATTTTCTGTAAAGTATTTTGCAAATCCAGTGTTGTCATCGCCTGCATTTGAAAAAGGTCAGAAAACACTATTTTTATAATAAATGATTATAGGTTATATACCATGAGGTAATAATCTACTATGAAAGTTCTAGTGGTAAAGGAACATATTATCTAGGACTTAACAACCAATGTCGCCAGTGATTCTTGCACCGTATATTACGCGTTAACCATGAGATTTGGAATGGGACTGAGAAGTCAGCTAGATCGGCTCCCTTTCGCATGCATTGGACACTGTTTTGGGCATTTGTAAGTTGCAGATCGTGGGTATAGCCGTTTTATACGGGGAAAGGTCTACCGTGGATCTGGGCTTACAAAAGACAGATTTCTAGTGTTAATGGTTGTTGTGTGTATCCAACTAAGGTATAGCCGTTTTATACGTGGAAAGATCTACCTTGAGTTTGGGCATACAACAATTGCGGTGTATGCGGGGTCGCGGAGAAGGACAGTGATTGGCTTGGATCTTAGTCTAGGCATCATATCAAGGAAGTGTGAACGGGAATGCGCGCCCGGATGTGCAACAAAGCTAAGATCTCTCATGGGTAAAGTGACGCACCTCTGTAGAGTGTAAAAACTATAACTTGTTACTCCTTGTTCCGGGAAGGAGCTGTGAACGCGGCGGGAAAGGAACTCCATGAAAGTTCTGGTAAACCCATGAAGGCTGACGGACATAGCTTTTCAGAATAAAAGCAACATTTGAAGAAATGTTTACAAAAACTTGTATTGCCTACGACCTACGGTATGTGGCTGTAGTTATAGTGGATCAAACACTCCTTTCTAGTGAACTTGCTGAGTACGCTCGTATTCAACGTATCTTATTAACCCTTGCTAGATTCTGAAGCCAATACAGACGACGTCTACATCAACTTCTACTCGAAGAAGTCTTCATCAACAGCTCAATTCTTCAATGAAGTCAAGAAAGTCAACATATACATCAACGCAAGTGAAGACGAAGTTACTAAATAGTTAGGAATATAATCTCTAGCCATAGAACGTATTTTTGTAGTGTATTGCAATAGCAGCAATGCCAGACCAAGAGTTTAGATACTAGTTTTATTAGTATGATAGTTTTTGAGTTATTTATTTCTGATTCTTCTTTGTAAGAAGTTTCTTTCTCTCTCTTTAACCTAGAGTTTTATATGGATCTTATGTAAAGAGTCGAGTTGTAACCTATAGTCATGTCTTGGACCTGCTGTGTTTCTGTTGTACCACTCTAAGGGATGTAATACTAGTGAACGGTGTTTTATTGGTGTTATGTCAACGACTA
This sequence comes from Avena sativa, assembly GCA_916181665.1. NCBI lineage: Eukaryota > Viridiplantae > Streptophyta > Magnoliopsida > Poales > Poaceae > Avena > Avena sativa. The sequence continues at coordinate 277,596,138 of OV702280.1, forward strand.
TAGTGTACTACATCATGCAGTGGTATGCTGGGTCATCGCACTTCCACTGTTACTTGTTTACTTGCTGCAAACCATTACCTTCCACACCATACGTTTAATCCTTTGTTACAGTAAATCGGTGAGCTTGACAACCTCACTGATTCGTTGGGGCAAAGTCTTGAGTTTGTGTTGTGCAGGTCTCCGTGTTGCTTGCAACACTTGTGTGACGTTTCCTTCCTACTACTGGTTCGATAACCTCAGTTTCTTACCGAGGGAAACTTGCTGCTGTGCTGCTTCATACCTTGCTCTTGGGGTTTCCAACGAAGCGTCCCATGACAAGTGGTGGGCGCCATCAGCCTCGAGGAAGAACTAATCCCTCCTCATCATGGGGATCAGCAACAGTGATGGAGATGGTGATGGAGATCGATGGAGATGTTGATGGATATCGAAGGAGATGGCTTCGGGGGCACTTCCTCGTCCCGGAATGGTGCCGGAACAGAGACTTCTGTCCCCCGAATCTCCACTTTGGTGGCAGCGGTGTTGTGGAACTTTTCTTGGATGTATGATGGGATGATCTAGGGTTTTCTCCCCAGAGGCTTCTTATAGGCGAAGGGGCAAGGCGAGGAGGTAGCTAGGGGGCCCACACCCCCTGGTGGCGTGGCCAGGGTGGGCCCACACCCCCTGGTGGCGCGGCCAGGGTGGGCCCGCGCCACCCTAGGGTGTGGCCACCCTGGTGCCTTACTCCGTCTCTGCTTCAATTTTCCGTATCGTTCCGGGGAAAATATGAAGATTGGATTTTGTCCCGTCCAATTCCGAGAATATTCATTTTTTTAGCTTTTCTGAAACCAAAAATAGCAGAAAACAGGCAACTGGCACTGTGGCATCTTGTCAATAGGTTAGTTCCAGAAAGTGTATAAAAATACCTCAAAGTGTAGACAAAACATAAGACAAATGATATAAAACAAGCATGGAGCATCAAAAATTATAGATACGTTTACGACGTATCAGCAAGACACGAATGGGACAAGTTTGCCCGGTGTGTACCTGGATGGAGGGCCCGACCTAGAAAAATAGATGTGTGCCACGAACACAACCTCTATGCCTAGTCGTAGTAATTTCCAAGGTAGGTCCTCAGCCAGAGGGTCCTGTGCGGCTCTACCATGCGGACAAATCTTGTGCACTGAGCTTTGTTGTCCACTAGGTGGATGAGTGCCGCCATTAGGACTTGATACACCTTGATGCATTCAACAAGCGGCCTGATGTTCCCTGATTTGTGGGATTCGAGGGGGATTCAAGGAAGACACGAAGAACACACACACACATGGAGATAAATAGCATGGCAAACCCGCAGATTTGATCCTGGTAATAAACCCCCAATGGAGCAACCTCTGGAACTCGAAATACAAGCCAAGACCTACTCTAATTGAAACTGATTCTTTCTTACCGGCCGTTCCACCGATCTAATAAAACCCTAGCAAGGAAGAACAACAACCAATAGAACACGAAGGAAGATTGGCACCACTAGAACCTTCATAGTGAAGATTGGCACACGCATACTAGAATCCACATGGGGAAAGAGTAGCTATGCAAAGATCCCAAATCATCTCCATAGAAGTTCCACACAAGGGGGGAAAGAGAATAGATCTCCCTAATTCATCATCAACTCTAAATCTTAGTTTTGAGATATAGGGGACTATTTATAGTACCATGTGAGAAATGCTAGGTGCGAGGAATTTAGGGCATCAAACCCGAATCTGTGCATAGAAAGGCTATTCTGGCGGTAAGTTTGGCAGCGTCGGGTCTGACACCGAGTTGGTTCGGCGGGTTTCAACTCAGTATACTAAGGAGCATTTCGGGGGGCACCTATTTGAGCTTGGTCTACCAGAGCCGGCGCCAGTTCATTGTGTCCGTTTTGGCAGTGGGTCTAGCATGCCGGTTCTTGCACCAGTTTGCCTAGTTCTATGTTCTTTTCTTCGTCTCGGCATGGCGATGATCCAACTTGGCATAACTCATGATGCACATACCTTAGGGTGCACAAGGAATTGTTATGAAGTAGCAATCCATCCAAAGTAGAGTCATATTCACACATAGAGAGGAGCGAGTTCACCTTAGGTGTGTTTGTCGGAGTAGCATGACTTGGTGACATGGTGATTGCCCTATGATGGGGTGCATCATCCCCTCCCCCCCCCCGCTTGAAAAGAGTCATCCTCGGCTCTAACTTCTCATCACTATGTATACAAGGATACATGTTATTGGCCTTGAACTTGTATGTGGCTTGGTCTCCGGGGTCAAAGCCATATTCATTGTTGTCGAAGAGCTTGTAGTCATTCTTGTGTTCATTTTGTTGTGGTAGATCTTGCAGAAGGTGCCTTGGAGGCGGTTCCCTTTCTTGAGTACCTTGCAAAACCGACAACAAAGAGAGATAAGTGTCTAAAGGATTGTTAGCATGAGTCACACTCAAATCACTCTTCTCACTTTTGGTGGTATTCGACGTGTCACTCTTAGTTTTTGTCACTCAGTTTGGGCTTGCGGCTCTGATAACTGCTAGAGCTCATGCATAATGTAGCTAGTTTCAAAGTAAGAGTATCAAACCACGGAGAGCTATTGGTAGAGGTCTTTATGCCCCTCGTTATTTTATGACCGCAAGTGCACAGTTCGTATGTAGCTAGTTTTGAAGTAAGAGTATCAAACCACGGAGAGCTATTGGTAGAGGTCTTTATGCCCTTGTTACTATTTACTCGAGAGTACTTGTAAGCTATCTCTAATCCCAAGTAATGGTGTATAAAGAGTGTGTTTGTATGAGTGCAAAAGTAGACAAGAACAAAGTAAACTAGACGGGTATGCGAGCTTCACCTCACCGCCTGCATTGTGTTTCAGCATTGTGTGATAGCTGTTGTGGATCTACACCTTTTCAAACGTGTAGTGTTCTTTATAATGTGTTTAGTCTCTTTTCTTTTGTTTCAATGCTAGAATAAGCAAAATAAAAAGATAGTATATTAGGCGTGCTCTTCTAAATTGGTGAAATCTAACTTAGTCATGCTTTGTCGCTAGATCTATCGCTACCTAATGCAACAGACTCAGTTTAGTCCATTTTCCCTGTAAATCTAAAGCGGCCTGAAGTGTCAAGCATCTCTAGTTGTATAGTTGGCGGGCGTTTGCTTAGACACTGCATAGTTAATAAGAAAACCTTACAGGCGATCCTTTTCAACAACTTTACAAACATGAAGGCGAATAGATATACTAATCTAATATTAATTTTCAACAAAATGAAACCCCTATTTTGCCAAACTCGGTTCCACTCATGAACATAGTACACTATCAGTTACAAAGTTAGATCAAATGAATTATCATGTGTACCTACAAAGCACCGTAAGGTTTGTAGCATAGAAAACAAAAAAAATTCTACCGCGAGAACGAACAAAACCAAGATCCAATTTATGAAAAAGCCAAGATCTAATCTACGAGATAGGTGCAACAAGATTGATGAGAACTAACCTTCTAAGATCCAAAGCGTTAACAAGATCTAATATCGTTGTTGATATAGTCGATCACTTGCCGATCTCAAGATCGCGATGACGATCCTTCCGGCGCCGCGTTTCGGCAGCGCTTCCGCACTCGGTCACACGTACGAATTCGATGAAGACCTTCCTCTCCCTATTCCAGCAGGAAGCGGGGGTAGTAGATCCCCTCGTAATCCCAGCAACACAACGATGTGGTGGTGGTGGTGGAGTAGAGAATCCTACAGGGCTTCGCCTAAGCCGGAGCAGGAAGACGAAGGAGGAGGAGAGGTGGCGGCTAGGGTTAGAGGAAGGGGCAGGGGTTGCACCCACCCTCCTCTCTTTATATAGAGGGGTGCGTCTAGGGTCCGCCCTTGGCCCACCTCTTCCAAGTGGCGGCCTAAGAGAGAGGGGGTAGGGAAACTTGCCCCCCAAGTCTTCCTCCCCTCCCCAAAACCCTAGGCTGGCCGGTTGGGCCTCTAGGTCTTGGTGCGGCTGGCCCATGGGATCCCGCAGCATGCCCTCTTCCCATGTTGCCCCTCCCGGGGTGGTGGTCCCACTGGTGTCCCCTCTAGAACATTCTAGACGCTCCGATCAAAATACCGAAAACTTCTCCGAACCCTGGAAGATAACTTCATTTAAATGAATCTTATTCTCCGGACTATTTAAGACCTCCTCATGATGTCTTGGATCCAATCCGAGACTCCAAACAACTTCGGTCTCCAACTCATATTCTATATCTACTTAAACAACATCGAAGCTTAAGTGTATCACCCTACGGCAGACATGATCGAGACACCTCTCTGATCAATAACCAATAGCAGGACTTGGAGATCCATAATGGCTCCCACATATTTAACGATGACTTAGTGATTGAAAGAACCATTTACATACGATATTGATTCCCTTTGTCGCGCGATATTTTACTTATCCGAGGTTCGATCATCGGTATCTCCATACCTAGTTCAACCTTGTTACCAATAAGTACTCTTTACTCGTACCGTGATATGACATCCCTTGGGACCTAGTCACATGCTTGCAAGCCATTTGAATGACATTCCACCGAGAGGGCCCAGAGTATATCTATCCGTCATTTGGATGGAAAAATCCTATTCTTAATCCATGCGCTTCAACACATGCTTTCAGAATACCTAATGCCACATTTATAACCACCCAGTTATGAAAGTGGTGTTTAATGTCATGAAAGCACTCATCCGGTGATGGTAATTAACATGATCTCATAGTCGAAGAATTAGGTTACTATGTATTTGAAAGCTTGTAGCAAAACAAACTTAATGACTTGATCTTATTCTATGCTTACTATGGGTGTGTGTCCATCACATCATTCTCCTAATGATATGATCTTGTTATTAATAACATCCAATGTCCATAATCAGGAAACCATGATCATCTATTAATCAACAAGCTAGTTTAACAAGAGGCTTACTAGGAACTCTTTTATATTTACAAAGCACACAAGTATTAATGTTTCCTATTAATACAATTATAGCATGGGATGCAAACATTTATCATAAACACAAAAATATGATAATAACCACTTTATTAATGCCTCTTGGGCATATCTCCAACAAGCACATCTTGTCAGATTCACGCGCTGCTAGTCAGAAAAATATATGCATTCAAGCTGGCACATATATCCAATCTGAGATTGTATCTAAAGGTACATAACCTCAGCGACTCCGGTACTGATAGGTATTAAGTAACTAGATTTTGTCCCAAGTTCTTGTTCTCTAGCAGAAAAATCCAACAAACCCGATGCATTCATAGATCGAACATGTTTATGTGTAAGCCCACTCATAGGCCACACCCACAAGGTTACAACACGAACCACACCCCTAAGTATTATTCTTCACAAGTGATAATAGTGAGCAATTTGTCTGCCCCTGCCTTAGCCCATAGTGCTTCCCCTGCATAGGTAGAGTCTAGAAGCGTAGCAATGTTTGGTCTTACACTATTGAAGACCCCAGGGTTTCGCTACTTCCAAATGCACCACGCTGTAAGCACAGTCAACAAGGATAAGACTTTTCTTTGCAAGGATGGAGTGGATTCGACAGCTGATTTCAACCAGCCTATTAACTCCTTGCCAATGGATGGAGGTTACTTTTGCAAATATAAATTCAAGGATTTTTCACAAATATTGATCTTTGGATTCTAAGTGCCACATATATGTATATAGTTCACAAGCTCTAAGATATGTGATCAAAGGAAGAAATGCACTAAGCCACTAACTTTGTCTCCAAAGCCACAAACAGAAATAGCAATGCTATTTATGAACTTACAGATAATAAGATATAGGTCAAGCAAGCACCTGTAGTGCACTAAGCGACCATTGCCTATAAAATAATGATAGTGTAAAATTCTTAAACATGTTTCCATGATACATAGCTCTAAAGTAGAGAGTTGGCATGAAGCAGCCTACGCAGTACTTACCTACTTTGCCAGTGGAGTTTATATAGATACACACTGGTCTGAGTTGCTATGGCATGCAACTTCAAATTGTGGCATGAATTGCTAAATAATGTCTATCCTCTTGGATCTTCATGTACTCGTAAATGCATAAACAGACAACTGAGAAATAAACTACATGGCGTACCTATGGACATAAGTGAAATATTAAGTACACTTATCTTCAGTTGTAGGAACTGATCAAATATACTATCAAATGCATTTAAAGGCAAGGCTAAGACAAAGTACCCCAATCCAATTGATCAACCACCGAAACACATTATGCATGCATGTGAATGATTCATGTTTGTCTCAAACAAACAGGGAGTCCGAAGAAAATGCTGCCTCTATTTTAGTGAGCATGTACTACTATAAATCTCGACAGTATTTCATCATCCTCTATATCTGACAACCAACCATAAAGAGCAAGTAAAAAACCAAGTTTGAAAAAATACTGTTCGTACAACACTATGTATAGGATCAGAAGCATCAATGCCTAAAGACTCTGAAAACCAGTTCAAAGCATTAGATACTTAGATTAAAAAAGTAAATAAAAAATATGTCTCATCAAATCAATTCGTTTGGTGACATAATTTTTAGCTATGATGATGCTAGAAAAAGAAGTCATCTAGAAATTAGAATGACTAATAAATATTCTAATGGATTACCTAACAATCGCCTAAGCAAAAGTCAAAGCAATTTATCTGCTTCCTAGAGAGAATAAAAATAATCAAGGATGTAACAAAATCATATGCACACGATTATCCATTATAAGCCATGAAATATGACCTGAAGCAGAATAAACAACTGATTAAGATTCGAGATCAGACGCATATATACTTCTTGTTAGTATTTGTTGCATCAGAATTTGCTAATTTTTCACTTGCCAACGAAATCCTCTATTTCAGAACTGAGAACAATTGGAAAGCCAACTACATAATCACCATCGCTTTTAGTATGAGAGAAAGAGTGACACCAAATATCCAATAAGTGAGTACATGCTCTTAGCAAAATATATGCAGCCCACTGCAATCTGCAATGGTCGATCCTGCCACCATCGAGTGAAAAAGATAAGTCCAATCTATTTATCTTCCAATTGACTTATTTGCTGCACGTGCTTAACCTATATGCAAATGACATCAACTTGTCACAAGCTATCAAAAGAAAGACTAATGAGACTCCATGTAAAGTTTATTTAGGGGAATAATGGTCTTTTGTGCACTACCTACTATGCGAACTGCACTATTCATGAGCCTCTGGCGGCAAAATATGATACCCTCATAGAGTCGAACCCATGGCATAGAAATTGAGTAGGTATACTCAGGTTTTCTCGTGAATTTTGTCATGCATCGTGCTTGGGAGACCAAACTTGGCTAAATTTTAATATCAGTTGTAGTGTTAAAAAAAATTAGCTATATGTTAGTACAACTTAACACATCACAACAGATCGTTTTGTATTTCTATTCAAAAGCATATGAAACTATTTTCTGCTTGATGTGAAAATAAAAAGGGAAAATTTCTACTAATAATGTATGTCTTTGGAAGCCCTTTACTTCAATTCATCTTAAACATAAAGGAAAATGGAAAAAGGCCTCCAACTGGAATCTCTAGAATCAGTTTTACCTCCTACATGACCTCTAACGATAATCTATTTTTCTTATGCTCAATAAAACTGATTAAAAACTCACCTAATCTCACTTTGGATCAAGTTTTTTCTTAGATATCCTAGAAAGTGCTCTTGGACAGTTCATCTATATTGTGGCTTAGTTCAGTTTCTTAACGTATGTTTATATATCATACATAGAGATGTAGATATTTAGTTGCTCGATATTCGAGCTTCGAATAAGCAACAAATTTGCTTACAGATTAGGATCAAGGATATGATGGAAGCTAAGCTGCATATTATTTTGAAACAAATTTGTGATAGTACCCTATGGTTAGTTTTCAAGTAGTTAATCTACTCTTTCGGATCTTTTAATTTTGTATTTCCCTCAAGGATATTATGATTTTCCTTCATACTTCCCTAGTCGATTTTTCTTTATCACAACTATACCATGGTTTGAAAATAAATTACATGCAATTCATGATCATTAGCTTAAAAGTTAAATGGACTGGACTGTTCAAAAATGAAATATGAGAAAGAATTATGAGGTATAATAGCACAATCTTTTCAACAATCATCGTTGTATAACACAAAATAAATTATCAAAATAGATGCAGCGACTAACCTAGAGAATTGTCTGGACCATATATTACTCTTCTTATACCCCAGAAGACCAAATGAAATAAACACCGATGACATGATGAATTCACGTGAATTGTTATATAATTCATCGGTCAAATTCATGCATAAAACTATATTCGTAATAACATATGTGTCCCTATATAACCAGAAACTTCCTTAATTGCATTTCCAACAAAACATTACTTCCGACATGTCCCCTGTCAACTGTCTCACAACATAACCTAAGAGCTAGGCATTAGCACACACTGCTCCACACGTAATGAAAGAATTGCAGGCAAAAGAACGTTACAGGTCTATCGTATACAGGTTTGTTGTATGCGAGTAGTAATATCTTAGGGAAATTTTTGAGATTCAAACAACTACCCATATGAGCTATGTAGAACTGTACTCTACTGATCAAACTCCAAAGCAGCATAGGGAATCCAGGCTGCTCAACCGTACCTGGTCCATCTGCAATCTGAAAGAAACTAAAACACATTAAGGATACTGATAGCAAATTACTGAGTCTAAGATGCTAATCTAAGTCAAGAAATTTGTGCAATTGAATCACTGTACATACAAATAGGAATTAGTAGACATGCACAAGCATAAGAGAGATCCAAATTCCATCTAACATGCTAAGAGCGGGCCTTGGAATCCATGCTTGCCGCATGGGTGCCGCGCTCCAGCATTTGTCGGCCGCCGCGTGTTGCAAAAAATATGCTTTTTTGACTGTAGAGCGTCCATCGCGCCGCTATCCTTGGACGGAATTTACGCCCATGGCTCCGAGTGCAGTAGAGCAAAAAAAGGGTGCTGGAGCGCACTGAAGCTCCCACCGAGGGAGGCAGCGGCGCACGGAGGGTAAAATGGTGGGCAAGAGATGGTCCTGCATAGGGTGGTGAGTGGAGGGGAGAGAGGTGGGCAGGAGGTGAATCCAATGGTATTCTCGACCGACCTCCCCTTGCAGATCAAGAGGGATATGAGAAGGGGAGCCAATGTTGTCGTGGATGGAGAGGGGCATCAGAGAAGAAAGTGGGCGTCAACGGTGGGCGCTGCAACCTAGGGTTCTGGGAAGCCTTAGCCCGCCCTCGACGAAGATGTGGTGTAGGGGATGGGAGGAGATAGTGATGGAGAAAGGGTGACATTTGTCTGGCTGCCTCTCGTCGAGCGGGAGAGAGTGGAAGCCTCAGCACGTCCTCGACGAAGATGTGGCGTAGGGGAGGGTAGGACTTAGGAGACGGCGTGGGAGGAAGGGCGGAGTAGAAGGATAGGGTCTGGATTTGTCGGTGATTGGGAACAAATCTGGCCATCGGGCCGTGCCTGGGCGGGCCGGCCCGTGGCACGCCAAAAAAGGCCCGGCCTAAGCCCGGCACGGCACGCGGCTGGCGGGCCCGTGCCGGCAGGCCAGGCACGCGGACTTGGCACGGCACGGCCTGTTTGGCCAGGCACGCGAGTGGCACGTGGGCCGGCCCGCCAGGCACGCGAGGGCCCGCCACGCGCCGAGCCAGGGTGGCGGGGGGAGCGCCGTGTCGAGCGGGATTTTTGAAATTTTGGGGGGAGCGGGGGGAGGGGGTGGGGCGGGGGCGGGGAGGGGGGAGGGGTTTGAAATTTTGATTCGACCGGGGGGGGGGCCTAGGGGGAGCGGGGGGGGCGGGCAGGGCCTTTTTTTTTGTTATTTTGACTGTTTGGTTAGGGTTTGAGGGTAGTTTGGTCTTTTTTTGTATTTTTAGGGTTTTAGGTCATTGGGAAGGATTTTTTGGTTCGAATTTGATCAAATTTTTGCTATAAAAAGGGCAGCACACCCCTCTTAATCTCCACACCATCCAACCCCTCTCTCATATCCTACACCAACACATGGCTAATCCCAACCAGTTTCTTTTCAATCCCGAAGATTTGGGGGTCGATATCAATATTCCTCCCGACTTCAATACTTCTCCCTTCCACGGCAATGACAACATCGACACCATGCAATATCCATATACCCCCTTCGAGCAACCAACACCATCAAACACAAGTTCTCCTAATACATCCACCACTTCTCCTAGCCAAATTTCCACCTCTACCGGTAGCAAGCGGCGGAAAAAAACCTCTAGCATCTGGCAGCACTTTGAGGAAGAAGAATATATTGACGCCGAAGGTGTGACGAAGATGAGAGCTCGGTGCTTGCATCCGGGTTGCTTGAGCAAGTTGGCTCTGCAGGTGGGAGGAGGGAACGGCCACATGACGAGGCACGCGAAGACCCACGCCAGGGCAGATGGAGAGGCCGCGGCGATCCAGAGCAGGATCAACTTCAACCCCGACGGCACCTCCCGAGGTATATTTGTCTATGATTCAGCTCGTCAAAGAGATGCTCTTGCAACATTGATTGCCGTTAATGATTTACCATTAGGGTTTGGCGAGTCTCCTGGTTTTGTTGAATATATTAGAACTGCTCACACCCCTAGTTTTACACCAGTCTCTAGACAAACTACAACTAGGGATATGAAAAAGCTAGCCAAAGCAGGTCGTGTCGCTATGAAAGAACAATTAATATCGTCAACATTTTCAGTCTCCATAACTTCTGATATTTGGAGTGGTCGTGCTAAGCAAGATTATATTACTGTTGTTGCCCATTATATTAGCTCATCATGGAAATTAAATAAAAGGATAATAGGATTTGAGTTAATCGATGTATCACACAATGGTGTGAATATTGCTAATGCTATACTTAAAGTTGTTACTGAATTTGGTCTTACCAACAAAATATTTGCAGTAACTTTGGATAATGCTTCTTCAAATACTACTGGAATGAATACTCTAATTCCTATATTTGAAGTATATGCATCAAAATTCCTACTTCATCAACGTTGTGCCTGTCATATAATTAATCTTATTGCTAAAAGTGCTTTAGATGATCTAGACCCACACATTAATAAATTGCGTTTGGCAATATCATGGTTGAATGTTTCTAATACTAGACTTGGAGACCATAGAAATTATTGTGCTGTTATTAATGTACCATGCCATGGTCTTCATCTAGACATGCCAGTTAGATGGAACTCTACATATCTGATGCTTCAGTTAGTTCTACGTGACCAAGTTCAATTTTCCGCATTTGTTAATGCAAATTTTCATCAAAATGACGGGGAACCTTTACTTGTTGAAGCTACTTGGCACATTGCTGAATCATTCTTTAAGTTTCTAGCAACATTTTATGAATCAATTGTCACTTTATCTGGGGTTTATTATCCCACATCTCATTTGATTGTGCATCATATTTTAGAAATTGCCCAAGACCTGAAAGAGTATGAAAATGATGCCACCTTACTAGTAGCCGTCTATAACATGAAACAAAAATATCTCAAGTATTGGCAAACTATCCCTTTGCTCTATGCTATCGCATTTATTTTGGATCCTAGGGCTAAAATGGAAGGGTTTAGTAGGGTTATTTCGCTCTTAAGTTTTACCGTAAATGTTAGCTATGATCAATATTCACTTGATGTCAAGGACAAGCTGCAGGATGTTTATTCTAAGTACGAGCTTAAGTATGGCCCAGCTGTGGCACACAGACCTCCGGCGGTACCGGCATCCGGTAGGGGTAAGAAAAAAGTGTGGGGCAAAATATTTGGTACTTCCACGGCCACGCCGAGCTCATCCACACAAACTCCCGTGCTTCAAGGTGGAGGGGAGTTAGCAAAGTATCTGAACATTGTAGTACTTGCTACTAATGATGATGATGACGACGACGACTTCGACATACTTCAGTGGTGGCAGGAGAAAAGGTCAACATATCCGGTGCTTTCCATATTAGCACGTGATGTGCTATCGGTGCCTGTCTCAACTGTCTCATCGGAGTCTGCTTTCAGTCTTGCTGGAAGAATAATTGATGATAGAAGAACTAGTCTCACTCCCGATATGGTGAAAACACTGATGTCTGTCAAAGATGGAGAACTAGCCAGAAGAAGAGCCCAGCACACCACCGAGAACCCAGAACTGATAGCCGCGTTCGAAGCTATGCGGTGGACTGAAGACCAAGATGAAACTTAGTTGTAGGATTTTTTAATCTCTTTGTAATTTTTATTCTCTTGTGTAATTTTCTCTTCTTTTTAGAGCCAGCTGTACTCTTTTCCCTTCCCAGGGATAGAAGGTTTTAATGAGGCAGCTAATAATGAAGGCCAATTTTTATCCCCATACAAACTTGTCTCCCTTTCCTTCCCGCCCTTTCCCTCCCGCTCTTTCCTTCCCGCCCTTTCCTTCCCGCCCTTTCCTTCCGAGTATATAAAAGCCACCTATCCATTAGGGTGAGTAAGCATGCCAACATGTCGAGTTTTCCATCCGATCGTAGTTTTTTACCCCTGATGTCTGAACACCTTTTGCGTTTTGCTAGAAATTTTAGAATCGACAAGATCCAAGTTCCATCTGAGGAACTCATCGGTAGTGATGTTTTTCTCAATGAGCTGGGTGAGGCATTATGTACAAAAGGGTGGCCATCGAGGAAATCTGAGGAAATACGACAAGAACTTCTCAGGATCAATGCAAGGTGGACCAAGCTGAAATTTGGTTGTGAAGCTTCGAGAGAGAGGTTTATTGATCAACCTTTGTTGTGGATAGAAGAGAGAGAGGACGAAGATGATATCTTCATGTCGCCTTTCGAGAAGAAGGCGAGAGCTGCCTGGGAGAAGGAGCAGGCCAAGAAGGCCAAGAAAAAGGCATCATCAAAGGGCAAGGACGAGGCATCGTCGAAGGGTAAGGGTGAGGCATCAGTGGAGGATGATGATGATGACTTCATGCCGCCTTTTGGTAAAAAGCCGAGAGCTGTCTGGGAGAAGGAGCAGGCCAAGGGCAAGGGCAATGGCAAGGGTAGGAATTTGTAAATCTTATATCCCCATATTGCCCCTCCCTTACTTTTTCCTCCATATTTACCTTTAAATAGACCAACCCACCACTCTCATTCTCCACACCACTCTCATTCTCCACACCACCACTCTCATTCTCCACACCACCACTCTCATGGCTGCTGAACCAAATCCCAACCAACCGATACCCCCCCAACCCCAATCAACCAAGAAGAAGACGCCATCTTTGGGAGCATGACTACAATGAAGAATTTGTTACGATAGATGGTGTCGAAGTGCACCAAGTTAGGTGCAAAAGATGCGATCGTCTCTTCATCTTGCACAAGGGACAGGGATCTGGTTACTTGCACAGGCATGTCGAGTTTCATCTGAGATCAGTTCGAGGGAACTAATTAGTTGATGTAATTTTTCTTTTCTTTTCGAGCAGTTGTACTCTTTTTCCTTGCTAGGGATGTAAGGTTTTTTAATGAGGCAACATCAATAAAGCTCAGTTTTTATCCCATATAAAAATTTGTGTCATCTTACTATTTTTTGCATTTTTTTGACATTTTTTAGCATTTTTTCGAACTCAAATCGAAAAAAACAGACAAAAACAGAAAAAACAGGCTAAACGGCCCCGCGGGCCAAATGTGCCGCGGGTCGACCCGTGTAGCGCTGGGGCCGGGCCCGGGCCGCCAGGCTGGGCACGCGTGCCGGCCCGGCACAGCACGTGGCCTGGCGGGCCACAGCGGGCCGTGCCGCGTGCCGGCCCGTTTGCCGCGTGCCGGGCCTAGGCCGTGCCGGGCCGGCCCGTTGGCCAGATTTGATTGGGAACGCGCCGCCCGCCAGATGTCCGCGCCAGCTGCAACACACGCCTAAAGCCACATCAGAGGCCCACAAGCAGCAGCAATGTTCGCGACTGATGGCATAGAGTAATTATTAAGTAAACAAGAACATGCGAGTGTGATTATGATGGTGACAATATGCTTAAGGAGTTCTCGGGGAGTGTAGGGTACACTGCTAGCATTGGTATTAAATGCGAGTAGGATAAACCTATGTCTTTGGTTATAACATATATGGGGAGACCTCCATAATAAGATGCACCCAGAAAACCATCGGTCTTCTCATCTCTAAATAACCACTGCAATGATCTTCGGTAACCACCTATCAATCCATTGAAATTAAGGGTTACCTCGTGGATATCGATATGAGCTTAGTAAATCCCTCCTTATGCCCCTTGTCCATATGGTAGAGCGCCGAACACGGTATATCACTTCATGCCGTACGCAATTCCATATTTCCAAGGTTAGTTCCCTCTCTAGTCTAGAAGGAAAATATTATGTGGTCGACTTCACATAATATCTAGTTAGAGAACTAAGACATGTTTATAGCACAAAGTTATAGATCATCTTAATTTCATGATATAATATTGCTAGGGTTTCTCCATCCCCTAAGAAAAAAGGAACTACTCATACATGAATTGGATCAATATCATGGCAATAGTATGGATGATATATGAAGGTAAAACTGAATACAAGTGCAAATCCACAATAGATTTTAGATTACAACTAAGTATACAAAGGGGATCTATGTTGGAGAAGATGATGATGGAGATCGATGCAGAGCCCTTCAAGATACAAATCCCCTGTTCCTATTGAGTGGTGGTGATGGTGGAGACCTTGAGACGGCGGATATGGAGGCGTGGTGGAGCGGTAGGGCTCCGCCCCTTGGGCGTGTGTGGACGGATGTGGAGGCGACTAGGGTTTCCCTCTTTAATTAGCCATTCTAGAGGTCCGCGAGGCGGTTCTAGGAAGATCCGTACGGAATACGCCCATACCCCCTTCACAAATCATGTCCTGTTTAATGAAATAGGGTCAATGGAATGTGGTTCGGGTAGACCGTACGACCGGGCCTAGTTGTAATGATGGTCATTATGCTTGCAGATGCCTGCAATGTTTTGTACGCCATTTATTCATACGAACTCCGATTGAGGTGTTCTTCGGCTTGTTGGACTCGTATGGACGAGAGTTATAACACCATGGCCTTGGATATTTAATATGATATGATTTAAACTATGACTTTTTCCACGCCTCACATGGCTAAGTCTGGTTCATGTAACTCCTCCATATTATATCCTCTTGGTTCCTCTTGCCATCCATTATCCATAATCATCCATAACACCTACACACATGTCAAAGACAATGAAAAGTAATAAAAACTAGTAGTTATGCAAAGCTCACTAGAAAATGGAAAGAAATAGTAGTCATGCATAATAGGCATAGTTACAGTTATATGGAGCATGAGATGAGTGTCAATATGAGTAATTTGTATGCTTAAATATGCATCATAATTGCACCCATAAACATCCCCAAGCTTAAACATCACTCATCCTCGAGCAAGAGAGTTGGTAACTTAATGCTATCATCTAGCTTACCATTGAATATTAGTGCCTTGTATCCTTATTTTCCTGCAAGCTCAAAGTAAGATATAACATAGTTATACAAGGTAACGCAAGATCTGTTATGTCATCCATCAGAGATTAATTAAAATTTATATGCCCCATGTCAAAAGTAAATCTAGATTGAAAGTAAAATTCTAATCCTCCTACTGTGACTTATATTTCGTATCCTCACTTTTGTAAGGTAAAATCTTAGAAATTAAAAGTGAGAGATTATGTCAAAAGAAGCATACCATTAGGGTGTCTCACTAAAACACCCACATTAATAAATCATCGCTATCAAACACTTCTGTTCCATTCTTTGTTTTTCTAGAGCTTCAATCCTTTAGTAACGAGATCATGCCAAAACTTAATGGTATATTTGGTGTATCATGAGTGCCAATGCTCTTACCCATCATAGCATTGCTGCTATAGATGTTTAATCAACTCTAGCCAAAATCCAGAGGTTTTCCCCATAAGGATCGTTCGTAGGCCAGCAGAGTTGTTAGCATCCCTTTGGTGTTCCACAATGTTATAGACATGCATTAAGCAATATCATTTTTTAATTAACAAGTCAAATTTTGGCATGCATCTCAATCACCTCTAAATATTATCTTCTTAAAAAATCATATCAAGAGTGTTATCAAGTCAATCATTAAATATATAGGGTTGAGTGTCTATAAGGCTAGACTCCTAATACAATTAAACATCACTGAAGAAAATATTTGGAGGCTTCATAAATATACGTTTAATCATATCAAGTGTAGAAATCATGGAAATGTATTCTAGAGGATCACAATATCTTTCTCAAGTTGGATAAAGGTTTGAACAAAGTGCATCAAAGTTCTAACTCAAATCTTATGGGGCCTAATGAAAGCATCGTTACCCTTATATAAATATGAAACAAAACTTACTTAGTTAAGCATACAAAAATATCAGGATACATAGTTGCACAAAAACCTTTTAAATATAGAGAATATTGCACAATACTCTAGACATGAAAAAGTAACTTTCCCAAGATTAGAACTTTGCAAGAACCAAACATGAATAGATTACCACAAGAAAATAGAAAATGCACAAGTAGAGTAGGATTTTTGGTATTTTACTGCGCTCGCGCGCACCTTTTGTCCTTGTTTCAACATGATCCTGAATTACTAAGTATCTTATGAACATATCAACTGGGACTCTCATATTATGCAGTAATATGATATTTCTAAGTGATAAATACCATTTAATTGACTTTCCCTCGCACTTGGGAGATTGGAAAACGCAGAGAAAGGCTTTAGAGGGCTTAACGACCACTAGTATGGGCGGACCTTGCCTATACCGTCCACCCATAGCATGTGCCAGCGTGTCCCCTCATCAAATACTCTCACCATGCGAAGACGGATCCGAGATCCGACATTCACAGAAATTTCCAGTCTTGAAATACCATGCCAAAGAGGGATCTGGAGGAGGAACTAGGAGAAGGAAAAATCCTTTCTGCTTTAGGAATCATTGGAGGACATCGCATCATCCCTTTCATTATCAACCGCTGCATCTCCATCACCATCTCCACTCCCATCTTCCATACATTATATATTGTTGTTATTCCAAATTCAATTATGGTTTGCACTAGATTCATTCCCGTACTTTTATCCATACATTTGATTATGATGATGTCATTAAATGGATGGATAAAAGTATGGGGATGAATCTAGTGCAAACCACAATTGAATTTGGAATTACAACAATATCTATTGTATGGAAGATGGGAGTAGCAATGTGATGGAGATGCAACAGTTGATGTCGAAGGGGATCATGCTATGTCCTCCAATGATCTGTGAAGCTGCAACGATTTTCCTTCTCCAAGTTCCTCCTCCAGATCCCTCTCTGGTGTGGTATTTCTAGGCTGGAAGTTCCTATGAATGGCAGATATCATATCCATCTTTACGAGGCGAACATGCTGCCACATGGTATGGGCAGGCAGTACAGGAAAGCTTTACCGGTACCAGTGGTCATTAAGCTCCCTAGAGCTTCCCCTCTGCGTGTGCCAATCTCCCAGGTGCGAGGAAAAATCAATTAAATGAATTTTATAACTTATAAATATCATATTACTACATATATGACAATCCCAATTGATATGTTCACAAGAGACTTAGTAATTTGGGATCCTATTGAAACAAGGACAAAAGGTGTGCACAAGCGCAGTAAAATACCAAAAAACCTACTCTACTTGTGCAAAAATAAGAGGTAAATACGCTTCAATTTTGGACTCATAAACTGTCACATCCCAAGATTTTCCAAATCTTGATATGTGAAAAATAAATGAATAAAATAAAACTTTGTTGATTTTCAGGGTGAGAAGAAACTTTTTGAATCCAATTGGAAGCTTTCAAAACCTATTTGGATCAAATAAAATCCTAAAGGTATTTAAAAAGATAAATAAACAATAAAGTTAAAAATATTTGGAATTACTATTTTTGGATCTTTTAATAAAAAGATTTGGTTTCAAAGAAAAGGATAGAATTATAAATAAAGATTAATTTATAGAGCCAAATCAAATCTTGGCCAAAGCTTTTGAAATAAAAATATTTCTATTTAATAAAGAGAGTAAAAGTTTATTTAAATGAAATAATGAGGATTTATTAATATCCCATTTTATTAAAACCAAGGCTTTTCCATTTTGATTAAACACTAAAACTTATCTTAAATAAGTTTTCCAAGTATTTTATATTCTCAAATAAAACCTACTAAAGTGTTTTTGGTTTTATTTTTTTTAGATTTCAAAAATAAAGATTTTAATAAAACAAATCCTATTTGAATTAAATGATTAAGGTCTAGTCATTTAATTATTAATGGACCCTAAAATAAAAATATTATTTTATTTTGGGACTTGGATTTGTGTTGTTAAATAGAACCAAACTAAAATGCAAACTGTGATGGAAGTTTGATTGATTTGAATGTTTGAATTGTTTGATTGAATTTCAAAACAGAAAATCAATTAGAAAAAAAGAAAAAGATTCAGTACCAAAAAAAAATGCTAAAGGACTGACCCAACCCAACAAGCCCAGCAGCCCAACTCGCAGCCCAGTTTTCCCCCCTCTCTGCGAAACTTTTTTCACCGAAAAGCCAACCCGCAGAGTCACTGAACGTTCGGCCCCACTCCCTCTTCCTCTCTCTCTCGCTGACCAACCGACCCCACAGCACTGTTCGTCGTTTCCACCCGCCGCGACTTCTTCTCCCCCAAACCTCGTCGCCGTTTCTGCCGATTGATTGCGTGTTTGATTCCTCATTAACCACGCATTAATTCAGCCCGTGACCGCGTGCACTTAAGCATCCCTCTCCCCTCTCTGATCTCCCCCACTCGCCAGGCCCTCTTTGCCCCTAGGCCGTCGTAATTTCGAGCTCGCGCATCACTGCTCCGACGAGCTCGCCGACAAATTCCGACGAACTCGACCCACCCCACCATCCCTTCTTCACACTGTCTTGCTCACCAGATCCTTGCGCACCTGCCCGTGTCATCTGCTCGGCCGCGCTTGCCCCAGAAACTCGTCCACGTCTTCGACCGAGCGCCACCGTCGGCTGCCACTTCTCCGGCGACCCTTTCCCGGAAGTACCGTCCACCCCTTGCCCACTTTTTGATGCTCACTTGTCTGCAACACGCGTGCGAAGCTAACAACAACCTCCGTTTGCTCTCTCGTGCTCCGTAGCGTCGCCCTCGACGACGACTGATCGCACCCGAGGTGAAGCACAGCTCCTGCGAGCGATTCAGGACTACCTCGTGCGCCCCTCGACAAACGGCGAGTACGTTGAGTTTCAGCACGACAAGGAGACCTCGGTGAGCCCTCTCTCCCTCTTACCAGCTTCCTGTATCACCGGAACCATCGCGAGCAGAGCCGCGCCGCCAGTCGCCGCCGCGCAGCGCGGCCAGTTTCTGGTCGAGGCACTAGGAGCCGTCAGATCCAGATCGGAGCGATAGGATAGTTTCACTTAACGAAAGGGTATGCGATGATCAGAGCCGCACAGATCTCTTTTAATCCAACAGCCTGTATCTGTTGATCCATGTGAACCGTTTTTGTCCAATCAGAAACAGCCACGTGGACGAAGTTTGATTTAAAATAGATTTAGAATCTGATTTAGATGCAAATTTGTAAACCTCATAACTTTTTATCCACACGTCCAAAATTTGCAAATTTTATATCAATGGAATCAGCAAGACAAGCCCTAGCCAACCATGCCATTTGTTTAGTAAAAAGTTTCTGTTAAATTGTTTGTTTTTTGCAGAAACTTGTGTATGCTTGTTTAGGTTATAACAATTATTCCAAAAAGGTTTTGAGGATGAAATCTTTGCAAATTGGTTTGTTGTGAACCTACTGACCCTAGGAACCAACTTATGGATTTAAAAATGCATTTGGTAAAGATTAGGATTGAATAATTGAATTAGCTCATTTCTAGTCAATTAAAAATATTGATTTTGTTATGGAAATGTTTTTTTGAGAAAAACCTTTGGAAAATGTGTTGATTCAAACCTACTGACCCTAAACACCAAGTTTTGTGAATTAACAACTTGTTTGGTGAACAATATAAAATTGTTGCTTTGCTAAAAACATTTTCCACTACATAAAATAATGATTTGATTTAAAAATGGTTTATAGATAAAACCCTTTTGCAAATGACTTTGCCACTTTAGAAAATGACCATTTTGAACCTTACAATGTGTAGAGCCTAGTAGAAACCACCTTTGCAAATAAAACTATCTTTTTCATGCTTGCATGCATGACTTTGTTTCTATTATTTTATGTGAGATGAATTGTTTGATTATTGGTTGGAATGCTAGTTGAATCCATGTTTGTTTGATTGAATTGTAGTGAAGTTAGAATAGTGTGGTATTAGCAAGAACAAGAAGTAAACCAACATCCTCTACCAAAAAGGCAAGTGTCACTATCATCCAAGTCCTACTATTTTTCATTACACTTAGTGGATTTTGAAACATGCATGATAAGGACTACTATATTTTGCTATGCTTAATCCTAATAGGATACCCCTATATATTCCTTAGTGAAAACAATGTAGTTGTAATATGCTTAGCCCTGCTATATATATTTTGAGAAAGGATACATGTTGAGATTTTGAAGTATTGAAAAGACTTGTGTTTTATATAATAAAACAAGTACTCAATGAACCACCTGGGTGGACAAGGATACTCAAGTTTTGGAAAAGGTGGCAACAAGAGGAACCATGTTTATATGGCAATCTCTTTTTTTGTGCACCAGATGAAAACCACCCAGGGACTTAGAGATTGAACATGTTTCTCGTATAGTGGCTTCCGTGTGCAGCCACATGCTAAATGGGCACTGGCTTAGTCAATTACATTGTGGAAGACCCATGCATTGGCCCTTCAGGTTACTGGAATGAGGGAACTTGGAACCCTACATTGGTGCCTGAAGACAAGCTAGCATTGTGTATGGGAGGACCTTATGGAAAGACTTCGTCACATTCTCAATCTGCCAGTACTCCATCTTGGTGAGTACTTATCCAGCGGCCACTGGTGGCGACAAGATGAGATTGTGTCATGTGGGTAAAGTGTACAACTTCTGCAGAAGATAAAAATTCTAAGTACTTAGCCGTGTCCCCGGTTATGGACAATACTGAGCAACTAAGGCCTAAAGCTATGGGAAATCTCGACATTCCAATTTCTAAAAGCAAAACTTGAAAGTGACAAAAAAGACTTGAAGCACTTGGGGTGTACCAAGGAGCTCAAAAGATTTTGACAAAGACTTGAAGCACTTGGGGAGTACCAAGGAGCTCAAAAGATTTTGACAAAGACTTGAAGCACTTGGGGTGTACCAAGGAGCTCAGAAAGATTTGACAAAAGATCAAAACCATTTTGAAAGGATAGGATACAACTATATTGCTTTCTGCAAATGAGCCTAAACCCCCACTTAGCCAAATATGCATGTAATGATAGGATCCACTTATATTCTACATAGTAGTGAAACTTGCCAATACAATTCAAATGTATTGACCCTTGTGGCTGTAACTTGTAATGTTGCAGGTTGGTTTGGTTTTAGTGAAGTTGATTGATTAGGATTACAAGTCTACAACCAACATGTTTGCCTGTGGCACTTTGAAGATGAAGGACCCCATGCTTATAGATATTCTGCTGCAATGTAATGTAATAGCCAAATGAGCTATGTAAGATGTAATAAAATTATGTTATTCCTGGTTATAAAGTTGTATTATGACCTTTGTTTCTTGATATTACATCTTAACTGTGGATGCTAGCTATTGATCCAGGGACTAGCATTGTAAACACAGGGATCTCTACCTTATTAAAGGTTGGGACCTCTTACAGATGGTATCAGAGCATTGTGTTGCCTGTAGGATTTGTAAACCTAGGATTGGACAAAAACCCTTAGAAAAATAGGAATTGTATTTGTTCCAAAAATTATTTACAAACAATCTTGTAAACTCTTTCCTCAACCACTTTGGTTTGATTTCCACATCTCTTCTATTTCAAACTTGATGGACAAAGCCTACCCCATGGCCAAAGATTTCACCATGTGCAAAGGATTCTATCAACTCTATTGACTTCAACATCTTCAACTCTAATGACTTCAACATCTTCAACTCTAATGACTTCAACATCTTCAGCATTTTCACCAAGGACTTCAACCTTGGATATCACTAAGGACAAGTGAGACAAGAAATCTTGCTCAAGATTTGAAGACTAAGGAAACACAAATTAGAAGGAGCCCTCATCACCTTTGAAGTTTTATGACCAAGAGATTTCCCAAGGAAACCATGATCTCAAGCAAGAGGAATCAACCAAGAAAGATGGAAAGATCACAAGTGAACCATATAGATGGACCACCATATTTAGTTTAAGCCAAACCCACCAACTTATGTGGTGTAACAAAAATATTTGTGGTTGCCTAAGAATATGCTAGGAAACTTGTGTTTGAATGGAATGTTTGTTTGTGATTGCTTGCACATTGTTTGTGTGAATTGTGAAGTGTGTGATTAGAATTATTTCCTTAGAGATATTTTGCTTATTCTAATCTCCATTCAACCCAAACAGATGACTACTCCAAGAGACTCCAACATCAAGGTTGATGACACCAACAACAACCAAGAGGACAACATGAGAGAACTCATAGCAACCCAAAACCAGTTGAACCAAATGACAGCTCAATTCATAGCCAACACCAGTGGGGAAGATCCAACCCTGCAAGGATTTTTGGAAACCCAAGCCCAAATGTTGCATAAGGTGACAGATCAAATGATCAACATGGAAGGCAACTCTTCCAAAGGAGTTTGTGACAACAAGGATGACAAAGATGTTATTCTAGAAGGAATCAAAGCTTGCAATATTTGTGGAGACAAGGATCACACATCCAAGGAGCATGGAGATCAATGCCCCAACTATGAAGAGGAACATCCAGTAGGCCAATGTCCCACCTCTCAAGCTACTTGTTACCTATGTGAAGGAAATAATCATGTCCCTATCCAATGCCCCATCTATTCCATAGTTGAACAAAGGAAACAAGGTGGAGTGCAACAATTGATTGCAAACTATCAAGAGGGATCCAAGTCTACCAAGAAGGATGAGGACAAAGGAAAATCACCACTTGTACCTCCATGCAATACAACTCAATTTAAAGGACCAAAGAAGAGGCATATGATTTATCCAAAGAGCAATAGAAGGTCAAAGAAACCAGTAGACATTCCTACCTATGAGATAACATATGAAGAACATGAACTAGAGGCACTCCTAGCTTTGGAGAAACCCAAGAAAAAGAAGGACAAGATCCAAGTGCAATGTAATCATTGTAAAGAAATGGGACACTATTCCAGTGAATGTCCAGAGAAACAAAAGTATAAGGAGATTGGCCAAGTATGGTGCAACAACTGCAAAGAGCTAGGCCATTATGCAGCAACCTGTCCACAAGAGATACGTGAAGAACTCAAACTTATCACATGTTACAATTGTGGTAACCAAGGACATTATGCAAGCAACTGTCCAGAAAAGATGAAACACAAGATAAACAAGCCTATGAAGGATCTCAGCCTTGTCACCTGTTTCATGTGTGGAAACAAAGGATACTATGCAGATGTTTGCCCAGAGAAGTTTCCCCAAGATCCCAAGCAGGCCAAAATGTAATTTAGTTGGAAAAAATTTAAGGGTGGTAGTACCCTAGATGCTTTGAGCCTACTTGTAATCCTAGCCTTCCGAAATCTCGGGACGAGATTTATTTTAAGGGTGGTAGCCTGTCACATCCCAAGATTTTCCAAATCTTGATATGTGAAAAATAAATAAATAAAATAAAACTTTGTTGATTTTCAGGGTGAGAAGAAACTTTTTGAATCCAATTTGAAGCTTTCAAAACCTATTTGGATCAAATAAAATCCTAAAGGGATTTAAAAAGATAAATAAACAATAAAGTTAAAAATATTTGGAATTACTATTTTTGGATCTTTTAATAAAAAGATTTGGTTTCAAAGAAAAGGATAGAATTATAAATAAAGATTAATTTATAGAGCCAAATCAAATCTTGGCCAAAGCTTTTGAAATAAAATATTTCTATTTAATAAAGAGAGAAAAAGTTTATTTAAATGAAATAATGAGGATTTATTAATATCCCATTTTATTAAAACCAAGGCTTTTCCATTTTGATTAAACACTAAAACTTATCTTAAATAATTTTTCCAAGTATTTTATATTCTCAAATAAAACCTACTAAAGTGTTTTTGGTTTTATTTTTTTTAGATTTCAAAAATAAAGATTTTAATAAAACAAATCCTATTTGAATTAAATGATTAAGGTCTAGTCATTTAATTATTAATGGACCCTAAAATAAAAATATTATTTTATTTTGGGACTTGGATTTGTGTTGTTAAACAGAACCAAACTCAAATGCAAAGTGTGATGGAAGTTTGATTGATTTGAATGTTTGAATTGTTTGATTGAATTTCAAAATAGAAAATCAATTAGAAAAAAAGAAAAAGATTCAGTACCAAAAAAAATGCTAAAGGACTGACCCAACCCAACAAGCCCAGCAGCCCAACTCGCAGCCCAGTTTTTCCCCCCTCTCTGCGAAACGTTTTTCACCGAAAAGCCAACCCGCAGAGTCACTGAACGTTCGGCCCCACTCCCTCTTCCTCTCTCTCGCTGACCAACCGACCCCACAGCACTGTTCGTCGTTTCCACCCGCCGCGACTTCTTCTCCCCCAAACCTCATCGCCGTTTCTGCCGATTGATTGCGCGTTTGATTCCTCATTAACCACGCATTGATTCAGCCCGTGACCGCATTCACTTAAGCATCCCTCTCCCCTCTCTGATCTCCCCCACTCGCCAGACCCTCTTCGCCCCCAGGCCGTCGTAATTTCAAGCTCGCGCATCACTGCTCCGACGAGCTCGCCGACAAATTCCGACGAACTCGACCCACCCCACCATCCCTGCTTCACACTGTCTTGCTCACCAGATCCTTGCGCACCTGCCCGTGTCATCTGCTCGGCCGCGCTTGCCCCAGAAACTCGTCCACGTCTTCGACCGAGCGCCACCGTCGGCTGCCACTTCTCCGGCGACCCTTTCCCGTAAGTACTGTCCACCCCTTGCCCACTTTTTGATGCTCACTTGTCTGCAACACGCGTGCGAAGCTAACAGCAACCTCCGTTTGCTCTCTCGTGCTCTGTAGCTTCGCCCTCGACGACGACTGACCGCACCCGAGGTGAAGCACAGCTCCTGCGAGCGATTCAGGACTACCTCGTGCGCCCCTCGACAAACGGCGAGTACGTTGAGTTTCAGCACGACGAGGAGACCTCGGTGAGCCCTCTCTCCCTCTTACAAGCTTCCTGTATCACCGGAACCATCACGAGCAGAGCCGCGCCGCCAGACGCCGCTGCGCAGCGCCGCCAGTTTCTGGTCGAGGCACTAGGAGCCGTCAAATCCAGATCGGAGCGATAGGATAGTTTCACTTAACGAAAGGGTATGCGATGATCAGAGCCGCACAGATCTCTTTTAATCCAACGGCCTATATCTGTTGATCCACATGAACCGTTTTTGTCCAATCAGAAACAGCCACGTGGACGAAGTTTGATTTAAAATAGATTTAGAATCTGATTTAGATGCAAATTTGTAAACCTCATAACTTTTTATCCACACGTCCAAAATTTGCAAATTTTATATCAATGGAATCAGCAAGACAAGCCCTATCCAACCATGCCATTTTTTAGTAAAAAGTTTCTATTAAATTGTTTGTTTTTGCAGAAACTTGTGTATGCTTGTTTAGGTTATAACAATTATTCCAAAAAGTTTTTGAGGATGAAATCTTTGCAAATTGGTTTGTTGTGAACCTACTGACCCTAGGAACCAACTTATGGATTTAAAAATGCATTTGGTAAAGATTAGGATTGAATAATTGAATTAGCTCATTTCTAGTCAATTAAAAATATTGATTTTGTTATGGAAATGTTTTTTTGAGAAAAACCTTTGGAAAATGTGTTGATTCAAACCTACTGACCCTAAACACCAAGTTTTGTGAATTAACAACTTGTTTGGTGAACAATATAAAATTGTTGCTTTGCTAAAAACATTTTCCACTACATAAAATAATGATTTGATTTAAAAATGGTTTATAGATAAAACCCTTTTGCAAATGACTTTGCCACTTTAGAAAATGACCATTTTGAACCTTACAATGTGTAGAGCCTAGTAGAAACCACCTTTGCAAATAAAACTATCTTTTGCATGCTTGCATGCATGACTTTGTTTCTATTATTTTATGTGAGATGAATTGTTTGATTATTGGTTGGAATGCTAGTTGAATCCATGTTTGTTTGATTGAATTGTAGTGAAGTTAGAAGAGTGTGGTATTAGCAAGAACAAGAAGTGAACCAGCATCCTCTACCAAAAAGGCAAGTGTCACTATCATCCAAGTCCTACTATTTTTCATTACACTTAGTGGATTTTGAAACATGCATGATAAGGACTACTATATTTTGCTATGCTTAATCCTAATAGGATACCCCTATATATTCCTTAGTGAAAACAATGTAGTTGTAATATGCTTAGCCCTGCTATATATATTTTGAGAAAGGATACATGTTGAGATTTTGAAGTATTGAAAAGACTTTTGTTTTATATAATAAAACAAGTACTCAATGAACCACCTGGGTGGACAAGGATACTCAAGTTTTGGACAAGGTGGCAACAAGAGGAACCATGTTTATATGGCAATCTCTTTTTGTTGTGCACCAGATGAAAACCACCCAGGGACTTAGAGATTGAACATGTTTCTCGTACAGTGGCTTCCGTGTGCAGCCACATGCTAAATGGGCACTGGCTTAGTCAATTACATTGTGGAAGACCCATGCATTGTCCCTTCAGGTTACTGGAATGAGGGAACTTGGAACCCTACATTGGTGCCTAAAGACAAGCTAGCATTGTGTATGGGAGGACCTTATGGAAAGACTTCGTCACATTCTCAATCTGCCAGTACTCCATCTTGGTGAGTACTTATCCAGCGGCCACTGGTGGCGACAAGATGAGATTGTGTCATGTGGGTAAAGTGTACAACTTCTGCAGAAGATAAAAATTCTAAGTACTTAGCCGTGTCCCCGGTTATGGACAATACTGAGCAACTAAGGCCTAAAGCTATGGGAAATCTCGACATTCCAATTTCTAAAAGAAAAACTTGAAAGTGACAACAAAGACTTGAAGCACTTGGGGTGTACCAAGGAGCTCAAAAGATTTTGACAAAGACTTGAAGCACTTGGGGAGTACCAAGGAGCTCAAAAGATTTTGACAAAGACTTGAAGCACTTGGGGTGTACAAAGGAGCTCAGAAAGATTTGACAAAAGATCAAAACCATTTTGAAAGGATAGGATAAAACTATATTGCTTTCTGCAAATGAGCCTAAACCCCACTTAGCCAAATATGCATGTAATGATAGGATCCACTTATATTCTACATAGTAGTGAAACTTGCCAATACAATTCAAATGTATTGACCCTTGTGGATGTAACTTGTAATGTTGCAGGTTGGTTTGGTTTTAGTGAAGTTGATTGATTAGGATTACAAGTATACAACCAACATGTTTGCCTGTGGCACTTTGAAGATGAAGGACCCCATGCTTATAGATATTCTGCTGCAATGTAATGTAATAGCCAAATGAGCTATGTAAGATGTAATAAAATTATGTTATTCCTGGTTATAAAGTTGTATTATGACCTTTTTTTCTTGATATTACATCTTAACTGTGGATGCTAGCTATTGATCCAGGGACTAGCATTGTAAACACAGGGATCTCTACCTTATTAAAGGTTGGGACCTCTTACATAAACTTCCCCAAGCTAGACCCTTGCTCGTCCCCGAGCAAGATGGTGGCTTATGGACAAGGTCATCATGTTCATGAGGCATGAGTCGCTACAATAAATGAGGCAAAATTGAGACAAATGTACAATATCGGATATAGAATTGCATCGTGAGTTATATCACACCTTTACACATCACATGATTCAGAGGCTTCCACACCTTTTGTATCAGTATTGTTATAATAAGTCTTTAAGGGTTAAGCATATTGTATAATCATCAAGTTAACTCAGTTGAGCACTTAATTCAAGTAATGAATAATTCATGATCATTACTTGAGTTACTTTTTTCAATCTTGTACTTTTTCTTTTGCCTTCAAATTCTTTGAGAGTTGAGTCTTATTCTTTACCATTCAATAAAATCACTTGATCATGCTTAATACTCTTTATGGATCCTATAAACTTAAACTTGTGATTATAACATGCTATCAATATTTCCTTCTCATAATTAATCAATATTTTGTTGGTGTGGAAGACCCTAAAATCATAACAGTGGTACAAGTATCATAGCACTCATCCTAATTCATACATCTAATATAATAGTCATGGATCAAAAATTACTTCAAATATCATAAACTCTTTAAACTCAACGAATATAAGTATATCCCTGAACCAAAGGAAATTGAAGATGATGCAACTAATGCGAATTTTGGAATTAAAAACCTAACATGCATGCAGGAAAGTAAACATGCTAGAACTAGAAGATAGATTAAAAAGTGTGTTATATATCTCTCCAAGCTTGGGATCTAACCGGTGGGATCAAATAATCCCTCGTGATTATTCGATACCATGACGTTCTTCACAGAGAAGGAAGGGTGTTGGAGACAGTTGCACGAAGTTTCTTGTTTGTCTCCTCAAGATCAGATATGCGGCAAAGGCACTTTTGCAGCTCTGAGCGCATAGAATACATAGCATCAGCAACCTTACCCAACATATCATTGAGTTCCTTCTTGCCTTCAAGATCTAGCATGCGCTTGCACACGACTTCACGATGGAGTAGTTCTTCATTCTGGTCCTTCTCTATCTTGCAAAGATGCTGCTTGGTCTCTAGGACTTGTGCGGCAATAGGAACATCCAGGAGTTGAACCCCAGTCATCACGTGGCTTCATTCTCATGCGTGAGTTCATGGTGATCTTGTTTGTTGTAGAGGTATGTACCATAGTCTCCTGGTAGGTTCCTACATCAACTCGGTTAGCCTTCTTACACTTCGGTGAAGAGTAGTGGGTGGCAATGAATTTGAGAAATTTTGTGCATCGCTTCCCATGAGGCTTTCTTGCTTCCTCGTCTTCAGGCTTCACCATGGCGAGGTAATATGGCTACCTCCATCCTATCTTCGTTTGCTCCATGAAGGTCTTGAACTCCTCCTCATCATCATCCTCAGAGCCATAGGTGTACCTATTATTCTTTGGGCATAGACCTTGCGCTTCACAGTCATCGGCTTCAATGGAGGAGGTCTAAAAGCTATCCCATGATGGAGCCATAAGGCCTAAAGGTTTGCCTTTCCCTGGTACTAGGTAGCGCATCAAGGAGATTGGATCTGTTGATATAAGAGGAGAAAAACCTTTGGGGGGGCTTAAGAAGGGTCAGAAATAGGTAAAAAACTCATATTAAAAGAAAAAAAGTCGGCCAAGAAAAGGATCCCACCAAATTAGGAAAGAAATGTGAGAAAAAGGAAGAAATTGAGGCAGTAACAACCACTGGTATGGGAAGGTGCTCGTACGGCATGCCCTTACCGAGTTTCCTTCCAAAAACCAACCTGACCGATGTCGGTACAAAACTTACCGACTAAGTGGTACGGCCGGGACCTGCCCGTACGACCCCCCATACCAAAAGTTATCGACCATTTTCCACATTGGTTTTTCTCTCTCTTTTTTTGACACAGAAGAAACGAAACAAGAGAAAGAAAAGCCGAGAAGTTAACGACCACTGGTGCGGGCGTGCATGCTTGTACGGCCTGGTCGTACCGATTTCAGGAAAATGAATGAAAACAACTCGAGAGTACTAAAGGTTTAACGACCACTAGTATGGGTGGGTGCAGTCGTACCGCCTGCCCGTACCAGGTTCGAAAAACTGGAAATAGCTTCATAAAAACAAAAGGAGTTCGAAAATGCAAAACAAAATGGCAAAGCAACAATTAAAACACAGAGAAGTCATGATTTTGAATACCTTACTCATCTGGCAGTAATGAGTTTACTTAGGTAGCTTTATATCTGTTTAACGTTTGAATTAATTTCTTCTTCTTCCCTTTGAACAAGGTTGATCGCAAGAAATTGCTAAAACCATTGCAAAGAGAAACTAAAAAATTCCTTTTTGGATGTGTAGTCCATGATGGTATGCATATAGATGACACCTTTTCTGGTGATTTGATCTATTCAATATCCATTGGTGCATCTGCTTGCTCTCCCTTTCTTTGGATGATATGCAAGTCAAATTCTTGCAAAAGCAAAGTCCAACAGATCATCTTTGGCTTAAAGTTGGTCCTTTTAAGGATTTCTTTCAAGCCAATACGATCAATATGCACACTTACTTTCTAATCAATTATGTAAGATCTAAACTTATCACTGTTGGAGATATGCCCAAGAGGCAATAATAAAGTGGTAATTATCATATCTTTGTACTTATGATAAATGTTTACATACCATGCTATAATTGTATTAACCGGAAACATTAATACTTGTGTGGTTTGTAAACATAAAAGAGTCCCTAGTAAAGCTTCTTGTTAAACTAGCTTGTTGGTTAATATATGATCATGGTTTCCTGATCATGAACATTGAGATGTTATTAACAATAAGGTCATATCATTAGGAGAATGATGTGATGGACATACTCCTATAGTTAAGCGTAACATAAGATCAAGTCATTCAAATAGTTCACTCGCTATAAGCTTTTTGATACATAGTAACCTAATTCCTTGACCATGATATCATGCTAATCACCATCACCGAAAGGATGCTTTGATGACATCAAACACCACACCGTAACTGGGTGGCTATAAAGGTGGCATTGAGTGTTCGGAAAGTATGTGTTGAGGCACATGGATCAAGAGTGGGATTTGTCCATCCATATTACGGATAGATATATTCTGGGCCCTCTCGGTAGAATGTCATCTAATTAGCTTGCAAGCATGTGACTGGCTCACAAGGGATCACATATCACAGGAACAAGAAAAGAATACATATCGGTAATGAGGTTAAACTAGGTATGCAGAAATACCAACGATCAGACCTCGGATAAGTAAAATATCGCGAGACAAAGGGAAATTGGTTTCGTATGTAAATGGTTCATTCAATCGCAAAGTAATCATAGAAATATGTGGGAGCCATATGAATTTCCAGATTCCTCTATTGTTTATTGATCGGAGAAGAGTCTCGATCATGTCTACATAATTCACCGTAGGGACACACACTTAAGGATTCGATGTTGTTTAGTTGATATGGAATGTGAGTGAAGATACCGAATGTTGTTCAGAGTCTCGGATGGGATCCGGGATATCACGAGGAGATACGGAATGGTCCGAAGAATAAGATTCATATAAGGAAAGTCCAATTTCGGAGTTTGGGAATGATTCCACTGTTTTCACCGGAATGTTCTAGAAGGGTCTTGTAAGGTTCCCAACCTTTAATAAGGTAGAGATCCCTGTGTTTACAATGCTAGTCCATGGATCAATAGCTAGCATCCACAGTTAAGATGTAATATCAAGAAACAAAGGTCATAATACAACTTTATAACCAGGAATAAAATAATTTATTACATCTTACATAGCTCATTTGGCTATCTCATTACAATGCAGAAGAATATAACAATAGCATGGGGTCCTTCATCTTCAAAGTGCCACAGGCAGACATGTTGGTTGTAGACTTGTAATCCTAATCATTTAAACTTCTCTAATTTCAAACAAACCTGCAACATAACAAGTTACAGCCACAAGGGTCAATACAGTTGAGTTGTATTGGCAAGTGATACTAAGGTAGTATAGTGGAGTCTATCATCTATATGCATTTGGCTAGGTGGAGATTAGGCTTGCTTTTCTCAAAATAGATTTTCTTTATCATTTTAAAACACTAAGTTTTTGCTTGTCAAAAACCACCCAAGGAACCACCAATAGAAATTGGTGAACCTTAAACCCTTGTTCAACCACAAGTTTTTAACTTAGAAATTGGGATGATGAGATTCTTGATAGCTTCCATGTCTTGATGCACAAATTGTCCTTTGCCAGGGACATGGCTAAGTACTTAGATTTTACACTCTGTAGAGGTGGTGCACTTTCCCCACAAGACTTGGTTTCCCAAGACAAGATCTTTCAGAAGCCTTCCCTTAGACCAGAATGGACGCGTTCCAACCTATCAAACCCCTACCACCAACTGTCCATTTGGCTAAGTTCTTGCAACCTATATGATCCAGGCAGAGCCCATAATGCCAAGTGGCTGCACTTGAAGCTTCTCAACATTTGACATCTCAAATCTCTTTGTTCCTGGGTGGCCATCCACAAGTGAGACACCAAGTTTTCCCCAGCATACTGGACTTGGTGATGCCCAAGTTTTCCCCAGCATACTGGACTTGGTGATGCCCAAGTTTTCCCCAGCATACTGGACTTGGTGATGCCCAAGTTTTCCCTAGCATACTGGACTTGCATGACCACTCAACACAAACCATTCCTTCCATTCCACCCAGGTGATTCATTCTCTTAGTTGTTTTATTAAACAAAACACAAGTCCTCAGACTTAGAAATTTTTCCATAGTATGAATATATACTCCACCCTTGTTTTCTACTAGCTAAGCTAAGCATGATAGTAGTAGGAATCTTAACTTAGGAAATTTTCTACTAAGGTTACATCTACTAGGATTTCCCATGGCATAGTTTACACTTAGCAAAAATTCCATGCAAGTCTTACTTTAGAAATATCACTAATGCATAGTGAAAATAATGGGACAAAAGTTTGAAGCATCACTTGCCTTTTTGGTAGAGAGTATAAGTTCACTCCTTGTCTTTGAAACAATCACAATCTTCAAGTCACTACAATTTAATCAAGCAAACAATATTTCAATCTATCATTCAAGCAATTCATCACATAAAATGATAAAAACAAAGCAATGCATGCAAGCATGTCAAGGATTGTTTTATTTGAAAAAGTGGTTTCTAATGGGTCATAAACATTTGAAAACACCTAATGGTCATTTTATAAAGTGGCAAAATTATTTGTATAAGATTTTACTTCATAAACCATTTTTAGATCAAGTCATTATTTTATGTGGTGAAGAAATGGTTTTAATAAGGCAAAATTCTATAGGTTTCACAAAATATGTTTTGAAACCATATAACCTTGTGTTTAGGGTTAGAGAGTTTATTTCCAAAACATTTTTCAAAGGTTTTCTTCCAAAACCATTTTTAATAATTAAACCATATTTTTATTTGACTAGAAATGGTTTAAATCAAAGATTTATTCTTTTGCTTCACCAAATACATTTTTGAAACCACAATTTGTTTCCTATGGTCAGTAGGTTCAAAACACACCATTTGCCAAAGATTTTATCCTCAAAATCATTTTGGAATAAATTTTATAACCTAAACATGCACACACAAGTTTCTGTAAAAACAAACAATTTAACAGAAGCTATTTTCTAAAAAAAGTGCATGGTTGGATAGGGCTTGCTTTTCTGAATCCATTGATATAAAGTTTGCAAAATTTTGACGTGTAGATTAAAATTTATAGATTTTACAAAATCTAGCATCTAATAGATCAAATCTGTTTTAATTCAAACCAACAGAGCCACGTGTCTTATTTCTATTCGCTCATACCGCTTCGGTTGGATCGAGCGATGGCAGCCGTTGGATTTAAGTTACATCGCACGGCGCACAGGTGCTACTTACCCCTTCGCTCACGTTCTATCCTAATCGTCAGATCAAGATCGCACGGCGCACAGCACGCTTTCCAGAGACGGGCGGCGCTGGCGGCGGCAGGTGGCGGCGGCGTGTCTGGCTACGGCGTCGCGGCGGTTACAGGAAGCGAGGGAGAAGAAGGGGATGCTCACCAGAATCGCAGAGTCGCGGTGATGCTCAAGGTGCTCGCGAGAGTGCAAGGGGCGCACGGGGATGTCCTTAATCGCTCACCGGAGTTGAGCTGTGCCTCGGGTGCGCACGGTCGTGGTCGAAGACGAGTGCCTGGGATGCAAGTAAACGAGGAAAAGCGTCAGGAGGGTGCGCATGGTTTCGGGGGTTGTATAGGTAGTCACCAGAACGCGAGGGGCACACGGTTTGGGCGTCAGTAGCTCGCCGGAGCAGGCGCAGACGACGGTGGCGGTCAGTGGTTATCCTTGCCGAGGTTCAGGGGTGCGCGGGGACGAGTTGATGCCACGAGAAGGTGCGCCTGGGTCTGGGGAACTCGCCTGTGTGCTCGAGGAGGCGAGGGGCGACGGTGGCTGGCCGGAATCGCTCGGTGAGCTCGCCGGAGACAGCGGCAGTGCAACGCAAAATGGAAGCAGCCTGGTGGATCTCGAGGCGTGATGTTTGGGGGGAAAGGAAGAGGAGAAACGGGCGTTTAAGTGAGTATGGTCAGGGGGCGATGATCACGCGGCATTGAAGAGAATTGATGACGCGAATCAATCGGCAATAACGGGAGGAAGAACGGGTCGCGTGGGGAAGAAGCTGACGTGGTCGTGGGGTTCGTCTGTCAGTGAGAGAGGAAGAGAGGGAATGGGGTCCATCTGTCAGTGACTGCGCAGGTCAAAACTTGAGTGAAACGTTTTGCTGCGGGTGGGGTGAAAAGATGGGCTTGCTGGGCCTTGTTGGGCTGGCTGCTTAGTTCATTTTTTTTGTACTGCTTTGTTTTTCTTTTTCCAATTTGATTTTTCTGTTTTGATTTTGAATAAGCAATTCAAACACTCATTTGAATTCAAACCTTTACCAGATTTTGTGTAGGTTTAAATACTGATTAATAGCATATTCTGAAGTCAAATTTGGAATAAAATTTTATTCCTTTTGGGGTCTTTTAATTATTCAAAATAGGCTATAGTTTTAAATCAAATAAGATTTAATAATATTATCAAACACCATTTAAATTCTTTAAACTTTCCAAAACCTTTCAGTAGGTTTTT
This sequence comes from Avena sativa, assembly GCA_916181665.1. NCBI lineage: Eukaryota > Viridiplantae > Streptophyta > Magnoliopsida > Poales > Poaceae > Avena > Avena sativa. The sequence continues at coordinate 277,631,001 of OV702280.1, forward strand.
ATTTGTTTATTTGGGTTCAAATAATTCATCTTGAATTATTTGGAAAGTATTTAATATGATTCATAAATCATTTGAATTGGGTTTTCATTTTAATTCCAATGGAATTAAATATAGTTTTAATTTCCCTAAATTTTATTTGGAAGTTTTCTTTAATCTTAAGTAGGTTGAATTAAACAACTTTTATTTCACTTGGGTAAATTCCAAAATACTATTTTCTCATGAGTTATTTAATTACTCTTATTAGAGATTTGTCTTTATTCTAATAGGAATAGAATGGTTAATGCCATTTTTATTTTATTTTGGAAATTCTATATCCTTTTATTTTATTTGGATTTGGATTATAATTCATTCCATTTGTTTATGGATTAGGCCAAGATTTAATTTGGTCTTTAAATATTATTTATTTAATATTTCTTTCTTAATCTTATAAAATCCATATCTTTTTATTTATAGATCCAAACTTGGTGATTCCAATTTGTAAAATCTTATTTGATATTTATTTATTCCTTTTAAATATATTTAGAATTATTTGCTCACTACTTTGTATGGATTTTAGATAAGTGCTTTATTAGCTTTGGGAATTCAATTCCTTTATCCTATTAGATTCATAAGATTTTATCTATGGCTCCAAATTGAGTGAAACCAATTTCTATGGCTTTATAATATTTCTATTTGTATTTCTTGATCATTTGTAAATGTTTGCTGACAAGATTTTATATGGATCAAATCCATAGGCCTGGAGATAACTTGGAATTGATTTTTATTCCATTAGGGTTTAGGGTTTGGATTTATTTTCCAGGTGTTTAAAGTTCCAGATACATTCATTGAGGAATGCATTTCTCTAGATTTGAATTTTGTTGAATTCAAACTTTAATTAAAGTTTGTTCAAGATGGGATTTTTAAGTTTCCAATTAGAAACAAAAAGTTTCTTTTCACCCTAAAGTTCAACAATAATTTATTTTATTTATTTATTTTTCACATAACAAGATTTGGAAAATCTTGGGATGTGACAGGCTACCACCCTTAAAATAAATCTCGTCCCGAGATTTGGGAAGGCTAGGGTTACAAGTTGGCTCAAAACAACTAGGGTACTACCACCCTTAAAAATTTTCCAACTAGATTACATCTTGGCTTTCTTGGGGTCTTGTTGAAATCTCTCTGGGCAAACATCTGCATAGTGTCCTTTGTTTCCACACTTGAAACATGTGACAAGGCTGAGATCCTTCATAGGCTTTATCTCGTGCTTCATCTTTTCTGGACAGTTGCTTGCATAATGTCCTTGGTTACCACAATTGTAACATGTGATAAGATTGAGTTCATCACGTATCTTCTGTGGACAAGTTGCTACATAGTGGCCTAGCTCTTTGCAGTTGTTGCACCACACTTGGCTGATCTCCTTATACTTCTTCTTCTCTGGACATTCACTGGCATAGTGTCCCATTTCTTTGCAATGACCACATTGCACATGGATTTTGTCCTTCTTTTTCTTGGGTTTCTCCAAAGCTAGGAGTGCTTCTAGTTCATGTTCTTCATATGTTATCTCAAAGGTAGGAACAGTTCCTGGTCTCCTTGACCTTCTATTATTCCTTGGATAATACATATGTCTCCTCTTTGGTCCTTTAAATTGAGTCATGTTGCTGGGAGCTACAAGCTGAGATTTTCCTTTGTCTTCATCCTTCTTGGTAGACTTGGCTCTCTCATGGTAGTCTGCAATCAGTTGTTGCACTCCACATTGTTTCCCTTGTTCAACTATGGAATAGATGGGGCATTGGATAGGGACATGATTGTTTCCTTCACATAGGTAACAAGTAGCTTGGGATGTGGGGCATTGGTTAGCTGGATGTTTCTCTTCAAAGTTGGGGCATTGATCTTCATGCTCCTTGGAAGTGTGATCCTTGTCTCCACAAATATTGCAAGCTTGGGTTCCTTCTAGAATAACATCTTTGCCATCCTTGTTGTCACAAACTCCTTTGGAAGAGTTGTCTCCCATGTTGATCATTTGAGTAGCCATCCCTTACAACAATTGGGATTGAGTTTCCAAAACTTTTTGCATGGTTGGGTCTAACTCATTGTTGTTGGCTATAAATTGAGCTGTCACTTGGTTCTACTGGGTTTGTCTTGCAAGCAGTTGGTCTCTCATGTTGTTCTCTTGGTTGTTGTTGTCACCATCCTTGATGTTGGAGTCTCTTGGAGAAGTCATCTGTTTGGGTTGGATTGGGATTAGAATAGGCAAAGTATTTCTAAGGGAATAATTCTAATCACACACATTACAATTTACACAAGCAATGTGCAAGCAATCACAAACAAACATTCCACTCAAACAACAAGTCTCAAGCATATTTTTAGGCAACCAAAAATAATTTTGTTACACCACATAAGTTGGTGGGTTTGACTTATACTAAATATGGTGGTCCATCTATATGGTTCACTTGAGATCTTTCCATCCTTCTTAGTTGATTCTTCTTGAATAAGATGTTTGTATCCTTAGAGAAAATTCTTGGTCACAGAATCTTCAAAGGTGATGATGGTTCCTTCTAAGTTGTGTTTCCTTAGTCTTCAAGTCTAGAGTACTATTCCTTATCCCACTTGTAGTCCTTAGTGATATCCAAGGTTGAAGTCCTTGGTGAAAATGTTGAAGATGTTGAAGTCATTAGAGTTGAAGATGTTGAAGTCATTAGGGTTGAAGATGTTGAAGTCATCAGAGTTGATGAAGTTCTTAGTTCATGGTGAAGTCCTTGGCCATGGGGTAGGCTTTGTCCATCAAGTTTGAAATAGAAGAGATGTAGAATCAAAACCAAAATGGTTGAGGAAAGAGTTTACAAGATTGTTTGTAAATAAGTTTTGGAACAAATACAACTCCTATTTTTCTAAGGGGTTTTGTCCAATCCTAGGTTTACAATCCTACAGGCAACACAATGCTCTGATACCATCTGTAAGGTTCCCAACCTTTAATAAGGTAGAGATCCCTGTGTTTACAATGATAGTCCTTGGATCAATAGCTAGCATCCACAGTTAAGATGTAATATCAAGAAACAAAGGTCATAATACAACTTTATAACCAGGAATAAAATAATTTATTACATCTTACATAGCTCATTTGGCTATCTCATTACAATGCAGCAGAATATAACAATAGCATGGGGTCCTTCATCTTCAAAGTGCCATAGTCAGATATGTTGGTTGTAGACTTGTAATCCTAATCATTTAAACTTCTCTAATTTCAAACAAACCTGCAACATAACAAGTTACAGCCACAAGGGTCAATACATTTCAGTTGTATTGGCAAGTGATACTAAGGTAGTATAGTGGAGTCTATCATCTATATGCATTTGGCTAGGTGGAGCTTAGGCTTGCTTTGCTCAAAATAGATTTTCCTTATCATTTGAAAACACTAAGTTTTTGCTTGTCAAAAACCACCCAAGGAACCACCAATATAAATTGGTGAACCTTAAACCCTTGTTCAACCACAAGTTTTTAGAAATTGGGATGATGAGATTCTTGATAGCTTCCATGTCTTGATGCTCAAATTGTCCTTTGCCAGGGACATGGCTAAGTACTTATATTTTACACTCTGTAGAGGTGGTGCACTTTCCCCACAAGACTTGGTTTCCCAAGACAAGATCTTTCAGAAGCCTTCCCTTAGACCAGAATGGACGCGTTCCAACCTATCAAACCCCTACCACCAACTGTCCATTTGGCTAAGTTCTTGCAACCTATATGATCCAGGCAGAGCCCATAATGCCAAGTGGCTGCACTTGAAGCTTCTCAACATTTGACATCTCAAATCTCTTTGTTCTTGGGTGGCCATCCACAAGTGAGACACCAAGTTTTCCCCAGCATACTGGACTTGGTGATGCCCAAGTTTTCCCCAGCATACTGGACTTGGTGATGCCCAAGTTTTCCCCAGCATTTTGGACTTGCATGACCACTCAACACAAACCATTCCTTCCATTCCACCCAGGTGATTCATTCTCTTAGTTGTTTTATTAAACAAAACACAAGTCCTCAGACTTAGAAATTTTTCCATAGTATGAATATATACTCCACCCTTGTTTTCTACTAGCTAAGCTAAGCATGATAGTAGTAGGAATCTTAACTTAGGAAATTTTCTACTAAGGTTACATCTACTAGGATTTCCCATGGCATAGTTTACACTTAGCAAAATTTCCATGCAAGTCTTACTTTAGAAATATCACTAATGCATAGTGAAAATAATGGGACAAAAGTATGAAGCATCACTTGCCTTTTTGGTAGAGAGTATAAGTTCACTCCTTGTCTTTGAAACAATCACAATCTTCAAGTCACTACAATTTAATCAAGCAAACAATATTTCAATCTATCATTCAAGCAATTCATCACATAAAATGATAAAAACAAAGCAATGCATGCAAGAATGTCAAGGATTGTTTTATTTGAAAAAGTGGTTTCTAATGGGTCATAAACATTTGAAAACACCTAATGGTCATTTTATAAAGTGGCAAAATTATTTGTATAAGATTTTACTTCATAAACCATTTTTAGATCAAGTCATTATTTTATGTGGTGAAGAAATGCTTTTAATAAGGCAAAATTCTATAGGTTTCACAAAATATGTTTTGAAACCATATAACCTTGTGTTTAGGGTTAGAGAGTTTATTTCCAAAACATTTCTCAAAGGTTTTCTTCCAAAACCATTTTTAATAATTAAACCATATTTTTATTTGACTAGAAATGGTTTAAATCAAAGATTTATTCTTTTGCTTCACCAAATACATTTTTGAAACCACAATTTGTTTCCTATGGTCAGTAGGTTCAAAACACACCATTTTCCAAAGATTTTATCCTCAAAATCATTTTGGAATAAATTTTATAACCTAAACATGCACACACAAGTTTCTGTAAAAACAAACAATTTAACAGAAGCTATTTTCTAAACAAAGTGCATGGTTGGATAGGTCTTGCTTTTCTGAATCCATTGATATAAAGTTTGCAAAATTTGGACGTATAGATTAAAATTTATAGATTTTACAAAATCTAGCATCTAATAGATCAAATCTGTTTTAATTCAAACCAACAGAGCCACGTGTCTTATTTCTATTTGCTCATACCGCTTCGGTTGGATCGAGCGATGGAAGCCGTTGGATTTAAGTTACATCACACGGCGCACAGGTGCTACTTACCCCTTCGCTCATGTTCTATCCTAATCGTCAGATCAAGATCGCACGGCGCACAGCACGCTTGCCAGAGACGGGCGGCGCTGGCGGCGGCAGGTGGCGGCGGTGTGTCTGGCTACGGTGTCGCGGTGATTACAGGAAGCGAGGGAGAAGAAGGGGATGCTCACCAGAATCGCAGAGTCGCGGTGATGCTCAAGGTGCTCGCGAGAGTGCAAGGGGCGCACGGGGATGTCCTTAATCGCTCACCGGAGTTGAGCTGTGCCTCGGGTGCGCGCGGTCTTGGTCGAAGACGAGTGCCTGGGATGCAAGTAAATGAGGAAAAGCGTCAGGAGGGTGCGCACGGTTTCAGGGGTTGTATAGGTACTCACCAGAACGCGAGGGGCACACGGTTGGGGCGTCAGTAGCTCGCCGGAGCTGGTGCAGACGCCGGTGGCGGTTAGTGGTTATCCTTACCGAGGTTCAGGGGCACGCAGGGACGAGCTGATGCCACGGGAAGGTGCGCCTGGGTCTGGGGAACTCGCCTGTGTGCTCGAGGAGGCGAGGGGCGACGGTGGCTGGCCGGAATCGCTCGGTGAGCTCGCCGGAGACAGCGGCAGTGCAACGCAAAATGGAAGCAGCCTGGTGGCTCTCGAGGCGTGATGTTTGGGGGGAAAGGAAGAGGAGAAACGGGCGTTTAAGTGAGTGTGGTCAGGGGGCGATGATTACGCAGCATTGAAGAGAATTGACGACGCGAATCAATCGGCAGTAACGGGAGGAAGAACAGGTCGCGTGGGGAAGAAGCTGACGTGGTCGTGGGGTTCGTCTGTCAGTGAGAGAGGAAGAGAGGGAATGGGGTCCATCTGTCAGTGACTGCGCGGATCAAAACTTGAGTGAAACGTTTTGCTACGGGTGGGGTGGAAAGATGGGCTTGCTGGGCCTTGTTGGGCTAGCTGCTTAGTTCATTTTTTTTGTACTGCTTTGTTTTTCTTTTTCCAATTTGATTTTTCTGTTTTGATTTTGAATAAGCAATTCAAACACTCATTTGAATTCAAACCTTTGCCAGATTTTGTGTAGGTTTAAATACTGATTAATAGCATATTCTGAAGTCAAATTTGGAATAAAATTTTATTCCTTTTGGGGTCTTTTAATTATTCAAAATAGGCTATAGTTTTAAATCAAATAAGATTTAAGAATATTATCAAACACCATTTAAATTCTTTAAACTTTCCAAAACCTTTCAGTAGGTTTTTATTTGTTTATTTGGGTTCAAATAATTCATCTTGAATTATTTGGAAAGTATTTAATATGATTCATAAATCATTTGAATTGGGTTTTCATTTTAATTCCAATGGAATTAAATATAGTTTTAATTTCCCTAAATTTTATTTGGAAGTTTTCTTTAATCTTAAGTAGGTTGAATTAAACAACTTTTATTTCACTTGGGTAAATTCCAAAATACTATTTTCTCATGAGTTATTTAATTACTCTTATTAGAGATTTGTCTTTATTCTAATAGGAATAGAATGGTTAATGCCATTTTTATTTTATTTTGGAAATTCTATATCCTTTTATTTTATTTGGATTTGGATTATAATTCATTCCATTTGTTTATGGATTAGGCCAAGATTTAATTTGGTCTTTAAATATTATTTATTTAATATTTCTTTCTTAATCTTATAAAATCCATATCTTTTTATTTATAGATCCAAACTTGGTGATTCCAATTTGTAAAATCTTATTTGATATTTATTTATTCCTTTTAAATATATTTAGAATTATTTTCTCACTACTTTGTATGGATTTTAGATAAGTGCTTTATTAGCTTTGGGAATTCAATTCCTTTATCCTATTAGATTCATAAGATTTTATCTATGGCTCCAAATTGAGTGAAACCAATTTCTATGGCTTTATAATATTTCTATTTGTCTTTCTTGATCATTTGTAAATGTTTGCTGACAAGATTTTATATGGATCAAATCCATAGGCTTGGAGATAACTTGGAATTGATTTTTATTCCATTAAGGTTTAGGGTTTGGATTTATTTTCCAGGTGTTTAAAGTTCCAGATACATTCATTGAGGAATGTATTTCTCTAGATTTGAATTTTGTTGAATTCAAACTTTAATTAAAGTTTGTTCAAGATGGTATTTTTAAGTTTCCAATTAGAAACAAAAAGTTTCTTTTCACCCTAAAGTTCAACAATAATTTATTTTATTTATTTATTTTTCACATAACAAGATTTGGAAAATCTTGGGATGTGACAGGTCTAGAAGGTTCACCGATCTGGAAGGGGAAGGGTACATGGATGTGTCATGACAAAGTGTAATGGTTGCATCATGTCCTAGGTCACTTGGCTGGACACTTGGAAGAGATAAATCAAACTCTAATTTGAAAGTCAAAAAGGCAGTTTGAAAAAGTCAAATCCCAACATGGTTTCCGAGTTAGGGAGGGTTTCCACCTGGGTTGGGAACACCCTTGGACACCCCCCACCTATATAAGGAGGGGTGGGGGCGCACCCCAAGGTATCCCCCTTGCCCTATGCGCCCAAGACCCAATCCCTAGGCCGCTGCTGCCCCCCCCCAAGCCGCCGCCCTAGATCCCTTCTAAACCGCCGCTGTCGTCTGGCCTAAACCCTAGCCGCCGGCTTGCCTCTTCCCTTGGCATCTAAAACCTAGATCGTTGAGGCCCTCTTCTACTCCACCATACTCGCTCCGGCTTAGGCGAAGCCCTGCGGGATCTCCCCTCTACTTCCGACACCACGTCGTCGTGCTGCCGGAATCGCGAGGAGAGAGCTACAACCTCCGCTGCCTGCTGGAACAAGGGAGAGGAAGGTCTTCATCGAGTACCGTACGTGTGTCCGACTGCGGGAGCACTATTGGAATGCGCCACCGGAAGGATCGACTACGCGATCTTGAGATCGGCAAGTGAACGACAACATCACTCACAAGAATCTGCTCTCGTTAACCACTTTGGATTTTCGAGGGTTAGTACTCTATCGACTCGTTGCTACAATCTAGTAGATAGATATTGGCTTTTGTGTGTTTATGCGATAGAATTTTTTTGTTTTCCATGCTACGAACCCCTACAGTGGTATCAGAGCCGTGTCTATATGTAGATCTGTTGCACGAGTAGAACACAATGGTCATTGTGGGCGTTGATGCTTTTGTTGTCGATTGCTTCTTGTGTACTTTGCATCTTGCGGGATGGTGGGATGAAGCGGCCCGGGATAACCTTACATGACATCATTTACATGACATGCAACTTGTGTTGCATAAGTGGCTTTGCGGATGCCTGTTTGTCCCAACATAGTGAAGATTCAATTTACAACGGGTGATTGACAATACTAGTATCAATGTTGTGGTTCTTGTTCGTAAGTTAGAACGACACTTATTGAAATCCCCAAACCATGTAAAACATGCAAAGAAAATTAGAGGTGTCTAACTTTGTTTTGCAGGGTGTGCTGTGATGTGATATGACCATGATTGTGATTATATGATGTATGCAATGTTCCTTATTGTAAGTCGGCAACCGGCAGGAGCCTTATGGTTGTATTTTAATTTCGTTAAGACATGTGTGTCTATTATTCAAAGTAGTTGTAATAGTTGATGCTGGTGGACTATAACCATGGAGCGGTGCCATTGACCTTGATGCCACGCCGGTGATGATGGAGATCATGTTCGTGCTTGAAGATAGAGATCGAAGGCACAAGAAGAAAGGCCATATCATATCACATATTTTGAATTGCATGTGATGTTAATCCTTTTATGCATCTTGTATTGCTTAGATCACGACGGTAGCATTATAAGATGATCACTCTCACAAAATATCAAGTTATAAAGTGTTCATCCTTAGTAGGCACCATTGCCAAAGCTCGTTGTTTCGAAGCACCACGTGATGATCGGGTGTGTTAGATTCTGCGAGTGTATACAATGGGAGCAAGCCAGATTTGCTCATGTGGAAACTAAGGTTAATTCTTGACGAGCCTAGCATGTACAGACATGGTCTCGGAACACGGAATACCAAAAGGTAAAGCATGAGTCATATAGATGATATGATGAACGTGATGATTGTTCGCCTTTGAAACTATATCATGTCACGTGATGACCGGACTTGGTGTAGTAGATTTGGTTCATGTAATCACTAAAACAATGTGAGGGATATTGTTTTGAGTGGGAGTTCAACAGCAATATGATTAAAAGTGGAACACTATTTATCATAAATTAAATCAAAGTGAATTTGCATAGTTGTTGTAGTCATTGGCATCCGTTTACCACCTTGCGTTTAGTAATAATTGAGATAATAGAACTATAGAATTCTGGATAGTTACTTTACGAACTGGTATCGTATTGTTTTGATGTGTTAATCTAAAGTTTAAAACTCCTATTGCAAACTTTCAGTAGGTTCTGGTTACTTCTTGAAGTTTAATAATTAGTATTAAATCAAGAGTAACAATTCCAGTGTTAGTATATAAATATCATGTTTGTCACCATGATTCTTGATATTCAAAATATTGTTTTAATATCAAGGTTATCGGGGAGCTGAAATAATTGTTTTAGAAACCATCTTGTGTGAAATATATTGTGATATCTGAAACGAAGTTTTGGTTGCAACATGATAGATTATAATATGGCAAAAGTCATGTTCTCATATTTGATGAGAATTTGCAAAAGGTTGGAGACACTGGTCGTCCTAATCCTCCAAAAGTTTTTGAAGAGCAACATTATACTCGCAATTCACCGCTATAAGCTAAAGTATCTTGATCATGAATAGTTCCATGATAAGTATGAATATTTGATGTAGGTAAAATGTTTACTACACTAAAATATTACTAAAGAAAATGGAATTTGAAAGAACAGCAAACATTTGATGATGGTGATCTACTTCAAAGTGCAAGTCCAAAGACATTGGTATTTAACTATACACGCTTTGGACTATGTGTCATGAGTATGGTGCAACTGTTGATGTTGATAGATTCTTTTGAAAGGATAAAGAAATACTGAAAGAGAAATCCAAGAAATATTTGGCAGTAGAGAAAAGACTAGAATTGTTCAGCTTAGGTATATAGAAGATATACAAGTTATGGCTATATTCTTTGCTTGTTAAACAATGTGGTTCTTAAGTGTTGGATACTGAATTTGTTGGCATGAATCGTCATACGAAACAACACAGTTCATGAACTACACTGGCCTAAGTAACTAGCAAAAGAATATGTGATGATATTCATCGAGAACAAATAAAGGTTGTTTTGTTGCTCGTTAATATCAAAGCTTGCCTTCAAGATTTGTTTTATCAGGTATTATGAGAACAAAAGGGTTGTTCAAATAATTTCTGTATTCCATGAAAGATGGATGATATACAAGTCTAGTTGGAGAAATCACATCCATAAAGATAATGCTAAAAATGTCAAAAGACAATTTATTGAAAGATCACTTAAGAAGTGACATCGCCGTTTAAATTATAGTGGAAAGAAAACATGAAGAAACCCCATACTTGATGGAATTTTGGAGTCTTTCGATTACGATCGAATGACGCCTGTGAAACTTTCCTAGAGATAATTAAAACTCCGTTCATGGGCCAAAGGGAACAAATGACTAGCTTATTGGAACTTGTACATATTGTTTTATGAAGTCCATTATGTGTAGTCAAGAAGCGATGGATTTCAAATTCATATGCTTTCTCCAAAAAAAATTGAGTGAATATATGAATATTTACTTAATGAGGATGAAGTGTGAAACATTTGAAAAGTTCAAAGAATTTCAATATGAAGTGCAAAATCAATGTAACAATAAAATAAAGAATTTATGATAGGATCATAAAGGAAGATTTTTGAGTTACAAGTTTAGCATAACACCTAAGATTTGAGAAATCGTTCCATGGATTTGCTTTTCCCGAAACACCATATGAGTATGGAATAATCGAGACATGCAATGAAATCTTGTTTGACATGGTAAGACCAAAGGTGTAATTCATAAAACTGCCATTATATTTTAAAGATTAAAAGTTTTAGAGACTACCGCTTTTTCACTGAAAAGAGCTCCATCATGATCCATTCAAATTACACCATATAAAGTTATGGTTTGGGATAAAACCCAAGTTGTTCTTTGTTAAACATTGGTATGCATAAGTAAGCTGTTTACAACCAAAGTAGGTTGAGCATGTCTTTGTAGGTTATTTCGGATAACCGTTGGGTACTCCTCCATAACACCAAAGACAAAAGTATTTGTCGCTTAGAACGTCAAGTTTCTTGAGAAGAAATTTTTCGTGAAAAGTTAAGTGGGAGGACAATAGAACTTTGATAAGGTTAAAAGAACCTTAGTTATATGTGCAAAGTTGCGCAAAGCGGAAAAGTGTTCTGGAGGCAGCAACACTGCTCATGGCTCACGTGCCTCAAAGGTTGTGGTCACGGAGGTCTAAGTTCCTATTGAACCTAGTAGGTCGGGTAAACAATCAAATACTAGGATTTGAAAGTAGATCATTGTTATTTGATAATGATGAACCGACTGTATGCAAAGAAGCGATGATGGGACCTGACTCCATCAGATGGCTTTAAGCCATAGAATCCGTGATAATTCCATACACGAGAAATCAAGCTTTGTACTTGAAAGACCCTCGAGAAAGGTGTAAGACCTTACAGTCGTGTTTGGATGTATAAAGAAATAGACATGGATGTTTCACATCTATGAAATAGTCGACATGTTGGGAAAGAGTTCACAAGAATGTTCAAAGGTTGACTATGACAAGATTTGATCTTTCATAGCGATATTTAGTCTAGACGGATTAATGTAGCAACCACTACATATAATTTTGTTATGTGGTAGTTGAATAAACATAACAAGTTCTTCTAATAGAATTGTTACCTAGGACGTGTGCATAACACGGTCCATAGGGTTTTGTTAATTCAAAGAATGCTAAAATGCATATGCAAACTACAATGGTTGAAGTGAGCATCGCGGAGTTGGAATTTTCACCATGATGAAGCTGTTAAAAAGGTTTAAATTCATCAGAGACGATGAATATGCTTACATTTGCAAGAAATTAAGTGGGAGCGCTAAGACATATTTCTAATACATTATGTTGAAGACATATCGTTGATTGGAAATGACGTATATTTTATTAACACATGTTAAGAATTTCATCTCGATGAAAGACTTAGGCAAAACCCAAATATTTGGCATCGATATCTATATAGATAGATTGAGACGCTAATATGGTTGTGCCAAATGTACATAGATGAGATATTGAAAGAGTTCAATATGGAAATGACAAGAAAGGTTCTTGCCACACAGAAAGGATTAAATCGAAATTCAAGGGTATCGACACTTGATAAGTGAACAAAGATTCAAGTATTTTTTATACTTGATGAATGAAATCACAAAGAGTATTTTTCCAATCATATTGTGATATGTACACATCCGGATATGTCCTATACTTTAAATGTTATGAGCATATACCAGAATGATTCATAAGATGATTATTGGATGATAGTGAAGATATTCTTATGATCTTTTGAAAGAACTAAGAATACATTATTTTTGTATAAGTGACAAATAGATAGATAGTTCATTGTAAAGAGTTACATTGATACTAGTTTTGTCACGAAGTACAAATTATGTTTATCTCAATTTAAACTATGTGCGGTACAATGTAATGGAAAGGAGATTCCATGATGGATTTGGATGAGTTCCAAATTTTAGACATTGTGATGGATACTACAACAAAATGCAAAGTATATGATTGTTATTGTAACGGCTAAAGAGGGTATTTGTGTCAAGTAGTTTGATTATCAAACTAGGTGTGCTTCTGATATGTTGGAAACGTATCTATAATTTTTGATGCTCCATGCTTGTTTAGTACCTACTTTTCTTTAATTGTCTACACTTTGAGGAGATTTTTACATGTTTTCTGGTACTAACCTATTAACAAGTTGCAACAGTGCCAGATGCCTGTTTGCTGCTGTTTTTGGTTTCAGAAAAGTTAGTAAAGAAATATTCTCGGAATTGGACAGGATGGACGCCAAAGTCAATAACTTTCCGTGGGGAACAAGAAGTCCGGAGGAGAGACGAGGAGGCTGGCCAGGGGGGCTAGACCCACCCTAGTCACGGGTGGGCCCTATCCCGCTCCTGGGTAGGGTTTTCCCGCCCTGGCGGCCGCCTCGGTCTCCCCCTTTGCCTATAAGAAGCCCCCGATACAGAAACTCTCGGCAACCGATCAGAAATCCACGAAACAGTCTGTAGCCGCCGCCACCATCGTCCCTGGATCGGGGGGATCTGAAGTTCTTCCTGGCACCCTGCCGGAGGGAAGATCATCCCGAAGGCCTTCTCTCCGGTATGATTTGTGAGTAGTTCCACCTTGGACTATGGGTCCATGTAGTAGCTAGATGGTTGTATCTCCTCCTTTGTGCTTTCATGTATAGATCTTGTGAGCTCCGTTCATGATCAAGATCTAATATATTTGTAATCATGCATGTTGTGTTTGTGGCGATCCGATGGATATTGAGATTATTATGTTGGTTTGATTAATGGTTCTATCTTTATGATTCTATCATGTCTGTGTTGTTTGTGATCCTGCATGCTCTCCGTTGCTAGTGATTATCTTGGCCAAGTAGTTGCTAGTGACTCCAAGAGGGAATATTTATGCTCGATAGTGGGTTCATGCCTCTAGTTTCCAAGGGAAGTGATAGAAATATCTTCGGTTGTAGATGTGTTGTTTCTACTAGGGAGAAAACAACGGTCCCTTGTTCATGGAACATGTGGATTGTTTACCTTACACACTTTGCTTAAAGCAGTTGTCTGTTGCTTGCAACTTAATACTGGAGGGGGTTTGGATGATAACCTGAAGGTGGACTTCTAGTCATAGATGCAGTTGGATTACGGTCTATGTATATTGTTGTATTTCCCAATCAACTTCATAGGATCTTTCTAGCTAGTAATTGCATTGTTATGCCTTTCTCAGTTCCTGTCAATTGCCTCGCTGTAATTTGTTTACCCTTCATGCCATGTTGTTTATTTAAGGAGAGCACCTCTAGTGAACTATGGATCCCGGTCCAATCTTTACCATTGATACATCTTCCACTGTTACTTGTTTACTTGATGCAAACCATTACCTTCCACACCATACGTTTAATCCTTTGTTACAGCAAACCAGTGAGCTTGAGAACCTCACTGATTCGTTGGGGCAAAGTCTTGAGTTTGTGTTGTACAGGTTTCCGTGTTGCTTGCAACACCCGTGTGACGTTTCCTTCCTCCTACTGGTTCGATAATCTCGGTCTCAACTGAGGGAAGACTTGCTGTTGTACTCTTCACACCTTGCTCTTGGGGTTCCCAACAAGACTCCACATCAGCCAACAAGTTTTCTGGCGCCATCAAGGAGTCATCAACAAGTTTTCTGGCGCCATTGCCGGGGAGGCCAAGGACGTCTTCACTAGGGGAGTCCTTCACTTCCTTTCTCTTTACTTTGTTTTTAGTTTGCTTAGTTTCTTTTGCTTGGTTTTGTTTGCCTCTTTTCAAAAAAAAACCCAAAAAAATTTTAGTCTAGTTTAGTTTGCTTGCCTTATTCAAAAACACAAAAAAAATTAGTTCCTGCTCTAGTTGCCACCTTGCTCTAGCTCACCATGTTGCTCCCCCAGTTTGCTCTAAAAAATCATGCAATAGGTAGTGGCTCCATAATTGGGAAAGATAATATTGAAGAATTCTTTAATTATGTTAGCAAGCATGAGGATATTGAGGATAAATCTATAGCTGAACTTGCTCCAAATTATGAGATTGCTGCAGCTTCTTTAGTTCATATGTTGGAGGCTAGGTTTGTTAGCATTAACTCCTTCATACAATTCTTATTCCTAAAACTAAAAGAAGAGAAGAATGTTGAAAAAAGGGAATTCATCCTTGAAACTTTATCAAAAGAATCCCATGATGTTGCTAGGGAGGCCAAAAAGGTTTTTGAACGTTTCAATATGCTAGGCTCAAGTGTAGATGTTGTGGGTATTTCTGATAAAACTAAGCCTAGAGAGGAATTCAATATACCCATACCATATAAGCTTGTTGGAATGCATGAAGCCTTTGAAAATAACTTTGATTGGATTGCCCCTAAAAATCTTTTTGGTGAAGGTAGTAGACCAAAGAGAGAAGAGAAGGGATCCTCCAAAACCCATTTGGATGAGATACCTTTCATAGTTGAAAATTTTGCAAGTATGGATGTTAATGCTTCTTCATTTGAAAATACTTGATTCTTCTTGCTTCTTGTGCCTAACTTAAAGGCGTTAAAGAAAAGTACTTGTTGGGAGATAACCCAAGAGTTTACTTGAGTCTTAGAAGTTATTACTACTGTAATGACCTATCCTTATCCTTTTTATTTGCCTTTTGTGCCAAGAATAACCTCTAATGAGAGGGAACTAAGATTTGGGGAGTTGCTGTCCTGAAACAGATTTATATCCTCCACCAAAAAAATTCGTGAGGAGGCTGTGTAACTTGGATTGAGCTAAAAATGTACAAATAAATCCCCCGGTATGTTGGATAACTTTCGTTAGTTCAACACTTTTTGATTTGAGAAACAGAAGATGTTCGAAAAAAATCGTTTCTACCTGCTGGTCTGTTTTGACAGATTTCTGCCATTATTTGCATTTGCTTCTTATTGATTCCTTTTTGAGCTCTCTTCAGGTAAATTGAGTTTCTTTGAAGGAGTTACTTCAGTATCTTGTGTTCTTAGTGAAAATCCTTGCTGTTCCAAAGCTTTGCCAGTGGTCTAATACCTTTTGAATAAGCTAATGTTGCTAATGAAGATTGTGTGAAGTTTTGTATGAAGGAAAAATTTCAGGTGTAGAGAGAGAATGATGCAATGATATGAAGAATGGACAAAATCTCAAGCTTGGGGATGCCACCATGGTGTCACCCCAATAAATATCCAAGAGGTACAAGCGTCAAAGCTTGGGGATGCCCAAGGCATCCCCTTCTTCATCAATAAAAAGCTCAGGTCTGTCTAGACACTTCACTTTTATTGTTTCATGCACAGTTGTGTTATTCTTGGAGCGTCTTAGTTTTTTTTTTGCTTTTCTTAGTTTATTTAGTTTGCTTGAATAAAGTAAGTTTGTACCCCGTTCTCACTATGTTGTTTTGCAAATAAGGTTGCTTGGTGTTTGGAAAGGAGTAGTAAGTTCTTGCTTGAAGTGCAAGAGGAGCTTGCATTGACTATGACTAAGACTTTAGCATGACATGCTAAGTGTTGTTTTTGCATTGTGATTAGTGATTATTGCTGTAGCATGTATTGTTCCAAACAATTGGGATTGCTTAGTGTGCCTTGAAGGAATTATGCGTTGTTTTAGCATGCAAAAGCATAGTATTGTGGTATTCTCCTTTGATGTTTTGCTTGGGTTGACTTGGCACATGCTCACACCATGTTATGACTATGACAAGTCACCATTAGCCTCTATTATCATTCAGTCCTTGACTTGTAGTACCACTCTTTGCTTTGATTAGTTTGCTTTGTTGCATTGCATAATTATGGCCATTATTGCTCTCTTAGTTGGTTGCTCCCAGTCTTTTGCTAGCCTCCACTTGTATGAGTAAGTTCTACTCATGCTTCCAACTCCCAAGAAACCAAGTTATTCCAAAGTGCCCACTATAAACTCATATGCACGGTGTGTTACACCATTCCAAGTATATTCTTGTTTTCATCTATCTTCCAATTAAAAACTATTTTGTTATGTGAAAAACTTAGTGATTAAAGCCCTCATGAACTTGATGGCACATTTTATTCTTTGCCCCTAATAAAATTGAACCATTGAGGCAACTTTGTTGTATATGATTGCACTTATAAGTTGGGATTAGCAGAACCGTGCTGTCACGGGGAACGTTTTCAACATTGCACTTGTACTTTTTGTACTCCGTTGATATCATGCTCTTTTGTCTATGGATGTTACACACCTGTGAAATGAAGTGGGAACTTGTAAGTCCATGGAGTTTGTATTCTGTGTTAGAGAAATGCCTGGGTCGCTAGCCTAAGCCATGCCTAATCATGGTGGAAACTTGCAGCATCACCATAGTGATCTATCTATGAAGCATACTCAATAAAAAGCTATGCATATGGTAAATAAAAAGATTGCTGAGATGCTCATTGTCTGCTTACCTTGTCATTTTGGTTATGGAAAAGCTCCTGTACCATGTGCAAGGGGTACCCCGTTGGCGGTTCTCAATGATATGCAAATACTTACAGTGACAAGAACTTGCCTGGACCCTAAGTTGAGTATCCATGAGGTGTAGCCCTCATAGTCAAGGGACTTTAGATTGCCAACTTATACTTTGTCAAGCATATACTCCAGCTTTGCCACTTTAACCTTAACCACTTCAAGATGCTTATGGTAGGGGCAATGAGGACTGAAAGCTAACAAGTACCATAATTTTTGGAAGCTCTTTTTGAAACTTGTAATCCCTGCTTCCTTTACAAAAAGGCCTTTCTTCCACCATTATTTGAGTCTCCACCTTCTACCTTTAGGCACCATTAAGAGAGCATAGTTGTCATTCTGTGTGCAATGTTCCAAAGCTTATGATAGGTGTCCTATGCATTATATTGCTACTCTATGAGGGACAAGTTGATTACCACTATGCTATGTTTTCTGCATGTGAAACAAACAAACGTTTTTCAATACATATTATTCATGATCTTTGTTTGTAGCTTGCCATGTTGCATGCATAATTACTATGTCCTATTGTTAGAACTCCATTTTTATGCACATGTTTATAGTTCTTTGATCCTAGCTTTCAATGTTTGCAAATGGTTGGATCTTTATTGTGAGGGTGCATGTTCACCTCAAAAATTATTCTTTTATCACTTACCTACTCGAGGACGAGCAGGAGTTAAGCTTGGGGATGCTCTTGGTTATCTTGGCCAAGTATCTATAATTTTTGATGCTCCATGCTTGTTTAGTATCTACTTTTCTTTACTTGTCTACACTTTGACGTGCTTTTTACATTTTTTATGGTACTAACCTATTAACAAGTTGCAACAGTGCTAGATGCCAGTTTTCTGTTGTTTTTGGTTTTAGAAAAGTTAGTAAAGAAATATTCTCGGAATTGAACGGGACGAACGCCAAAGTCAATAACTTTCCGTGGGGAACAAGAAGTCCGGAGGAGAGACGAGGAGGCCGGCCAGGGGGGCTAGATCCACCCTAGGCGCGGGTGGGCCCTACCCCATGCCTGGGTAGGGTTTGCCCGCCCTGGCGGCCGCCTCGGTCTCCCCCTTCACCTATAAGAATCCCCCGATACAGAAACTCTCGGAACCCGATATGAAATCCACGAAACCGTATGTAGCCGCCACCACCATTGTCCCTAGATAGGGGGGATCTAAAGTTCTTCTCGGAACCCTGCCGGAGGGGAGATCATCTCGGAGGCCTTATCTCTGGTGTGATTTGTGAGTAGTTCCACCTTGGACTATGGGTCCATGTAGGAGCTAGATGGTTGTATCTCCTCCTTTGTGCTTTCATGTATAGATGTTGTGAGCTCCGTTCATGATCAAGATCTAATATATTTGTAATCATGCAAGTTGTGTTTGTGGGGATCCGATGGATATTGAGATTATTATGTTGGTTTGATTAATGGTTCTATCTTTATGGTTCTATCATGTATGTGTTGTTTGTGATCTTGCATGCTCTTGGTTATCTTGGCCAAGTAGTTGCTAGTGACTCCAAGAGGGAGTATTTATGCTCGATAGTGGGTTCATGCCTCTAGTTTCCAAGGGAAGTGACAGAAATATCTTCGGTTGTAGATGTGTTGTTGCTACTAGGGAGAAAACAACGTTCCCTTGTTCATGGGACATGTGGATTGTTTACCTTACACATTTTGCTTAAAGCAGTTGTCTGTTGCTTGTAACTTAATACTGGAGGGGGTTTGGATGATAACCTGAAGGTCGACTTCTAGTCATAGATGCAGTTGGATTACGGTCTATGTATATTGTTGTATTGCCCAATCAACTTCATAGGATCTTTCTAGCTAGTAATTGCATTGTTATGCCTTGCTCAGTTCCTGTCAATTGCCCCGCTGTAATTTGTTTACCCTTCATGCCATGTTTTTATTTAAGGAGAGCACCTCTAGTGAACTATGGACCCAGGTCCAATCTTTACCATTGATACATCTTCCACTGTTACTTGTTTACTTTCTACAAACCATTACCTTCCACACCATGTGTTTAATCCTTTGTTATAGCAAACCAGTGAGTTTGACAACCTCACTGATTCGTTGGGGCAAAGTCTTGAGTTTATGTTGTGCAGGTCTCCATGTTGCTTGCAACACCTGTGTGACGTTTCCTTCCTCCTACTGGTTCTATAACCTCGGTCTCAACTGAGGGAAGACTTGTTGTTGTACTCTTCACACCTTGCTCTTGGGGTTCCCAACAAGACTCCACATTAGCCATTAAGTTTTCTGGCGCCATCAAGGAGTCATCAGGTTCACAACGGGCTAGTACTATGAAGATATATTGTACGACAATATTATCAACATGTTTTAATCCCAAGGAACTAAAGGTCTCACCAAAGGACCAAGTTTATACAATGCCATCTCATTAGAGAATGAGTGATGCGTAGAGACGCAAAGACATGCAATTTCACATGAACCTGTAAGTGTTGGATCCGAAGAACGGTTTACCACTAGCAATCGTGTAAATACAACACCAGAAAGCCATAGGTGTTGAATACACAAAGTTTTGAAACTAGATTATTGTCTCTAGTGCAAGTGGGAGACTGTTGGAGATATGCCCAAGAGGCAATAATAAAGTGGTTATTATCATATCTTCATACTTATGATAAATGTTTACATACCATGCTATAATTTTATTAACAGGAAACATTAATACTTGTGTGCTTTGTAAACATAAAAGAGTCCCTAGTACAGCCTCTTGTTAAACTAGCTTGTTGGTTAATATATGTTCATGGTTTTCTGATCATGAACATTGAGATGTTATTAACAATAAGGTCATATCATTAGGAGAATGATGTGATAGACATACTCCTATAGTTAAGCGTAGCATACGATCAAGTCATTCAAATAGTTCACTTGCTATAAGCTTTTTAATACATATTAACCTAATTCCTTCGACCTTGAGATCATGCTAATCACCATCACCGGAAGGATGCTTTGATGACATCAAACACCACACCGTAACTGGGTGGCTATAAAGGTGGCATTGAGTGTTCGGAAAGTATGTGTTGAGGCACATGGATCAAGAGTGGGATTTGTCCATCCATATGACGTATAGATATATTCTGGGCCCTCTCGGTGGAATGTCATCCAATTAGCTTGCAAGCATGTGACTGGCTCACAAGGTATCACATATGACAGGAACGAGAAAATAATACTTATCGATAATGAGGTTGAACTAGGTATGCAAACATACCGACGATCAGACCTCGGATAACTAAAATATCGTGAGACAAAGGGAAATTGGTTTCGTATGTAAATGGTTCATTCGATCGCAAAGTAATCGTAGAAATATGTGGGAGCCATATGAATTTCCAGATTCCTCTATTGGTTATTGATCGGAGAGGAGTCTCGATCATGTCTGCATAATTCACGAAACGTAGGGAGACACACTTAAGGATCCGGTGTTGTTTAGTAGATATGGAATGTGAGTAAAGAGACCTAATGTTGTTCGGAGTCTCAGATGGGATCCGGGATATCACGAGGAGATATGTAATGGTTCGAAGAAAAAGATTCATATAAGAAAAGTCCAATTTTAGAGTTCGGGAATGATTCTGGTGTTTTCACCGGAATGTTCTAGAAGGGTCTAGAAGGTTCACCGATCCGGAAGGGAAAGGGTACATGGATGTGTCATGAAAAATTGTAATGGTTGCATCATGTCCTAGGTCACTTGGCTGGACACTTGGAAGAGACAAATCAAACTCTAATTTGAAAGTCAAAAAGGCAGTTTGAAAAAGTCAAATCCCAACATGGTTTCCGAGATAGGGTGGGTTTCCACCTGGGTTGGGAACACCCTTGGACGCCCCCACCTATATAAGGAGGGGTGGGGCGCACCCCAAGGTATCCCCCTTGCCCTAGGCGCCCAAGACCCACTCCCTAGGCCGCCGTAGCCCCCCTAAGCCGTCGGCGCCCTAGATCCCCTCTAAACCACCGTTGTCGTCTAGCCTAAACCCTAGCCGCCGGCTGCCCTCTTCCCTCGGCATCTAAAACCTAGATCGCCGAGGCCCTCTTCTACTCCACCGTACTCGCTCTGGCTTAGGCGAAGCCCTGTGGGATCTCCCCTCTACTTCCGACACCACGCCGTCGTGCTGACAGAATAGCGAGGAGAGAGCTACAACCTCCGCTGTCTGCTAGAACAAGAGAGTGGAAGGTCTTCATCGAGTACCGTACGTGTGACTGACTGTGGGAGCACTGCCGGAATGCGGCGCCATAAGCATAGCCTACGCGATCTTGAGATCGGCAAGTGAACTACTACATCACCTACGAGAATCTTCTCTCGTTAACCGCTTTGGATCTTCGAGGGATAGTACTCTATCGACTCGTTGCTATAATCTAGTAGTTAGATCTTGGCTTGTGTGTGTTCATGCGATAGAATTTTTTGTTTTCCATGCTACGAACCCCTACAATCACTAGAGAAAACAACAGGGAAAAGTTTCTTTTATCCCATGGGGTAATTCTTTTAAGTGCCATTCAAGGTACGACTAGCATGATGAATGATATTGAGTTCATCACTGTCATACTGGCAAAGGATTGCTCCAACAAATTCTTGACTAGCCTCACAAAATAGATTAAAAGGATTCTTCCAATTAGGTGGCTTGATAACGGGGGCATCAAGAAGGGCTTGCTTTAATATGGTGAAGGCAATAAGACAATTTTCATCAAAATTAAACATGACGTCCTTTTGTAAAAAGGTTACTTAGTGGTCTAGCAGTTTTAGAGAAGTTCTTAATAAACCTTATATAAAATCTAGCATGACCCAAGAAACTTCTTATACCTTTTACATCACGAGGAGGGGGAATCCTTTATATTGCCTTAGTCTTTGCCTTATCAACTTCTATGCCTTTGCCTGAAATTTTATGACCAAGTACTATACCTTCTTGAACCATAAAGTGACATTTATCCCAATTCAATACTAGGTTAGTATCTTCACATCTATGCAAACCTTTATGAATATTATGGAGACAATGATTAAATGAAGTTCCAAAGACTAAGAAATCATCCATAAATACTTCCATGATATTTTCAACATAATCAGCAAATATAGCAGTCATACACCTTTGGAAGGTGGCAGGAGCATTGTAAAAACCAAAAGGCATATAGCGATAAGCATACATGCCAAAAGGACAAGTGAAGGTTGTCTTAAGTTGGTCATTAGGATGAACAGCTATTTGAGAAAACCGGAATAGCCTTCTAAATAGCAAAAATGATAATGCATAACAATCCTCTCTAAAGTTTGATCTATAAATGGTAAAGGGTAATGATCCTTTCTAGTTTCCTTATTAAGTTTTCAATAATCAATACAGATGCTATGACCAATGACAGTTCGAGTTGGGACCATCTCATTATGTTCATTTTGAACGACAATGAACCCACCTTTCTTAGGAACACAATGCACAGGACTTACCAATCGCTTTCCTCCACATGGAAGATTATTCATGCATCTAATAAGTGTATTACCTCTTCTTTCATATGCGTTTTTAGTCGCCTTTGAAAATCTGCAACCGGCTGAGCAACTTCTTGCATAATTATTCTCTGAGTGGCTATCGAGGGGCTAATCCCTTTTAAGTAGCTCATCGAATATCCAAGAGCATTTTGGTGCATCCGGAGAACCATCATTAAATTCTCTTCCTCCTTTTCTACAAGATTAGAACTTACAATAACAGGGAAAATTATTAGTTTCATCAAGAAACCTATACTTTAATTCCTTTGGAACGGCTTTTAGTGTAGGAGGCAGAAGTGCCTCATCCCCTTTCCTACTTCATAAGTTTGATTCATTTCAGGATCTACCTCAGGGGTTGACTCAAGATAATCATCAATTTCTAGCTTATCTATATTTTCAGGAACATTATTATTGTCAACTAGTCTCCTTGCTAAATTATCATTGGGAGTTTCAATGAATACGAAGGCAAGACTAATGATGTTACCTTCTTACTCTTGCCCATACTCATACTCGTCTAACTCTTCAATAGCCGGCCTATGATGGAATTTAGAGAAATGAAAATCCATTTTATCTTCACCAAACTTGAGAGATACAACTTCTTTTTTTCGGTCAATAGGGTACTTGTATGGTCCAATACAAGGACAAAATCAATAGGGTACTTGTACATTCCAATACAAATTGGAACATCTCTAATTATTATCATAGGAACTCTAAGTGTTTTATCCACTAGCATTATTGTCATATCAGTGTCTAATTCTGCTGAGATGAGTTTGTTTTGGATTTTTAGGTAAAAATTGTAATGGATTACATTAAAAGCTATCCCAATATCACAGAGGCCGTAGTAATAAGACCCACCAAAGGTGCAAGGGAGGATACATTTACCAACATCCTTAGCATTTACCTTTCCTTCAGCGAAGTGCGAAGCTTTGGTATCTAGCTCTATCATATTGCAATGTGCGAACATGGTTATGATATCTTCCTTAGTTGGTTCACCTGTCTCCTACATACTTACTTTATTAGGGTCTCTTGCTTGTGCCTCTTCTTCTAAAATTTTGAGGAACATTCTTTCTTCTTCACGCTGTTCTTCGAGTTGTTGAGCCATCATATGTTTTCTCGCCATCCTTGGGAAAGGAAGGGGTTCAAAATAAGGGGGGTATCTCCTTCAATGGATCTACATGAGCTACAATTTTTATCTTAACATCTTCCACTTGCTTATTGGTGTAGTGTATTGAAGCCGATCTTCCTTGGGAGCTTCAATATGTTTTGTAAAGGACTGAAGGATTTGCAAAATAATATCATCATCAAGGTGAAGTTCATTAGCAGTTTCCTTTACCTTACCAGACTCTTTATAAGCATTGAGACAATCATATTCAATTTCTAACCCTCCTTCGCAGCCTAAATCAAATCCCCAAGTTTCTCTATTGCGATGAATTCGTTGTAGGAGTTCCCAGGCTTTAGTTATAGTTAAGTCCATAAAAGAAACTCTAGAATTAGTATCTAGATCATGTTTAATTTCTTGATTAAGTCCCCCATAGAAAATGTATAACGTACCATTTAGATAAATCATGATAGGGACATTTATTTAGGATGGATTTATACCTTTTGAAGGCCCTTACCATAACTTCACCTGAGGGGTTTTTGAAGTTTGTGATTTCCCTTTTCACTTCAGCAGTCTTTACTTTGGGAAAGAATCGAAATACAAATTCTCCTTTGAACTTTTCACAAGTATCAATTTTCTCTACAGGGCATATTCTATACCAAGCTACAGCAGTGTTGGTTAGAGAATGGCTAAACCGTTAAAGTTTCAATTCATCATCAGAATAGCCTCTCAATTTAAGCATCCAACATAACTCAGTAAAATGCATTAAATGAGTATAAGGATCCTCATCTGGATCGTCTCCTGCAAAAGTTTTCTCTTTAATGATAGTGATAAACTGAGGGTTAACCTTGTATTCTAGTTCGCTCCCACTCGGGAATTCCTTAACAAGTCCTCTATTGAACTTCCCGACGTATTTAGTTGCATCGAGATAATTCATCAGTCCGAGTGCAGTCATGGTGCTTACCTGAAACTAGTAAGAAAGTTTAGTGAAACAATTAGTAGAATAAGCAACTAAGAACAAAGACCAAAAGCGCTTAGCTCCCCGGCAACAACGCCAAAAATATCTTGATGACTACAAGTGCATAGACCGATTGTAGCTAGTTTCAAAATAAGAGTATCAAACCCACAGAGAGCTATTTGGCTAAGGTCATTATGTCCCTCATCACTCTCTACCAAAGGATACTTGTAAGATGCCTTTAATTTTGAGTACAGAGTGTTTGAAAGGTTTTTGTTTGAATGCAGAAAAGTAATTAAAACAAGTAAAATAAAGCACGTAACGAAAGCGTTGGAAATGGTGTTTGAAATCAATAAGTCTAAAGCATTCTCGACGATGTAGGATACACCACTAGCATGTTGTAATTAATCATAATTAGGATAACATATTTCTTGCGTCATGACATGTGTGGAGAGAGTTCCATAATAAGATGTTCACTACAAGGCTCGTGGGCAGTCTCTTTCTTGAGCCAGGTAATGAAGTCATCTCTAAATAACCACTGCGATTCCTCAGAGCAGTAACTCATACATACCACCACAATTAAGGGTTTCCACATGGATATCGCAATTAGCTTACTGAATATCTCTTTATTCCTCCTTTGACCATGAAGGTTATAAGACAATGCTTGTAGTCACGAAAGTAACATTGGACATACTCCCATACACGTCCTAAGGATATCACCCTCTCTTTAGTACCGGAGGCAAATGATATGTTGCCTACACATACCATCTAAATAGAGAGATCAAACACAATATCATAAATCAATAGATCATGGACACAAGTAATATATCTTATTTATTTCATTTCATAATAGTGCTATGGTTTATCCAACTCCCCAATAACAAAGGGAACTACTCACAGATGGAAGCAATCAATGACATCATCATAATCAAATGGTTGGATAAAAGTATGGGAATGAATCTAGTGCAAACCACAATTGAATTTGGAATAACAACAAGATCTAATGTATGAAAGATGGGAGTAGCGATGATGATGGAGATGTAGCGGTTGATGATGAAGGGGCTGATGTGATGTCCTCCAATGATCCGTGAAGCAGCAAGGATTTCCCCTTCTCCAAGTTGCTCCTCTAGATCCCTCTCTGGTGTGGTATTTCGAGGATAGAAGTTTTTGTGAATGTCGGATCTCAGATCCATATTTGCAAGATGAGAGTATTTGACGAGGCAGACGCACTGCCACATGGTATGGGCGGGCGGTACGGGCAAGCTCTGCCCGTACCAGTGGTCATTAAGATCCCTAGAGATTCCATCTGCATTTGTCAATCTCCTAGGTACGAGGAAAAATTAATTAAATGACTTTTATCACTTAGAAATATTATATTACTACATAATATGATAGTCCCAGTTTATATGTTCATAAGAGACTTAGTAATTCGGGATCCTGTTGACACAAGGACAAAAGTTGCACGCAAGTGCAGTAAAATATCCAAAACCCTACTCTACTTGTGCAAAAAAAGAGGTAAATATGCTTCAATTTTGGACTCATCAACTTTCCAAGGTGGACTCTTGATCGTCCATGAGCAAGATTGTGGCTTATGGGCAAGGTCATCATGTTCATGAGGCATGAGTCGTTACAATAAATGAGGCAAAAATTGAGACAAAAGTACAATTTCGAATATAGAATTGCATCGTGAGTTATATCACACATTTACACATCACATGATTCAGAGGCTTCCACACATTTTGTATAAATATTTTTATAAGAAGTCTTTAAGGGTTAAGCATATTATATAATCATCAAGTTAAATCAGCTGAGCACTTAATTTGAGTAATGAATAATTCATGACCATTGCTTGAGTTACTTTTTCAATCTTGTACTTTTTCTTTTGCCTTGAAATTATTTGATAGCTGAGTCTTTTTCTTTCTCATTCAATAGAGAGGGTGATATCATTAGGACGTGTATGGGAGTATGTCTAGTGTTACTTTTGTATGGGAGTATGCTCAAGAAAGCGACTTCCCACGAATCTTATAGTGAACATATTATTATGGAACTCTCTCCACACATGTCATGACACAGCCTTATTGAGTTCCAGCATCGTCTCCAATGCTTTTGTTATGTGCTTTATTTTATTTGTCTTATTTACTTTTCTGCATTCAACCAAAAACCTTTCAAACACCCTTTACTCAAGATCAAAGGTAGCTTACAAGTATTCTTTGGTAGAAAACGACAAGGGGCATAAAGAACTTAACCAAATAGCTTTATGTGGGTTCGATACTCTTATTTAGAAACTATCTACAATCGATCTGTGCACTTGTAGTCATCAGGAATCTTCAAGAGTTACCGAACATTGAAAACTAAAGTGCCCAACTGCCATACATTTATCATAAGTATCATGATATGAATTACAAAATGATTATGCACAACCATCTAACATGGCATACAAGTTAAACAAATCTATACGAGCGGCAGTAGTATGTTTGTTGTGGTGTACATCCTCTTCTTCTTCCTTCCATGAGTCTTGCAAAAGGTTAGTCTCTTCCATGGCGGTAGAGATCCGCTCATGAGAAGTGATTACTAATGCATTATCACTAAAGTTATCATAACAATAAGTGTATATATGGTATACTACTCCATAGATTATATCTACTCCATATATGGTATACTAGTCCTTAGAATGTATATGCCCACTAACTTGCTACCAACAAAGACTGGAGGGGTAAACTCCGTCGGAGCCACCGCCAGAGGGATCTCTACCTTCTCTAACATCTCCAACTTCATCACCACGATAAAGATGGAGTAGTCCACCTCTAGAGTACGGGTTTGTGGCAGTAGCTCTCTCTCTCTCTCTCTCTCTTGTTCTTCATAGATCTAGTACCATATGATCTTCCCTACATGATTATGGTCATATATGTAATTCCTATGTGGTGGCTCTTTATTCTACGATTTGATATTTGAGATTGGAATTTATCTATGTGTAAGATGTATTAACAGATGCATATGATGTACCATGTTCTTAGTTGCTTATTTTGATCCAACTTGTATGCAAGAACATGTGTGGGGGAAAGTGTGTGTTAGATGGAGTAACATGGTGGTGGTGATTGAATAGTGACATTTTGTTACCTCACTAGGGATTAAGTGAATTAATGTGCTATCATTATCTAGTGACAACTTGATAATCTTGTTTGTTCAAGGTAGCATATTTGTGATTCATACATCATGTCAAAGTACTTAACACTATGCAATGTTAATTCTTAATTTTAGATTTCTTAGAGTTTTCCCTTTCTAGAGGATTATAAGAGAGATGTGTTGCATCATCTCTATTTTAGGACGTGATGCCCATATGAATGCTTATCCAACACATAGTGATGTTCCACCAATATAATATCGATGATGAATTGTTTTATGTCCACTCAGCTTTAAAGAGAATAGACAAGTGAACCCATGAACCCCATTCCAAATTTTATCATCAGAAACAACCTACAACACTATTGTTGCAAATTTATTATCTAAAAAACAAAAATACTTTCTTTGTTGCAAATTACTTTATTTATTTTTCTTTACGATTTTACTTTACTTTACTTAGTTATTATTATTTCATATTATTAATATGAAACCTTGTGCTTGACAACCACACGATGGAGTTGGGGACACAAGGCAAAAACTTTTCTTTGCAGGTTGCTTGAGAAGAGAAGAAAAACATACTCTTTGCCATTTCCCCGAAAGTTCGATATAAACCCTTAATTCACCATTGTGGGGAAAATACGCTTGCGACAACACTCTGCACTTGGAGTCCCAATGAGTTGGTGCACACAAAGTTGTTGCCATTAGAAATTCAGAGGGCTTGCTAGATTTTGTTGGCAGCGCTACAAACCACAAAGATTCGTGGGACGCAGAGGCACCGAAATTATCTAAGGACTTGATCCTAGCAAATAGGAGCATCAAGTTTCTGATGAAGAAGAAGGGTTTAAGGGGATTCAATTTGGTGCATTGTTGGTTGGATCATATGATTCAACCTCTACAACACCATGGTGATCGGATGATGCACACAGTCTCCCTTGATAAAAAGGACAGCTTGAAGGTCTGATGACTACAAGTACACAGATCTTTTGTAGCTAGTTTCACAATAAAGATATCAATCCCACATGAAGAAGTAGGCAAAAGACTAAAATGCTTTTAACTAAAACTGAACGAAGTACTTAAGAAATAATTTTAAAATGGAAGAAAAATATAATTGTTTTAAGGATTATTTTTTGGGTTTTTGATTGAGCAAAGTAATTAAACAAACTAAAGTAAAACTTAATGCAGAAAGTAGGAATCACATATGTAAGAAAGCTTGGAACTACAATAGGGGAAAAGGCGTTCTCGGGGAATGGTGGATACACCGCTAGCACTTTAGACAGAGTAATCAAGATTATCATAGAAAATATTCTCATGACATATATGTTTGTGGGAGGAGCTCTATATATGGACGAATAGGCAGGAACCACTACAGTTGACAGGTAAACGACATCAATCGTATTAACTCGCTATTAAGGGATTTATCCCATGGCATGGACATGACTTGATGAGTTCTCCTTGCTTCCCCAAGTTAGTAGATAAGGAATGAAAAACTTTATAGTCATAGTAAGTGCTATCATCCCTCCATCTACCAACAAGTAATCCCCTTCATCAAGTCCTCGTAAGAGGCAAATATTATGTAGAGGTCCCAACCTAATAAGATAGAGATCCCTGTGTTTATAATGCTAGTCTATGGATCAATAGCTAGCATCCACGGTTTAAGATGTAATATCAAGAAACGAAGGTCATAATACAACTTTATAACCAGGAATAAAATATTTCATTATATCTTACATAGATCATTTGGCTATCTTATTACAATGCAACAGAATAACTATGTAGCATGGAGTCCTTCATCTTCAAAGTGCCCCAGGCAATCATGTTGGTTGTAGACTTGTAATCCTAATCAACACACTTCACTAACATCAAACAAACCTGCAACATAATAGGTTACAGCCACAAGGGTCAATACATTTGAATTGTATTGGAAAGTGATACTATGGTAGTATAGTGGAGTCTATCATCTATATGCATTTGGCTAAGTGGAGCTTAGGCTTGCTTTGCTCAAAATAAGGTTTTCCTTATAAGTTGAATACACTAAGTTTTTGTTTGGCAAAAATCCCAAGGAACAACCAACCGAATTGGTTAACCTTTAACCCTTGTTCAAACACAAGATTTTAACTTATAAATTGGGATGAGGAGATCCTTGATAGCTTCCATGTCTTGATGCTCAATTGTCTATTTCCGGGGACACAACTAAGTACTTAGATTTACTCTCGAGAGGTGGTGCACTTTCCCCACAAGACTCGACATGCATCGAGACAAGACCTTTCAGAAGCCTTCCCTTAGACCAAAATGGACGCGCTCCAAACCTATCACCCCCTACCACCAACTGTCCATTTGGCTAAGTTATTGCAACCTATATGATCCAGGCAGAGCCCATATTGCCATGTGGCTGCACTAGAAGCTTCTTAACATTTGGCATCTCAAATCCCTTTGTTCCTGGGTGGCTTTCCACAAGAGTGATACACAAGGTAGACCATATATATGGGCCTTGTGTAACCACTCAACATAACCCAAACATACCATTCCACCCAGGTGATTCATTCACTTAGTTGTTTTTATTAAGCAAAAACACAAGTCAAAGAGTTAGCAATAATTTCCATAGCATGTATATAATCCACCCTTGTTTGCTACTAGCTAGGCTAAGCATAATAGTAGCAAGAAATCCTAACTTAGGGAAAATGTACTAAGGCATCATCTACTAGGATTTCCCAAGGCATAGCTTAGTTAGTAAAATTCCATGCAAGTCCTACTCAAAATATCACTAATGCATAGTGAAAATAATAGGACAAAAGTATGAAGCACCACTTGCCTTTTTAGTAGAGAATATAGATTCACTCCTTGATATTTCAATGGTCACACTCTTCAAATTTCACTACAATTCAATCAAGGCACAAATTCAAACTAGCATTCAAACAATTCATCACATAAAATGAATAAACAAGGCAATGCATGCCAGCATGCAAAAGATTGTTTTATTTGGAAAGGTGGTTTCTAATAGGCTATAAACATTTTAAAACACCTATTGGTCATTTATAAAAGTGGCAAAACCATTTTAAATCAAGTTAGTGGAAATGGAACATTTAAATCATTTTTGTTTGCTAGAAATGATTTAAATCAAAGTAATAATTTCTAGTGTTTGACAAATATATTTTTAAACACAAAATGTTAGTGTTTATGGTCAAGGTGTTTAAAAACAAAATCATTTACAAAAGGTTTCACTCAAAAACCATTTTTAAATCAAGCACCATTTTTTATTTTACTAGAAAAGATTTTTATTCAAAGGAATAATTCCTTAGTGTTACAAACTGTACTTTTAAATACAAAAGTTGGTTTTTATGGTCAGTAGGTTCAAAACAAGCATTTGCAAAATATTTTAACCTAAAAACATTTTTAGAATAACTTTCATAATCAAAATAAGCCTAAACAAGTTTCTGCAAAAACAATAAATTTTCCAGAAGCAAAATGCTAAACTAAGGGCATGGTTGCAAAGGTTTCATTTTTCCGATTCCATTGATATAAAATTTGCAAACTTTGGACGTGTAGATTTAAAGTTATGAATTTTTGAAATCTAACCATCTAATAGACAAGTTTCTGTTTTTAAAACAAATCACTGGACACGTGGCTGAATCTTACTGGCTGATAACAGTTCGGTAGGATCGCGCGATGTAGACCGTAGGATTTAAGTGGGATCGTGTGGTGCAGATCAAACGTAACAGTTCGCTTAGGTGGATCTATCTACACCATGCATTCGTGATCTAACGGCTGATGAGCAAGTGACCATTGTCTGGCGGCGCTGGCGACGGCGGCGCGGTGGCGACGCTCTGCTAATGGCGTTCTGGCGCAACCAGGAAGCGAGGGAGAGGGGGATGTTGCTCACCAAGTTCACGACGACGTGCTGATGCTCGAGGTTGTCTTTGCTGGCGAAGGGGCGCACGAGGACGATGACAATTGCTCGCCGGAGTTCCTTCTGGCGACGGGCACACTCTATCGAAGAAGGAGGTGAGGCTACGGTGCACGCCAGAGCAAATAAAAGATGCTGTTAGATGCACAAGATCGTGGCGAGTACGAGGGCATCAATGAGAAAGAGAGGGGCGGAAGGAAACTACCTGGAGAGTTTGTTGGAGCGGATGCAGGCGACGATGGCACTCAGTTTTCGTCGTTGCCGAGGGTTCGGGGCACACGCGGGCGAGATGGAGCTACTGGGAGATGCGTAGGGAGGTAGGGAGCGTGATCATGGAAACCAGGGGTGGGGTCGGAGTGCCGTCGGGGACAGTGGAGTTCAACGAAAAATTGGCACAGCCTAGGGGCTCTCTGGTGGCGCTGGTTGAGGGGAAATGGAGAGGAGAGGGTGGCGGTTAAGAGGGCATCGTCGCTGGCGAGATTTACTCCTGCAATCAAATGAATTGAAGCCGCGATTTGAATGGCAGAAACGGCCGGGAGGAAACGGGGCGTGGTCGTCGCAGTGGGGAAGACGGTGACGGGGCACTGGGGTCGCCAAGTCAGCGAAAGAGAGGGGGGTTCGGTGGGGTCGTCTCGTTAGTGGCTACGTGGGTGTGGGTTCCGGTGAGAAAAATGATTCGGGGGAGAGTGAGAGTGGACTGCAAGTTGGGCCTGGGGCTTGTTGGGCTGGCTGGGCTGCTTCTTTTCTATTTTTTATTCTATGTTTCTTTTCTGTTTTGTTTTGATTCGAATGATTTAAACTCAATTTGAATTCATGTTTTTTCCAACCTTTTCTAAAGTTTTAGTATATTTTAATATTGTTTAACAAAGTATTTTAAAGTCCAAATTTAGAATATTTCTTTGTATTCTCTTGGGCTTTATTATTTATTTAAATAGACAATTTGTTTTTATTCAAACCATGTATTCAAGCCTTCATTTAAATTCATATTTTCATTAAACCCTTTTAGTAGGTTATTTATTCATTAATGCAAATAATTCACTTTGAATTATTATTTAAAATATTTTAATATGATTTAATGTTTATTTAAATTGGGCATTTTTCTTTATTCAAATGAAATAAAAAATGGACTTAATCCCATATAAATTTTATTGGAATATTCTTTATCCCTTTATTTTATTTGTATTATCTTTATTTCATTTGCTTATGGATTTAATTTAAATTTAAATTGTGTTCTAAATAATTTTCTTATTATTAGTTTAGGCAATTTGTCTTTATTTAAATAAAGTTGGATATGGTTCAAAGCCCATATAGTTTTATTTAAATAATCTTTTAATTCTTTTTATTATTTAATATATTCCATTTGTTTATGGTTTTGGCCAAGATTTAATTTGCCTTTTAAATATTCCTTATTTATTTATTTATTTCTTTATCTTGTAAAATCGATATCTTTTTATTTATAGTTCCAAAATTGGTGATTCCGATTTGTATAATTTTAATTAATATTTGTTTATCCTTTTAAATCTCTTTAGGATTAATTTGTTCACAATTTGGTATGGATTTTAATTAGGTGCTTTATTATCTTTGCAAATTATTTCCTTTTACCTTATTATATTCATAAGTTTTTATCCATGGCTCCAAATTGAAGGAAACCAATTTCTACGGTTTTATAATATTTTTGTTTATCATTCCTGATCATTTAAAATTGTTTGTTGATAGATTTTTATATGGATCAAATCCATATTCTTAGAGTAATCTTGGAAATGATTTCTTTCATTAGGTTTTTTAGGGTTTTGGTTTACTTTTCCAAATGTTTAAATTTTAAGATACATTCATTGATGAATGCATTTCACTTGATTGAAATTTGTTCGATTCCCTTTTATTCAAAGTTTGTTCAAGAAGGGTTTTGATGTTTCCATTTAGAAATAAAAAGTTTCTTTTCACCCTAAATTTCAACAATTATTTATTTTTCACATTTCAAAATTTGGAAAAATTTGGGATGTGACAGGCTACCACCCTTACAAGAAATCTCGTCCCAAGATTTGGGAAGGCTATAGGTTACAAGTTGGCTTCAAGGAAACTAGGGTACTACCACCCTTAAAAAGGTTTTCAACTAGATTACATCTTGGCTTACTTGGGGTTTTGATGTAACTTTCCTGGACACTTGTTTGCATAATGGCCTAGCTCTTTGCATTTGAAACAAATCACTTGGCTAATATCTTTATTTTCCTTTGGTATCATTGCCTCTTGTTTGTTTCCTTGGTTCTTCTTCTTTTATGTACATTCACTGGCATAGTGTCCCATCTCTTTGCAATGGTAGCATTGTACTTGGCTTTTGTCCTTCTTCTTATTTTTGGGTCTCTCCAAAGCTAGGAGTTCTTCTAGTTCATGTTCTTCATATTTCACCACAAATGTGGGAAACCTTTCTCTCTTCTTGGGGCAGTCACTAGAGATGTGGCCTTCTTCTCCACAATAGTAGCAACACTTTGTGGTCACTTTGGATGTGGCCTTATGAGGTATGGTTCTGACTTTGTTTTTATCCTTCTTGGTAGAAGTTGTTCCCTTTTGGAGGTTTCCAAACATTTGATGCATTCCATCTTGTTGCATTTGTTGAACTATAGGACAGATGGGGCATTGAAAAGGGACATGATCATTTCCTTCACATAGGAAACAAGTAGAGATGTAGGGCATTGTTTAGTTGGATGTTTCTCTTCACAGTTAGGGCATTGATCCACATGCTCTTTGTAAGTGTGTTCCATGTCTCCGCAAATATTGCAAGCTTGAGTTTCTCCTATAATATCATCCTTGATATCATTGTTGTCACAATCTCCTTGGGAAAGGTTGTCTCTCATGTTGATCATTTGATTGGTCATCCTTTGCAACAATTGGGATTGGATTTCCAAAAAAAATTGCATGGTTGGGTCTAACTCATTGTTGTTGGCTAAAAACTGAGTTGTCACTTGATTCAACTGGGCTTGAGTTGCTAGAAGTTGTTCTCTCATGTGCATCTCTTGGTTGCTGTTGTCACCATTCTTGTTGTTGGAGTCTCTTTGAGAAGTCATCTGTTTGGGTTGGATTGGGATTAGAATAGGCAAAAGATTTCTAGGGAAAGAATTCTACGCACACACAATAATTCACACAAGCAATGTGCAAGCAATCACAATCAAACATTACACTCAAACAACAAGGTTCAAGCACATTTTTAGGCAACAAAATATTTATGCTACACCACATAAGTTGGTGTGATCGATTTAAACTAAGCACTAGTATGGTGGTCCAACTATGGTTATCACTTGAGATCATTCCATTCTTCTTAGTTGTTGCTTCATGAATAAGATCATTGTATCTTTGGAAAAAAAAGCTTGTATCTTGGTCACTAAGCTTCAAAGGTGATGATGATTTCTTCTAAGTTGTGTTTCTTTAGTCTTCAAGTCTTGAGTATTATTCTTGTCTCATGTGTAGTCTTTAGTGATGTCTAAGTTGAATTCCTTGATGAAACTAAAGTTGAATTCATTTGAGTTGGTGAAGTCCTTTGCTCAAGTTGAAGTCTTTGCTCATGTTGAAGTATTTGCTCATGTTGAAGTATTTGCTCATGTTGAAGTCTTTGCTCATGTTGAGGTTTTGTCCATCAAGTTTGAAAAGGAAGAGATGTAGAATCAAAACCAAAAGGTTGAGGAAAGAGTTTACTAGATTGTTTGTAAATAAGTTTGAACAAATACAACTCCTATTTTTCTAAGCGGTTTTGTCCAATCCTAGGGTTACAATTCTCCAGGCAAAACAGTGCTCCGATACCATATGTAGAGGTCCCAGCCTGATAAGGTAGAGATCCATGTGTTTCCAATGCTAGTCCCTGATCAATATCTAGCATCCACGGTTTAAGATGTAATATCAAGAAACGAAGGTCATAATACAACTTTATAACCAGGAATAAAATATTTCATTACATCTTACAAAGCTCATTTGGCTATCTTATTACAATGCAGCAGAATAACTATGTAGCATGGAGTCCTTCATCTTCAAAGTGCCACAGTCAATCATGTTGGTTGTAGACTTGTAATCCTAATCAACACACTTCACTAACATCAAACAAACCTGCAACATAATAGGTTACAGCCACAAGGGTCAATACATTTGAATTGTATTGGAAAGTGATACTATGGTAGTATAGTGGAGTATATCATCTATATGCATTTGGCTAAGTGGAGCTTAGGCTTGCTTTGCTCAAAATAAGGTTTTCCTTATAAGTTGAAAACACTAAGTTTTTGTTTGGCAAAAATCCCAAGGAACAACCAACCGAATTGGTTAACCTTTAACCCTTGTTCAACCACAATATTTTAACTTAGAAAGTTTGATGAGGAGATCCTTGATATCTTCCATGTCTTGATGCTCAATTGTCCATTTCCGGGGACACGGCTAAGTACTTAGATTTACTCTCGAGAGGTGGTGCACTTTCCCCACAAGACTCGACATGCATCTAGAAAAGACCTTTCAGAAGCCTTCCCTTAGACCAAAATGGACGCTCTCCAAACCTATCACCCCCTACCACCAACTGTCCATTTGGCTAAGTTATTGCAACCTATATGATCCAGGCAGAGCCCATATTGCCATGTGGCTGCACTAGAAGCTTCTTAACATTTGGAATCTCAAATCCCTTTGTTCCTGGGTGGATTTCCACAAGTGTGATACACAAGGTAGACCATAGATATGGGCCTTGTGTAACCACTCAACATAACCCAAACATACCATTCCACCCAGGTGATTCATTCACTTAGTTGTTTTTATTAAGCAAAAACACAAGTCAAAGAGTTAGCAATAATTTCCATAGCATGTATATAATCCACCCTTGTTTGCTACTAGCTAGGCTAAGCATAATAGTAGCAAGAAATCCTAACTTAGGGAAAATGTACTAAGGCATCATCTACTAGGATTTCCCAAGGCATAGCTTACTTAGTAAAATTCCATGCAAGTCCTACTCAAAATATCACTAATGCATAGTGAAAATAATAGGACAAAAGTATGAAGCACCACTTGCCTTTTTAGTAGAGAAGATATATTCACTCCTTGATCTTGCAATGGTCACACTCTTCAAATTTCACTACAATTCAATCAAGGCACAAATTCAAACTAGCATTCAAACAATTCATCACATAAAATGAATAAACAAGGCAATGCATGCAAGCATGCAAAAGATTGTTTTATTTGGAAATGTGGTTTCTAATAGGCTATAAACATTTTAAAACACCTATTGGTCATTTATAAAAGTGGCAAAACCATTTTAAATCAAGTTAGTGAAAATGGGCCATTTAAATCATTTTTGTTTGCTAGAAATGATTTAAATCAAAGTAATAATTTCTAGTGTTTGACAAATATATTTTTAAACACAAAATGTTATTGTTTATGGTCAAGGTGTTTAAAAACAAAATCATTTACAAAAGGTTTCACTCAAAAACCATTTTTAAATCAAGCACCATTTTTATTTTACTAGAAAAGCTTTTTATTCAAGGGAATAATTCCTTAGTGTTACAAACTATACTTTTAAATACAAAAGTTGGTTTTTATGGTCAGTAGGTTCAAAACAAGCATTTGCAAAATATTTTACCCTAAAAACATTTTTAGAATAACTTTTATGATCAAAATAGGCCTAAACAAGTTTCTGCAAAAACAATAAATTTTTCCAGAAGCAAAATGCTAAACTAAGGGCATGGTTGCAAAGGTTTCATTTTTCTGATTCCATTTATATAAAATTTGCAAAAATTGGACCTGTAGATTTAAAGTTATGAGTTTTTCAAATCTAACCATCTAATAGACAAGTTTCTGTTTTTAAAACAAATCACTGGACACGTGGCTGAATCTTACTGGATGATAACGGTTCGGTAGGATCGCGCGATGTAGACCATAGGATTTAAGTGGGATCGTGTGGTGCAGATCAAACGTAACGGTTCGCTTAAGTGGATCTACCTACGCCATGCGATCGTGATCTAACGGCTGATGAGCAAGTGACCATTGCCTGGCGGCGCGGTGGCGACGCTCTGCTAACGGCATTCTGGCGCAACTAGGAAGCGAGGGAGAGGGGGATGTTTCTCACCATGTTCGCGGCGACGTGCTGATGCTCGAGGTTGTGTTTGCTAGCGAAGGGGCGCACAAGGATGATGACAATTGCTCGCCGGAGTTACTTCTGGCGACGGGCACACTCTGTCGAAGACGGAGGTGAGACTACGGTGCATGCCAGAGCAAATAAAAGATGCTGTTAGATGCGCAAGATCGTGGCGAGTACGAGGGCATCAATGAGAAAGAGAGCGGCGGACGGAAACTACCTAGAGAGTTCGCCGGAGCGGATGCAGGCGACAGTGGCACTCAGTTGTCGTTTGTTGCCGAGGGTTCGGGGCACGCGCGGGAGAGATGGACATACTGGGACATGCGTAGGGAGGTGGGGAGCGTGCTCGTGGAAACCAGGGGCGGTGGGGAGGTAGGTACTAGCCGGAATCGGGGTCGGAGTGCCGTCGGGGACAGTGGAGTGCAACGAGAAATTGGCACAACCTGAGGGCTCTCTGGTGGCCCTAGTTGAGGGGAAATGGAGAGGAGAGGGTGGCGGTTAAGCGGGCGTCGTCGCTGGCGAGA
The DNA here is from genome assembly GCA_916181665.1 of Avena sativa. Classification (NCBI taxonomy): domain Eukaryota; kingdom Viridiplantae; phylum Streptophyta; class Magnoliopsida; order Poales; family Poaceae; genus Avena; species Avena sativa. Next base: position 277,669,441 of record OV702280.1, read on the forward strand.
TTTACTCCTGTAATCAAACGAATTGAAGCCACGATTTGAATGGCAGAAACGGCCGGGAGGAAACGGGGCATGGTCATCGCGGTGGGGAAGACAGTGATGGGGCAGTGGGGTCGCCAAGTCAGCGAAAGAGAGGGGAGTTCGGTGGGGTCGTCTCGTCAGTGGCTGCGCGGGTGTGGGTTCCGATGAGAAAAATGATTCGGGGGAGAGAGAGTGGGATGCGAGTTGGGCCTGGGGCTTGTTGGGCTGGCTGGGCTGCTTCTTTTCGATTTTTTATTCTATGTTTCTTTTCTGTTTTGTTTTGATTCGAATGATTTAAACTCAATTTGAATTCATGTTTTTTCCAACCTTTTCTAAAGTTTTAGTATATTTTAATATTGTTTAACAAAGTATTTTAAAGTCCAAATTTAGAATATTTCTTTGTATTCTCTTAGGCTTTATTTTTTATTTAAATAGACAATTTGTTTTTATTCAAACCATGTATTCAAGCCTTCATTTAAATTCATATTTTCATTAAACCCTTTTAGTAGGTTATTTATTCATTAATGCAAATAATTCACTTTGAATTATTATTTAAAATATTTTAATATGATTTAATGTTTATTTAAATTGGGCATTTGTCTTTATTCAAATGAAATCAAATATGGTCTTAATCCCATATAAATTTTATTGGAATATTCTTTATCCCTTTATTTTATTTGGATTATCTTTATTTCATTTGCTTATGGATTTAATTTAAATTTAAATTGTCTTCTAAATAATTTTCTTATTATTATTTTAGGCAATTTGTCTTTATTTAAATAAAGTTGGATATGGTTCAAAGCCCATATAGTTTTATTTAAATAATATTTTAATTCTTTTTATTATTTAATATCTTCCATTTGTTTATGGTTTCGGCCAAGATTTAATTTTGCTTTTAAATATTCCTTATTTATTTATTTCTTTCTCTATCTTATAAAATCCATAACTTTTTATTTATAGTTCCAAAATTGGTGATTCCAATTTGTATAATTTTATTTAATATTTGTTTATCCTTTTAAATCTCTTTAGGATTAATTTGCTCACAATTTGGTATGGATTCTAGTTAGGAGCTTTATTAGCTTTGGAAAATATTTCCTCTTACCTTATTATATTCATAAGTTTTTATCCATGGCTCCAAATTGAAGGAAACCAATTTCTATTGTTTTAAAATATTTTTGTTTATCATTCCTGATCGTTTAAAATTGTTTGTTGATAGATTTTTATATGGATGAAATCCATAGTCTTAGAGTAATCTTGGAAATGATTTCTTTCATTAGGTTTTTTAAGGTTTTTGGTTTACTTTTCCAAATGTTTAAATTTCAAGATACATTCATTGATGAATGCATTTCACTTGATTGTTGGATTCCCTTTTATTCAAAGTTTGTTCAAGAAGGGTTTTAATGTTTCCATTTAGAAATAAAAAGTTTCTTTTCACCCTAAATTTCAACAATTATTTATTTTGTTTATTTATTTTTCACATTTCAAAATTTGGAAAATTTTGGGATGTGACATATTAAGAGGTGCACAACTCTCAACATCAATATGAAGACAATTAACACGTACACGTAATGAAGTATAACATGATAATCCCTATCTTATCTTAATAAGATGCTAGGATTTCTCTTCTCCCCAAGAACTAATGATCTACTCAGACATGGAGGCAAACATCATCATGGCAATGATAATGGAAACAATTATAGATGAAAAGTTCTTGTATAAACCCACAACTAGTACTAGAATTACAACAAGATCTAGACGGGGTGTAGATGGGATGGATGGAGATGTTGGTGATGCAGCGGTTGATGAAGGTGAAGATCGATGCCTTGGCCTCCCAGATCTGCGTAGGGTGAAGATGGATCCCTTGGGCAAGTTCCCCCTCCAGATCCCTTCCGGAGGTGAGGTTTTTGGCGATTTCTGGGTATTCTGTATGTCGTCTCTTCGATCCAATTACACGGGGAAAAACTATTTGAGGATGCGGTGGCGGCGACAACTATACGGCAGGAACTATACGGCCGAAAAAGTGTTCCCGCCGTATAGTTGGTCGTTAAACCTACCGGTTGCTGCGATCACCTTGGGTTTTCTTCTGGTGTTATTGATATTTCCCAAATTAGCAATTTACGCTATTTTTTACTCCTTTTCGCTCCAATTCAACTGGTCCAAGGATTGTGTCCATCGTATCCATCATCTGTTCTGATCCTGGTGAAAATAGACATAAAAGATGCACGTGAACGCCATAAAATACCAAGATCCTACCACTATAGTGCAAAATAATAATATAAAACATGATGCAAATATGCACTCATCAACTTCCCCAAGCTTAGACTCTTGCTCGTCCCGAGCAAGGTCAGCTTAATGGATGTGATCCTCATATTCATGAAGCCGAGTCGATAAAATAAATGAGGCAGTTGCCACATGTGTTTATCGTATATGATACATAGGAATAAGTTCATGAATAGTACCTTACTTGAACCATCCGAATAATATTAGCAGGCTTCCACACCTTAGCATTTAACAGTTCACAAAATATTACTCTCAATATGATGTAAAAGTGTATCAGTTCGACCAAATGAGTTAGCAAGGTAGTCCCAAGTGTTTTAGGATTAACATATTCACTTGGGATTTAAAATCTCAAACGTTCCTTTATCTCACCACAAGATAGTGGTGTATGCCTATTTTCTCTTTGCACATTTTCTTTTCTCTTTTTTATATATGCTCACACTTTTGTTTAAGTGTTGTTCAAAGGAGCTAGCCATACATTCCACTTCATGAAGGAATTCAAAGATCAATAATCTCAATTATCAAATTCCAATTGTATATGAAGCATCTTTATAGCTTGGATACTCTACCTCGTCTTGTTCTCACTCTAATTTGGTAGCACTTTTAATTTTCCCTTGTTCAAGGTTTCTTTCTCAACTTGATTGATTAGATAGTTTTTAATTTTGTAAATCAAACCATGAACCTAAAACATATTGACTAAATTATCTTTGTATGTTCCATTAATACCAATGGTGTGGAAGACTCCTATTGCTATCATCAAGTGCAAGTAAAATTATACTCAATACATTCACATATATAATAAGATAAGCACAAACTCAATAATGCTTCATATATGATAATAAACTCGGATTTCATAAAAGGGATCGACTATTCCTGAAGGGAATTCTAATGATGCACAATTTTATTTCTAAGCTCGAACTAGTGCAAAACTAAAATATTAATATAAAACTTATAAGATAGATTACAAGGTCTTAAATATCTCACCAAGCTTGGAATCAAGCCAGGAGGGATCAAATAACTCCTTGTTGGTACCTATTCCTTCTCATGGGTGAGAATAACATTGCCTTCTTCCCTTGTGTTGCAAGCCTTAACTATGCTTGCAAGGCGGCTGCTGAGCTAGGCCATGTCGAATTGAAGCTTCAAAATATTCTTCTGGAGGAATTTCTTGTCATCTGTCAACTCAAAAACAGTTTTGATTAAGAAACCAACTCTACCATCGATGCCATTGACCTTTTGCTCAAGGTCTTTGCTCATCATCCAGTAGGAGTCAATCCCTTCTCCAATAGTTTCAACACATGCTTTTGAGGCTTTTTCCAATTGATAGATCTTATCATGAATCTCATATGGCCGCACCTTCTTAGACTTGAGAGGTGATGGACTGAGAGGAGGTTTATAATAAGATCCTATGTTGTGATGATAAATATTAGGGGGATACTCATCCTTGCTCTTTTCCTGCTCTGCTTGTCTCATCATCTCCATCCTCTGCGGGAACATGTCCTCCCAATTCGGGAGAGGCTTGATCTCCGTGCTAGATGGCGATGATGCTTCTTTAGGTTCTACTTCATTGATCCTCTTCACGGGCTTCTCTTCTTTATTCCTCCAAATCTTGTTGACATGAAAAGGTTGCATGGATTCGCTGCACAGATATTTTTAGAAGGAGCTTGTATAGGGATGGCGATGATTTTTCAAGGCTGGAGGCTATAGCTCTGCGAAAACTTAATGAAAAAGGTTAGATTCAATCATATTTAAAAGGGGAGGTCGAAAACCCTAGCCGCCGTCCATAACGAGCAACTATACGGGCGCGACCCGTATATGTCCCGTCGTATAGTTGAGAACCCACTTATATTTCACTTATATGGTGGTACCAACTATACGACCGCAACTATATGGACGAGAATTTTATTCCCTCTGTATTGTTGGTCGTTAAACATATTGTATCCTGCAATAAAAATTCGGAGATGGCTAGATAACTATATGACCGTGACTATACGGCCGGAAATTTTATTCTGGTCGTATAGTTGGTCATTAAACCTACTAGAAACACCAAAAGTTACCTGTCACTTCGATAATTCTTTATTAATCTGAAACTTAATGAAATACCAAGTTTTGACAGAAAAATAACAGCTTAAATTTTCAACCAACATTAACATCCATTGAACGGGATTTTAGCATTTACCAAACTTCTTATATTTGACTAGAGATTTAAGTATTCCTTATTCAACACAAGCTTAACTAAAACTTAATTGAAAGTTTAAAACTTTACTCAAACCTTTATTTCACATGGGTTTCCTCCCATGAAGCGCTCTTTTAGGTCAATAGCTTGACCATGATGTTGCTCATTTAGGCTCGATTTTATCCTTGCTACAGTTGCCATTCCTTTTATATTTTTGCTTAATCACCTCTTCTAGGGTGATCACACGTATGGTGACTGCACTTATATATTCTTTTGCTCGATAATGCTTCAAACGTTGTCCATTCACCACCCATGAAAGAGAGGGTGTTTTTCCCTAGAGCTTCACCGCTCCCGATGAATAGGCTTCTTCAACTATATAGGGGGCTTCCCACTTTGATCTGAGCTTTCCTGGAAACAACTTAAGAAGAGAATTATAGAGCAACACATTCCATCCTTTTACTTTTTATTTAAACAATCTAACATTTTCATAAGCCTCACTTCTAAACTCATCTAAAGCATGAATATCTAATAAACGTTTTTCTCATGCTGCTTTAAAATCATAGTTTAAGTTCTTGATTGCCCAAAAGGCTCTGTGTTCCAATTCTAAAGGTAAATGGCACGCCTTACCATAAACCATCTTGTATGGTGTCATACCCATTGGATTCTTAAATGTAGTACGATATGCCCAAAGAGTGTCATTCAACTTGTATGAACAATCTTTTCTTGATTTATCCACCGTCTTCTCGAGTATGGTCTTTAATTCTCGATTGGAGAGTTCCACTTGACTACTTGTTTGAGGATGATATGGTGAAGCAACGCGGTGAGTCACTCCATATTTGTAAAGGATTTTCCTGAAAGTTCCTTTCATAAAATGAGAACCACCGTTAGTGATTAAAAATCTAGGGACTCCAAACCTGGGGAATATGACATCCTTGTTCATCTTCACGGAAGTAGATGCATCTGCATGGCTTGTTGCAATAGATTCAAACCATTTAGTGACATAATCGACAACAACAATAATATGAGTGTAACCATTTGATTCTACAAAAGGTCCCATGTAATCCATTCCCCATACATCAAAGGGTCCAATTATAAGACTATAATTCATTGCCATATCATGTCTTCTACCTATATTACCCCTTTTCTAGCAAGCATCACAATGTTCTACATACATGTGTCCATCCTTGAACAAGGTGGGCCAATAGAATCCGGATTGAAGTACCTTAGCTGCAGTTCGCTTACCTGCATGATGTCCTCCATACAGGCTGTCATGACAAGCTTGCAAAATTGCATTCATTTCATGGTGGGAACACACTTTCGAATCATTCCATCAGGTCCATGATGATATAAATAAGTATCATCCCAAAAGTAATATTTAATATCATTAAAGAATTTCATTCTTTGATTTCTTGTCATACAAGGAGGTAGAAATTTTCCTGCAAGATAGTTAGCATAATCCGCAAACCAAGGATCAGCGATATCAACATTCGCTAAATATTCTCCTGGAAATGACTCATTTATAGGTACGGGGTCAATGATTATTCCCTCCACTCTAAACAGATGATCTGCTACCGGATTATCCTTACCCCTCCTATCTACTATTTGCAAATCATATTCTTATAGTAATAAGACCCATCTAATCAACCTGGGTTTCGTATCCTTTTTCACAAGGAGGTGACGCAAAGCTTGTTGATCTGTATGAATGTAACATCCCAAAAATCATGAATTATAAAGTTTGCATATCATTCATGCATTCATAAGTATTTGGATCATTATCAAATAAGATTTCAAAATAGAAGCCAATTGTTGCCTATTATTTTATGTAGGAAAGGAAATGGCTTTATTTTCCACTCTCAAATTATGAGAATACTTTGTTTCAACCAGAAAGGTTAGAATGATGATTTCAAAACTTGCTCAAATTTTCAAAACAAGAATCTAACCAATTTCAATGCCTAATATAAATAAATAATTAAGGCATGGATTTATTTTATTTTCAATGGGACAATGTATTTTTGAGTAAACAGCAATGTTTTATACTCAAATATGGGCGTGGTTCACTTTACAAAAATCTAGAGGAAGTTTGAATTCAAACTAATTTGAATAGCATTTGAAAATGATTTCAGAAAATCAAATCAGAAATAGAAAAGGAATAAGAAAATAAGAAAAGGCCGGCGCCACCATTCCAGCCCAACAACAGATGCGGCCCAAAAGCCAGCCCACCCGGGTTTCCCCCTCCTCTCTGTTTCTCACCCGCGCTCTCAACCCCCTCTCGCTGACGCTCCGGTCCCACTTGCCCCGTCATCATCGTCCCCAAACCCCGCCCATGACCAGGCCCTCCGCCGTTTCCTCCCCGTGTCACTGCCGTTGATTGCGTGAGTTATTGTCGTTGATTCGCCGAGTAACTCCTCGCCCAACTCCGGCTACTTAAACCCCACTGCCCCTGATCCATTTCCCCCCACTCAATTTCCTCTGAACGTTGTCAGGTTGCTCGCTTCTCTCATCGCATCGCCACTGTCCCGACGAACTTCGGCGACCGATTGCGGTAAGCCTCATGCGCGCCTCGCTCTCTGACCCATGCGAGCTTGTTCGCTATCACCTTGTGCATCTCCTAACACCTCTGGTACGTGCTAGGGTGATCCAGAATGTCGCCAACGTCAACGACTGCGCGTGCCCGACGAAGAGCTCAACTCCGACGAGCACACACGGTGAGCCTAGCCTTCCCCTTCCTCTCTGGTTCATGCTTGCACACTCGCAGCTTCAGTGCGCGTCTAACGCTGCCCTCCTTTTCCTCTCCCGTGCCTTCTAGCGCCCCTAGCGACGACGACCGAGCACACCTGAAGCCGCCTGCAATTCCGACGAGGAAGCACAGCCATGTCTGTGCGCCCCGACCCCGTCCACCTGCACGTTGAGCTTCGCCATGTCTCCACGACCTCGGTAAGCATCCGCATCCTCGCCTTTGCCCTCTGGTCTCGCCGGAACTTCACCGGCAGACACGCAGCCGCCACGGAGGCCATTTGCGCCGCCCGTGAATGGTCAGTGTGATGTGGTCCGCTGGATCTAAATCCAGTGGATGCGATTAGATCAACCTGTGAAGGGGTATGATGCGATCTGGTGCGTTATATTAAGTTAGATCCAACGGTGCGGACGCGTGATCCAGAGCGAACCGGTACGCTCCAATCAGACGCTGCCGCGTGTCAGGATTTTCGATTTAAAATTTAGATTTGATTTAATTAGATGATTAAACTTGTAAATTTAATAAATTTTGTTCTGTTTAGCCAAAACATACAAATAATATATCATTGGAATCACAAAAATAAATCCTACACATATGTAGGCTTAGTTTAGTGATTTGCTTCTGTTAAATTAGAATTTTATGCAGAGACATTTGTAGGACTATTTTGTGTATAAAAATTATTTGGAAAATGTTTTAAAAGCCAAATTAAGTTTATTTGGTGTATAAATGTTTAGTTTATTGTTCAGTACTGTTTTACTTGTCTTGTTTAGTTTAGAAAAATCATCACATGGCATTTGCATGCATTCATATATTTTTTCTTGATTATTTGAAATATGAATTTGGTGCTATCAATTTATGTGTAGATTTTGGTGCTAGTGGTGACTGTGAGGATTGTTGTTACTCCCCCAACTACCAAGGCAAGTGGTGCTTCATAATTTTTCCCAATATTGTGACTATGTATTAGTGATATTTTGTATAGGGCTTGCATGATAATTTTTGCTAAGTATCTATATGCTATGCTTGGGAAATCCTAGTAGTTGTAGAATTGTTAGAATTTTCTTTAAGTTAAGATACTTGCTATTGCCATGCTTAGCCTAGCTAGTAGCAACCAAGGGTGGATTATATACATGCTATGGAAAAATATTGCTAAGTCTTTGACTTGTGTTTTGCTTAATAAAACAACTAAGTGAATGAAACACCTGGGTGGAATGGTATGTTTTGGTTATGTTGAGTGGTTACACAAGGCCCATATCTATGGTCTACCTTGTGTATCACACTTGTGGAAAGCCACCCAGGAACAAAGGGATTTGAGATGCCATATGTTAAGAAGCTTCTAGTGCAGCCACATGGAATTATGGGCTCTGCCTGGATCATATAGGTTGCAATAACTTAGCCAAATGGACAGTTGGTGGTAGAGGGTGATAGGTTTGGAACGCGTCCATTTTGGTCTAAGGGAAGGCTTCTGAAAGGTCCTGTCTTGGTGAAAATCAAGTCTTGTGGGGAAAGTGCACCACTTCTGCAGAAGGAAGAATCTAAGTACTTAGCTGTGTCCCCGGAAATGGACAATTTGAGCATCAAGACATGGAAGCTATCAAGAATCTCCTCATCCCAATTTCTAAGTTAAAAACTTGTGGTTGAATAAGGGTGAAGGTTCACCAATGTCTATTGGTGGTTCCTTGGGAGTTTTTGCCAAACAAAAACTTAGTGTTTTCAACTGATAGGTAAAACCTATTTTGAGCAAAGCAAGCCTAAGCTACACTTATCCAAATTAATGTAGAAGCTAGATACTATTATTCTACTAAGGTATCACTTGCCAATACTATTTCAATGTATTAACCCACTGTGGCTGTAACTTGTGATGTTGCAGGTTACTCTGATGAGGATTAGGGTTATGAGTCTACACTCAACATGCTTTCCTGTGGCACATGAAGATGAAGACTTTTATTTATATTGTTAAGTTAAACTCTTGTACTATCCTATGGCTATGGAGTTGTAAAAGACTATGTTATCTCTGGAATGACGATGTAATAATGACCTTTGTTTCTGTGTACTTCATCTTAAACTGTGGATGCTAGCATTTGATCCAGGGACTAGCATTGCAATCACACAGACCTTTACCTCTATAAAGGTGGGGTTTTACAATGAACTATTACCTTAGAATTAATGCTGTAAGGTCTAAATTTGTCGCGAGCAAAAATTATAGCTAGGAACTCTTTTTCTATAGTAGCATAATTTTTCTGAATCTTATTATGAGTTCTACTATTGTAATGAATAACATTTAAGTTCTTTCCGCCTCGCTGTCCTAACACAGCTCCTAAAGCCTAGTCACTAGCATCACACATGATTTCGAAAGGTTCATCCCATTTTGGAGATTGCTTGATAGGTGCTGAAACTAATTTGTTTTTAAGGTTTTCAAAAGCTGCAACACAGTCATGATCTAAGTAGAACAGGGTATCTTTCTCAAGAAGGTTAGTGAGAGGCATAGCTATTTTAGCAAAATCTTTATAAAACGTTTATAAAAACCTGCATGTCCCAGAAACATTTTTAAGTTTTTTATGTCCTGGGATGCTGGAAGATTTTCTATAGCATTTATATTAGACTTATCTATTTCTATACCCTTCTCTGAAACCTTATGTCTAAAAACTTTACCTTCTCTTACCATGAAACGACATTGCTCCCAACTCAAAACCAAATTTGATTGCATGCATCTTTGTAAAACTTTGGTTAAATTGTAGAGACAATTATCAAATCTTGTTCCACAAACAATGAAATCATTTGTTAGAACTTCCATAGTCTTCTCAACAAGATCATCAAAGAATTTTAAAACACATTCTTGAAAAGTTGTAGCTACGTTACATAAGCCAAACAGAATTAATCTATAATCATATGTGCCATAAGGACAAGTGAAAGTTGTTTTATCTTAATCTTGTGGTTGTATAGAAATTTGAGAATAGCCGGAATACCCATCAAGAAAACGGAAATAAGAGTTATTACTAAGTATTTCTAAAATTTTATCCATAAACGGTATAGGTTTATGATTTTTCTATGTCTCGCGGTTTAGTTTCATAAAATCAATGCACATGCGATATCTAACAATAGGTTTTATAGGAACTAGCTCACCATCCTTATTCATAGCAGCATCAAGACCACCTTGTCTTGGTATGCAATGAGCTGGGCTAACCCATTTACTGTCAGAAATAGGATATATTATGCCAACATCTAATAAGATTATAACTTATTTTCTCACTACTTCCTTCATTTTCGGATTAAGCCTTCTATGTGTGTCAACTACTAGTACAACATCTTCAAGCATGGCAATCTTATGTGTTATAATAGAGGGATCTATTCCTTTAATATCACTTAGAGTATATCCAAATGCTTCACGATGTTTGATCAAGACTGGAATGAGTTTATTTGTTTCATTTCTGATAAATTTTTAATAACAATAACAGGACATTTATTTTCATTATCTAAGAACTCATACCTCATATCGTCTAGAAGTCGTTTCAATTCAATTGGCGGAGGTTCGTCATCTCCTTTTCTTACTAGTTCTTCATAATCATGTGGATTTTGTGCTTACGGAATGGAATCAAGGTAATCACCCATGTATTCTCTTTCCTCATCATTTGGTACCTCCTCCCAATTAATTAGGCTCCTCTTCAGTTCATCTTGCGGAGTGCTAAAATGAATTGCGGCTATCTTGGCAATCATTTTCCCTTCCATGATATCTTCCTCTTCATATGGCCTCTTCTTTAGTTTGGCGAAGTGGAATGTCATTTCCTCTTCTCCAAACAGCATTGAAATAGTCTCCTTCTTATTATCAATTCGAGCTTTGGTTATGGAGACAAAAGGCCTGCCTAAAAGGAGAGGACAAAAAGAATCTCGAGGCATATCAACAGTATGAAAATCAAGGGGGTACATAAGTGTTCCAATAAATACATAGATATTTCTAATAACACCTTCCGATTTTATACTAGTTCTATTTGACAATTTAATAGTAGTATCTACCGGTTCCACATCTGTATTATTTAAATTGTAGTGAAGTTCCTCATAAAGTGATAAAGGTATAATATTTATAGTGGAAATCGGTTCACAAATTATGTATAAAGTTTCCCCAAAATATATAGGAGTCATAGGCTTAGAAGTTTCATTACCTCGTACCTTCCCTTCGATGAATTATGAAGTTTCAAGTTCTAGCGTAACCACTTCATTATCCATAGTTCGTGCTTCCATAAGATCCTTCAATATAACAATATTTGAATTAGTAGCATCGGGGTTCTTTCTGGTTTCTTTAATCTTCTCTTTATGTGTTCTTCCTCTCTGCGCTTTTTCTTGATATTCTCTTGAATAGGTTCACAGGAAAACTCTACTATTGGTGCACTTTTTCTTGCATGCTTCTTTTCTTCGAGGGGCCTATAAGATTTCCATTCTGTAGGTACCTATAGATGCCATGCATAATTCTCAATAATTTTCTTTACTGAGTAGGAATCAATACCAAGGGTTTTAATCATTGCACAAGTCTTTTCATCTGCAAGAAAATCATTAACACAATCATATTTAGAAGAACTATTCATAATGCTCTCCTCATCTTTAAGATTTTCTATTGTCTCCCTCATTTTCATTACTAATTTCCAGGCTTCATCATAGGTATAGGATAGAAAACTACCATTAGAAGCGGTATCTAATCTCGTTCTATTTTTATCATTAAGCCCTCCATAAAAAGTGTGAGTGATTAACCAATCAGGCAAACGATGATGGGGGAAATTATCTAGATAACTTTTATACCTCAGATAGCCTTCATATAAACTCTCGTCAGGACTATTTTTGAAACTAATAATAATACCTCTCATCCTGTGAGCTTTGCTTTCTAAGTAATATTTTGATAGGAAACTGGTTACCAATTCCTTCCAAGTCCTTGGTGCCTCTACACAAAAATATCTATACCAGTTGCAAACATTATTTGAGAGTGTTTGTCTAAACAACTGGACTTTAACACTATCAATATTACAGTTATTGAACATAAAGAAACCAAAAACATCTTCAAAGAATTGTAAGTGCCCATATGGACTCTCTTCAACGGTTCTTGCAAATTTCTTAAAGTGTAGCAATTCAAGTAATAAAGGATGGATCTCAATACCATCCGGGTTTATGCTTTTGTTGACAGCTATACAATCTTCCATGGGAAAACCCATTTTCCTAACTTCCTCTAGCTGGATTAAATGCTGAGTGTTGTCCATTATTATGGTCCTGCAACTGAAATCAAAGATTAGTACAACGAAAGTAAATAACTAAAAGTAAAGTGACTTATAGAACTAAGCTCCCCGACAACGGCGCTAGAAAATAGCTTGATGACTGCAAGTGCACACGATGGAGTTGGGGACATAAGGCAAAAACTTTGCTTTGAAGGTTGCTTGAGAAGAGAAGAAAAAGATACTCTTTTCCATTTCCCTGAACGTTTGATATAAACCCTTGATTCACCATTGTGGGGAAAATACGCTTGCTACAACACTCTGCACTTGGAGTCCCAATGATTTGGTACACACAAAGTTGTTGCCATTAGATAGCCAGAGGGATTGCTATCTTTTGTTGATGGCACTACAAACCACAAAGATTCGTGGGACGCAGAGGCACCGGAATTACCTAAGGACTTGATCCTAGCAAACAGGTGGAGTTTCTGATGAAGAAGAAGGGTTTAAGGGGATCCTATTTGGTGCATTTCTGGTTGGATCATATGATTCAACCTCTACAACACCATGGTGACTGGATGATGCACATGGTGTACCTTGATAAAAAGGATAGCTTGAAGGTATGATGATTACAAGTACACAGATCGTTTGTATCTAGTTTCAAAATAAAGATATCAATCCCACATGGAGCAGTAGGCAAAAGACTAAAATGCTTTTAATTAAAACTGAACGAAGTACTTAAGAAATAATTTTAAGATGCAAGAAAAATATAATTGTTTTAAGGATTGTTTTTGGATTTTTGATTGAGCAAAGTAATTAAATAAACTAAAGTAAAACTTAATGTAGAAAGTAGGAATCATGTATGTAAGAAAGCTTGGAACTACAATAGGGGAAAAGGCGTTCTCGGGGAATGGTAGATACACCGCTAGCAATTTAGAGAGAGTAATCAATATTATCATAGCAAATATTCTCATGACATATATGTTTGTGGGAGGATCTCTATATATGGACGAATAGGCAACAACCACTGCACACATGATCCGTCATAACCACAGCTGACAGGTAAACGACATCAATCGTATTAACTCACTATTAAGGGATTTCTCCCATGGCATGGACATGGATTAATGAGTTCTCCTTGCTTCCCCAAGTTAGTACATAAGGAATGAACAACTTTATAGTCATAGAAAGTGCTATCATCCCTCCGTCTACCAACAAGTTATCCCCTTCATCAAGTCCCCATAAGAGGCAAATATTAATAGGTGCACAACTCTCAACATCAAGATGAAGACAATTAACACATACACGTAATGATGTATAACATGATAATCCCTATCTTATCTCAATCAGATGCTAGGATTTCTCCATCTCCCCAAGACTTAATGATCTCAGACATGGAGGAAAACATCATCATGGCAATGATAATGGAAACAATTATAGATGAATAGTTCTTGTATAAATCCACAACTAGTACGAGAATTACAACAAGATCTAGATGGGATGTCAACACCCGGATTTTTAATCCCAGATGCCTGTTATGCCATACATCGCAATCCCAAGATTACCATTTTTGCAAGACATAACAGATTGGTACCATAGTTCATCATCCATTACAAACCATAATAAAGGTCTTACAAATAAAGGATCTCATGATCTAGTCTTAATACAATCAATGCAGCGGAATATATAATAATGGTAGCGTAGTCGAAGCTCCATCTTCAGGGTCACAAGAAATGCTGGCGATGGGAGATGATCCTAGTGGTCATAGACTTCCTGTTGTCCATCATCCTGGTAGTCCTCCTCATAGTCTGGCCACGGGAATAACCAGGGACAAAGCCATGAGTACTCCTTAAGTACTCGCAAACTATCACTAACAAGTAAAGTAGTTCGAGTAGGAATCCTAAGCTATAGGTTTATTTGCAAAAAGCTAGGTTTAGTTCATACTGAGTTCACAAGTAAAGAAAACTAGTTTAATGTTCTCCAACACCTAAGTGGGACTTAGTTTTCATGTTCACAACCCTGTTATGGTCAAGTCAAAGTCATAGTTCATTTCATGAGTCATTTTGAAAACATCTAACGACGGAACAGTATGGCCACTCCAACTGTCCATGACCGTGGACGCGACTATTCGAATAGTTTGACACTCTGCAGAGGTGGTACACATTCACCACAACATTCGATACATTCGTCAGGAATAACCCTGAATCATCATACTATGCGGATAATCAATCCTAACCTTTCAATTACACACCCTAGTATAGGCACCTCCCCTATGAGTTTGGCCTCCCAACCATGACCATCTGTCATCTTGGGAACTGCATAGGTGGACATTCATCACGAGGTAGCCTCAACTCAAACCTCTTCCGCTAGGGAACCCATACTAAGACATATAAACTTCCATTCAAGCCCTACCCAAATTCGGGTATTATGGTTGTACGGTAAAATTGGAATGGCATCGCATCCAAACCCAACCATCAGCTTTTATAAAGGGCTAAGGCTCATGCTCAACATTTTCATCATCAAATCATCTTGTTTTCATAACACATGTCAAAACATTTCAATAGAATGAATCTTCATTCCAAGGTTTTCATAATCATTTTCACCAAGTATTCCCATCTAAAGTGATCAACTTTTATGCTTAGCACTAGCCACTAAAGCTAATGAGGGGTGCTATCAAGTGTGACTATCCAAACCTAGTCTCATGCCTTAGTATGACATCTAGTTTCTAACTACTTAGGCCTAGTTTTATGCTCTTTATGCTATCTATACCATCTTTCCAAAACTCACAAATCACTAACTAAAAGTAATAAAGAACTTTGGTAAAAATAAAAGAATAAAGCTTGCAAGTAAAACTGGGATTTGGTATAATCAAGGTTGCATAACCAAAGCATGCCTAATGCATCTAGCTTGCATAGTTCACTTGTAGTGTTAGGCTTGCATTAGGTAGATTGCCTTGATTGGTGCAGTGGTTGAAGTTTTCTTCTTCTTCCTCGTAGTACTCCTCCTCCTCGTAGCCTTGGTCGGTACTAGCATCTATAAATGAATACAAGGTACACAATCACCAAACAATACTTAACTACCTCTATTTGGCACACAAAGGTTCACACTAGATTATCTAGCATCATCATAATCATCACATGAAATAAAGACCTAGTCCTTTTTATTTTATTTTGGAAAAGTAATTTCTACTCACTGAAAACTACTTAAGATTTAATATTCTCCAATTAAAATATGGGATCATGTTGACACATGTCATCACCACATATTCTAATACTTGGGAATGTGATTCAAAGTGATGGTCATATTTTATAAAGTTTAAAATTACTATTTTATATAATTAAAGTGACTAGAAATGCCTCTATAGCATTCTTTTGGTACTAGTCCAAGATCACTACATGTAAACCTAAATATTTTTACATATTCAGATAGATCTTGTCAAATGTGATTTTTTAGAGTTGGAATCAACTCAAAAGCATTTATGGTTGATTATTGAAAAATGTTTGAATGTGGAAAAGTCTCTCTCTTGTTATTTTTACTATAGGTGATCTATAATTTCAAATGGTTTGAATCCAACGGGCTTGGATTGATAATTTGAATACCTTTCTAGCAAAATTGGAATCATGCAATTTGGTTTAGTACATCTCCTTGAATTGATTTTTGAATCTACTGACATAGCTAGGGTTTGAATAAAATAGAAAATATCTATTTGAATTACTGGGCTATGCACGGGAAAGAAATAGGCCGGCCCAGCTGCATTGCGCGCACAGCGGGCTGCTGACAAGGGGTCCCATGCGTCAGCGGTTCTATCTAAACAAACAGGTACGTTTCAATCTAAGCCCTACGATTAGAACAAGATCTATGGCCTATGTTCGTCGTCTCCGTCGAACAGCTTCGATGAGACCGAACCCTAACGGCTACGGTGGGGGTATGGGGTGGCTCACCTGGGCTCTATCTAGGGTCGACGATGGGGGCGAACGACGTTGTCGACGACGGCGGTTCAAACGGTGGTCGCGGCAGCTCCTGGGGTGGATCCAATCAACGGCTCCTCTCCTCCTCTGCAGCGGTGGACTCCAGCCAAATTCTGGCGATGCGGTGCTCTCCTTGCTTCGGGGAAGGGTCAGGGGTGGTTCTGAGAGAGAGGGGAGTGATATGGTGTGGTGAATTGAGGCGGGGGTGGCCTCTATTTATACACCGGCGAGAGGAGCAGTGCGGGATAGTTTGGGCTCGTCGGTGACAACGATACAGAGGGCTAACATCATGGCTGAGGGCGTAGGACGGTGTAGTGTCTCCTTGCGGTCGTCGCACGCTTAATGGCATGACACGGGGTGGTCGAGGATGGTCTGGCGCGGTCTGTGCTTTGCGCAGGAACGACGGTGTTCGAGACGGCGTACAGGGGCTTCGTGTCGTGCGGCGGCGAATGGTCGTGTCGGGGAGGTAGCTAGGGTCATGGCGAGTGCAGTTACATGCGTTGAGGGCGAGGCGCGGCGTGTGCGCGCGTGTCGGCTACGGCGCTCTGGCGTGCTCTCGGCATGGCGCAGAGAAAATGTGCGCGGCGTTCTCTGGTGGTCCATGGCTTGGTTGAGCTCGAGGGGTGGACAGGGAGTGGCGGTAGACGGTGGCATGTCTCCTGGACATCGTGGACGGGCGCGGCGCTGGCTCCTGCGAGCTGTCCATGGTCGGTCGGCAATGGCGGCTCGGGTGGCGCGGCACTGGTGCAAGCAGTGAAGGGTGAGCTGGTTCAATGCGATGCTGGGCATTGGGGGAGACAAGGGCTAGTAGTGGAGACAAGTAGTGGACAAGTCATTGATCAAGAACAGTAGAAGTTAGGCAAGTTTGATCTTTGCTCACTTGGTGTTTGATGAAATGGCCGCATGAAATTTAGATTTTAATTTTTGAATGAATTTTGGTGAGTGCTCTGGTCACAATCTTGGTAGTCTATGGTTGCTTGGGTTTGCCAAGGTGAAGTGGTTTGGTTGGTTTTTGAGAAATGGCCATATTAGTACCTACACTTAATTCAATTTTGAATTGTCCTTTAAATAGATTTGGAATTTGTTTCTGCTGGTTTGTAAGGTGGGCTTGGGTTCACTTTTAATTGGTCTAGCAAGGGGTGAAAAGAATTGGATTTTTTTCTATTAGAAATCAGTTACTAGGAACACCCAAAGTGGTCTAGTGAACAAGTTTGGCCAAAATGACCATTTGCTCATATTTCTTATATTTGATTTTCTCTTTAATTGATTTTGCTTGGAAATGATCTAGATGATATTTTTTTCATCTTTAAACCAATCCTTATCATTCATAGCAATCAAACATGGCAAATTCAATCATTCATGCTTTAATCACACACACACATGCATTCATATTAATTTTAATAATAATTTTTTTGTTAACCCTATACTTGGGTGATTAGAACTTGATAATCTTGCTTAATATTTTTGAGGTGTTACATGGGGTGTAGATGGAATGGATGGAGATGTTGGTGATGCGGCAGTTGATGAAGATGAAGATCGATGCCTTGGCCTCCCAGATCTGCGTAGGGTGAAGATGGATCCCTTGGGGAAGTTCCCCCTCCAGATCCCTTCCGAAGGTGAGGTTTTTGGCGATTTATGGGTGTTCTGTATGTCGTCTCTTCGATACAATTGCATGGGGCAAAACTATTTGAGGATGCGGTGGCGGTGGCAACTATACGGCCGTAAAAAGTGTTCCTGCCGTATAGTTGGTCGTTAAACCTACTGGTTGCTACGATCACCTTGGGTTTTCTTCTAGTGTTATTGATATTTCCCAAATTAGCAATTTATGGTGTTTTTACTCCTTTTCGCTCCAATTCAACTGGTCCAAGAATTGTGTCCATCGTATCCATCATATGTTCTGATACTGGTGAAAATATACATAAAAGATGCATGCGAACGCCGTAAAATACCAAGATCCTACCACTATAGTGCAAAATAACAATATAAAACATGATGCAAATACGCACTCATCAAGGTCATCCTGAACCGGATTCTTGCGGAGGAATACAAGAATCGGATGCAATGGTTGATCAAGGAACGGGGTCTCCATGAAAATGTATACTATGGATAATCCTCTGACTCCTGTAAATCCTTTGACTTAACTGTTTCATTTGTCATCATCATCCATTATTCATGTCATAATGAAATGTTTGTTCCTTCTTTCAGCTTGCATCACTCCCTGAGTCATAACTAGATATGATCAAGTACCCTTTGGAAGAGCCATAAGCGACAGAGGATGATGAGATGGAAGAACATCAGGTCTTACCTTCCAAGAAGCATAAGGCCCTTGTCATTTCGGCTGGTGCACAAGTGTTGCCACTCGTTAAGAAGTAAGTTATTTTTACCAAGACTTGTACTTTTTTGTATACTTTCTGATTCATAACGAGTTTCCTTTTGTGAGTCAAAGCTAAGTCATTGTTAAATGGAAAACCGAAGCCAGATGGGAATCTGGGCAAAATTATGCATCAGCAGAAGCTTGTTCTGACATCACCAGATGTACCACCTTAGACTCCTACTCCCAATATTACATCAGTGCTGGAGGATATTCTGTCTCCGCATGCTAGGGATATTAAGGCTCGTGCTCAAGAGCCAAGGACAACTATGTCGCAGCCCTAAGTCACCACTGGTGTCTCGGAAACTGATAAGGGTGAACCCAACAAGGGTAAGGAACCGAAGGTTGACTCTTCAATAGAGAAGATAGTAAAATTTTCTAGCACCACTACATCCGAGATCACGAGGAAGAAGACAGAAGAAATTCTGAAGATGGACCAAACCAGTTTGGAGTCCAAGCCTGTATACCAGGATGAGGTGAACCAAGAAACTGAAGATGTGAAGTTGGAGAACTTACTAGATCAGGTCTGTATTCAGGATCAGAAGGTAAGCGCTGGAGAAATTCCAATTCCAGAAGTTCCACCAATTTCACTGGCCAAGAATATGTTTCTTCATATGAAAGCCAAATTTGAAAAGCTGCACAAGGACCATGTTGTAAGTATTTTTCACTTCAGTTTATAATCTTTATATCTTATCCTCCAGCCTCCAAGCATTAAGTCGGATATGAAACAATAGTGTAGAATCCGAGATGATGCTTATAGGATGCTAAAGAACAAATTAGTGTATCCCACGAGGCTCGTGCTGAAGTTTAACTTAGTGTCAATGACATCCCGAGTCTTAGTAGCCTTCTGACTCTGGCTATTATTCTAACTTACAGACACTTATATGTAACAACCAGGAACTGTTGAAGAATATCTGCAACAAGTGTACAGAGATCAAGGCTCAATGGCTTGAAAATTCCAAGCTTAAGGTAGAAAAATACGAAGCGGAAGGGAAACATTTATGACTCTCCATGTTGCTTATTTGTTTTTACCAAATTTTCATTTGACTAGTTTTTCTATTTCAGACTTGTTGAAGCAATCTTTCAAGATGGTGGAGGAGGCAGAGAATTTCAAGGTCTTGGAGATGGAAAAAGCTGAACTTCGTCGGGAGCTTGAGAAACTCAAGAAAAATCATGAGGAAAGCATGAGAAATCTCCTAGAGTCCAACAACCACTGAGAAGCTTGAAAATACTCTGGACCTCCGAGATAAGGATATTAAAAATATGAAGACGGAAATCTATAGGCAAAACGACATCACCAAGGCTCTTCAAGGTGAACTCCAAAGCTTGAGGGAAGAGAATACTCAGTTGGATCATTCCATCCTTGGTAATTTACAAATGCCTTACCTTTTCTTTGTACATTTTCTAACGTTTTGTTAGTTTTTTGACTTTGTCTTTTCACAGAGCCTATGAACCTTACAGATGCCTCCACTTTCGAGACTCGCACAGATCGGATCATCTCAGTCAGAGATTTGATTCATGACTTCTGCTAGACTCTCAATGAAGCTGGCGAAGCCGTTAATCTATCTGGTTTGGACAAGATGCCTTCCTTCGAGATGAGGGAAAAGGAGATTCCAAAGTTGGTTGACGACCGGAAGATGTGTTACCTCGGATAGCTGCATAGAATTCCCTTACCATGGTGATGAGTCATCATGGTGAAATGAAAATCTGGCAAGTGACCAAAGACATTGCGACCGTCGATGAAGACGAAAATGAGCAAGATATCAAAGCCATCATGGAATCTTGTGTTGAATATGCTTATCGTGTGGTGGAGATGACGAACTATGAGATTCCATTCTTCATGTCCGTTGTTGTGCCACCTAGCCCTGAAGATGAGTCTGAATAAGAAACCAAAGATTCAGCCGAGGATGAAGAAAAATCTTAGTCTGGTATTGTAGGTTCTCAAGGGAAGGACCGGAGGGCACCAATGACGGTGCAAGCACTTCAAGGTCTCCACCGCCACAACCTGCATCATAGAGCGAAAAAACTATGCATTATTTTGAACAAGTGATGTAATGAAAATAATTATCCGGCTGTGTTATACTGTAAGAACTATGCTTTTACTCTAGCACTTGTTAGATTTTGTGGTGCTTGAAAATTTATTAGGCACTTTGTGTTTATACTTTTCATTTAACTGTATTTTTCACTTCGTCCCTTTCGTGATACAGCCAACCTTCATTACGGAAACACTGCCGAGCAACAGAGCTCAATTGCTAAACCTATTTAACCCGGAAACAAAGCCGGCTTCTAGTACCAACAATTCACTACTCAGAAAATTCCAGTGTCCAAGCAATCAGACAAAAACCAAAGTCTAAACAGAAAATGAAACTTACACCCGAAGCCAACATTTTTATAGAGTCAAAATTCTAACCAGAACAAACATGAGCATAAAGTACATTCAAGCATTCTAGGATTTGTCAAGTTTGACATGATCATTCAGAAATAAGATGGTATAAAAACTTCTCGGAACAAAATTGAGGTAACCAATGCTTTATTTCACTTGAACATGTACATTTGTATGATTACAAGAAAAGAAACTTAAGAATAGAAGGGACATAGCTATGAAATATTCCATGGACGATCTAATTCATCCGGATTTGTACTACCACCAGCTCTTTTTCTTTTCCGAGTATCTGGTCTTTTCTTGATTGGTATCATATCAGTTAAATAATACGACCCATTATGAAATACTTTGCTAATCATTAAAGGGCCTCCCCAAATCGGGGAAAGTTTGTGCTTTCTTTTTTGCACCAGTCGGAGGTCACCCTTCCTGAAGGAGCAATTTTTTACTCTCTGACTATGATACTTGCATAACTTCTGTTGATACGCTGTAGATTTCTATTTAGCAATGATGTGTACTTCCTCAAGTATATCGAGATCATCTTGTCGAGACACTTCAGAATCCTCTTTGATATATGTAGTGACTCGGGGAGAAATATGGATTAGATCACTTGGAAGTATGGCTTCTGCGCTGT
The DNA here is from genome assembly GCA_916181665.1 of Avena sativa. Lineage (NCBI taxonomy): Eukaryota > Viridiplantae > Streptophyta > Magnoliopsida > Poales > Poaceae > Avena > Avena sativa. Next base: position 277,691,182 of record OV702280.1, read on the forward strand.
AGACCAATAAGAAAGGCGTGTATCCGGTTGACATGTTTAGAGTAGTTCGTAAGCTCTAGATAACAGACGGTAATTCTTCTGCCCAAGCCCCCGCAACACGATTTAGTGGTGCTTAGAGATGAGGTCAGAGGCCATGTAAGATGAGGCCATTTGCCCTTTCTACTCATCCATTGGCTTGTGGATGTGCGACTAACGCAATGTCAAGTCAGATTCCCTGTTCTTCAAAAAACTTGGCAAGTTCTCCCATTGAAAAGTTACCCCAGTTGTCTGTGATAATGCTATGTGGATAGCCGAATCGGATGATCATGTCCTTGATGAACTTTCTGGTTTTGGCCCCATCGCAACTTGTTACAGGTTTGGCCTTAATCCTTTTTGTGAACTTATATACCATCACTAAGAGATGGGTAAATCCACATTTTGCCATTCTAAATGACCCTACCATGTCAAGCCCCTAGAACGCAAAGGGCCATGTAATCGGAATTGTTCGCAGACGGTCAGCCAAAACATGGGCTTTGTGGGTGTACTTTTGGCAGCATTTGTATGTTTTGAATAGTTGTCATCATCTTCCTTAGCTGTTAGCTAAAAGAATCCATGTCTAAAAGTTTTTGCCACTAAATATTTGGCTGCGGCGTGATGGCCACATTCTTCGTAGATTTGTCATAGGATTTCCACTCCTTTCAGATAAACGCAACGCTGAAAACCCCTAGAAACACTCCACTTATAGAGCTCACCATTGATCACCGTATAGGATTGTGCTCATCGGACGATCTGCCGGCTCAAAACTTCGTCTTCGGGTAATTTTTCGACTACCCAAAAATCAAAGTAGGGTTGTGTCCAGCTGGGAATAACAGCTAGCACTGCTATTAGTTGTGAGTCGGATTTTGTCGGATACTCCTCATCAACTCCTGTGATAGAGGGAACTTTTAGGTACTCCAGGAAAGCACCATTCAGAACTTGTTTCCGCGTGGAGCCTATTCTTGATAATGCATCAGCTTTCTCGTTTTCTGCTCTAAGGATGTGTTGAACCTCAAACCCTTCGAACGATTTAGATAGTTCTTCCAAGATAGCGTGATATGCTGCCATGTGTTTATTTGCCCTTTAGTGATCAAATACTTGTTGTGCAACTAAATCTGAGTCTCTGTAGCACATGAGTCGGCTTACGCCTATGTCTTTGCCAATACGAATGTCATGCAATAGTGTTTCATATTCGACAATATTATTGGTTGCCGTGAAGTGAATCTGTAGAACATAGAAAACATGTTTCCTTGATTTGAGAACCACGCCAGCCCCCGAGCGCTTTCGACCCGTCGAAGTGAATGGTCCAGTATTCCGACTCGAGAGCATTGGTATTTTCTACCATCTATATCCAATCAACGACAAAACCGGCAAGGATTTGGGACTTAATTGTTGTTCGTGGTTTATAATCAATGTAAAAAGTTGCTAGCTCAATTCCCCACTTGGCGACACGTCATGTGACATCGCGATTGTTGATTATATCTCTTAGGGGAGTTGTGCTCACCATTGTGATCTTGTGCTCTAGAAAATAGTGCCTTAGCTTTCTAGTGGCAAAGAATAGATTTTGATAGTTTGGATATTGTTGTTTCGACTTTGTCAGGACCTCGTTGAGGTAGTAAGTTGGATGCTTCACTAATTGTTCTTGTTTCTCCTCTTTTCGCTCCACTGATGTGGCGATGCTAACGACTCTGTTTGTCGCGGAGGTGTAAAGCAACATGGGTTATTGAGGCTCCGGTGCTACAAGGGTAGGGGTAGATGAGAGTACTTATTTCAGGTTCTATAGGGCAGCTTCAGCTTCTTCAGTCTAAACAAATTTATCGGTTTTCTTCAAGAGCTTGTATAATGGTGCGGCTCTTTCACCGAGCCGGTTGACAAACCAACTCATCGCTGCCATGCAGCCAGTGAGATGTTCTACATCCTTCAAGCGAGTGGGCATGGTTATACTGAGTATGTCATTTATTTTTTTCCGGTTCACCTCTATGCCTCTTTCTAAGACACGATGAAACCTAACAACTTTCCGGCTGGGATTCCGAAGAAACATTTTTTTGGGTTAAGCATCATGTTGTATATCCGAAGAATAGAAAATGTTTCCTCCAAGTCGTAAATCAGTGTTTTCTTGTTTTTGTACATTACCACTCTTTCGTCCACTTATATATGTATGTTGCATCCGATTCGATCCTGGAAGCAACGCCGCATTGTGCGTTGATATGTAGCTCCTGCATTTTTTAGGCCGAACGACATTATTGTGTAGCAGAAGGTTCCAAATAGGGTGATGAACAAAGTTTTCAATTGATCCAACTTCTTCATCTTTATTTTGTGATAACCAGAATATGCGTCGAGGAAGCAAAGGAGTTCTGAGTCTGTTGTCGAGTCGATAACTTGATCGATTCTAGGTAGAGCAAACGTATCTTTGGGGCAAGCTTTGTTCAAGATAGTATAATCAACACACATTCTTAAATCAGTGGTGTATTTTTAGGAACCATTACAGGATTAGCCATCCAATCAGTATGGATGACCTCTTGAATAAATCTGGCTATATCTAGCCGGGCTAATTCTTTGGCTATGGCTCTATTCTTTTCATCACCGAAACATCATAAGGTCTGTTTGATGGGTTTAACGTTAGCGTATACATTGAGAGAGTGCTCGGCAAGTTCCCTGGGTACTCCGATCTTGTCAGAAAGTTGTTATGGGAAGATATCTTTATTCGCTTTGAGAAACTTTCCTATGCGCTATCTAAGCCTACGTCTACATTCATCACTTTGGAGGGATCATCTTCCTTCAACGGTGTCGTCTTCGTCTCTTCCGATGCCTTGAACTACGGAGTAGGCTTTAGCATCTCCTTCTTCATAGCCAGCATCTCGAACAGGTCGGTGTTTTTCTTGATTTCCTGGTACTCCTCGGCGTGCATCACGACTTCTGTGAAGATAGCATCTCCCTCTTTGTAATCTCATGCTTTCTTCAGGTTTCCTGGATTCTGATGACGCCATTGGTACCCGGAAGTTTCATCATGTTGTAGATGTGGTAGGGGTGAGCCATAAACTGCTAGTAGTCCGGACGCCCAAAGATGGAGTGATATGCACTCTTGAACGACACCACTTCGAAAGATAGTAGCTTGATCCGGTAGTTCCTTGGTGTATAGGAAGGTGACGTCAAGAGTGATTTTTCACCTAGAGAGTTTGTATGTCTCCCTAGGACAATGCAATGGAAAACCATGTTGGTGTGACTCGGCTGGCTTTCCAATATCCTCACACGGTGTAGTGTCTAGATGTAGAGAATGTTGATGTTGCTTCCACCGTCCATGAGGGTCTTGGAGAACTCATGGTCATCAATGAGTGGATTTACAACTAGAGCATACTTTCCCCGCCTATGAGTCTTTTGTGGGTGATTCCTTTGGTCAAAGGTAATTGTTACTTCCGACCAGTACAGATATTGTGGGACAGCCAAAACCGTAGTGCTAAGCTCATGGAGAACCACCTTTTGACCTTAGCGGGTTGGGATCCAAAGAAGCAGACGTAAGCGTCTTTCCCCGGCCGCCTCCGCGTCCTCCACGACCTCCAGACCCGAAAGTTGTGTTAACAGTAGAATTTACTAAATTTGGCCTGTCCTCAGAGTTGTTATTGCGCTTCTGGGGCTATTGCTGCTTTGCTTGTTTTAAATTTGGCGCGGCCAAGCCTTTCAGCATGCCTAGTGATTCATCATCGAGAGTGAGTCATTATATTTGTTGGTCGTCTCTATCATTTCTCTTCTCCTAGGACAGTAACTTTGTCAATCCGACTAGGAGCCCTGGAACAAAAACTTCAATTGCATTTTGGTCATTGACTCCTTCACGAGATTTTTTTGTGTCAATCCATCGCCCGAGGTAGTTCCGAAAAGTTTCCCCGGATAACTGGACGCAACGCGGCAAGTCTCGGTACCCTCGAAATTCCGAAAAAACGTGTTTTGCATTTCATACCATTGTGGAAGGTGTTTTTGGGCAGTTCATTGAGCAAAGCTCTAACCCAGAGATGGACCACACCCTAGTCAGTGAGTAGCTATAGGTATACTCAAAAAGTATATCTCTAACATCCAACAAGTGACAATTCAGATTAAAAAGATAAACAAATAGCAATACAAGAAATTAAATCCTGAAATCGGCAGCTGCGTACCCTGTGGTGGTTTCCACCAAATAGTTCATGTCTCGGGCATGCTAGTTTAGAACTCCCTCCGTCTTAAAAAAGATGTCACAAATTACTTTAAATTCGGACATATCTATATATATTAAAGAGTGTCTATATACATACAAATTTAATAAATTTGTGACATCTTTTTCAGGAGGAAGGGGGTAGTATATTTTGAAGAAAAACAGCATGAAGTTATTCCAGATCTGATTTGTTTTCATAAAGGAAGATTTGGTTTATAATAAGGAAACAAAACAAAGGCAGCCAACGTGCAAAAATCAGAAGCAGCCAACCGAAAGAAATTGGGGAGAATTCTCAGAGGTTCTTTTTTGGGGAACAAACAAAAATAGGACATTTAATCCACGCCATTGCCGCCAATGCCCTCGAGAACGGCGCGCTCCAATACATATGCGGACGGTGGAATCACACAAAGATGCCGATCACACAAAGCAGAGAATATTTCAGCTTCCTGCCTCACGCTGATATTAACGAAGGTACAAAGATGAAATAACATGTAAGCTGACAAAAACGCAAATAATTTACCCACATGTGGCTCTCCTCAATGGGCAAAGTACCCATGCAAACATATCTCTCGAACAACCCATGTGAAGTTGGCCAAGGAAGGTTTTCGTGCTCTAGGAAACACCTGACAAACACTGGGAAGAGGAGCTAACCAGAACTAGGAAGAATTAACCAACTACCAGTCATAATTATCGCTATCTAAGTTCATCAACTTCGATATCCAGCTCGGATAACCTACAAGAAAGTAATGGAAAGCTGAGTAGGTCAGTAAGAGAACATAATGCCAACAAATAATACAACAGTCGCAGCATGACATGAAACATACATTGCAAAATAGCAGATGTCAAAAGAATTTGCCAAGGGGTTTCTGGGAATTCATGATAAGACAGAAAAAGTAATGCAGCCAGGAATACAGAATATAAGTATAATTAGAAAAAGTGGACTTCCAGTTTGCATCCAAAAAGGCCTTGCTTAAATGCCATTAGCAATCCTCACAGGCTTCTGAGAATTCAAAATGTACATCAGTCCTGTCAGTGTCAACACCCCTTTGCCTGGTTCAATGTGGTGAAGTAATGGATACGAAAGCTTAAACACATGCAATCATATCTTGATCCTAACTCCATAGTGTACTTCATCCTATCAAAATTCAGAGCATTCCTATGGTCCAGAACAAACAATGTTAACGGGGGCAAATGCAAAGTAAACTGGAAACTTGTCTGTCTGCCGGCCCTGCAACCTTGGCGGTTTGGGGATCCTTGACATTGAGAAAAACAAATTGTTGTTTACACTTGTGTTTCTGTTGCATCTCATCCCCTTCAAAGCAACACAAATATATATTTCTATATGTTTGTGTTGCATCTCATCCCTTTCAAAGCAACACAGATATATATAGATGAAATTCTGCTCCCACCGTCCTCAAATAAGTGACCTGGGTTTTTCTAGATTCGCATGTATCTAGATACTAAAACATGTCTAGATACATGCAAATCTAGAAAAATTCAAGTCACTTATTTCAGGACGAAGAGAGTACATATGTTTGTGTTGCATCTCATCCCTTTCAAAGCAAAGGTGGTCAACTGAAATCCCTGTCAGCTCATAACTAAGAACAGTAGAATTCTAGAGCAAAGTTATTATGAAAACATGCTTTAAAAACTAGCAGGAAGTCTTTTTGAAAGATTGAGTATGATCAGGAAATGCATGCCAACCTACATGAAGTTCAGATACTATGTTTAACTATTTATATTTAGCAAAAAAAATCAATTGTGAAATGAACCATATTCAGACGAAAAGCACTGTAACAGATTGTCACTACATAGCTGCAGAAATAGTAAAGCATTTTCTGCATAAAGATACAGAAAAGGATACAGCTGAAGGTTAATAACCCAGATGCCTGTATTATATAGTATACTGCAAGATCATGTCAAACAGCTGTGTAAAATTAAGTGCCCAACACTAAAAAGAACCTCAAAAAATTGTAAGTGAGTAAGCATACCTGACATCAAGGGGAAAATGTTCTCTGTTTCTTTCAGTGATTATGATCACGCTTTCTTCTATGATCACGAGGATGAATCTCCTCAAGGCATAATTCATGCTTTCCATCAGACACATCATAACACATGCTTGTTGGAGGATCTTCATCAGAATATCTGCTTTGCGGATCATATCTATCACTGAACTGACCTTTATTCACAGGCATTGATCTACGGTTCTGATTAGTTCTAGTTCTATCATTGCTTCTATTTCCTGATGACATGTCACCATATTCTCTCTCCGATGATTTTGGTGTTTGTTTGGACCATGTTGAACGATCATTTGATTCAGAGTGGTAATCTGAGATATTCTTTTTATATTTATGACCATATTTGCTTTGATCATTGGGGTTTCTTTTATGTGTGTCATTCTCATGCTGGTCAGAATAGCCTCGATCCATTCCACTTTTAGATTCTCTAATCTCTCCTTTCTCATACTCAGATGCATTTTGGTAGTGGTGTCTATTATTTTCATATCTTATGTTCCCATATGAATCCCTTGTGTCATGGCCCCTTGACAAAACTCTTCCAAAAGAATCAGTATGTGGTGAGTTCTCACGACTAGGTAATCGAGAACCCAAAACTGCCTTATCATAAGAGCTGCTAGTGGGATAAAAAATTCCCTGGTATGCACCTCCGTCAAAATTGGTCTTAAGCATATCTTGTGTAAGCTCACCAGGAGCTTCCGCAGGACAATCAACCCCACCTGCCTGTTTTATGTCCTCCATGTGCTCATCAATTATGTCTCTTAATATCTTCAAGAGAAAGAAAAAACAAATGAAATGCATCAAACATCAGACCCATATCTTGGTGCAGAAAAGTTTCATAAATAAACTGAGCGAGGGGATGCAAAAGGCACAAGGGTTGGATCAACAATATGAATGACATCAGACTGGTTAAGTTAAAGAATAGAATGGAATCCACTTAACTTATAAAACATACAAAATAGGCAAAACAAGTGATTTAGACTTATGCAAGAAAGGTGTGTTTGCGTGGCACAGTTCAGTGTGAAAGGTTGAGATGATCAGTAAACTTTGCTAGACTAGCAAATCCTTGATTGCTGCAGTAATTTCTTTGCCAAAGATGGATTGCTATTCATCTGATGGTCGGTTCTAAGAGAAAAGGAGGGAAAGCACCTTTTCACTCCTTCATGTTCCTGAAGAACACTACGCATTCTCTGGTAAAATTGATGTTGTGATTTGTCCTCCACACTTCAAAGCATTGCTTTCATTTTAACATCTTTCTTATAAATTGTTTTTTCACCCTTACTGTGTCTACATATATATAGTACTCCCTCTGTCTTTACATACAAGGCCTTTTTCGTGCCTTTGACTTTGACTAGATTATTAGTCAAAGACCAATTGATTCGTCTAACTCAATTGTTTAACATCTGGTCAACAAAATATGAGTTATATGTCATCAAAAGTATTATCACCAGAGAGTTCTCTGAAATGTACATCCCATGGAATACATTTTGTGGCATATAACTCACATTTTGTTGGTAAAATTAATGGTCGAAGTTAGACTCAGAATATGAAGTGCACTTGTACTCCTGACATGTTTTTCTATTGTGTTTTTTCTGACTTTTCTTTTTAATTTATCATGCAACATGAGAGAACAGATTAACAGATGACAAGTCTAACAACCATGACATCCCAGACCACCAATGGCTCTAGGTATGTCTTTCACTTAGACGAAAAGTCAAATGAATATGCATTTTGGGAGATGGTTGGGAGAAGTATTTATCTGATATATGACATATATATTGAGTAGCGGTCCACCACAAAAAGTATTATGCATACAATCTACTCAAAGATTTGATATCTTTAGCGTGATGAAGATAGATGAAATTATTTGCAAATTTGAAATTCAAAATGCACCTCTGTTGGGTTTCTTTTCATTTTCTTGCCACGGTAAGACATTCTTCTTCTCTTGTAATCTCTTTCTTCAGCTAAGAGCTCCTCCCTTGTCTTGGATCTACCAGATTCCTTTTCAAATGAAAAAGAGAGGTAAGTAATTAAGAAATATATATCGTCTTGTACAAAGATTAAATTCCAATAAATTCAATAATGGTGGTGTTTTATGAAATTCGATCATTTATAATGTCCTCATTAATAATACTCCCTCCATTCACCAATGTAAGACCTTTTTGATATTTCAAAGTGGACTAGATACACTCCAAAATAAGTGAAGCTACACACTAAAACATGTCTACATACATGTGTTTTAGAAAAAAGGTAAATGTCTTACATTAGAGAACGGAGGGAGTATGTAAGATTGTTTTCATATCACTGTGTACATACAATTTAGGAACACATCATGATTTTGTGACTACTCGCTGCACGTTAATTTAATAAATATTACTAGTAAACAACAGGAATAACCATTATAACAAAAATTGGTATCTATACATCAATTAAGGTTCAGAAAAATCTTATCCTGCTATTGCATCTGCATGATCCGACATAAAGTTGATATATACATAATGACCACGATGTTTTTATCAATAGTAGGTTAGTACATCTTGAGAGAACACTGGAAAATGTAGAAAGATAAGAGTGGTATCTGAATTCTCAAAAGGTACTTTCTAGAGAGTGCATGTCATTACCTGGTTATCTGCTTGACGTGGTAGAATTCCATCATACTCCAGAACAGGTCTGTAATTTGGTCGCTTTGACCGCTCAACATGGCCTCGTTCCAGTACTTGTGAATATTCAAGTAACCTGCCAAGAATTGAATGTATGGGTAATGGTTGGAAAACTTACCGAACCAAGCAAAACTAATCCAAAACTACAGGAATGCATTCCGATGATGATTACACATCGCCATCACAGATCACAATCTATGTGCAACACGCTACTTTAGCAGGATCAATAATTTGATCTACTGATATATATGCGTATGAGGTAGAAAAGTACTTCTGTTGAACTTCTACTTCAAAATATTGCTTCAACATCAGACTTTTTTCACTTAACAGCATAATCTCCATATTAACATCTGCATTGGCGTATTCATCTGATCTCAATAAGAAATGCTGGATTAAGTATAACACTAAGTTTGAAGAAAGCATACAGCTGATGTTTGGATGGGCGTGGTGCTTGCAGAGCCCTAATCTTCTCCTCCAGGGACAACCTCCCATGTAAGGCCGCAATGGCAGCAGCAACCTGGGAAACAAAAATACGGCCTGCCCCGGTATACCTCAACTCACTTCCTTCTTCACCGGAACTTCCACCAACACCAACAGCCAAACAAGAGCCCAACCGCAGAATTGCCTCCTTCACCGCTGCAAGCGCGAGGAATCTGCCATTGCCGTTCCCATAGAGAACCTCGAGCTGCGCCGCCAACCACGAGACACCATCAGCCAGCCTTGGGCACTCGAACCTCACAGCCCTCGGATCAACACGAAACTCCCGGCTCTGCCCCTTTAGGGCGTGTTCCAGCGAGCACTCCGCCTCTGCCGCGGCGGCGTTCAGACACAGCCTGACCAGCACGAACATATGGTTCCGAGTGACCGCATCAACCACGACACCATACCTCGGCGAGCTCGCGAGCAACCACCGCCGCAGCTCGGCCTCCCACTGCGGCGCACCGAGCCGCAGTGCCTTCACCACGCGGGCCGCGGCATAGGAGTAGGCCCCCGGGAACTGGTGGCTGCCCCAGGAGTCCACCTCCCGGCGCAGGAGGCAGAGCTCGGACGGGAGGATGCGGGGAGGAGAGGAGAGGCTTGGGATGGTGGTGGTGGGTGAGGAGAAGTCTGCGCACTCGGCGGCGAGGAAGGCGGGGAGGGAGGAGGAGGCGGGCGGTGGGTTGGTGGTGCGGACGACGGCCGGGCAGTCGTAGTAGGGGGCGGGCGTAGAGGGGAGGGGGAGGAGGACTGCGGAGGTCGGTGAAGAGGGGAGAGCTGGGAGCGGAGGTGCGGTGAGGGTGGAGGAGGTGGTGCTCGTCGTCGTGGTGCTGGCGGCGGATGGGAGGAGAGGGGAGGGAAGGGCGGATAGAGCGTAGGATGCGGCGGAGAGGAGGGACCGCAGGTGGACGAGAACGGACGGCAGGGAGAGTGGTGGAGGCGGCGGCTCCATGGCGAGGGCGGAAGGGGAAGAGGGGTTTTGAGGGGTGCGGTGCGGCGGCGGAGTCCGATGCGAGACAGTGTGGACAGGTTAAGAGGGTTGTTCCCATGCCGAAATCGGCTATAAAGAGGCAATCGTGTTTGGGAGCAGGGTTTTTTTTTTCCAAAAGGTACTTTGAAGTTTGGAACGACGCTTCTTTCTCTTTTGAGTTTTTTTGACCGACCTGCCGTGTAAGATCTTTGGTCTTTCCTGAAACCGATGAGAAAAAGTGGATCCCTTCTTATGAACTCGCTCAGAATGATTTGGAACGCCGAGTTTCTCACTCGCGTTTCCAGGCCGAGTTCCCAGGACGTCAATTCGGCCCAAATTCGTTCAGTTTTCGGCATAATATGAATACAGAGCACTGTTCGTCTTAGTTAGGCATAAAATTGACGGATAGGGGTCAAATTCACGAATGGCATGCACGATCTTGAGAAAGAGCTTCCGGCTCATTCTAAAACAGCGTCAAAACACGACCTCTTCGTGGAGTGGTTCGTCAGCGAAGTAGTCGGCGTACAACATGCAGTAGTCCTCCATCCTCTGCCTTGCCTTGCACTTCCGACGACCCTTCACCGAACCCCCACGCTTCGGCTTCGCCGTCTGCAACTACAGCTGGGCGAGGGAGGCGAGGATCTGCATGTGCTCTGCATCTTCGGCGGCAGCGGCGTTCTCCTCCTCTAGCAACACCGCGAACATCTACTCGTTGTCGGAGTCCATGGCTAAACCGACAAAACTCCGAGCACTTGGCGGGCGAGGTGGTGGGAGCTCGCAGTGAAGCCGAGCTACGGCGGAGTCTGGGCGACGAAATCGGCGGCGGAAAGGGCGGCCACTACGACGACCTATCTAGAGGCATGGATATATCTCGGCAGGGTGGAGCTCCGCCGACAAAGTCATGGCGACAGAGGCAGCTGGGGAGCTCTTTGTCGCCGACTGGACGAGTGGGTGTGGGGAATGGGACTATCTCGCCGACAGAGTTGTCTCATGCTTTTCAGGACGTTTCCGGGATGCTGGGAATAGCCTAGGATGTCCGGACCAAAGTTCACCCAAATTCAGACGAAACTGGGGTCCTGGGAACGCGATTGGGCCAATTTTTGGCATCCGGACCTAAAATTCGCCCTGGGATCGGCGTCCTGGGAAGCCGAGTGGAGATGCTCTAAGGGATATGGTAGGGGCAGCGAGGTCTTTTTGCATGGCCATGTCATGCTGGAAAGCTGCCACACGGCCAAAAAAAATCTATCTCTAAGAGCACCTCCACTCGATTAGGCGTTCCAGGCTGAAATCCGGCGCTATTTAGCACCGGACGGATGTAACTTTCGGTCCGGAAACGTCCAGTTTCTCACTCGTGTTTCTAGGCCGAGTTTCTAGGCGATGCAAAAAAAGACGAGTTTTCGCCTAAATTCAGCTTAAATTCAAACAGAGTTCGCGTAGTTCGGCATAAATATGAATACAGAGCAATGTTCGGCATAAAACTAAACATAGTTCGGCGGACTAAAAATACAACATAGTTCAGCCAGATCATGCTAAATTCAGCTCAAATTCAAACAGAGTTCACCGCAGTTCGGCATAAACATGAATATAGAGCAATCTTCGGCATAAAACTAAACATAGTTCAGCATAAATTTAAACATAGTTTGGCATAGACTAAAAATATAACATAGTTTGGCCGGATCATGTTTGGCATCTACATGTTACCCCTGTGTATCCATATGTGCTCAACCAGATCATCTTGTAGTTGTTGATGCACTATCGGGTCTCGGATCTCCTGACGAATGGTGGTGAATGATACGTCGTAAACGTATCTATAATTTTTTATGTTCCATGCTTGTTTAGTATCAACTTTGTTATGTTTTGTCTACACTTTGAGGTATTTTTATACATTTTCTGGGACTAACCTATTAACGAGATGTTGTAGTGCTAGTTGCATGTTTTCTGTTGTTTTTGGTTTCAAAAAAGCTAGTAAGGAAATATTCTCGGAATTGAACGGGACAAAAGCCAAAGTCAATATTTTACCAGAGAGAACACAGAGACCAAAGGGCAGCGGAAGGGGGCACACGAGGTGGCCACACCTAGGGCTGGCGGCCAGGCCCTTGGGCGCGCCGCCACTAGGTGTGGGCCCCTTGGGCGCCCACCGACCTTGCCCTTTCGCCTATAAAATCACCCTGATGCAGAAACTCTAAGCACCCGGTCAAATCTCCATGAAACAGTCTGTAGCCGCCGCCACCATCGTCCCTAAATCGGGGGGATCTAAAGCTCTTCCCGGCACCCTGACGGAGGGGAGAGATCATCCCGGAGGCCTTCTTCATCACCATGCCAGCCTTTGGTATGATGTGTGAGTAGTTCACCCTTGGACTATGGGTCCATACAGTAGCTAGATGGTTGTTTTTCCTCCTTTGTGCTACCATGTTTAGATCTTGTGAGCTTCGTTCATGATCAAGATCATCTATTTGTAATCATACATGTTGTGTTTGCGGGGATCCGATGGATATTGAGATACTATGTCAGATTGATTATTGATTCTACCATGTCTATGTTATTTGTGATTTTGCATGCTCTTTGTTGCTAGTAGCTATCTTGGCCAAGTAGATGCTTGTGACTCCAAGAGGGAGTATTTATGCTCGATAGTAGGTTCATGCCTCTAGTAATCTAAGGAAGTGACAGAAATCTCTAAGGTTGTAGATGTGTTGTTTCTACTAGGGAGAAAACAACAATCTTTTGTTCATGGAACAATTGTATTGTTTACTTTATACACACTGCTTAATGCAATTATCCGTTGCTTGCAACTTAATGCTGGAAGAGGTTCAGATGATAACCTGAAGGTGGATTATTAGTCATAGATGCAGTTGGATTACGGTCTATGTATATTGTTGTAATGCCCAATCAAATCTCATAGGAGCCATGATGTCTAGTATTTGCATTGTTATGCTTTCTCAATCTGTCAATTGCCCCATTGTAATTTGTTCACCCAGCATGTTATCTATCTTAAGGAGAACACCTCTAGTGAACTGTGGATCCCGGTCCAATCTTTATCATTGATACATCATCTACTGTTACCGTTTACTTTCTACAAGCAACTACTATCTTCCACACTATACGTTTAATCCTTTTTTTTTCAGCAAACCAGTGAGATTGGCAACCTCGCTGTAAGTTGGGGCAAAGTCTTGAGTTTGTGTTGTGCAGGTTCCAAGTTGTTAGCAACACCTTGGAGTTATTTCCTTCCTCCTACTGGTTCGATAACCTTGGTTTCATAACTGAGGGAAAACTTACTGTTGTGCTCATCACACCTTCCTCTTGGGGTATCCCAACGAAGCTCTGTAGTTGACTGAGCTCATCAATGAAGACAACCCAAGTTGGAGGCACCTGATGATCAGACTCTGCAAGAGGTCTTTATCTATAGTATGTATCATCCTTATCGACCAAATACACTGAGGCCTTCCTCTCATTCTCGATGATCTTGTTGTGCAAGGTCACACAATAGTTCATCACCTCCCACATCTGATCTTTCGACCAGGTCATAGCAGGGAACCGGACAACTACAAACCTCTCTTGGAGAACACCAAATGCCCGCTTCACGTCCTTCCTGCAACCTTCTTGTTCCTTGACAAACTAAGCATGCTTGGGGAGCATCGGGTTTGAGATAGTCTTCACAAATGTTGGCCATCTTGGATAGATGCCATATGCAAGATAGTTTCCCTTGTTGTAGTGGTGCCCGTTGATCTCAAAATCCATAGAAGGAGCATGACCCTCAACAATCTTGGCAACGAAATTTGAGGACTGGAGGACGTTGATCTCGTTGTTCGATCCTATCATGTCAAAGAAGGAGAGCTAGATCCAAAGATCATGTGTAGCAACCGCCTCGAATATCACACTATAGCCTCCTTTGTGGCCTTTGTACATTCAATGCCATGCAAATGGACAGTTCTTCCAGTGCCAATGCATAGTCTGTGCTTTCAAGCATCCCAGGAAATCCTCTACTTTTGTTGACTGCAAGGATCCGAGCAATGTCTTCATCAGTGGGTGTTCTCAAGTACCGTGGCCCAAACACTATAATAACTGCCCTGCAAAACCTGTACAAGCAATCAATGGTGATGGACTCGGCCATGAGGAGATAGTCATTGGAACTGTCACCCGAATCTCCGTATGCAAGCAACCTCATCGCCATTGTGCACTTCTGCAGTGAGGAAAACCCAACCATGCCGGTGCAGTTCTTCTTGCACACGAAATAGGGGTCAAACTTCCGGATGGCATGCACGATATTGAGGAAGAGCTTCTGGCTCATCCTAAAACGGTGCCAAAACACGTCCACTTCGTGCAGCGGCTTGTCTGTGAAGTAGTAGGCATACAACATGCAGTAGCCCTCAAGTCGTTGTCTTGCTTTGCCCTTCCGGTGACCCTTCGCCAAGCCTCCACGCTTTTGTGCTGTAGTCTGCATGTATAGCCGGGCGAGAGAGGCGAGGATCGGCATGTGCCCTGCATCTTCGGAGGCTGCACCTGTCTCTTCCTCCAGTAACAGGGCAAACATCTCCTCGTCGTCGAAGTCCATGTCCAAACGTGCAAAACACCAAACACTTGGCGAGCGAGGTGGCGGGAGCTCGGAGCAAAGCCGAGCTACAACGAAGGAAGGATGGCGAAATGAGGCCTAGACTGAGTGGGAAGGATGTGGCGACGGTGGAGGACCTATCTATAGGCTTGGATTCATCTTGGCGGTGTTGGGCTTCGTCGATGACGAGATGGCGGCGGGGGCAGCTAGGGAAAGCTCTATGCCGCAGGAGAGCCGAGTGGGGGTGGGGAATGTCCTTGAGTTGCCTACAAGGTTGTCCCACCCGTTTTTTCACTGCGTCCAGCATTCCCAGGAGGTTCCTAGCTCCCCGGGTTCGGCCTGGGACACCGGATGAAAGTTGGGCCAAATCCGAAGCTATTCAGCATCCTAGGAACGCAACTGGATGAAATTTCGCCGTTCGTATGAAAAAACGCCCTAGGAACGCGGGTGGAGATGGTCCAAGATCAACTCCAACAGAAGCACTAAAATAGCGTGGCGCTTCAAAACCGCAGTTTTGGCGCCCGCGCATTTTGGTTACTCCGGCAGAAAAGCGAAAATAGCGCGTGGCAAACTCACAGCGAGCGCATGTACTCCAACCGCCTCTGAAACTTCCTCCCCTTCTCTGTGTGCGCCTGTAGGGGTTCGTAGCATGGAAAACAAAAAATTCTATCGCATGAATACACAAAACCAAGATCCAATCTATGGCAAATCCAATATCTAATCTACGAGATCAGTGCAACGAGATTGTAGAGAACTAACCCTCGTAGATCCAAAGCGTTTAACGAGATCGGATTCTCGTGGTTGATGTAGTCAATCACTTGCCGATCTCAAGATAGTATAGACGATCCTTCCAGCACCACGTTCTGGCAGCGCTTCTGTAGTCGGTCACACATAGGGTACTCGATGAAGACCTTCCTCTCCCTTGTTCCAGCAGGCATCGGAGGTTGTAGATCACCTTGCGATTCCAGTAGCACGACGACGTGGTGGTGGAGGTGGAGGAGTAGATCCTGCAGGGCTTCGCCCAAGCCGGAGCAGGTATGGTGGAGGAGAGAGGGCCTCGGTGGCTAGGGTTTAAGCATCGAGGGGAGGAGCTGTAAGTGGCTAGGGTATAGGATGTGGCGGTTTAGAGGGTCCAGGGCGCCGACGACTTGGGAGGGGCGGCGGCTTAGGGTTTTGGGGTAGTGGTCAAGGGGCGCCCCACCCCTTCCTTATATGGGAGGAGAGGCGGCAAGGGGGGGCAAGTCCTCCCAAACTTCGTTATGGCTGGCGATTTGGGGAGGGAGTGGGAAACCTCTCCCATGTAGGTTTTCTTCCCTCCCTCCACTAGGACTTTGACTTTCAAATTGGGATTTGACTTTTCAAACTGGAGTTTGACTATTCAAACTAGAATTTGATTATTTCTCTTCCCATTTCCCAGCCAAGTGACCTAGGGTATGATGCAACCATTCCACATTGGCATGGCACATTCCAAGCACCCCTCCCCCCGGGGTGGCGGGCCTTCTAGAACTTTCTAGAAGCTTCCGGTGAAAACACCGAAAACATTTCCGAACCCCAGAAATTGAATTTCCTTGTATGAATCTTATTCTCCAGACCATTCTGGATCCCCTCGTGATGTCCTGGATCCAAACTGAAGGGAATATGCCCGAGAGGCAATAATAAAGTGGTTATTATCGTATTCCTTATTTATGATAAATGTTTATTTTACATGCTATAATTGTATTAATATGGAAACGTTAATACATGTGTGTTTAATAAACAAAAAGGAAGTTCCTAGTTATGCCTCTCTTATAAACTAGCTCGTTGATTAACATGATGATCAAAGTTTCCTGATCATGGACATTGTATGTTGTTAATAACGAGGTCACAACATTAGTGTAATGATGTGATGAACATTCATCCGAAGTATAGCATTGCGATCAAAGTCATTGAGTTTATATTGCTATAACAACTTACGAAGTGATCCTAATCCTTAGACCATGAGATCATGTCAATCACTAACACCGGAAGAGTTTCTTGATAACATCAAACGTCACACCGTAACAGGGTGATTATAAAGATGGGTTCAGAACTACTAAAGTGTTATGTTGAGGCCCATGGATCGAGAGTGGAATTTGTTCATCCCGATGACGGATAGATATGCTCTGGGCCCTCTCGGTGATATCACATTGATTAGCTTGCAAGCAAGTGATTTGATCACTAGAATGTTATATCACGGGAACGAGAAAAGAGTGCATGTCGGTAACGAGATCAAACTAGGCATGGAGATACCGATGATCAAATCTCGGACATGTAATATATCGTAAAACAAAGGGATTAAGATACTAGCGTAAAAGGTTCACACGATCACAGAAGTCATCGTTGAATGTGTGGGAGTCAGTATGGATCTCCAGGTCCCGCTATTGATTATTGATCGAAGAAGGGTCTCGATCATGTCTGCATTATTCGCGAACCGTAGGGTGACACACTTAAGGGATACCGACACCATTCGGAGCAAATGATATGCCAGAGAAAGAAAAAGGAAAGCGCAGGAATTTATTTCACTAGACACCGAAACTGTTTCGGTTGAAATTGTTGAAACTGGTTTTGCATGTGAAATTGAAATGTTGTAAGGGGTTTTATGAGAATGTTTGTTAATTAAAGTAATTAACAAAATTCTGAATAAATAAATAAAAGAGTTTTATTTAAATGAGAGCTTGCATTAAATTTGGTGGAAATTTAATGCATGTGAGTGGATTTTGAGTGGAGGCTTTTTAATGGGAGTGGAGGCTTTTCATTTTGAGTGGGAGCTCCACCCACATGAATATGGAAGAGGTGGGGGCAGCCCCATGGCTGGGAGCCATGCCCCTTGGGTGCCCCCCACTCCCCTATAAAAGGCCCCCCTCTCCTCCTCTCAAAGTACACCTCCTCGCGAAGGATCTCTCTCCCCTTTAGAATTTCCCCATGGTCTCGGATCAGCGAGATACATGTTTCCGTTGGCTTTTTCTGGAAGGATTTGTTGCTTCCGCTGCTTCGCTGGAGCGAGGGCGCGGAGGTTGTCGGGGTACCCGTACGTGTGTGCGATCACGGATGCACCACTGCTTTGAGGTGCTGGACTTGATCGTGCTGGACCGGCTGGACCAGATGGACTTCATCACGATCTTGAGATTGGCAAGCGTTCGTCTACATCATCCACGAGTACAACCTCGTTAACGCTATTCGGTCTTCGAGGGTATGTATTCTATGGATGTATATCCACCCGTTGCTTGTATCTAGTAGATAGATCTTGGTACTTAGTTGTTCCCAGCGTAGGAATTTTTTTGTTTTCTATGCTGCGAACCCTACAGTGGTATCAGAGCCGGATCTATGCGTAGATGCTTTGCACGAGTAGTACACATATGAGTATGTGGGCGATGATGATCATTTTATTGCTTCTTAGTTGTACTTTGGATATTGGTGGCATAGTGGGATGAAGCGGCCCGGACAAACTGTACATGTCCTCGCACATGAGACCTGTTCCATGCTTGACATGCAACTAGTTTGCATAAGTGGCTAGCGGGTGTCTGTCTCTCCTACTATAGTCAATATCTAATTTGCAACGAGTTGTCAACAATTTGGTTATCCTCGTTGTGGTTCATGTTCATAGGTAAGAACGGTTCTATCTTCGAAAGCGCTAAGCCACGTAAAACTTGCAATGGATAAATTAGAGGCGTCTAGTTTAGATTGTTGCTGGGCTAGTGTTATGATATGGTGATGTTGTAAGTAGAAGTATGAGATGATACTCTTACAACACACATAGCGTGTAAGTTCCATAGACCTTGGCCTTACACATAAAGGTATGATAGAGATCATACCACGGTGCACATGATGGATATCATATGCGGGAACCTTATCATTTCACTTATTAACATGAGATGTTTGATTGCATCTTATATTGCTATTTTAGCGTTTTATTAGCATAATAAGATGATCCCTCATTTAAATATCAAGATAAGAATGTGTTCTTCCTTAAGTATGCACCGACAATGTTTCGTCGCTTCAAGGCATCACGTGATGATCGGGTGTACTTGAATCCACGAGCATATCTCGGGTGTAAGACAGTTACACACGCGAATACTAAGGTTCTTACTTGGCGAGCCTAGCATGTACAGACATGGCCTCGGAACACGGACCGAAAGGTTAAGCATGAGTCATATGTTTTGATATGATGACCATATGGATGCTCGCCTTTGAAGCTACGCCGACTCACGTGATGATCGGACTTGGTGTAGTGGATTTGGTTCATGTAATCACCAAAAAGGCACGAGGGATGTCGTTTTTGAGTGGGAGTTCATTTCTAATTTGGATTAGTAGAACTCAATTTATCATAAATTAAATCAAAGTGGATTTGCATAATTTGTTATAGTCATTGGCATTCGTTCACCACCTTATGCATAGTTGTAATTGAGATAATAGAACTATAGAATTCTGGATATATACTTTACGAACTGGTATCGTATTGTGTTGAGTGTCAATCAAAGTTTAAAGTCCTATTGCAAACTTTCAGCAAACTCTGTTTACTCCATGAAGTTTAATAATTAGTATTAAATTGAGAGTAACAATTCCAGTGTTAGTATCTTAAGTATCATGTTTGCCTCCATGATTCTTATTGTTTTAATATCAAGTTTATCTAGGAGCTGAAAAAATTGTTTCAGAAACCATCATGTGTGGCAGATATAACAATATCTACAACAATATTTTGGTTGCAATATGACAGAGTATCATATATGTTCTCATATTGGATGAGAATTTACAAAGGTTGGAGATGCTAGACATCCTAATCATCCAAAAAGGGTTTTGGAAAGCAACATTATACTCACGATTCTCCTTATAAGCTACATTACCTTGATCATGAAAGTCGTCATGATAAGGATGAATAGAAGATGTAAAGTGTTTACTACACTAAAAGATTACTAAAGAATGGACTTTGAAAGAATACCGATCATTTTGATGATGGTGATGTACTTCAAAGTGCAAGTCCAAAGGTATTATTATTTGAATATACACGCTTTGGACTATGTGTCATGCATATGGCACCACTTTTGATGTTGATAAATTCTTTTAAAAAGGAAAAGGAAATGCTGAAAGAGAATCTATAAAATATATTTGGCAGAAAAGAAAATATTGGAAATATCCAATTTAGGTATATGGATGATATACATGTTATGGTTGTATTCTTTGCTTGTTAAACAATGTGGTTCTTGGGTATTGGATACCGAATTGGTTGGTATGAAATTTCATACGGAACGACGCAATTCATGAACCACAATGGCCTAAGTAACTAGCAACAGAATATGTGATGATGTTCATCGAAAACAAACAAACCGTTGTTTGTATTTCTCATTGACATCAAAGATTGACTTCAAGATTTGGTTTAATAATTGTTATTTAAATCAGGTATTATGAGAACAAAGGTTGTTCAAATAATTACCGTATTCCATATAAGATGGATGATTTACAAATCTAGTTGAAGAAATCACATCCATAAAGCCTAATGCTAAAATGTCGCAAGACAAATGATTGAAAGATCACTTACAAAGTGACATCGCTGTTTAAATTATATTGGAAATAAAACATGAAGAAACTCCATTTTCATGGATTTTTGGAGTCTTTGATTTGATCAAGTGACGCTTGTGAGACTTTCCTCGGGATAATTAAAACATCGTTCAAAGGCCAAAGAAGAACGAACGACTAAAATATTGGAATTTATACATATCGATGTATGTAGTCCATTATGTATAGTCGTAAGCGATGGATTTCAACTTCATATGCTTTCTCTGGAAATTTAAGTGAATGTTCACTTAATGAGAAAGAAGTATGAAATATTTGAAAACGTTTCAAAGAATTTCAAGATGAAGTGGAAAATCATTATAACAAGAAAATAAATGGTTTATGATTTTATCATAAGGGATTTATTTGAGTTACAAGTGTAACAAGAAAAATAAATGAATTATGATTTTATCATAAAAAGGGATTTATTTGAGTTGCAAGTTTAGCAAAACACCTAGATTTACATTTCCCGAAACACCATAGGAGTATGGAGTGTTTGAGATTTGTAATGAAACCTTGTTTGACATGGTTGGATCAAAGGTGTTATTTATAAAACTTCCATTATGTTTTAAAAGATTAAAGCTTTAGAGACTTCCGCTTTTACACTGAAAAGAGCTCCATCTTGATCCGTTGAAATGACACCATGGAAGTTATGGTTTGGGGTAAAACCCAAGTTGTCATTTCTTAAATTTTGGTATGCTAAACATAAGTAAGATGTTTACAACCGAAGTCGGATGAGCATGTCTTTGTAGGTTATTTCGAATAACAATTGGTTATTCCTCCATAACACCAAGGACAAAAGGGTTTGTCACTTGAAACGTGAAGTTCCTTGAAGAAGAAATTTTTCATAAATGTTAAGTGGGAGGACAATAGAACTTTGATAAGGTTAACGAACCTTAGCTAAATGTGCTGAGTTGCGCAGCGCCGGAAATCATTCCGGAGGCTGCCATAATGCTCATAGATTATGTGCCTCAAAGCTTGTGGTCACGGAGATCTAAGTTCTTATTGAACCAAGTCGGTCGGATAAACAATCAAATGTTGAGATTTGAGAGTAAATCATTATTGTTTGACAATGATGAATCGACCACATACAAAGAAGCGATGATGGGCCCTGAATCCGTTAAATGGCTTGAAGCCATAAAATCCGTGATAGTTCCATACATGAGAAATCAAGTTTTGAACTTGGAAGACCCTCCGGAAAGGTGTAAAAACCTATCAGTCGTATTTGGATCTATAAAGAAACAGACATGGATGTTTCACATCTATGAAATAGTCGACATGTCGTAAAGTATTTTACGACAATGTTCAAGGAGTTGACTATGACAAGATTTGATCTTTCATAGCGATATTTAGTCTGGACGGATTAAAGTAGCAACCACTACATATAATTTGGTATATGGTAGATGAAAAAACAAAACAAAGTTCTTCTAATAGAATGGTTACCTAGGACGTGTACATGACACGGTCCAAAGGGTTTTGTTAAATTCAAAGGATGCTAAAAGGGCATGCAAACTTCAATGGTTGAAGTAAGCATCGCGGAGTTGGAATCTTCACCGTGATGAAAAAGGAGTTTTCATCTGGAGATGATGAAGATGCTTGCATTTGCAAGAAATTAAGTGGGAGCGCTAAGACATATTTCTAATACATTATGTGGAGTACATTTTGTTGATTAGAAATGATGTATCTTTTATTGACAAAGTTTAAGAATTTCATTTCGATGAAAAACTTAGGCAAAACCCGAATATTTAGCATGAATGTCTATAGTGGATAGACTATGACGCTAATATGGTTGTGCCAAACGTACATATATGAGATATTGAAGGAGTTCAATATAGAAACAACAAGAAATGGTTCTTGTCGCATGGAAAGGAATTGAATCAAGATTCAAGTGTATCGACACTTGATAAGTGAAACAAAATTCAAGTGCTATGACACTTGATGAGTAAAATCACAAGAATGATTTGATCAATCATACCATTATATGTACACATCCAGATATGTCCTATGCTCTAAGTGTTATGAGCATATACCAGAATGAATCTGTAAGAGGTTCCAATCTTAGATAAGATAGAGCCCCCTGTGTTTACAATGCTAGTCCCTGGATCAATAGCTAGCATCCACAGTTAAGATGTAATATCAAGATACAAAGGTCATAATATAACTTTATAACCAGGAATAACATAATTTTATTACATCTTACATAGCTCATTTGGCTATTACATTACATTGCAGCGGAATATCTATAGTCATGGGTTCTTCATCTTCAAAAGTGCCACAGGCAGATGTTGGTTGTAGACTTTGTAATCCTAATCAAACAATCTTCACTAAAATCAATCAAACCTGCAACATTACAAGTTACAGCCATAAGGGTCAATACATTTGAATTGTATTGGCAAGTTTCACTACTATGTATAATATGAGTGGATCCTATCAATACATGCTTATTTGTCTAAGTAGAGTTTAAGGCTTATTTGCATAAAGCAATATTTATCCTATCTTTTCAAAATGGGTTTGGTCCTTTGTCAAATCTCTTTTCCAAGTTCCTTGAACTCCTTGGTAGAAACTCAAGTGTTCAAGTCCTTGTCAAAATCCCTTGAGCTCCTTGGTAACCCCAAGTGCAACAAGTTTTATCAAAATCTCATGAGTTCCTTGGTAATCCCAAGTACATCAAGTGTTAAGCAAAATCTCTTGAGCACCTTGGTAACCCCAAGTGCATCAAGCTTAACAAAATCTCTTTGAATTCCTTGGTACCCCGAAGTGCATCAAGTTTTATTTTAGAAGTTGGAATGTCGAGATCTCCCATAGTTCAAACTTGAGTTGCTCAGTATTGTCCATAACCGGGGACACGACTAAGTACTTAGATTTTATTATCTTCTGTAGAAGGAGTACACTTTACCCACATGTCACAATCCCATCCTTTTGCCACCAGTGGCCTACTGGATTAGTGCTCACCAAGATGGACTACTGGCAGATTGAGAATGTGACGAAGTCTTTCCAAAGGGTCCTTCCATACACCATTGCTAGCTTGTCTTCAGCACCCATGAAGCATTCCAGATCCCCATGTCCAGTTAACTGAAGACAATGCATGGGTCTTCCCAATGTAGTTGACTAAGCCAGAGCCATAATAGCATGTGGTTGCACACGAAAGCCACAATTGGAGAAGCATGTTCAATCTCTAAGTTTCCTAGGTGGTTTTCTTTTGGAGCACAACACAAAGTGATACCCATAAACATGGTTCCTTTTGTTGCCACCTTCTCCAAAACTTAAAGTATCCTCCACCTAGGTGGTTCATTGAGTCCTTGTTTTATTATGTAAAACACAAGTCCTTTTCTCAACCTTTGTAAAATCTCAACATGTATCTCTTTTCAAAATATAGCATGGCTAAGCATGTAACCACTACAATATTTTCACTAAGGAGTGTATAGGGAATCCTATTAGGATTTAGCATAGCATAAGTATAAAGTTGTTTTCATGCATGTTTTCAAAATCCACTAAGTATAATGAAAATAGTAGGAATTTTGTATGATAGTGTAACTTGCCTTTTTGGAAGGGAATGGTGGTTCACTCCTTGATCTTGATCAAGCAAACACCAAATCAACTAGCATTCTAAACAATCCATCGAACAACATTTCACTCACACATAAAACTATGGGATCTAAGATCTAAGTCTTGCATGTAAGCATGTAAAAGATGGTTCTAATTGCATAGGTGGTCTCCACTAGGATTCTAAACTTTGTAAGTTCCAAATTGGTCATTTTCCAAAGTGGCAAAGTCATTTGCAAAAGGGTTTTGGTCCATAAACCATTTTTTAATCCCATCATCATTTTATGTGGTGAAAAATATTTTTATCAAAGCAAAACTTTATGTTTTTCACCAAATGAGTTGCCATTTGCAAAACTTGGTGTTTTGGGTCAGTATGTTTGGTCCAAAACATTTTCCCAAAGTTTACTTTGCAAAAACATTTTCATAATAAAATCAATAATTTTTAATTGGCTAGAAAATGGCTAAGTCAAATAATCTAACCTAAACTTTACCAAAATCATTTTCAACACCAAGGGTTGGTTACTAGGGTTAGTAAGTTCACAACAAGCCATTTTGCCAAGGTTTCAAACTTAAAAACATTTTTGAATCATTTTTCTATTCTAAACAAGCATACAAAAGAATCTGTAAAAACAAACAAATTAACAGATACTATTTACTAAACCAAGGGCATGGTTGGCTAGAGCTTGCTCTCCTGAATCCAACTACATAAAATTTGTAATTTTTGGACGTGTGGATCCAAAGTTACAAGGGTTTGAAAATCATATCTCAATCAGATTTCAAATCTGTTTTAAATAGACCTGGCCACGCGTCGCACTCTGGTTGGACGGTACCGGTCGGCCGGATCGGTGCTATGGTGCGTTGGATCTAACCAAATCGTGCGGCACAGGATCACCACTTACCCCTCCGCTAACATTCTATCGTATCCGTCAGATCCAGATCCTACGGTTACTAACATGCTTGCCAAAGTTTGGCGGCGCTGGCGGTGGCTAGCGGCGGCGCACGGCCAGGCGGTGGCGCTACGGCGGTTACAGGAAGCAGAGAGGGGAGGGAAGGTGCTCACCAGAATCGCGAGGAAGTGGTGATGCTCGACGTGTGCTTGTCGTGGCAAGGGGCGCACGGGGTCAGGTGGAATCGCTCACCGGAGTTTGCAACGGCGTCAGACGGCTCTGTCCACGGTCGAAGGCGACGTTGTAGATCTCCCTAAGGCAAGACAGGGGCATGGTTAGGTGCGGAAGGTCACGGAGAAGACACGTGCATGAACGAGAAGGCACGGGGCGGTCGGAATCTACCTGGGTGCTTGCCGGAGTTGAAGACAGACGCGGCGGCGTTCGGAAGCTTGTCGTAGCCGGTGTTCTGGGACGCCCGCGGTCAAATGGGTGGTACGGGGAGGAGTGTCTGGGAGTGGGGAGTCTGCTAGCGTGCTCAGGGAGGCAAGGGGTGGTGGAACTTGGCCGGAATTGGTCAGAGAGGGTGGTCAGAACTGGGAGTGTGTCGAGCCAAATTGAGGCAGCCTCGGGGCAGAGAGAAAGTGGCTACAGAGGGGAAAGGAGGAGAAGACGCAGACGCTTAATAGCGTGCAGTCACGGCGAGGTTTAAGGCGCGGCATCAATGCGTATTCAAGCCGCGACATCAACGGCAGAAACGGCCGGCGCGGTCGTCGCGAGGAAGAAGGAGGAGTGGGAAAGTGGGGTCTGCTGGTCAGTGGGAAAAGCGTGAGGGAAGGGTCCACCGGTCAGTCTCTTTGCGGGTCTGTTAATAGGTGTGAACCGTTTTCTTTCGGGAAGGAGAGCTGGGCTGGTTCTGGGCCTTAGTGGGCTGATGGGTTGGGTCGACCTAAACTTTATATTTTTCCTGTTTCTGAATCCTTTTCTTTTTCTATTTCCATTTTCCTATTTTGAAATTCAAACAACCAAACACATTCAAATTGATTCAAACAATCATCAAGCTTTGCAACTATGAATTTGGTTCTGTTTATCAACATAAACCAAATTCCAAAATAAAATAATTTTTATTCTTTTTAGGATCCATTCTTTAATTAAATAACATGGACCTTTAGTTATTTAATAAAATAGGGTTTGATTTAATTAATAAAATCTCCATTTGAAATCCAAATATTTTCAAAACCAAATCAGTAGGTTTTATTTGGAAATAGTGAATACTTGGAAACTTGTTTAAAACAAAATAACCTTTTATTTAAGGGTCCATTATTAATTAAATACAATAGACTTCCATTATTAAATCAAATAGGATTTGTTTTATTAAAATATTTATTTTGAAATCTAAAATAAAGCCAAAACACTTCAGTAGGTTTTATTTGAGAATATAAAATATTGGAAAACTTATTTAAAATAATTTAATAAGTTTTGATGTTTCATTTAAAATGGTAAAACCTTTTATTTAGATAAAATTGGATATTAAATCCTTATTAATTTATTTAGATAAACCTTTGCTATTTTTATTCAAAACAAAAATGTTTTAATTCCAAGGCTTGGCCAAGGTTTAATTTGGCTTTATAAAATAATCTTTATTTATGAATCCACCTTTTCTTTTGAAAACCAAATCTTTTATTAAAAGATCCAAAATAGTAATTCCAAAATATTTTAATTTCCTTTAATAAATGTTTATCTTTTTAAATCCCTTTAGGATTTCTTTGTTCAAAATAGATTTGAAGATTTCCAATTGGATTCAAAAAGTTTCTTCTGGCCCTAAAAATCAAACAAAGTTTTATTTTATTCTTTTATTTTCACATTACAAGATTTGGAAAATCTTGGGATGTGACAGGCTACCACCCTTAAAATAAATCTCGTCCCGAGATTTGGGGAGGCTAGGGTTACAAGTAGGTTCAAAACAACTAGGGTTCTACCACCCTTAAAAATTTTTCAAACAAAAATTACACATTGTCCTTCTTGGGATCCTGGGGAAAATCTCTTATGGCAAACATTTGCATGTGTCCTTGGTTTCCATACTTGACTCATGGGCCAAGGTTGAGTTTCTCCATAGGCTTGTTCAACTTGTTCTTCATCTTCTCTGGACAGTTGCTTGCATAATGTCCTGGGTTCTTGCAGTTGAAACAATGGATGTCCTTGAGTTCTTTACGTGGCTCTTGTGGACAAGTTGCTACATAATGGCCTAGCTCTCTGCAGTTGTTGCACACTACCTGGCCAATCTCTTTATTCTTCGGGTTCCTTGGGCATTCACTAGAATAGTGTCCCATTTCCTTACACTGATGACATTGCACATGGCTTTTGTCTATCTTTTGCTTCTTGGTTCTCTTTGATCCTTTGAATTGGGTTGTCTTGTTTGGAGTTATAAGTGGTCCTTTTCCTTTGCCATCAACATTCTTGGCATACTTGGATCCTTCTTGTTTCCTTTGTTCCACCATGGAATAGATGGGGCATTGGATAGGAACATGATTGTTTCCTTCACACAAATAACAAGTGGCTTGAGAGGTGGGACATTGTCCAACAGGATGATTTTCTTCACAGAGGGCATTGATCTTCATGCTCCTTGGAAGTATGATCCTTGTCTCCACAAATAATGCAAGCTGGGGCTCCATCTAGAATAATATTTCTGTCATCCTTGTTGTCATAGACTCTTTTGGGATAGCTTTCTTCCATGTTGATCATTTGATTATTCACCTTAAGCATTAGTTGGGTTTGTTCCTCCAAAAACTTTTGCAGTGCTGGATCTTTATCACTATTGTTGGCTATGAACTGAGCTGTCAGTTGGTTTAACTGGTTCTGGGTTGCTATGAGCTCTTTCATGCTGTCCTCTTGGTTGGTGTTGGTGTCATCAACCTTGATGTTGGAGTCTCTTGGAGTAGTCATCTGTTTGGGTTGAAGGGATATTAGAATAGGCAAGATATTTCTAAGGACTCAATTCTAATCACACACATCACAATTCACACAAGCAATGTGCATGCAATTACAAACCAAACATTTCACTCAAACAAGGTTCAAGCACATACTTAGTCAACAAAATATTTTTGTTACACCACATAAATTGGTGGGTTTGACTTAACTAAAATATGGTGGTCCATCTATATGGTTCACTTGTGATCTTTCCATCATTCTTGGTTGCTTCTTCTTACTTGAGATCATGGTTCCTTGAGAAAACTCTTGATTACAATAACTTCTAGTGATGTGATCTTCCTCTAACTTTTGCATTCCCTCAGTCTCTAAATCTTGAGCAAGATTTCCTTGTCTCACTTGTAGTCCTTAGTGGTTTCCAAGTTGGAAGTCCTTGGTGAATATGCTGAAGATGTTGAAGTCATTAGAGTTGAAGAAGTTGAAGTCATTAGAGTTGAAGAAGTTGAAGTCATCCTTTGCACATGGTGTAGTCTTTGGCCATGGGTTGGTTTCTCCATCAAGTTGAAATAGAAGAGATGTAGAGTTGAAACCAAAATGGTTGAGGAAAGAGTTTACAAGTGTTTTTGTAAATAAGTTTTTGGAATAAATACACTCCTATTTTTCTAAGGGTTTTTGTCCAATCCTAGGTTTACAAATCCTACAGGCAACACAATGCTCTGATACCATCTGTAAGAGGTTCCAATCTTAGATAAGATAGAGCCCCCTGTGTTTACAATGCTAGTCCCTGGATCAATAGCTAGCATCCACAGTTAAGATGTAATATCAAGATACAAAGGTCATAATATAACTTTATAACCAGGAATAACATAATTTTATTACATCTTACATAGCTCATTTGGCTATTACATTACATTGCAACGGAATATCTATAGTCATGGGTTCTTCATCTTCAAAAGTTCCACAGGCAGATGTTGGTTGTAGACTTTGTAATCCTAATCAAACAATCTTCACTAAAATCAATCAAACCTGCAACATTACAAGTTACAGCCATAAGGGTCAATACATTTGAATTGTATTGGCAAGTTTCACTACTATGTATAATATGAGTGGATCCTATCAATACATGCTTATTTGGCTAAGTAGAGTTTAAGGCTTATTTGCATAAAGCAATATTTATCCTATCTTTTCAAAATGGGTTTGGTCCTTTGTCAAATCTCCTTTCCAAGTTCCTTGAACTCCTTGGTAGAAACTCAAGTGTTCAAGTCCTTGTCAAAATCCCTTGATCTCCTTGGTAACCCCAAGTGCAACAAGTTTTATCAAAATCTCATGAGTTCCTTGGTAACCCCAAGTACATCAAGTGTTAAGCAAAATCTCTTGAGCACCTTAGTAACCCCAAGTGCATCAAGCTTAACAAAATCTCTTTGAATTCCTTGGTACCCCCAAGTGCATCAAGTTTTATTTTAGAAGTTGGAATGTCGAGATCTCCCATAGTTCAAACTTGAGTTGCTCAGTATTGTCCATAACCGGGGACACGGCTAAGTACTTAGTTTTTATTATCTTCTGTAGAAGGAGTACACTTTACCCACATGTCACAATCCCATCCTTTTGCCACCAGTGGCCTACTGGATTAGTGCTCACCAAGATGGACTACTGGCAGATTGAGAATGTGACGAAGTCTTTCCAAAGGGTCCTTCCATACACCATTGCTAGCTTGTCTTCAGCACCCATGAAGCATTCCAGATCCCCATGTCCAGTTAACTGAAGACAATGCATGGGTCTTCCCAATGTAGTTGACTAAGCCAGAGCCATAATAGCATGTGGTTGCACACGAAAGCCACAATTGGAGAAGCATGTTCAATCTCTAAGTTTCCTAGGTGGTTTTCTTTTGGAGCACAACACAAAGTGATACCCATAAACATGGTTCCTTTTGTTGCCACCTTCTCCAAAACTTAAAGTATCCTCCACCTAGGTGGTTCATTGAGTCCTTGTTTTATTATGTAAAACACAAGTCCTTTTCTCAACCTTTGTAAAATCTCAACATGTATCTCTTTTCAAAATATAGCATGGCTAAGCATGTAACCACTACAATATTTTCACTAAGGAGTGTATAGGGAATCCTATTAGGATTTAGCATAGCATAAGTATAAAATTGTTTTCATGCATGTTTTCAAAATCCACTAAGTATAATGAAAATAGTAGGACTTTTGTATGATAGTGTAACTTGCCTTTTTGGAAGGGAATGGTGGTTCACTCCTTGATCTTGCTAGTCTCACTCTTTGCTAATTTCACTACAATCAATCAAGCAAACACCAAATCAACTAGCATTCTAAACAATCCATCGAACAACATTTCACTCACACATAAAACTATGGGATCTAAGATCTAAGTCTTGCATGTAAGCATGTAAAAGATGGTTCTAATTGCATAGGTGGTCTCCACTAGGCTTCTAAACTTTGTAAGTTCCAAATTGGTCATTTTCCAAAGTGGCAAAGTCATTTACAAAAGGGTTTTGGTCCATAAACCATTTTTTAATCCCATCATCATTTTATGTGGTGAAAAATATTTTTATCAAAGCAAAACTTTATGTTTTTCACCAAATGAGTTGCCATTTGCAAAACTTGGTTTGGGTCATTAGGTTTGGTCCAAAACATTTTCCCAAAGTTTTCTTTGCAAAAACATTTTCATAATAAAATCAATAATTTTTAATTGGCTAAGTCAAATAATCTAACCTAAACTTTACCAAAATAATTTTCAACACCAAGGGTTGGTTACTAGGGTCAGTAAGTTCACAACAAGCCATTTTGCCAAGGTTTCAAACTTAAAAACATTTTTGAATCATTTTTCTATTCTAAACAAGCATACAAAAGAATCTGTAAAAACAAACAAATTAACAGATACTATTTACTAAACCAAGGGCATGGTTGGCTAGGGCTTGCTCTCATGAATCCAACGACATAAAATTTGTAATTTTTGGACGTGTGGATCCAAAGTTACAAGGGTTTGAAAATCATATCTCAATCAGATTTCAAATCTGTTTTTAAACAGACCTGGCCACGCGTCGCACTCTGGTTGGACGGTACCGGTTCGGCCGGATCGGTGCTGTGGTGCGTTGGATCTAACCAAATCGTGCGGCATAGGATCACCACTTACCCCTTTGCTAACGTTCTATCGTATCCGTCAGATCCAGATCCTACGGTTACTAACATGCTTGCCAAAGTTTGGCGGCGCTGGCGGTGGCTAGCGGCGGCGCGCGGCCAGGCGGTGGCGCTATGGCGGTTACAGGAAGCGGAGAGGGGAGGGAAGGTGCTCACCAGAATCGCGAGGAAGTGGTGATGCTCGATGTGTGCTTGTCGTGGCAAGGGGCGCACGGGGTCAGGTGGAATCGCTCACCGGAGTTTGCAACGGCGTCAGACGGCTCTGTCCATGGTCGAAGGCGACGTTGTAGATCTCCCTAAGGCAAGACAGGGGCATGGTTAGGTGCGGAAGGTCACGGAGAAGACACGTGCATGAACGAGAAGGCGCGGGGCGGTCGGAATCTACCTGGGTGCTTGCCGGAGTTGAAGACAGACGCGACGGCGTTCGGAAGCTTGTCGTAGCCGGTGTTCTGGGACGCCCGCGGTCAAATGGGTGGTACGGGGAGGAGTGTCTGGGAGTGGGGAGTCTGCTAGCGTGCTCAGGGAGGCAAGGGGTGGTGGAACTCGGCCGGAATTGGTCAGAGAGGGTGGTCGGAACTGGGAGTGTGTCGAGCCAAATTGAGGCAGCCTCGGGGCAGAGAGAAAGTGGCGACAGAGGGGAAAGGAGGAGAAGACGCAGGCGCTTAATAGCGTGCAGTCACGGCGAGGTTTAAGGCGCGGCATCAATGCGTATTCAAGCCGCGACATCAACGGCAGAAACGGCCGGCGCGGTCGTCGCGAGGAAGGAGGAGTGGGAAAGTGGGGTCTGCTGGTCAGTGGGAAAAGAGTGAGGGAAGGGTCCACCGGTTAGTCTCTTTGCGGGTCTGTTAATAGGTGTGAACCGTTTTCTTTCGGGAAGGAGAGCTGGGCTGATTCTGGGCCTTAGTGGGCTGATGGGTTGGGTCGACCTAAACTTTATATTTTTCCTGTTTCTGAATCCTTTTCTTTTTCTATTTCCATTTTCGTGTTTTGAAATTCAAACAACCAAACACATTCAAATTGATTCAAACAATCATCAGGCTTTGCAACTATGAATTTGGTTCTGTTTATCAACATAAACCAAATTCCAAAATAAAATAATTTTTATTATTTTTAGGATCCATTCTTTAATTAAATAACATGGACCTTTAGTTATTTAATAAAATAGGGTTTGGTTTAATTAATAAAATCTCCATTTGAAATACAAATATTTTCAAAACCAAATCAGTAGGTTTTATTTGGAAATAGTGAATACTTGGAAACTTGTTTAAAACAAAATAACCTTTTATTTAAGGGTCCATTATTAATTAAATACAATAGACTTCCATTATTAAATCAAATAGGATTTGTTTTATTAAAATATTTATTTTGAAATCTAAAATAAAGCCAAAACACTTCAGTAGGTTTTATTTGAGAATATAAAATATTGGAAAACTTATTTAAAATAATTTAATAAGTTTTGATGTTTCATTTAAAATGGTAAAACCTTTTATTTAGATAAAATTGGATATTAAATCCTTATTAATTTATTTAGATAAACCTTTGCTATTTTTATTCAAAATAAAATGTTTTAATTCCAAGCGTTGGCCAAGGTTTAATTTGGCTTTATAAAATAATCTTTATTTATGAATCCACCTTTTCTTTTGAGAACCAAATCTTTTATTAAAAGATCCAAAATAGTAATTCCAAAATATTTTAATTTCCTTTAATAAATGTTGAACTTTTTAAATCCCTTTAGGATTTCTTTGTTCAAAATAGATTTGAAGATTTCCAATTGGATTCAAAAAGTTTCTTCTGGCCCTGAAAATCAAACAAAGTTTTATTTTATTCTTTTATTTTCACATTACAAGATTTGGAAAATCTTGGGATGTGACAGAATCATAAAGTGATCATTGGACAATAGTAAGGAAATTCTTATGATCTTTTAAAAGAACTAAGAATATATTTGTGTAGAGGTGACAAACAATTACAAATAGTTCATTGTAAAGCGTTACATTGATACTAGTTTTGTCACAAGATACAAATTAAGTTTATCTCAATTTAAACTATGGGTGGCACAATGTAATGGAAAGAAGATTCCATGATGGATTTGGATGAAATCCATACTTAAGACATTGTGACGAATACTACAACCGAAAAGGCTAAGTATATGTCTGCTATAGTAGCAGCAAAGGAGGGAATTTGTGTCAAGAAGTTTGTTATCAAACTAAGGTGTGGTTCGCAACGGGATAACACTAAAGATATATTGTATAACAATAGTATCAACATGATTTAACCCCAAGGAACTAAAGGTCTCACCGAAAGACCAAATTTATACAATGCCATCTCATTGGAGAATGAGTGATGCGTGAAGACGCAAAGACATGCAAATACACACGGACCTGAAGCATCAGATCCGTAGATTATGTGAACCACTTGGAATTGCGTATATGGAACACCAGAAAGCCATAGGTGTTCAATACGCAAAGTTTTCAAACTAGATTATTGATTATTGTCTCTAGTGCAAGTGGGAGACTGAAGGGAATATGCCCGAGAGGCAATAATAAAGTGGTTATTATCGTATTCCTTATTTACGATAAATGTTTATTTTACATGCTATAATTGTATTAATACGGAAACGTTAATACATGTGTGTTTAATAAACAAAAAGGAAGTTCCTAGTTATGCCTCTCTTATAAACTAGCTCGTTGATTAACATGATGATCAAAGCTTCTTGATCATGGACATTGGATGTTGTTAATAACGAGGTCACAACATTAGTGTAATGATGTGATGAACATTCATCCGAAGTATAGCATTACGATCAAAGTCATTGAGTTTATATTGCTATAACAACTTACGAAGTGATCCTAATCCTTAGACCATGAGATCATGTCAATCACTAACACCGAAAGAGTTTCTTGATAACATCAAACGTCACACCGTAACAGGGTGATTATAAAGATGGGTTCAGAACTACTAAAGTGTTATGTTGAGGCCCATGGATAGAGAGTGAAATTTGTGCATCCCGATAACAGATAGATATGCTCTTGGCCCTCTCGGTGATATCATATTGATTAGCTTGCAAGCAAGTGATTTGATCACTAGAATGTTATATCACGGGAACGAGAAAAGAGTGCATGTCGGTAACGAGATCAAACTAGGTATGGAGATACCGATGATCGAATCTCGGACATGTAATATATCGTAAAACAAAGGGATTAAGATACTAGCGTAAAAGGTTCACACGATCACAGAAGTCATCGTTGAATGTGTGGGAGTCAGTATGGATCTCCAGGTCCCGCTATTTATTATTGATCGGAGAAGGGTCTCGATCATGTCCGCATTATTCGCGAACCGTAGGGTGACACACTTAAGGGATACCGACACCATTCGGAGCAAATGATATGTCAGAGAAAGAAAAAGGAAAGCGCAGGAATTTATTTCACTAGACACCGAAACTGTTTCGGTTGAAATTGCTGAAACTGGTTTTGCATGTGAAATTGAAATGTTGTAAGGGGTTTTATGATAATGTTTGTTAATTAAAGTAATTAACAAAATTCTGAATAAATAAATAAAATAGTTTTATTTAAATGAGAGCTTGCATTAAATTTGGTGGAAATTTAATGCATGTGAGTGGATTTTTGAGTGGAGGCTTTTTAATGGGAGTGGAGGCTTTTCATTTTGAGTGGGAGCTCCACCCACATGAATGTGGAAGAGGTGGGGGCAGCCCCCATGGCTGGCAGCCATGCCCCTTGGGTGCCCCCCACTCCCCTATAAAAGGCCCCCCTCTCCTCCTCTCAAAGTACACCTCCTCGCGAAGGATCTCTCTCTCCCCTTTAGAATTTCTCCATGGTCTCGGATCAGCGAGATACATGTTCCCGGTGGCTTTTTCTGGAAGGATTTGTTGCTTCCGCTGCTTCGCTGGAGCGAGGGCGCGTAGGTTGTCGGGGTACCCGTACGTGTGTGCGATCACGGATGCACCACTGCTTTGAGGTGCTGGACTTGATCGTGCTGGACCGGCTGGACCAGATGGACTTCATCACGATCTTGAGATTGGCAAGCGTTCGTCTACATCATCCACGAGTACAACCTTGTTAACGCTATTCGGTCTTCGAGGGTATGTATTCTATGGATGTATATCCACCCGTTGCTTGTATCTAGTAGATAGATCTTGGTACTTAGTTGTTCCCAGCGTAGGAAAGTTTTTGTTTTCTATGCTGCGAACCCTACAGTGGTATCAGAGCCGGATCTATGCGTAGATGCTTTGCACGAGTAGTACACGTATGAGTATGTGGGCGATGATGATCATTTTATTGCTTCTTAGTTGTACTTTGGATATTGGTGGCATAGTGGGATGAAGCGGCCCGGACAAACTGTACATGTCCTCGCACATGAGACCTGTTCCACGCTTGACATGCAACTAGTTTGCATAAGTGGCTAGCGGGTGTCTGTCTCTCCTACTATAGTCAATATCTAATTTTCAACGAGTTGTCAACAATTTGGTTATCCTCGTTGTGGTTCATGTTCATAGGTAAGAACGGTTCTATCTTCGAAAGCCCTAAGCCACGTAAAACTTGCAATGGATAAATTAGAGGCGTCTAGTTTAGATTGTTGCTGGGCTAGTGTTATGATATGGTGATGTTGTAAGTAGAAGTATGAGATGATACTATTACAACACACATAGCGTGTAAGTTCCATAGACCTTGGCCTTACACATAAAGGTATGATAGAGATCATACCACGGTGCACATGATGGAGATCATATGCGGGAACCATATCATTTCACTTATTAACATGAGATGTTTGATTGCATCTTATATTGCTATTTTAGCGTTTTATTAGCATAATAAGATGATCCCTCATTTAAATATCAAGATAAGAATGTGTTCTTCCTTAAGTATGCACCGACAATGTTTCGTCGCTTCAAGGCATCACGTGATGATCGGGTGTACTTGAATCCACGAGCATATCTCGGGTGTAAGACAGTTACACACGCGAATACTAAGGTTCTTACTTGGCGAGCCTAGCATGTACAGACATGGCCTCGGAACACGGACCGAAAGGTTAAGCATGAGTCATATGTTTTGATATGATGACCATATGGATGCTCGCCTTTGAAGCTACGCCGACTCACGTGATGATCGGACTTGGTGTAGTGGATTTGGTTCATGTAATCACCAAAAAGGCACGAGGGATGTCGTTTTTGAGTGGGAGTTTATTTCTAATTTGGATTAGTAGAACTCAATTTATCATAAATTAAATCAAAGTGAATTTGCATAATTTGTTATAGTCATTGGCATTCGTTCACCACCTTATGCATAGTTGTAATTGAGATAATAGAACTATAGAATTCTGGATATATACTTTACGAACTGGTATCGTATTGTGTTGAGTGTCAATCAAAGTTTAAAGTCCTATTGCAAACTTTCAGCAAACTCTGTTTACTCCATGAAGTTTAATAATTAGTATTAAATTGAGAGTAACAATTCCAGTGTTAGTATCTTAAGTATCATGTTTGCCTCCATGATTCTTGATTGTTTTAATATCAAGTTTATCTAGGAGCTGAAAGAATTGTTTCAGAAACCATCATGTGTGGCAGATATAACAATATCTACAACAATATTTTGGTTGCAATATGACAGAGTATCATATATGTTCTCATATTGGATGAGAATTTACAAAGGTTGGAGATGCTAGACATCCTAATCATCCAAAAAGGGTTTTGGAAAGCAACATTATACTCACGATTCTCCTTATAAGCTACATTAGCTTGATCATGAAAGTCGTCATGATAAGGATGAATAGAAGATGTAAAGTGTTTACTACACTAAAAGATTACTAAAGAATGGACTTTGAAAGAATACCGATCATTTTGATGATGGTGATGTACTTCAAAGTGCAAGTCCAAAGGTATTATTATTTGAATATACACGCTTTGGACTATGTGTCATGCATATGGCACCACTTTTGATGTTGATAGATTCTTTTAAAAAGGAAAAGGAAATGCTGAAAGAGAATCTATAAAATATATTTGGCAGAAAAGAAAAGATTGGAAATATCCAATTTAGGTATATGGATGATATACATGTTATGGTTGTATTCTTTGCTTGTTAAACAATGTGGTTCTTGGGTATTGGATACCGAATTGGTTGGTATGAAATTTCATACGGAACGACGCGATTCATGAACCACAATGGCCTAAGTAACTAGCAACAGAATATGTGATGATGTTCATGGAAAACAAACAAACAAACCGTTCTTTGTATTTCTCGTTGACATCAAAGATTGACTTCAAGATTTGGTTTAATAATTGTTATTTAAATCAGGTATTATGAGAACAAAGGTTGTTCAAATAATTACCGTATTCCATATAAGATGGATGATTTACAAATCTAGTTGAAGAAATTACATCCATAAAGCCTAATGCTAAAATGTCGCAAGACAAATGATTGAAAGATCACTTACAAAGTGACATCGCTGTTTAAATTATATTGGAAATAAAACATGAAGAAACTCCATTTTCATGGATTTTTGGAGTCTTTGATTTGATCAAGTGACGCTTGTGAGACTTTCCTCGGGATAATTAAAACATCGTTCAAAGGCCAAAGAAGAACGAACGACTAAAATATTGGAATTTATACATATCGATGTATGTAGTCCATTATGTATAGTCGTAAGCGATGGATTTCAACTTCATATGCTTTCTCCGGAAATTTAAGTGAATGTTCACTTAATGAGAAAGAAGTATGAAATATTTGAAAACGTTTCAAAGAATTTCAAGATGAAGTGGAAAATCATTGTAACAAGAAAATAAATGGTTTATGATTTTATCATAAGGGATTTATTTGAGTTACAAGTGTAACAAGAAAAATAAATGAATTATGATTTTATCATAAAAAGGGATTTATTTGAGTTGCAAGTTTAGCAAAACACCTAGATTTACATTTCCCGAAACACCATAGGAGTATGGAGTGTTTGAGATTTGTAATGAAACCTTGTTTGACATGGTTGGATCAAAGGTGTTATTTATAAAACTGCCATTATGTTTTAAAAGATTAAAGCTTTAGAGACTTCCGCTTTTACACTGAAAAGAGCTCCATCTTGATCCGTTGAAATGACACCATGGAAGTTATGGTTTGGGGTAAAACCCAAGTTGTCATTTCTTAAATTTTGGTATGCTAAACATAAGTAAGATGTTTACAACCGAAGTCGGATGAGCATGTCTTTGTAGGTTATTTCGAATAACAATTGGTTATTCCTCCATAACACCAAGGACAAAATGGTTTGTCACTTGAAACGTGAAGTTCCTTGAAGAAGAAATTTTTCATAAATGTTAAGTGGGAGGACAATAGAACTTTGATAAGGTTAACGAACCTTAGCTAAATGTGCTGAGTTGCGCAGCACCGGAAATCGTTCCGGAGGCTGCCATAATGCTCATAGATTATGTGCCTCAAAGGTTGTGGTCACGGAGATCTAAGTTCTTATTGAACCAAGTCGGTCGGATAAACAATCAAATGTTGAGATTTGAGAAAATCATTATTGTTTGACAATGATGAATCGACCACATACAAAGAAGTGATGATGGGCCCTGACTCCGTCAAATGGCTTGAAGCCATAAAATCCGTGATAGTTCCATACACGAGAAATCAAGTTTTGAACTTGGAAGACCCTCCGGAAAGGTGTAAAAACCTATCAGTCGTATTTGGATCTATAAAGAAACAGACATGCATGTTTCACATCTATGAAATAGTCGACATGTTGTAAAGTATTTTACGACAATGTTCAAGGAGTTGACTAAGACAAGATTTGATCTTTCATAGCGATATTTAGTCTGGACGGATTAAAGTAGAAACCACTAGATATAATTTTGTATATGGTAGATTAAAAAACAAAACAAAGTTCTTCTAATAGAATGGTTACCTAGGACGTGTAAATGACACGGTCCAAAGGGTTTTGTTAAATTCAAAGGATGCTAAAATGGCATGCAAACTTCAATGGTTGAAGTAAGCATCGCGGAGTTGGAATCTTCACCGTGATGAAAAAGGAGTTTTCATCTGGAGACGATGAAGATGCTTGCATTTGCAAGAAATTAAGTGGGAGCGCTAAGACATATTTCTAATACATTATGTGGAGTACATTTTGTTGATTAGAAATGATGTATCTTTTATTGAAAAAGTTTAAGAATTTCATTTCGATGAAAAACCTAGGCAAAACCCGAATATTTAGCATGAATGTCTATAGTGGATAGACTATGACGCTAATATGGTTGTGCCAAACGTACATATATGAGATATTGAAGGAGTTCAATATAGAAACAACAAGAAATGGTTCTTGTCGCATGGAAAGGAATTGAATCAAGATTCAAGTGTATCGACACTTGATAAGTGATACAAGATTCAAGTGCTATGACACTTGATGAGTAAAATCACAAGAATGATTTGATCAAGCATACCATTATATGTACACATCCAGATATGTCCTATGCTCTAAGTGTTATGAGCATATACCAGAATGAATCATAAAATGATCATTGGATAATAGTAAGGAAATTCTTATGATCTTTTAAAAGAACTAAGAATATATTTGTGTAGAGGTGACAAACAATTACAAATAGTTCATTGTAAAGCGTTACATTGATACTTGTTTTGTCACAAGATACAAATTAAGTTTATCTCAATTTAAACTATGGGTGGCACAATGTAATGGAAAGAAGATTCCATGATGGATTTGGATGAAATCCATACTTAAGACATTGTGACGAATACTACAACCAAAAAGGCTAAGTATATGTCTGCTATAGTAGCAGCAAAGGAGGGAATTTGTGTCAAGAAGTTTGTTATCAAACTAAGGTGTGGTTCGCAACGGGATAACACTAAAGATATATTGTATGACAATAGTATCAACATGATTTAACCCCAAGGAACTAAAGGTCTCACCGAAAGACCAAATTTATACAATGCCATCTCATTGGAGAATGAGTGATGCGTGAAGACGCAAAGACATGCAAATACACACGGACCTGAAGCATCAGATCCGTAGATTATGTTAACCACTTGGAATTGCGTATATGGAACACCAGAAAGCCATAGGTGTTCAATACGCAAAGTTGTCAAACTAGATTATTGATTATTGTCTCTAGTGCAAGTGGGAGACTGAAGGAAATATGCCCGAGAGGCAATAATAAAGTGGTTATTATCGTATTCCTTATTTACGATAAATGTTTATTTTACATGCTATAATTGTATTAATACGGAAACGTTAATACATGTGTGTTTAATAAACAAAAAGGAAGTTCCTAGTTATGCCTCTCTTATAAACTAGCTCGTTGATTAACAAGATGATCAAAGTTTCCTGATCATGGACATTGGATGTTGTTAATAACGAGGTCACAACATTAGTGTAATGATGTGATGAACATTCATCCGAAGTATAGCATTACGATCAAAGTCATTGAGTTTATATTGCTATAACAACTTACGAAGTGATCCTAATCCTTAGACCATGAGATCATGTCAATCACTAACACCGAAAGAGTTTCTTGATAACATCAAACGTCACACCGTAACAGGGTGATTATAAATATGGGTTTAGAACTACTAAAGTGTTATGTTGAGGCCCATGGATAGCAGGGGCGGGCCCAGCTTGTATCAAGGGTATTCAGCTGAATACCTAAAAGTTTTGTCAAAACTTTTAAATTATATGATGTGCCTTATATTTTAGTATGCTTGTATAGAAAACTGATTGAAATTCTATCACAAGTATACATAGGAGTAGTTGGTTAAGGCAAATGCTTACAAGCCAATTGATCACAAGATCAAGTGCTACTCTTGCACTAATTTTTGTTGTTTTTCCTTCAATTTTTTTACTATGAATACCCATTGTGAAATTCCTGAGCCCGCCATTGATGGATAGAGAGTGGAATTTGTTCATCCCGATGACGGATAGATATGCTCTGGGCCCTCTCGGTGATATCACATTGATTAGCTTGCAAGCAAGTGATTTGATCACTAGAATGTTATATCACGGGAACGAGAAAAAAGTGCATGTCGGTAACGAGATCAAACTAGGTATGGAGATACCGATGATCGAATCTCGGACATGTAATATATAGTAAAACAAAGGGATTAAGATTCTAGCGTAAAAGGTTCACACGATCACAGAAGT
The DNA here is from genome assembly GCA_916181665.1 of Avena sativa. Lineage (NCBI taxonomy): Eukaryota > Viridiplantae > Streptophyta > Magnoliopsida > Poales > Poaceae > Avena > Avena sativa. The sequence goes on from OV702280.1 coordinate 277,732,260, forward strand.
CATCGTTGAATGTGTGGGAGTCAGTATGGATCTCCAGGTCCCGCTATTGATTATTGATCGGAGAAGGGTCTCGATCATGTCCGCATTATTCGCGAACCGTAGGGTGACACACTTAAGGGATACCGACACCATTCAGAGCAAATGATATGTCAGAGAAAGAAAAAGGAAAGCGCAGCAATTTATTTCACTAGACACCGAAACTGTTTCAGTTGAAATTGCTGAAACTGGTTTTGCATGTGAAATTGAAATGTTGTAAGGGGTTTTATGAGAATGTTTGTTAATTAAAGTAATTAACAAAATTCTGAATAAATAAATAAAATAGTTTTATTTAAATGAGAGCTTGCATTAAATTTGGTGGAAATTTAATGCATGTGAGTGGATTTTTGAGTGGAGGCTTTTTAATGGGAGTGGAGGCTTTTCATTTTGAGTGGGAGCTCCACCCACATGAATGTGGAAGAGGTGGGGGCAGCCCCCATGGCTGGGAGCCATGCCCCTTGGGTGCCCCCCACTCCCCTATAAAAGGCCCCCCTCTCCTCCTCTCAAAGTACACCTCCTCGCGAAGGATCTCTCTCTCTCCTTTAGAATTTCCCCATGGTCTCGGATCAGCGAGATACATGTTCCCAGTGTCTTTTTTGGAAGGATTTGTTGCTTCCGCTGCTTCGCTGGAGCGAGGGCGCGGAGGTTGTCGGGGTACCCGTACGTGTGTGCGATCACGGATGCACCAGTGCTTTGAGGTGTTGGACTTGATCGTGCTGGACCGGCTGGACCAGATGGACTTCATCACGAGCTTGAGATTGACAAGCGTTCGTCTACATCATCCACGAGTACAACCTCGTTAACGCTATTCGGTCTTCGAGGGTATGTATTCTATGGATGTATATCCACCCGTTGCTTGTATCTAGTAGATAGATCTTGGTACTTAGTTGTTCCCAGCGTAGGAAATTTTTTGTTTTCTATGCTGCAAACCCTACAGTGGTATTAGAGCCAGATCTATGCGTAGATGCTTTGCACGGGTAGTACACATATGAGTATGTGGGCGATGATGATCATTTTATTGCTTCTTAGTTGTACTTTGGATATTGGTGGCATAGTGGGATGAAGCGGCCCGGACAAACTTTACATGTCCTCGCACATGAGACCTGTTCCACGCTTGACATGCAACTAGTTTGCATAAGTGGCTAGCGGGTGTCTGTCCCTCCTACTATAGTCAATATCTAATTTGCAACGAGTTGTCAACAATTTGATTATCCTCGTTGTGGTTCATGTTCATAGGTAAGAACGGTTCTATCTTCGAAAGCCCTAAGCCACATAAAACTTGCAATGGATAAATTAGAGGCGTCTAGTTTAGATTGTTGCTGGGCTAGTGTTATGATATGGTGATGTTGTAAGTAGAAGTATGAGATGATACTCTTACAACACACATAGCGTGTAAGTTCCATAGACCTTGGCCTTACACATAAAGGTATGATAGAGATCATACCACGGTGCACATGATGGAGATCATATGCGGGAACCATATAATTTCACTTATTAACATGAGATGTTTGATTGCATCTTATATTGCTATTTTAGCGTTTTATTAGCATAATAAGATGATCCATCATTTAAATATCAAGATAAGAATGTGTTCTTCCTTAAGTATGCACCGACAATGTTTCGTCGCTTCAAGGCATCACGTGATGATCAGGTGTACTTGAATCCACGATCATATCTCGGGTGTAAGACAGTTACACACGCGAATACTAAGGTTCTTACTTGGCGAGCCTAGCATGTACAGACATGGCCTCGGAACACGGACCGAAAGGTTAAGCATGAGTCATATGTTTTGATATGATGACCATATGGATGCTCGCCTTTGAAGCTACGCCGACTCACGTGATGATCAGACTTGGTGTAGTGGATTTGGTTCATGTAATCACCAAAAAGGCACGAGGGATGTCGTTTTTGAGTGGGAGTTCATTTCTAATTTGGATTAGTAGAACTCAATTTATCATAATTTAAATCAAAGTGAATTTGCATAATTTGTTATAGTCATTGGCATTCGTTCACCACCTTATGCATAGTTGTAATTGAGATAATAGAGGAATCTAGAAATTAATATGGCATTCGTTCACCACCTTATTCGTTCACCACCTTAGACATGATCGAGACACTTCTCCGATCAATAACCAACAGAGGAATCTTGAAATTAATATGGCTCCCACATATTTCTACGATGACTTCGTGATCACGTGAACCATTTACATACGATACTAATTTACTTTTGTCTCACGATACTTTACTTATCCGAGGTTTGATCTTCGGTATCTCTACATACCTAGTTCAACCTCGTTACTGATAAGTACTCTTTACTCATTCCGTGATATGTGATACCTTGTGACCTAGTCACATGCTTGCAAGACAATTGGATGACATTCCACTAAGAGGGCCAACGTATATCTATTCTTCATATGGATGGACAAATCCCACTCTTGATCCATGTGCCTCAACACATACTTTTAGAATACTCAATGCCACCTTTATAACCACCCAGTTACTGAGTGGTGTTTGATGTCATCAAAGTATTCATCCAGTGATGGTGATTAACATGATCTTATGGTCGAAGGATTTAGGTTACTATGTATTTGAAAGCTTATAGCAAACGAACTTTTAAATGACTTGATCTTATGCTACGTTTAACTATAGGAGTGTGTCCATCACATCATTATTCTAATGATATGACCTTGTTATTAATGACATCCAATGTCCATGATCAGGAAACCATGATCATCTATTAATCAACAAGCTAGTCTAACAAGAGACTTTACTAGTGACTCTTTTATGTTTACAAAACACACAAGTATTAATGTTTTCGGTTAATACAATTATAGCATGGGATGTAAACATTTATCATAAACATAAATATATGATAATAGCCATTTTATTATTGCCTCTTGGGCATATCTCCAACAGTCTCGCACTTGCACTAGAGTCAATAATATAGTCTTGGAAAACATGTGCCCCTATGTCTTTCTGGTGTTTTATAAAGTATATACATGATTTCTAGTGGTTAACTAATCTTCGGATCTGACACTTTTAGGTCCGTGTATAATTGCATGTCTTTGCGTCTCTACGCATCACTCATTCTTCAATGAGATGGCTTTGTATAAATTTGGTCCTTTGGTGAGACCTTTAGTTCCTTTGGGATTTAAACTATGTCGATAATTGTTGTACAATATATCTTTATAGTACTAGCCCGTTGTGAACCACAACTAATTTGATAACAAACTAATTGACACAAATGCCCACTTTTGCTACTAAAATTGCAGTCATATACTTAGCCTTTTGTTTTAGTATCTGTCACATTGTCTTAACTTTGTAACTCATCCAAATATATTATGGAACTTTCTTTCCATTACATTGTGCCACCCATAGTTTAAATTGAGATAAAATTAATTTGTATCTTGTGACAAAAAACAGTTTCAATGTAACACTTTACAGTGAACTATCTATCTGTTTGTCACTTCTACATAAATAACATATTCTTAGTTTTCCAAAGATCATAAGAATATCCTTAATATCATCCAGTGATCATCTTATGAGTCATTCTGGTTTATGCTCGTAACATTTAGAGCATAGGACATATATGGATGTGTACATATCACAGTATGATTAATCAAAATATTATTGTGATTTCACTCACCAAGTATTAATATACTTGAATCTTGATCCAATCCTTTTCGTGCGATAAGAACCTTTCTTTTAGTTTCTATATTGATCTATTTCAATATATTATCTATGTACTCTTGTCGTAACCATATTAGCGTCTCAATCTATTCATATAGATATTGATGCCAAATATTTGGGTTTGCCTAAGTCTTTCATCGAGATGAAATTCTTAACCCGTGTCAATAAAAGATACATCATTTCCAATTAACAATATGTCTTTCACATAATGTACTAGAAATATGTCTTAGCGCTTCCACTTAATTTCTTGCAAATACAAGCATCTTCATCGTCTCCGATGAAATTAAACCTTTTAATAGTTTCATCATGATGAAGATTCCAACTCCGTGATGCTTACTTTAACCATTGAAGTTTGCATGCCCTGTTAGCATCCTTTGAATTAACAAAACCCTTTGGATCATGTCATATACACGTCCTAGGTAACCATTCTATTAGAAGAACTTGTTTTGTTTATTCAACTATCATATACCAATATATGTAGTGGTTGCTACATTAATCCGTCCAGACTAAATATTGCTATGAAAGATTAAATCTTGTCATAGTCAACTCCTTGAACATTGTCGTGAATTCTTTCCTAACATGTCAACTATTTCATAGATGTGAAATATCCATGTCTATTTCTTTATAGATCCAAATACGACTATAAGGTCTTACACCTTTCCAGAGGGTCTTTCAAGTTCAAACCTTGATTTCTCGTGTATGGAACTATCACGGATTTTATGACTTAAAGCCATTTTGACAGAGTTAGGGCCCATCATCGCTTCTTTGCATGTAGTCGGTTCATCATTGTCAAACAATATTGATTTAACTCTCAAATCTTAGTATCTGATTGTTTACCCGACCTACTCGGTTCAATAGTAACTTAGACCTCCGTGACCACAACTTTTGTGGCACGTGAGCCATGAGCATTGTTGGTGCCCCCGGGACACTTTTCGGCGCTGCACAACTGTCAACACCCGAATTTTTCAATCCTAGATGCCTATTATGCCATACATCGCAATCCCAGGATTACCATTTTTGCGAGACATAACAGAATTGGATACCACAGTACATCATCCATTACAAACGATACATAAGTTCTTACACAAATAGGGATCTCATGATCCAGTTCTTAATACAACATCAAGCAGCGGAATACGTAATAATAACGATAGCGTAGGCGAAGCTCCATCTTCGGGGTCACAGGCAATGCTGACGTGGGAGATGATCCTAGTTGTCGTAACCTTCCTGGGGTCCATCCTCCAGGTACTCCTCTTCATAGTCTGGCCATGAGAATAGCTAGGGACAAAGCCATGAGTACTCTTTAAGTACTCGCAAACTAACACTAACAGGTAAAAGGGGTTTTTGGATAATAGGACACTAGGCTCTAGGGTTGTTTTGCAAAAGCTAGATTTATCTCTACTAAGTTTAGAAGCAACGAATGCTAGTTAAAAGTTTATGGCACCTAAGTGAGGAACTTGTAATTCAGATCACAACCCTGTTGTGGTCAAGTCAAAGTCTCAATTCATTTCATAAGTCATTTTGAAAAGTCTGACGGGGGAACAGTATGGCCACTCCAACTATCCATAACCGCGGACGCGGCTATTCGAATAGTTTGACACTCTACAGAGATTGTGCACTTTCACCACAACATTCGATACATCTGTCAGGAACAAATCCTGAATTCACCATACTCAGTATGCGGATAATCAATCCTAACCTTTCAATTACACGCCCTAGTATAAGCACCTCTCCTGTGAGTTTGGCCTCCCAACCATGACCAACTGTCATCTTGGGTACTGCACAGGTGGACAATCTTCACAAGGTAGCCTCAACTCAGACCTTGGCCGTGAGGGAGCTAATACTAAGGTATATAAGTTTCCAGTCAAGCCCTACCCAATATTCGGGTATTGTGGTTGTACGATAAACTTGGAATGGTATCGCATCCAGACAACCATCAGTTTTAAAAAGGGCTAAGGCTCATGCCTCAACATTTTCATCACCAAAATCATCAGGTGTTCGGAAACACATGTCCAAAACATTTCAATAGAATGATCCATCATTCCAAGGTTTTCATAACCATTTTTCCACCAAGTATTCCCATCTAAAGTTGATCAAGTTTTATGCTTAGCACTAGCATCTACAAGTGGGGGGTGAGTACTAATGAGGGGTGGTAAACTAGGGGAGTTTCAACTAAGTACACCTTATATCTTAGGGTGATATCAAGGTTTCTCACTTAGGCTAAATTTTATGCTCTTTATGCAACCTTCAAATATCTTTCTAGTATCTACCAAACTCTTAAGTAAACTCTAAGTAAGAGCTTTGATAAAGAAATAAAGTAAGAAGCTTGCAAGTAAAACTAGGATTGGTTTATCAAGTGGGTATGATCACATATGCTTAAGGCATATAGTTGGCATGGTAACAAATAGTGGTTTGTTGCATCAGTAGAGTATCTTGCAAGGGTTAGCTTGCACATTCACTAGTGGTATTAGGCTTGCACAATATCAGTATAAGATTGCTAAATTGCAAGTGTTAGCTTGCCTTGTGCAGAGCAGTGGTTGAAGTTCTCCTCGGCTTCTTCTTCGTAGAATCCTCCTTCTCCTCGTATCCTTGGTCGGTACTAGCGTCTATAAATAAATACAGGGTACACAATCACCAAACAATACTTAACTACTTGCAATCATCACACACAAGGGTCCTATAGATGATCTAGCATCATCACTAATATTACAAGGTTAAAGCTTGATTTAATTCCTTTTATTTTTAGAAAAGTAATTTCTACTCATTCAAAAACTACTTAAGATTTAATATTCTCCAAACCAAACATGGGATCATGTTGACACATGTCATCACCACATATTGTAGTCCAAGGGAATGTGATTTAAAGTGGTGTCACAATTTAATAAGGTTTTACCCTTTTATTTTAATTAATTAATGTGTCTAGAAATGCTTATGTAGCATCCTTTTATTACTTAAACATTATTTCTGCAAGTAAACCTATATATTTTTATATATTCTGAAAGGTATGGTTAAATGTGATTTTTGAAAGTTGGAATCAACTCAAAAGCTATTATGGTTTAGATTTGAAAAATGTTTGAATGCAGAAAAGCTTCTGCCTTGTTATTTTTACCAAGGGTGATCTATAGATCCAAATGACTTGAATCCAACGGGCTTGGATTCAGCATTCCCAGACCTTTCTAACAAAATTGGTTTCATTCAATTTAGTGTACTGAATCGATCTGGGTTGAATTTTGAAGTTGGGTACAGAAGTGAGTTTGAAATAAAATAGAAAAGGTTTAATTTGAATAACTGGGCTGCGCGGGAAAAGTTAACGGGCCGGCCTTCTAAGCGCAGTGCTCCCGCGGGCTGCTTAAGTGGGTGTCCCCAGTCGTCAGTGAGACAGGGAGGGGCGAAGCGGTACATGGCTACGTGGGTCGTTCGATATGATTCTAATCCAACCGCTGGGAGTCATCGTCAACGCGAGTCAACGCCGGCGAGAAAGAAACCTAGCGCGGCCAGTGAGGGGTGCTGGGGGCTCACCGGGGTGCAGGCGAGGGTCGGCGAGGCGGGCGAACGACGAAGTCAACGACGGCGAACTCAGGGGTGGTCGCGGCAGCTCCTGGGGTGGACGAAATCGATGGCGCACTTCTTCTCCAGAGGCGGCGGGCTCCGGTGAAATTCCGGCGAGGTGGTGCTCGCCTTGCTCCGGGGACGGTGTGGTACGATCAGTGAGAAGAGGGGAGTGAGGTGGTGTGAAGAAATCGACTGGGGGTGTCCTCTATTTATAGTCGAGCGAGGGGACCGACGGGGCGCACGGTGAGCTCGTCGGGGGCGATGTTACAGGCGGCTATTGGCATGGGCGACGGTAGGGGACGGTGCGGTGTTCCCTGGCGATGCTCAACGACATGGTTTTGAGGCGTGGGGCGGTGTGGCTTGGTCTGGAACATGCGACGCTCGGCGCGGCAGAGGCGGCGTCTTTGACGGCGAGCGGTGGCTGTGCGGCACGGGACAGCGAACGAGGATGTCTGGCGGTCTCCTTGGTCGGTGTGGATTGTGTATGCACGCGGCGAGGGCGGCGCGTGGTCTGTGGGCTTCGGTCGAGGGTGGCGCTCTGGCGCACGCTCGGCATGGTCGCTGGCGCGGTTGGCATGGTTCGTGCGTGTGGTCCAGGGCTTGGCAACGCTCGCGGATGGGACAGGGGGTGGCGGTGGACGGTGGGCTGCCTCCCAGACATGCTGGCTAGGCTTGTTTCGCCTCCTAGCTTGCTGTCAACATGGGGGTGATAAGGTTGGCTTCGGCTGTTCACCATTGATGGTAATTCCAAGCTCACAGTGGTGCTAGTGTTTAGTTAATCTTGCTAGATGATCTACTGAGCTGGTTGTGAGCTAGAGAGGAAACAAGTTAGTCTTCAATCGCTGCTCACTATAGTGTTTAGGATTTTGATGATTTGTGTCTGCAAACTATTTGATGAAATGGCCGCATGAAATCAAGTTTTGAATTTTGAAAAGATTTTTGGTGGGTTTGCTAGATTGGTGCTGGTGAGTCTGCAGATGCTTGGGTTTTGAAAGTTGAGCTTGTTTGAGTGATTTTTGAAAAAGTGGGATCTTCCCATATGATAAAGATTCAATTTTGAATTGTCATTTAAACTATGCATTTGAAAGTTTCTGGATGATCACAAAGTGGGCCTTGATACCTTGTTATGAGTACATTCAAGGGGTGCAAAGATCCAGAAAAGTTTCCATTAGGTTCTGAAAGTTTGAGACAACCAAAGTAGGCATGGGAGTTAAATTGGTCAAAATGACCATTCCTTTATTTTATTGGTTTTGATTTATTTGTCCTTAGGAAAAGTTTGGGAAATGTTTAGATGATCTTTATTTCACCTAAGAAACATTTTACAAGCAAGGAAACACACAAACAAGGTGGTTCAAAAGAATTTCAAATTTAAGGCATACTCATATGCATGCATTCATAATTTTATTTAACAAAGTTTTTGTTAACCCAAATTTTGATGATTAGAAATTGATGATCCAAGTTTAGTATTTTTGGGATGTTACAACAACTCAGCATATATATCTAAGGTTCATTAACATTATCAAAGTTCTATTGTCCCCCCACTTAACTTTTCATGAAAAAATTCTTCTAAAGAAACTTGACGTTCTAAGCGACAAACACTTTTGTCTTCGGTGTTATGGAGGAATACCCAACGGTTATTCGAAACAACCTACAAATACATGCTCATCCGACTTCGGTTGTAAATATTTTACTTATGCCTAACATACCAATGTTTAAGAAAGGACAACTTGGGTTTTATCTCAAACCATAACTTATATGGTATCATTTCATCGGATCATGATGGAACTCTTTTCAATGTAAAAGCGGTAGTCTCTAAATATTTAATCTTTAAAATATAATGGCATTTTTATAAATTACACCTTTGATCTTACTATGTCAAACAAGGTTTTATTACATATCTCGAACACTCCATACTACTATGGTGTTTTTGGGGAACATAAATTTATGGAACGATTCCTCAAATCTTAGGTGTTTTGCTAAACTTTGTAACTCAAATATCTTCCTTTATGATCCAATCATAAACTCTTTATTTTCTTGTTACAATGATTTTCCACTTCATCTTGAAAGTCTTTGAACATTTTCATACTTCTTCCTTATTAAGTAAATATACACATATATTCACTCAAATTTTTGGAGAAAGCATATAAAGTTGAAATCCATCGCTCGAGACTACACATAATGGACTACATACATCAATATGTACAAATTCCAATAAGTTAGTCATCCATTCCCTTTTGGCCTATGAACGGAGTTTTAATTATCTCTAGGAAAGTCACACAAGCGTCATTTGATCAAAACCAAAAGACTCCAAAATTCCATCAACATGGAGTTTCTTCATTGATACGTCCAAAACGTATCTACTTTCTCGAACACTTTGCTATTGTTTTTTCTCTAAACTTTTGTGATTTGGATACAACTAACACAGACTGACGCTATTTCAGCAGAATTACCTTGGTGTCTTGTTTTTGTGCAGAAAATGAACTATCAGGAAAAATCCCGGGAAATATGCCAAAAACTATTTCTCACTAGAAGATCCACAAAGACAGAAGGGGAGACAGAGGGGAGGCCTGGGGTGACAGACCCACCCCAGGTGCGGGCCCACTAACCCCTCGCCTGGGGGAGGTCTGGCCACCCCAGGCAGCTCCTCGGCCTCCCTCCGCGCCTATAAGTTGCCTTCTAACCTAAAAACTCAAGGGGTTCGATAGTTTTCTAGAAAGAGTTCTGCTCCGCCGCCGCCACGAGAAACCAAGATTCGGATCCAGAAACTCCGTTCCGGCACCCTGCCGGGACAGGGAATTTGGAGAGGATCATCGCCATCGTCATCACCAACGCATCTCCATCAACCACCGATGTTTCCCTCATCCATGAGTGAGTAATCCCCCGCTATAGGCTTGGGGATGGTAGGGATTGTATGAGTTCTATCATGTAATCGAATAAGATCTGTTAGGGGCATAGTGCCTAGTATCTCTATTAGTGCTTTTTGACTTTGTTGCAACTTGTTGTGCTTAATGCTTGTCACTAGGGCCCGAGTGCCATGATCTCAGATCTGAACTTATTATTGAATCATTATGATAGTATTTTTTGTGATCTTATCTGCAAGTTGTGTACACATATCATTGTCTGGGTCCAAAGGCCCCAAAGTGACAATAATTGGGACAACCGGAGGGGATGGATGTGGTGTGAGGATCACATGTCTTCACGGAGTGTTAATGCTTTGCTCCGGTGCTCTATTAAAAGGAGCACCTTAATTGCCAGTAGTTCCCTAGAGGCCCCGCTGCCACGGGCTGGCTTGACAGAAGATGTTGTGCAAGTTCTCATTGCGAGCACGTATGACTATATTTGGAGCACATGCCTAGGATCGTTTAGTACTTGGATGCTTGTTATTATTTATCTACAATGCCCTAGTTCTTGAAGTTACATGTTTAGACTCGTCCATGCAACGCCCGTCCATCCATCCCTATGCCTACCGCACTCGAATCCTACTGTTTACCGTTACTGTTACTATTGCTCCTGTTTCACTGTTGCTGTTGTTGTTGCTTTGTTGTTGCTACTACAAACTGTTGCTACTGATAAACTTCTGTGAGTAAGGACTATTTCCAGGTGCAGCTGAACTGACAACTCAGTTGTTAAGGCTTGCAAGAATTCTTTGGCTCCCCTTGTGTCGAATCAATAAATTGGGTAATTGTCACATCCCAAGATTTTCCAAATCTTGTAATGTGAAAATAAATGAATAAAATAAAACTTTGTTGATTTTCAAGGCCAGAAGAAACTTTTTGAATTAAATTGGGACTTCAAACCATTTGAATTAAATAAAATCCTAAAGAAATTTAAAAGATAAACATTTAATAAAGAAAATATTGGGAATATTTAAAATTACTATTTTGGATCTTTAAATAAAAGGATTTGGTTTTCAAAGAAATAGAAGTTTTATAAATAAAGATTATTTTATAAAGCCCAATTAAACCTTGGCCAAACTTTTGAACTAAAACATTTTTGTTTTGCATAAAAATGGCAAAGGTTTATTTAAAATAAAATAATAAGGATTTAATATCCAAAATTTGTTTAAGTAAAGGCTTTTCCCATCTTAAATAAACACTAAAACTTAATTATATATTTTAGATAGGTTTTCCAAGTATTTGATATTCACAAATAAAACCTACTAAAGTGTTTTGTCTTTATTTTAGATTTCAAAATAAATATCTCAATAAAACAAATCCTATTTTGATTTAATAATGAAAGTCTATTATATTTAATTAATAATGGACTCTAAAATAAAAGGTTATTTTGTTTTAAACAGATTTCCAAATATCTATTATTTCCAAATAGAACCTACTGATTTGGATTTGAAAGTATTTGGAATTCAAATGGAAATTTTATTAATTAAACCAAACCCTATTTTATTAATAAACCATGGTCCATTTTATTTAATTAATAAATGGAACCTAAAAAGATTTAAAATATTATTTTATTTTGGAAGTTGGTTTATGCTACTAAACAAAACCAAAAACTCATTACAAGTTTGAATTGTTTGAGTGGTTTGCATTGTTGATTGAATCATTTGTTTGAATATCAAATCAGAAAATAGAAATAGAAAAGAATAAAACAAACAGGCAGAAAAAAATATGGAAAAGGACAGACCCAACTGAGCCAGCCCAACAGCCCACTTAGCCCAGTTCTCTCCTCCCCGCAGAAAACGATTCGAACCAACTATCTGACCCGCGCAGACAATGACCGGTGGACCTCCCCCTCGTTCTTTTCCCACTGACCGGTAGGCCCCTTTTCCACTGTTCTCCTTCCCCACCCCGCGACTGGTTCTTCCTCCTCTCGTCGCCGTTTCAAGCTTTGAATCGTGGCATCAATACGCCTTAACGCAGCCACCTTAACTCGCAGTGATCACGCATGTTAAATCCCCTCTTCCTCCTCTTTCATTCCCCCCAAACCCCACGCATCGAGAGCCACCAGGCTGTCGCCAATCTTTTCTGCACCGTCGCTGTCTCCGACGAGTTCTCGGCCAAATTCCGGCGGCATCACATCGCCCTTGACTTTCCGAGCAAGCAGGCAGGTTCGACAGACTCAGGAGCACCGCTCCGTAACCTCAGCTTCCCCGCGGGCACCCCTGAGCTTCGCCAACGGCAACCCCAGCACCGCCACCGTCTGGCTCTACTCCGGCGGAACCTCTCTGGTAAATCAGACTACCCCGACCCCTCTCGTTCACGCACCCACCTTCGCCGTGTCCTGGCGCATCTAACCGTGCATTTCATTTGCCTCCGAGCGGTCCCTAGCGCCGACCTCGACGACGACTGAGCAAAGCCGAGGCGCAGCTCCACTCCGGCGAGCAATCAAGCCCGCTCCAGTGCGCCCCTCGCCAAGACAGCAACACGTTGAGCTCCACCGGACTTCTACGATCACTGTGAGAATTTCCCCACCTTCCTTCGCTTCCTGCTTCGCTAGCGCCGCCGCCATCTGGCCGCACCGCCGCTCGCCGTTGTCATCGCGCCGCCAGTCCTTGGCCAGGCAGCAGTAGCCGTCCGATCTTGATCCAGTGGATAGGATAGAAAGTAGAGCGAAGCGGTAAGTGGTGCTCCTGTGCCGCACGATTTAACTGAAATCCAACGGCTGTCGTCGCGTGATCCGGCCGAACCGTTACCAACGAATGACGACGTGACGCGTGGCCAGAGTTTGTGTTAAAACAGATTTTTGAATCAGAATTATTTGCAAACTTCAAACCTTTGTAACTTTCAAACCACACGTCCAAAAATTACAAATTTGGTATCAATGGATTCAGGAGAACAAGCCCTAGCCAACTGTGGCCTTAGTTTAGAAAATAGTATATGTTAGTTTGCCTGAATTTGCAGATTCATTTATGAGCTTGTTTGGAGTATAAAAATTGTTTAAAATTGAATTTAGGGTTAAAACTTTTGCAAAATGGTTTGTTGTGACCTTACTGACCCTAGGAACCAACCCATGATTTGCAAAATGGATTTGGAAAAATTTAGAATGGATTTATTGGTTTAGTCCATTTCTAGCTAAATAAAACTATTGTTTTGTTATGAAAATGGTTTTGAGTAAAAACTTTGGAGGAAATGTTTTGGACCAAACCTACTGATCAAAAACACCAAGTTTTGCAATAGCAACTCATTTGGTGAAAAACATAAGGTTTTGCCTTGATAGAAATATCCTCCACCACATAAAATGATGATTAAGTCTAAAAATGGTTATGGACAAAACCCTTTTTGCAAATGACTTTGCCATTTTGGTGAATGACCACTTTGGACTTTACAAAATTTAGAAGCCTAGTGGAGACCACCTTTGAAATGAGAACCATCTTTTGCATGCTTGCATGCATTACTTTGGCTTTGTCATTTTATGTGTTGTTTTGCTTGTTTGGTAGATTGAGTTTGTGCCTTGCTTGATTGATTTGTAGTGACTTGAAGAGTGTGATTGTTGCAAGGACAAGGAGTGAACCCATACTCTACAAAAAAAGGCAAGTGATGCTTCATACTTTTTTCCCATTACTTTCACTATGCATTAGTGATTTTTCTCTAAGTAAAACGCATGGATTTTGCTAAGTATAGACCTTGCTATAAGAAAACCTAGTAGATGAATCCTTAGTAGGATTTTCCTAAGTTAAGATTCCTACTACTATCAAGCTTAGCCTAGCTAATAGAAAACATGGGTGGAAAATATATTCACACTATGGAAAAATCTCTAAGTCTGAGGACTTATGTTTTTGTTTAATAAAACCACTAAGTCAATGAATCCCCTGGGTGGAATGGAAGGATTGGTTTATGTTGAGTGGTTACACAAGGCCATGGGCTTGGCTTGTGTATCTCACTTGTGGTATGCCACCCAGGAACAAAAGAGATTTGAGATGTCAAATGTTGAGAAGCTTCAAGTGCAACCACTTGGCAATATGGGCTCTGCCATGATCATATAGGTTGCAAGAACTTAGCCATATGGACAGTGGGTGGTAGTGTTTGATAGGTTGGAACGCGTCCATTTTGGTCTAAGGGAAAGCTTCTGAAAGATCTTGTCTTGGGAAACCAAGTCTTGTGGGGAAAGTGCACCACCTCTGCAGAGTGTAAAATCTAAGTACTTAGCCATGTCCCTGGTAAAGGACAATTTGAGCATCAAGACATGGAAGCAATCAAGAATCTCATCATTCAAATTTCTAAGTTAAAATCTTGTGGATTGAACAAGGGTTGTGTGAAATCTTCAATCTTTGATGGAGAGATGCCTTGAAAGGATCTTCAAATCTTTGATTGAGAAAAATGCTTTTTGCCAAGCAAAACTTAGTATTTTCAAATGTTAAGGAAAAATATATTTTGAGCAATGCAAGCCTCAACTCCACTTAACCAAATGCATATAGAAGATAGACTCCACTATACTACCATAGTATCACTTGCCAATACAATTCAAATGTATTGACCCTTTGTGGCTGTAACTTGTATGTTGCAGGTTTGATTGATTTTAGTGAAGATTGTTTGATTAGGATTACAAAGTCTACAACCAACATCTGCCTGTGGCACTTTGAAGATGAAGGACCCCATGCCTATAGTTATTCCGCTGCAATGTAATGTAATAGACAAATGAGCTATGTAAGATGTAATAAAATTATGTTATTCCTGGTTATAAAGTTATATTATGACCTTTGTTTCTTGATATTACATCTTAACTGTGGATGCTAGTTATTGATCCAGGGACTAGCATTGTAAACACAGGAGGGATCAATCTTATTAAAGGTTGGGACCCCTACAGATGGTATCAGAGCATTGTGTTTCCTGTAGGATTTGTAAACCTAGGATTGGACAAAAACCCTTAGAAAAATTGGAGTTGTATTTGTTCCAAAACTTATTTACAAAAACACTTGTAAACTCTTTCCTCAACCATTTTTGTTTCAACTCTACATCTCTTCTATTTCAAACTTGATGGAAAAACCTACCCCATGGCCAAAGACTACACATGAGCAAAGGACTTCTTCAAACTTCTTCAACTCTAATGACTTCAACATCTTCAGCATATTCACCAAGGATTACAAGTGAAACAAGGAAATCCTACTCAAGATTTAGAGACTGAGGGAATGCAAAATAAGAAGGAACCATCAACAACTTTGAAGAATTGTGACCAAGAGTTTTCTCAAGGAAACCATGATCTCATACAAGAAGGATCAACCAAAGAAGGATGGAAATATCACAAGTGAACCATATAGATGGACCACCATAATTTGGTCAAACACACCAACTTATGTGGTGTAACAAAAATATTTTGTTGCCTAAGTATGTGCTTGAACTTTGTTGTTTGAGTGAATTGTTTGGTTTGTGATTGCATGCACATTGCTTGTGTGTATTATGATGTGTGTGATTAGAATTAAGTCCTTAGAAATATCTTGCCTATTCTAATCTCCCATCAAACCCAAACAGATGACTACTCCAAAAGACTCCAAGGTTGATGACATCAACACTAACCAAGCTGACGGCATGAAAGAGATCATAGCAACTCAAAACCAGTTGAGCCAAGAGACAACTCAGCTTTTAGCCAACAACAATGGACTAGACCCAGCCATACAAAGGATTTTGAAACTTCAATCCCAATTGTTGCAAGGACTCATTACTCAAGTGATCAACATGGGAGAAAACTTTTCCCAAAGAGCTAATGACAACAAGGATGACAAAGATGCTAATCTAGAAGGAACCCAAGATAGCAATATTTTTAGATACAAGGATCATGCATCCAAGGAGCATGAAGATCAATGCCCCAAGAAGAGAGAAAGATCTCCCACCTATGAAGAACATGAACTGGAATGTGACACCCCGGTTCTGATAAGACCGTGGCCTCTATGTGTCATGCCAATCCCTGGATCGGTTCATTGGCCCACAATAGAGTAAGATAGATAATCATAGCAAATAACCGTGTATCATGATCTACAAGATCCAGAGTACCATTATTACAATGTAAAGGCTTAGCATAAAGCTAGCTCAAATTGTTCAGGTAGCAACAAAAGCGAGTAAATCCTCCAATCTTCAAATTGCCCACAAGTGAACAAGTGCCAAGTGGAGTACCGTGGCCTATAACGATCAATCAGAATCGGAATAACCTGCAGCATAAAACGCAACAGCCCCGAAGGGTCAATACATGGAATGTATGGCAAGTAGAGCTAGTAAAGGAGACAATAGTACTAACAACTACATGCATATTTGGCAAGTGGAGCTGTGTATGGCTTGCATTTGCAAATAACTTTGTCCTACTTTCATAAACAGTTTTGAATTTTCTTTGAAAAGATCCCAATTAAGTTAACCCAACAATATTAAAACAATTATGAAATTAGAATGAGCGAGAAACATGTCATGGAATCAATATCTAGCAACTCAGATGTCCATAACCGGGGACACAGCTAATCGATTAGATTATACACTCTGCAGAGGTTAGTACACTTTACCCATGTGACTTGGCCAGCCCAGCTCGTACCATCACTCTCATTTTGGGTGATGATAGGGAGAAAACCAAGAAGAGACTGTTCGGGAAGTAGCTCCTCAATCCCGACACGCACCGGTCCAACCTACCAAAATTCTACATCTCTGGATACGCGGGTTCGAGTTACCACAACCTACTAAGTCCAACCAACCGCCCATTCCATTATTGGCACATGGTTGTACACGTAAGCTACACAATAAAGAAGCCAATCATTCTCTCTTGATACCTGGGTGCCTTTCCGCAATGAAACCACCAAAAATTATCAATCCCATCACACCCAGATGATTCATTGATTAAGTTGTTTAAGTTTTCGCAAACCAATACTTTGAGAAAACAAGTGTCAATGATGTAACCCGGCCCTCGTTCATCAAGCATGGCTAAGCACATCTACCAACGGTGGTTCATCTACAAAGAGGGTCCTACCACATAATAGGACATAGCATAGCGATAGTATCATCCTACACATGCATCTACAAAATACACGACAATGCAATGAAAATAGTAGGACGATATCATGAACAAAGTAGCATCTACTTGCCTTGGTTGTAGCGGTCGGAAGAACAATCCACACACGAGCAAGGGTTGCACTCCACACAATCTACACGACACAATTGCATTCATAAACAAACAATTCACAAACATATGCAACAAAGATGATGCATGAATGCAAGAATGGCAAGTGAATTGGTGCTACAACTGCACCACATAGTACTAATTCATATTACTACCGAATACATGCATGGAAAATAGATTTGGCGCAAGGGAAACTATTAACCAAAAGTGGTGATCACTACTAGAGTTAGAACTTAAATAATTCACTACCGGTAGTAAACAGTTTGTAAAATCCTGGAAAAATTCTACCGCATAGGCATCGCTGATAAGAAACAGTACCAATTGGAATTACTCAAAAAGGAGTTATAAAACATCCCGAGTAAGTAAAACTCTGCAGAAAGCTATTAGACAAATACTGTAGAAGTTTTTACTATAAGCCTATCTTTTTATTTCACGATGAGATTCCCCTCGTTCACACGAGTTCAGGGACATATCATACGCGATTTTTGGAGCTACGAAACTTTTACTACGAATTTATTACTCCGAAAAGGCCACTAAATAGTTTGATTAAACTGTACTAAACCTGACAGTAAAAGTCTGAACCAAAGCTACAGCGAGATTCTACACGACTCACTGAACGCGTACATATTTTATTTGCAATTTTTGGCCAAGCGGTTTAATTTCTACGCAATTTACAAGATTCTATCGAAATCTGTCAACTAATAGGATTAACGAAATTGACCCAGTCAACTGTGTCTGATGACTGGGCGCTGACTGGGCGTCTGACTAGTCAACGCCTGGGATGCTGACCAGTCAACGAACGATCTAAGCCGCTGATCTGAGATCTGACGGTGGCTGCTGTCTTACCGGAAACGGACTGCGAAACGAACTCCGGCGAGCTCCGGACGGCGGAGACGGTCGGTTCCGGCGTCGTGGTTCTACCTGCACGTACACACACGGTCAACTATGGCTCCCGGAATAATAAACGCGTGCGCGTACGCGGCGATCTGTAGGGCGCAGTTGGCGGCGGCGGATGGAGACGCGGAGCACGGGAACGGAAAGAGGGCGGCGAGACGAACCCGGCAACAGACGCGGCGACGAACGGCGACGGAGGGGTGGCCGGCGGCGGCGAGGCGAAGGTGGCAGGCGGCGTACGTGCGTCAGGAGGCGGCGCCACGAGGTCGCGCGGGGCTTGTGGCGGCGGGGGTTCGGGAGGCACGGTAATCGAGGCAGGGGTGGGGCCCCTTCAAATAGTCCCACGCGTGAGAGGAAGAAAAAGAAAAAAAAATCCTGACCCGAATCGGTCCAGATTTGACTCCGATTCGGAAATCGGTCCGGATTTTCGGACCGTTTTCCGGCGGTTTACTAAAACGTCCGAGTCTTTTACATACGAACTCCGATTGGAGCGATTTTCGCGCCTACGGGTTCGTATCGTCGAGGGGCACAACCTTCAGTCGAAGTTTGAGCGAAAGCTCGAACCTACAGGGGTGGTTGTAGCAAGTCTTACTAGAGCTCCCCGCAGGAAACTTGGATCGAAACAAAATAGGGTTTTGCAATAGGCGTTTCGCCGAACCTCTCTACTCGACGGTAATGCATGGTAAGATATGATGCGATGCAATGAATGATATGCAAGACCAAATCTAAAATTTGGGATGTGACAAGACTAACCCCCTTAAGATGAATCTCGTCCTCGAGATTCGGCGCGGCTAGCAAATATGTGTGGGTAGTCCTCTCGGATGTCATCTTCACGCTCCCAAGTGGCTTCCTCTTCGGTGTGGTGACTCCACTGCACCTTGCAAAACTTGATTGTCTTGGTACGGGTAGTCCTTTCTGCTGTCTCCAGAATCTTGACCGGTTTCTCCTCATAGGTCAAATCATTCTCAAGCTGAACCTCCTCTAGCGGTACAGTGTCTCTCAATGGTGTATCCACCATCTCCGGATGACACTTCTTCAGCTGGGACACGTGGAACACATTGTGAACAGCAGACAGAGCCTCTGGCAACTCCAACTGATAAGCAACCTCTCCTTTGCGTGCTAAGACTCGATACGGTCCAATAAATCGAGGTGCCAGCTTACCCTTAATACCAAATCTCTTAATTCCACGAAGCGGCGATACTCTGAGGTATGCTCTATCACCTATCTCATACACCACTTCCTTGCGCTTGGCGTCAACGTAGCTCTTCTGTCTTGATTGTGCTACCTTCAGCCTATCTCTAACCAAGGCGACCTTCTCCTCAGCATCCTTGATCAAATCAGGTCCAAACAACTGACGTTCTCCTACTCCATCCCATAGCAATGGTGTTCGGCACCGTTTCCCATACAGTACGTCGAACGGTGACGTCTTGATGCTGGTTTGATAGCTGTTGTTGTAGGAAAACTCGGCATACGGCAAATTCTCATCCCAACTAGAGCCATGAGCCAAGGCGCAAGCTCTCAGCATGTCCTCCAAAATCTGATTCACCCTCTCGGTCTGTCCATCAGTCTGTGGGTGAAACGTTGTGCTAAACTCCAATCTAGTACCAAGTGACTCGTGCAGCTGGCGCCAGAAGTGTGAGGTAAATTGGGTGCCTCTATCAGATATGATACTCTTGGGAACTCCATGTAGGCACACAATCCTGTCCATGTAAATCTTGGCCAACTTTGCACTCGTATAGGTCGTCTTCACTGGTATAAAGTGGGCTACCTTGGTCAAATGGTCGACCACTACCCAAATAGAGTCATATCCCGACCTGGTCCTGGGCAGTCCTGTGATAAAGTCCATTCCCACTCTATCCCATTTCCAATCCGGCACAGGCAACGGCTGTAGCAATCCTGCTAGCTTCTGGTGTTCTGCCTTCACTCGGCTACATACATCACATAGGGCAATATGCTTGGCGATATCTCCCTTCATGTTGTTCCACCAAAATCTGCTCTTCAAATCCATATACATCTTTGCGTTGCCCGGATGTATGGAATATGGCGAGTCATGAGCTTCCTGCAGAATCAACTTCCTTATCTCGAGATCGTTGGGAACACACAAACGATCTCCATACCACAAGGTACCATGCTCATCCTCGCGAATATCCTTTTCCCGGTTCTCCTTCATCTTCTCCTTTATTTCTTCTATTTCCTTGTCTCCCACTTGAGCCTTCTTGATTCTGTCTTGAAGCGTCGGTTGGACTTCCATTGTTGCTAAGTACCCTTCAGATACTACCTCCAGTCTAAGGTCCTTGAATTGCTTGCACAAATCCTCAGGCAATTCACCAATTGTCAATCCATTGGCATAAACCTTCCGGCTCAGAGCATCTGCTACTACATTGGCCTTTCCTGGGTGGTATTGTAGATTCATATCATAATCCTTGATAAGTTCGAACCATCTCCTTTGTCTCATGTTCAGTTCCTTCTGTGTAAATATGTACTTCAGGCTCTTGTGGTCGATGTACACATCACAGTGTTTTCCCATTAAGTAATGCCTCCATACCTTGAGCGCATGAACCACTGACGCTAACTCCAAGTCGTGTGTGGGGTAATTCCGCTCATGGTGCTTGAGTTGTCGCGAGGCATATGACACTACTCTCCCATCTTGCATCAGCACACTCCCAAGTCCTTGTCGTGAGGCATCACAGTACACTTGGAAATCCTTCTGAAGATCTGGTAAACACAGAACAGGCGCAGTTACTAGTCGACGCTTCAGTTCCTGAAAGCTGGCTTCACATACGTCTGACCATTCAAACTTCCTCTCCTTCTTCAGAAGTTCAGTCATCGGCTTAGCAATCTTGGAAAAGTTTTCTATGAACCTTCGGTAATATCCAGCAAGTCCCAAAAAGCTTCGAATCTCTCCCGCATTCTTGGGTGCTTCCCACTTTGTCACTGCAGTCACTTTGCTTGGATCAACAGCGACTCCTTCTCCTGACACTACGTGTCCAAGAAATCCCACAGTGTTAAGCCAGAATTCACACTTGCTGAATTTGGCATACAGCTTGTGTTCCCTCAGCTTCTCCATAATCAGTCGCAGATGCTTCTCATGCTCAGCATCATCCTTGGAATATATCAGTATGTCATCAATAAACACCACCACGAACTTGTCCAAATACTCCATAAATACCTTGTTCATCATGGTCATGAAGTATGCCGGGGCATTCGTTAGCCCAAAAGACATAACTGTATACTCATATAAACCATACCTAGTGGTGAAGGCGGTTTTGTAGGGGTTCGTAGCATGGAAAACAAAAATTTTCTATCGCATACAAACAAACAAGCCAAGATCTATCTACTAGATTGTAGCAACGAGTCGATGGAATAACTCACCCTCGAAGATTCCAAAGTGTTTAACGAGAGCAGATTCTCGTGGGTGATGTAGTCGTACTCTTTCCGATCTCAAGATCGCGTAGACGATCCTTCCGGCGCCGCGTTCCCGCAGCGCTCCCGCAGTCGGTCACACGTTCGGTACTCGACGAAGACCTTCCTCTCCCTTGTTCCAGCAGGCAGCGGAGGTTGTAGCACTCTCCTCGCGATTCCGGCAGCACAACGGCGTGGTACTAGAGGTAGAGGGGAAATCCCGCAGGGCTTCGCCTTAAGCCGGTGCGAGTATGGTGGAGCTTATGAGAGAGGCTATTAGTGGTCTAGTAATTAGACACACCAATTAGAAGGCTCTAAACCAATTAGAAGGCTCTAAACCGAATAGCTCTAAACCGGGGTCTAGATCTAGGGTTTAGTTTAGAGGATAGGAAACTTGTGTGTGCTAGGAGGGAGCCCTGCCCCTCCTTATATAGGTGGGAGGGCTGGCCGGCCAAGGGAAGGAGAGTTCCTCCCCAAGTCGGCTTGGTGGGGCGCCGGCCAAGGGAGGAACCCTCCTCCAATTCGGCCTCCACCAATCCTCCTCTCTTCCCACTTCCCAAAATTGCCGTTTGACTTTCAAACTAGCCGTTTGACTTTTCAATTTAGGATTTAAATAAATCCTTTATTTGGGACAGCAAGAACACTTAGTACATGATGCAATCATTCCAATATGCAATGACACACTCATGTACCCTTCCCCCTCCGGAGTGCCGGACATTCCGGGACCTTCTAGAATGTTCCCGATGAAAACACCGGAACCATTCCCCAACTCCAAAACGGGACTTTCCTTATATGAATCTTATTCTCCGGACCATTCCGGATCACCTCGTGATATCCCGGATCCCATCCGAGACTCCGAACAACATTCGGTCTCTTTCTCATAATACCATAACTACTCAAACAACGTCGAATCCTTAAGTGTGTCTCCCTACGGTTCGTGAATTATGCGGACATGATCGAGACACTTCTCCGAACAATAACCAATAGAGGAATCTGGAAATTCATATGGCTCCCACATATTTCTACGATTACTTTGCGATCGAATGAACCACTTACATACGATACCAATTTCCCTTTGTCTCACGATATGTTACTTATCCGAGGTTATGATCGTCGGTATCTCTGCATACCTAGTTCATCCTCGTTACTGATAAGTACTCTTTTCTCGTTCCCGTGATATGTGATCCCTTGTGACCAAGTCACATGCTTGCAAGCTAATTGGATGACATTTCACCGAGAGGGCCCAGAGAATATCTATCCGTCATGTGGATGGACAAATCCCACTCTTGATCCATGTGTTTCAACCAATACTTTCCGAATACTCAATGCCACCTTTATAGCCACCCTGTTACGGTGTGGTGTTTGATGACATCAAAGCATCCATCCAGCAAAGGTGATATGCATGATCTCATGGTCGAAGGAATTAGGTTACTATGTATCAGAAAGCATATAGCAATTGAACTATTGAAATGACTTGATCGTTATGCTACGCTTGTCTATAGGAGTATGTCCACCATATCATTCTCCTAACGATATGATCTTGTTGTTGATAACATCTCAATGTTCATGACAAAGAAACCACATCATCAATCAACCAACAAGCTAGTGAAGTATAGAGGCTATACTAGGGACTTCAAATTAAGTTTACAAATCACACAAGTATTAATGGTTTCCTTGTTAATACTATTATAGCATGAATGCAAACATTTATCATAAACACAAAGATATATAATAATAACTATATTTATTATTGCCTCTAGGGCATATCTCCAACAGTCTCCCACTTGCACTAGAGTCATCTAATCTAGATTACATGGTAATATACCGAACACCCATGGCAGTTTGGTGTTGGTCATGTTTTGCCCTCGGGAGAGGTTTAGTCAACGGATCCGCCACATTCAGATCTGTGTGTACTTTGCAAATCTTTATATCCCCATCCTGGATATGTTCTCGAATAGCGTGAAAACGCAGCTTGATATGCTTCAGCTTCTTGTGTGACCTTGGTTCTTGCGCATTGGCTATGGCGCCCATGTTATCACAGTAGATAGACATTGGGTCCAGCGCACTTGGAACCACACCCAGCTCTGTAATGAACTCTTTCATCCATATCGCTTCTTGTGAAGCCTCCGAAGCAGCCATGTATTCCGATTCAGTTGAAGATCTCGCCACAACGCTTTGCTTTGCACTCCTCCAGCTAACTGCTGCACCATTCAAAATAAATACGTATCCAGATTGTGATTTAGAATCATCCGGATCGGTGTTCCAACTAGCATCGGTGTAACCATTAACAACGAGCTGTTCATCACCTCCATAAGAAAGAACCATATCCTTAGTTCTTCTCAAGTACTTAAGGATGTTTTTGACCGCTGTCCAATGATCCACTCCTGGATCACTTTGATATCTGCTAGTTAAACTAACAGCATATGCAATGTCGGGTCTAGTACATAGCATGGCATACATTAGAGATCCTATGGCTGAGGCATAGGGAGTCTTACTCATTCTTTCTCTATCTTCTGCCGATGTCGGACTTTGAGTTTTACTCAAGGTCGTATTGGGCAACATGGGCAAGAACCCTTTCTTGCTATCTTCCATTCCAAACCTCTTTAGAACTTTGTCCAAATATGTACTTTGTGACAATGATATTTGGCGTTTCGATCTATCTCTATAAATCTTTATGCCTAATATGTAAGCGGCTTCGCCAAGATCCTTCATTGAAAAACTATTATTCAAATACTCTTTGACACTATTAAGAAGGTCTACATCATTCCCAATCAACAATATGTCATCCACATACAGTATTAAGAATGCTACAGAGCTCCCACTCACTTTCTTGTAAATACAAGCTTCTCCATAAGTTTGTATAAAACCAAAACTTTTGATTACCTTATCAAAATGTTGATTCCAACTTCGGGATGCTTGCTTCAATCCATAGATGGACCGTTGAAGCTTGCATACCTTGTTAGCATCTTTAGGATCGACAAAACCTTTGGGTTGTATCATATACAACTCTTCATCAATGTCTCCATTGAGGAATGCTGTTTTGACATCCATCTGCCATATCTCATAATCATAATATGCAGCGATTGCTAACATAATCCTCACAGACTTTAGCTTCGCTACCGGTGAGAAAGTCTCATCGTAGTCAACTCCTTGAATTTGTCGAAACCCTTTTGCGACAAGTCGAGCTTTATAGACAGTAACATTACCATCAGCATCTGTTTTCTTCTTGAAAATCCATTTGTTCTCGACAGCCTCCCGGCCATCCGGTAAGTCCACCAAAGTCCATACTTGGTTTTCGTACATGGATCCAATCTCGGATTTCATGGCTTCTTGCCATTTATTGGAATCTGGGCTCATCATCGCTTCCTCATATGTCTCGGGGTCATCGGTGTTGTCCACCAACATGACATTCATAACGGAATCATACCAATCTGGAGTGGTACGAGTTCTCGTTGACCTCCGAGGCTCTGTAGCAACTTCAACCGAAGTTTCATGATCACTATCATTAGCTTCCTCTCTTATTGGTGCAGGCACCACAGGAACTTCTTCCGGTGCTGCGCTACTCGCAATTTCGAGAGAAGGTTCGACAACCTCGTCAAGTTCTACTTTCCTTCCAGTCACTTCTTTAGAGAGAAATTCCTTCTCTAAAAAGGATCCATTCTTGGCAACGAAGATTTTGCCTTCGGATCTATGATAGAAGGTATACCCAATAGTTTCCTTCGGGTATCCTATGAAGACGCATTTTTCCGCTTTGGGTTCAAGCTTGTCCGGCTGTAACTTCTTTACATAGGCTTCGCATCCCCAAACTTTAAGGAACGACAATTTAGGTTTCTTCCCAAACCATAATTCATACGGTGTCGTTTCAACGGATTTAGACGGTGCCCTATTTAAAGTGAATGCGGCTGTTTCTAATGCATAACCCCAAAATGATAGTGGTAAATCTGTAAGTGACATCATAGAACGAACCATATCTAAGAGAGTTCGATTACGACGTTCAGACACACCATTACGCTGTGGTGTTCCCGGCGGTGTCAACTGCGAAAGTATTCCACATTTCCTTAAATGCTCGCCAAACTCGTAACTTAGATATTCACCTCCACGATCAGAACGTAGAAATTTAATCTTCTTGTTACGTTGATTCTCTACCTCACTTTGAAACTCCTTAAACTTCTCGAAAGTTTCGGACTTATGTTTCATGAAATAGATATACCCATATCTACTCAAGTCATCCGTGAAGGTAAGAACATAACGATAACCACTGCGCGATGCTACACTCATTGGTCCACACACATCGGTATGTATGATTTCCAATAAGTCTGTAGCTCGCTCCATCATACCAGAAAATGGAGTCTTAGTCATTTTACCCATTAGACATGCCTCGCATCTTTCAAGTGATTCAAAATCAAGTGATTCAAGAAGTCCATCGGAATGGAGTTTCTTCATACGCTTCACTCCAATGTGACCAAGACGACAGTGCCACATATAGGTCAAATTATCGTTTGATTTCAAACGTTTAGCCTCAATGTTATTAATATGTGTATTTCTACTATCGAGATTCAATATGAATAGACCATCTATCAAAGGTGCATGTGCATAAAACACATTACTCATATAAATCGAACAACCATTATTCTCGGATTTAAACAAGTAACTGTCTCGCAATAAACAAGATCCTGAGATAATGTTCATGCTTAATGCAGGCACCAAATAACAATTATTTAAGTATAAAACTAATCCCGATGGTAGATGAAGAGGTAGCGTGCCGACCGCGATCACATCAACCTTTGATCCGTTTCCTACGCGCATCGTCACCTCGTTCTTCACTAGCTTCCGTTTATTCTGCAGCTCCTGTTTCGAGTTACATATATGAGCAACCGAACCAGTATCAAATACCCAGGCACTACTACGAGTACTAGTGAGATACACATCAATAACATGTATATCAGATATACCTTTCTTCTTGATGTTGCCGTTCTTCAAATCCGCCAAGTACCTTGGGCAATTCCGCTTCCAGTGACCTTCTCCCTTGCAGTAAAAGCACTCAGTTTCAGGTTTAGGTCCAGCCTTGGTCTTCTTCGTTGGCGTGGTAACTTTCTTACCACCCTTCTTGAAGTGTCCCTTTTGCTTAGACTTGCCTTTCTTGAATTTGGTGGTCTTATTGACCATCAACACTTGGTGCTCTTTCTTGATCTCCACTTCTGCAGATTTTAACATAGCAAATAGTTCTGGCAACTCTTTGTTCATGTTCTGCATGTTGTAGTTCATCACAAAGTTCTTGTAACTTGGTGGTAGTGATTGGAGGATGCGGTAAACTCCCAAAGTATTAGGAATCACTATACCCAAACTTTGAAGTTTATTTGCGTGCCCAGACATCTTAAGCACATGCTCACTGACGGAGCTACCCTCTTCCATCTTGCAGTTAAAGAACTTTTCAGAAGCTTCATAACTTTCAATTGCCGCATGAGTCTCAAAGATTAATTTGAGATCCTCGACAATATCATATGGATCTGACTCTTCAAACCTTTTCTGAAGCTCCGATTCTAAACCATACAAGATAGCACACTGAACTATGGAGTACTGATTCTTCCGAGCAAGGTAAACATTCTTTACTTCATCGGTAGCATCAGCTGCAGGTGGGTCACCTAGCGGTGCATCCAGCACATAGGTCAAATTACCAGCTGTGAGGACAATCCTCAAATTGCGGAACCAATCCGCGAAGTTGCTTCCATTGTTTTTCAACTTTTCTTTCTCTAGGAACGCATTAAAATTGATGGTAGGGGCTGCCATTGATCTACAACATATTTGCAATAGTTTAGACTAAGTTTATGACAAATTGAGTTCAAATTAATTAATGAAATTAAACTAGGTGAACTCCCACTCAAAACAACATCCCTCACATTGTTTTAGTGATCACACGAACCAAATCCACTATATCAACACCGATCATCACGAGAGCTGATATAGTTTTAATGGCGAACAATCATCATGTTCATCATATCTACTATATGATTCATGCTTTGCCTTTCGGCGATCCGTGTTCCTGAGGCCATGTCTGTACATGCTAGGCTCGTCAAGATCAAACCTTAGCTACCGCATAAGCAAATCTGGCTTGCTTACGTTGTATTCACCCGCGAAATCAAAGACACCCGATCATCACGTGGTGCTTTGAAGCAGCAAGCTTTGGCAACGGTGCATACTAAGGGTGAACACTTTAGAACTTGAAATTTATGTGCATGAGGGATCATCTTATAATGCTACCGTCGTCTACTAAGCAATACAAGATGCATAAAGGATTAACATCACATGCAATTCATAATATGTGATATGATATGGCCTTTCTTCTTTGTGCTTCCGATCTCCATCTTCAAGCACGAATATGATCTCCATCATCACCGACATAGCATCAAGGTCAATGACGCTTCTCCATGGTTGTCGTCCACCAGCTTCAACTATTACAACTATTTTGAATAGACACGCAGGTCTTAACAGAAATTAAAAACAACCATATGGCTCCTGCCGGTTGCCAACTTACAATAAGGAACATTGCATACATCAAATATAATCACAATCATGGCCATATCACATCACTGCACACCCCTGCAAAACAAAGTTAGACGCCTCTACTTTCTTTGCATATTTTACGTGGTTTGGGGCTTTCAATAAGTGTCGTTCTAACTTACGAACAAGAACCACAACATTGATACTAGCATTGTTGATTACCCGTTGTAAATTGTATCTTAACTATGCTAGGAGAAACAGGCACCCGCAAAGCCACTTATGCAATACAAGTTGCATGTCAAACGTGGAGCAAGTCTCATGAACGATGTCATGTAAGGTTAGCCCGGGCCGCTTCATCCCAACATACCGCAAGATGCAAAGTACACAAAAAGCAATCTACAATAAAAGCATCAATGCCCACAATGACCATTGTGTTCTACTCGTGCAACAGATCTACATATAGACACGGCTCTGATACCACTGTAGGGGTTCGTAGCATGGAAAACAAAAATTTTCTATCGCATACAAACAAACAAGCCAAGATCTATCTACTAGATTGTAGCAACGAGTCGATGGAATAACTCACCCTCGAAGATTCCAAAGTGTTTAACGAGAGCAGATTCTCGTGGGTGATGTAGTCGTACTCTTTCCGATCTCAAGATCGCGTAGACGATCCTTCCGGCGCCGCGTTCCCGCAGCGCTCCCGCAGTCGGTCACACGTTCGGTACTCGACGAAGACCTTCCTCTCCCTTGTTCCAGCAGGCAGCGGAGGTTGTAGCACTCTCCTCGCGATTCCGGCAGCACAACGGCGTGGTACCAGAGGTAGAGGGGAAATCCCGCAGGGCTTCGCCTTAAGCCGGTGCGAGTATGGTGGAGCTTATGAGAGAGGCTATTAGTGGTCTAGTAATTAGACACACCAATTAGAAGGCTCTAAACCAATTAGAAGGCTCTAAACCGAATAGCTCTAAACCGGGGTCTAGATCTAGGGTTTAGTTTAGAGGATAGGAAACTTGTGTGTGCTAGGAGGGAGCCCTGCCCCTCCTTATATAGGTGGGAGGGCTGGCCGGCCAAGGGAAGGAGAGTTCCTCCCCAAGTCGGCTTGGTGGGGCGCCGGCCAAGGGAGGAACCCTCCTCCAATTCGGCCTCCACCAATCCTCCTCTCTTCCCACTTCCCAAAATTGCCGTTTGACTTTCAAACTAGCCGTTTGACTTTTCAATTTAGGATTTAAATAAATCCTTTATTTGGGACAGCAAGAACACTTAGTACATGATGCAATCATTCCAATATGCAATGACACACTCATGTACCCTTCCCCCTCCGGAGTGCCGGACATTCCGGGACCTTCTAGAATGTTCCCGATGAAAACACCGGAACCATTCCCCAACTCCAAAACGGGACTTTCCTTATATGAATCTTATTCTCCGGACCATTCCGGATCACCTCGTGATATCCCGGATCCCATCCGAGACTCCGAACAACATTCGGTCTCTTTCTCATAATACCATAACTACTCAAACAACGTCGAATCCTTAAGTGTGTCTCCCTACGGTTCGTGAATTATGCGGACATGATCGAGACACTTCTCCGAACAATAACCAATAGAGGAATCTGGAAATTCATATGGCTCCCACATATTTCTACGATTACTTTGCGATCGAATGAACCACTTACATACGATACCAATTTCCCTTTGTCTCACGATATGTTACTTATCCGAGGTTATGATCGTCGGTATCTCTGCATACCTAGTTCATCCTCGTTACTGATAAGTACTCTTTTCTCGTTCCCGTGATATGTGATCCCTTGTGACCAAGTCACATGCTTGCAAGCTAATTGGATGACATTTCACCGAGAGGGCCCAGAGAATATCTATCCGTCATGTGGATGGACAAATCCCACTCTTGATCCATGTGTTTCAACCAATACTTTCCGAATACTCAATGCCACCTTTATAGCCACCCTGTTACGGTGTGGTGTTTGATGA
This sequence comes from Avena sativa, assembly GCA_916181665.1. Classification (NCBI taxonomy): domain Eukaryota; kingdom Viridiplantae; phylum Streptophyta; class Magnoliopsida; order Poales; family Poaceae; genus Avena; species Avena sativa. The sequence goes on from OV702280.1 coordinate 277,762,361, forward strand.
CATCAAAGCATCCATCCAGCAAAGGTGATATGCATGATCTCATGGTCGAAGGAATTAGGTTACTATGTATCAGAAAGCATATAACAATTGAACTATTGAAATGACTTGATCGTTATGCTACGCTTGTCTATAGGAGTATGTCCACCATATCATTCTCCTAACGATATGATCTTGTTGTTGATAACATCTCAATGTTCATGACAAAGAAACCACATCATCAATCAACCAACAAGCTAGTGAAGTATAGAGGCTATACTAGGGACTTCAAATTAAGTTTACAAATCACACAAGTATTAATGGTTTCCTTGTTAATACTATTATAGCATGAATGCAAACATTTATCATAAACACAAAGATATATAATAATAACTATATTTATTATTGCCTCTAGGGCATATCTCCAACAGGTTTTTGGTACATCCTCCTTCCGGATCTTCAATTGAAAGTAGCCTGATCACAGATCAATCTTGCTGAACACCTTTGCTCCTTCCAGTTGATCAAATAAATCATTTATGTTTGGCAGAGGGTACTTGTTCTTGATGGTTACCTCATTCAGCGAACGATAGTCCACCACTAATCTCTTGGTGCTGTCTTTCTTCTCCACAAATAGAACAGGTGCTCCCCATGACGACGCACTAGGCTGAATGAATCCCTTTGCAGCTACTCCTTCAACTGTTTCTTCAATTCCTTTAGCTCATCCACATCCATCTTATATGGTTTCTTTGCTATAGGTCCTGTTCCCGGCAGCAGGTCGATAAGAAACTCTACATCCCTGTCAGGTGGCATACCTGGTAGCTCTTCCGGAAACACGTCGGGGTAATCCCTAATCACTGGCACAGTATCCATGCTAACCCCCTTAAGAGAATTCAACTTACACCTTCTCGGTCGTGCAGCCGACTTGAATCTAATCCTCTTACCATCCAGGGTTTTGAGTGAAACAGCTCGCTGTGCACAATCTATGTGTCCCCCATGCATAGACATCCAATCCATACCCAGAATGACATCTAATCCCTGTGAATCCAACACTACTAGATGTGCAATAAAGTTGTGTGTTCCAATCCTCACAGTCAAGTCGCGGCATCCTGCACTAGCTATCATATCTCCTCCAGGTGAACTCACTCTAAATGACCTTTTCATAGACTCAGTAGGTATCTTATACTTATCCACAAATGCTCTTGATATGAATGAATGCGATGCACCAGTATCGAAAAGTATAAGTGCAGGGTAAGTGTTGATTGGGAACTTACCAATCACAAGGTCAGGCTCATCTGGAATCTCCTCCACATTCATGTGGTTCACTGTGGCCTTCTCGCCGTTGGTTGGCTTCAGGCCTTTCCTCTCCGGACAGTTGTCAGCATAGTGTCCCTTCTGCTTGCACTTGAAGCACGTCACCTCACTCAGATCCTTCTTCACGAAGTTGCGATCACGGTTGCGGTCATGTCCACCGTGTCCTCCAGAGTGGTGAGAGTGTCCTCCCTTGTGGTTGTGGTGGCTGCTCCTATGGTTGTCATGGCGATGTCCATCGCGGCGGTCATGGCTAGCTCCCATGGTCACTTCCTCCATGCTTGGAGTATCCATCATATGAAGTGCGAGTCTTGTGGTGTGAACCAGAGTGGTGATTGTTGTTCTTTCTCTTGCGGTTCTCCACCTGCTTGTGCTTCCCTTCCAAGATTCTGGCCTTGTCCATAAGCTCCTGGAAAGTGGGGCAATAAACCACCAGTAGCTGTACTGAAAGCTCATCACTGAGGCCATCCAGGAATCTCTCCCTCCTTTTGGCATCAGTGTCAACATCCTCAGGTGCATAACGGGACAAGTTGTTGAACTCCTCGATGTACTCGGCCACGATGCGATTGGTTTGGTGCAAGTTGTGGAACTCCTTCCTCTTCAGGCTCAGAACTCCTGAAGACACGTGGTTGGTCCTGAAACCTTCCTTAAACATTGCCCAGGTCACGGTATCCAGCGGGTGGGTGATCTGGAATGTGTCCCACCAAGAAGCGGCTGGTCCCTCCAGTAGGTGAGCGGCAAATCTCACCTTCTCAGCATCAGTGCATCCGACAGTTACTAGATCCTTGTTGACTGAACGCAACCAGTCGAGAGCAACCATTGGTTCCGTTGCAGTAGAGAACTTAGCTGGCCTTAACCTCAAAAATCTGGTGAGAGCATCTCCCTGAGGCTGATTGTTTCCATTGTTGTTGTTCTGATTCGCCATGAACTGGGTCATCACTTGGGTCAGCTGTGCCTGAGCGGCCATGAGCTGCTCCATCTCAGTGGGGTGGCGACGGGGAGGCATCTGTGGTTCAGCATAGGTATGTTTAGAAAGAATCAACTACGACAATAGGATTCTACCCATGCATATGATCAAACAACAACAAACAATAGCAGACAATCACAAGAAAGCAACACATCAACAAACAAGCGATCCAGCAACATCCCAGGTGCTATCCTAGCAGTATATACCTACTAAAATAGTTTTGCAAGAGTTGGCAATGGTTAACTAAACAATAGATCAACTAATCAACAAAACAGCAATTCTGCCAGAACTGTCCAGCAGCATTCACGAATTTTTCCGCCTGACTTAAACTCGTCAGAAAATTTATCCAATTTTTGTGCATATGGCACAGAGAGTTTCGCATCAGCCCAATTTTTTTCAGATTTTTCCGAGTTACCAGAAAAATATTAAAAATCGCGCAGTACTGCTGTATCAGCAGAAAAACTGCAGCGAAAAACACACAGATAGTCACCAAATTGCCATAACTCTTTCATTAAAATTCGCACAAATAATTCCTGGGACATTGGAGTACACAAATAAGCAACTAATCACCTTTAAACTAACACGAACTAAGTTTCACAACGATCGAGACTAATCCTAACGAATTCGCCTAACGAGGACTAATTGGTGGACTTCTATCTAATTCTTGAAGAGATTGAGGTAGGTCCTTGCGGTCATGCGTTGGCGCTTCGGCTCGCGGTACAACCATGGCGGCGGAGTGTACACCTCTTCGGAACCATCACTTGAGACCTCATACTCCACCTCTTCGGGATCCTCCTCTTCTTCTTCATCTTCAGCTGATACAGCAACAGCTTCATCTCCTCCACCATCATCGTCTCCATCATCGTCATCCTCATCATCATCATCGTCTCCACTGTCATCATCATCCCCATTGTTGCCATCATCTCCATTGTCATCATCAGAGGGTGGATTCAGCTGTGCTTGGAGAGCGGCAATCTAGGCTGTCATAACTTCAATGGTTTGGTCCCTTTCCTGGACGGTCCCTTGCAATTGCTGTATGCTCTGGGCATTCTCCTGCACAGTACCATGAAGATGTACTTTCCCCACAAGACTTGGTTTCACCAAGACAAGATCTTTCAGAAGCCTTCCCTTAGACCATAATGGACGCGTTCCAACCTATCATTCCCCTACCACCAACTGTCCATTTGGCTAAGTTATTGAAACCTATATGATCCAGGCAGAGCCCATAATGTCAAGTGGCTGCACTTGAAGCTTCTCAACATTTGACATCTCAAATCTCTTTGTTCCTGGGTGGCCATCCACAAGTGAGATACACAAGGTAAACCATAGAAATGGGCCTTGTGAACCACTCAACACAAACCATTCCTTCCATTCCACCCAGGATTCATTCACTTAGTTGTTTTATTAAACAAAACACAAGTCCTTGACTTGGAAATATTCCATAGTATGAATATATATTCCACCCTTGTTTTCTTTTAGATAAGCTAAGCATGATAGTAGTAGGAATCTTAACTTAGGAAATTTCTACTAAGGTTTCATCTACTAGGATTTCCCATGGTATAATTTACACTTAGCAAAAATTCCATGCAAGTCCTACTTAGAAATATCACTAATGCATAGTGAAAATAATGGGAAAGAAGTATGAAGCATCACTTGACTTTTTGGTAGAGTATAGGTTCACTTCTTGATCTTTGCAATGTTCACACACTTCAAGTCACTACAATTCAATCAAGCAAATAATATTTCAATCTACCATTCAAGCAATTCAACACATAAAATCATAGTAACAAAACAATGCATGCAAGCATGCTAAAGATTGTTTTATTTGTAAAAGTGATTTCTAACGGTTCATAAACATTTGAAAAAAATCTAATGGTCATTTTATAAAGTGGCAAAATCATTTGCAAAAGTTTTTACTCCCTAAACCATTTTTAAACCATGTCATTATTTTATGTGGTGAAGAAATGCTTTTAATAAGGCAACATTATATAGGTTTAACAAAATATGTTTTCAAACCATGAAATCTTGTGTTTAGGGTCAGAGAGTATATTTCCAAAACATTTCCCAAAGGTTTTCCTCCAAAATCATTTTTAACAATTAAACCATATTTTTATTTAACTAGAAATGGTTTAAATCAAATATTTATTCTTTTGCATCACAAAATACATTTTTGAAACCACAATTTGTTTCCTATGGTCAGTAGGTTCAAAACAAACCATTTGCCAAAGATTTCGTCTCAAAATTCATTTTAGAACAATTTTTATATTCTAAACTAGCATACACAAGTTTCTGCAAAAACAATCAATTTAACAGAAGCTTTTTACTAAACAAAGTGCATGGTTGGCTAGGGCTTATTTTTCTGAATCCATTGATATAAAGTTTGCAAAATTTGGACGTGTAGATTAAAAGTTATAGATTTTACAAAATTGAGCAACTAATAGATCAAATTCTGTTTAAATCAAATCGACAGAGACACGTGTCTTATTTCTATTCGCCCATACCGCTTCGGTTGGATCGAGCGATGGCAGCCGTTGGATTTAAGTATGATCATACGGCTCAGAACTAGCATACCCTTTAAGTTAAGTGAATCTATCGTACTCGTTGGATCCAGATCGAACGGCTACCGTGCGACTGACCAGAGGTGGGCGACGCTAGCGGCGGCAGGTGGCGGCGGCGTGTCTGGCTACGGCGTCGTGGCGGTTACAGGAAGCGAACGAGAGGGAGGTGTGGCTCACCAGGTTCGCCGTGGAGTGGGGAAGCTCAACGTGCCTTCTGCTTGCCGAGGGGCGCGTTGGTGTTGTGGGGATTGCTCGCCGGAGCTGCGCTGTGCCTCGGGTTCGTACGGTCGTCGACGGGGCGGGGCTACAAGGCATGCCAAAGCAAAATAAGAGGTGCGTTAGACGCGCACGGTACCAGGGAACATGCGAGCATCAAAGAGAGAGGGCGGCGCGGTCAGAGGCTACCTGTGGAGTTCGTCGGAGTTGGAGCAGACGGTGGCATCGTTCAGACGAAGACGGAGTCGACGACACAGGGCTCGCGCGAGAGAAATGAGGGTGCAGGGAGGTGCGCCAGAGTCTAGGTAAGGTTCTCGTGTGCTCCAGGGGGCGAGGGGAGGATGAGACTGGCCGGAATTTGCTTGCGAGCTCATCGGAGCAGAGCGGGGTCTAGGTGCAAATCAGGGCGGCCTGATGGCGTAGAGGGTCTGGCGAGAGAGGGGAAAGAGAGAGGACGTCCAGGCGGTTAAGAGGGAGTGATCACCGATGGGAGTACCTCGGCCAGTAAGGTGAATTTACGTCGGCATTGATTCGGCAGCAACGGACGGCGAGAGGGGCGTGGTCAGCGGGGTGGGTGAAGACGATGACTAGGAGGGGGTGGGGTCGTCTGGCAGCGAGAGAGAAAGAGAGGGAACGGGGTCCACACATCGGCGACTCTGCGGGTTCTTTCTTCGGTGAAAAATGATTCGTTCGTGTGAGAGGGAGAGGTGGGCTGGCTGGGCCTTGACTAGGCTGCCGAGCTGGGCTGCTTCCTTTTCACTTTTTTTTTGTTCTGTTTGTTTTTCTTTTTCCTTTTCCTTTATTCTGTTTGGATTTTGAACAACCAATTCAAACACTTATTTGAATTCAAGCTTTTCTCAAAAAATTGTGTAGGTTTAAATATTGATTTGTAATATATTCTGAAGTCAAATTTGGAATAAAATATTATTCCTTTTGGGATCTTTTAATTATTCAAAATAGGCTCTAGTTTTAAATCAAATAAGATTTAATAATAATTTCAAACATCATTTAATTTCTTAAACCTTCCAAATATTTTCAGTAGGTTTTATTTACTTAATGAGGTGTCAAATAATTCATCTTGAATTATTTGGGAAAGTTTTTAATATGATATATTAATCATTAAAAATTTGGATTTGTCTTTATTTCAATGGGATTTGGTTTATGCCATTTTATTTTATTTTGGACATTACTCTTCCTTGTATTTCATTTGGATTTGGATTAAAATTCATTCCATTTGCTTAATGGATTAGGCCAAGATTTGATTTCTTCTTTAAATATTCTTTATTTAATATTTCTTTCTTCATCTTATAAAATCCATATATTTTTATTTATAGATCCAAACTTGGTGATTCCAATTTGTAAAATATTAATTGAGATTTACTTATCCTTTTTAAATATCTTTAGGATTATTGTTCTCCATTTGGTATGGATTTTTAGATAAGGGCTTTATTAGTTTTGGAATTTACTTATCCCTATCTTATTAAAATCATAAGATTTTATTTGTGGTTCCAATTTAAGTGAAACCAATTTATATGGTTTTATAATATTTCTATTTGTCTTTCTTGATCATTTTTAAATGTTTGTTGACAAGATTTTATATGGATCAAATCCATAGGCTTGGAGATAACTTGGAAATGATTTTTATTCCATTTGGGTTTAGGGTTTGGATTTATTTTCCAAGTGTTTAAATTTCCAGATACATTCATTGAGGAATGCATTTCTCTAGATTTGGATTTTGTTGAATTCAAACTTTAATTAAAGTTTGTTCAAGATGGTATTTTAAGTTTCCATTTAGAAACAAAAAGTTTCTTTTTACCCTAAAATTCAACAATAATTTATTTTGTTTATTTATTTTTCACATTGCAAGATTTGGAAAATCTTGGGATGTGACAACGGCGTCCTAGGTCACGAGCAGGCAAACAAATGGTATCAGAAGGTGCACTAGGACATACTGGTCACACTCGTTTGAAGCAGAGGCACAGGGGCGGTCAGGACTCACCGGAATTTGCTGCCAGAGATGCTCAGTACCGCGGCGGCACGAGCTCGATTGTGGACAGCCTAGCGGTGCTCTGTGGTTGGTGAGTGAGGGGAAAGGAGCGGGGTGGGGAGGTGGTTATGTAGCCAGAGCGAGGGCAGAAATTGCGCTGCATCAATGGGAATTAAGCAAGGAATCAACGCGGCGTCACTGCAAGGAGGAAACGGCGGAGCGGGTCATCGCGCGGTGATTTGGGGACGATGATGACGGGGCAAGTGGGTCCGAGGCATCAGCGAGAGGGGTGTGCTCGCGTGGGTGAGAAACAGAGGGAGAGGGGAACCCCGGGTGGGCTGGTTGTTGGGCTGGATCCAGTACTGGGCCAGTTTGGCAACGCTGGCCCTTTTACTTTTCTTTTATCATTTTCTATTTCTGTTTTGATTTTCGGAAATAATTTTCAAATGCTTTTTAAATGAATTTGAATTCAAATTTTCTCTGGATTTTTGTAGAGTGAACCATGCACATATGAATATAAAACATTGCTGTTCACTCAAAATTACATTGGCCCATTGAAATTAAAATAAACCTTGCCTTAATTATTTATTTATAAAAGGCATAAGAATGGTTTTGAATTTATATTTTTGTTTTGAAATTTTGAACAATCTTTGGAATCAACATTCAAACCTATATTCAAACCTTACTGGTTGAAACAAAGTATTCTCATATTAAAGAGTGAGAAATAAGTCATTGCCTTTCCTACTTAGAATAATAGGCAACATTTGCTTCTGTTTTGAAATCTTATTTGAAAATAATCCTAAATGCTTATGAATGCATGAATGATATGTAAACTTTATAAATCATGATTTTTGGGATGTTACAAATCTAACCCCCTTAAGGTGAATCTCGCCCTCGAGAGTCGGATTGGCTAGCAAATAGGTGAGGGTGGTATTTCCGAAGATCATCTTCTCTTTCCCATGTTGCTTCTTCTTCGGAATGATGGTTCCACTAAACTTTGCAGAATTTGATATTATTTGTCCGTGTAACTCTTTCTGCAGTCTCAAGAATCTTGATAGGTTTTTCTTCATAAGTGAGATCACTTTCCAATTGGACCTCTTCCAAAGGTATAGTATCCTTCAAAGAAGTCTCTTCCATCTCCGAATGGCTTTTCTTTAGCTGACTCACATGGAACACATTGTGAACGACAGACAATGATTTAGGCAATTCAATCTCATATGCCACTTCTCCTTTATGGCTCAGAATCTTGAATGGTTCAACATATCTTGGGGCCAATTTTCCTTTGACTCCAAACCTCTTCACTCCACGAAGTGGTGATACTCTAAGATATGCTCTATCACCCACTTCATAGGTGACTTCCCTCCGCTTTGGATCTGCGTAGCTCTTTTGTCGAGACTGTGCTATCTTCAATCTGTCCTTTACCAACTTGACTTTCTCTTCAGCTTCCTTGATTAGTTCTAGCCCGAACAAGTTTCTTTCTCCAACACCATTCCATAGCAATGGTGTAGTACACTTTCTCCCATAGAGAAATTCAAACAGTGTCATCTCTATACTGGCTTGATAGTTGTTGTTGTAAGAGAATTCCGCGTAAGGCAGACTTTCATCCCAACTAGCACCATATCTAGGCACATGTCCTCAACATATCCTCTAGAATCTGGTTGGACCTTTCTGTCTGTCCATCAGTCTGGGATGAAAAGCAGTGCTGAATTCCAATCTCGTTCCCAATGATTCATGTAGTTGCCTCCAAAAATGGGAAGTGAATTGAGTTCCCCTATCAGACATAATACTCTAAGGTACTCCATGTAGACACACAATCCTATTCATATAGATCTTGGCTAACTTAGCACTTGTATAGGTTGTCTTCACGGGTATGAAATGAGCCACTTTAGTTAGGCGATCTACTACGACCCAAATAGAATCATATCCCGATCTAGTCCTTGGCCGTCCAGTGATGAAATCCATCCCAATCTTGTCCCACTTCCAATCAGGAATAGGTAATAGTTGTAACAACCCTGCTGGTTTCTGATGTTCCGCTTTCACTCTGCTACATGTGTAGAGGTCCCAACCTTTAATAAGGTAGAGATCCCTGTGTTTACAATGCTAGTCCCTGGATCAATAGATAGCATCCATAGTTAAGATGTAATATCAAGAAACAAAGGTAATTATACAACTTTATAACCAGGAATAAAATAATTTATTACATCTTACATAGCTCATTTGGCTATCTCATTACAATGTAGCAGAATATAACAATAGCATGGGGTCCTTCATCTTCAAAGTGCCATAGGCAAACATGTTGGTTGTAGACTTGTAATCCTAATCAACACACTTCGCTAACATTCAAACAAACCTGCAACATAACAAGTTACAGCCACAAGGGTCAATACATTTGAATTGTATTGGCAAGTGATACTATGGTAGTATAGTGGAGTCTATCATCTATATGCATTTGGCTAAGTGGAGCTTAGGCTTGCTTTGCTCAAAATAGATTTTCCTTATCATTTGAAAACACTAAGTTTTTGCTTGACAAAATCACCCAAGGCATCTCCCAATAGAAATTGGTGATCCTTCAACCCTTGTTCAACCACAAGATTTTAACTTAGAAATTTGGATGAGGAGATTCTTGATAGCTTCCATGTCTTGATGCTGAAATTTTCCTTTGCCAAGGACATGGCTAAGTACTTAGATTTTACACTCTGCAGAGGAGGTGCACTTTCCCCACAAGACTTGGTTTCACCAAGACAAGATCTTTCAGAAGCCTCCCCTTAGACCAGAATGGACGCGCTCCAACCTACCAATCCCCTACCATGAACTGTCCATTTGGCTAAGTTATTGCAACCTATATGATCCAGGCAGAGCCCATAATGCCAAGTGGCTGCACTTGAAGTTTCTCAACATTTGACATCTCAAATCTCTTTGTTCTTGGGTGGCATTCCACAAGTGAGATACCAAGTTTTCCCTAGTATACTGGACTTGGTGATGCCCAAGTTTTCCCCAGCATACTGGACTTGCATAACCACTCAACACAAACCATTCTTTCCATTCCACCCAGGTGATTCATTCACTTAGTTGTTTTATTAAACAAAACACAAGTCCTTGGCTTAGAAAAATCGATAGTATGAATATATTCCACCCTTGTTTTCTTCTAGCTAAGCTAAGCATGATAGTAGTAGGAATCTTAACTTAGGAAATTTCTACTAAGGTTTCATCTACTAGGATTTCCCATGGCATAGTTTACACTTAGCAAAATTCCATGCAAGTCCTACTTTAGAAATATCACTAATGCATAGTGAAAATAATGGGACAAAAAGTATGAAACATCAATTGCCTTTTTGGTAGATAATATAAGTTCACTCCTTGATCTTGCAATATTCACACTCTTCAAATCACTACAATTCAATCAAGCAAGCAAGAATTCAATCTACCATTCAAGCAATTCATCACATAAAATAATAGAAACAAAACAATGCATGCAAGCATGCAAAAGATTGTTTTATTTGGAAAAGTGGTTTCTAACATGTTATAAACATCCTAAAACACCTATTGGTCATTTTATATAAGTGGCAAAATCATTTGCAAAAGATTTTACTTATAAACCATTTTGAAACCAAATCAATATTTTATGTTGTTGAAAATGCCTTTAGCAAAGTAATAATATATAGGTTTCAGAAAAATATATTTTAAATCATAAAACCTTTTGTTTAAGGTCAGAGAGTTTAAATCAAAACATTTCCCCAAAGGGTTTCCTCAAAAAGCATTTTTAATAAATAAACATTATTTTTATTTGGCTAGAAATGTTTTAAATCAAAGATTTATTCTTTTGCTTCACAAAATATGTTTTTGAAACCACAAGTTGGTTTAGATGGTCAGTAGGTTCAAACAATCCAATTGCCCAAAGGTTTTATCACAAAATAATTTTAGAATGAATTTTATATTCAAATTATGCCTACACAAGTTTCTGCAAAAACAACCATTTTTCCAGAAGCAATTCATTAAACAAAGTGCATGGTTGGGTAGGGTTTGTCTTGCTCATTCCATTGATGTAAAATTTGTATAATTTGTACGTGTGGTTTCAAAGTTATGAATTTTGCAAGTTTGAGTAACTAATAGAACATTTTCTGGTTTTTGTAAAACAGTCTGGCCACGTAGAATGATTTGATTCGTCGGTACCAGTTCGCACGGATCAAGCAACGTGGCGCGTTGGATTAAAATGAGATCATGCGGCTCAGGTAGCTCCATACCGCTTTGGTTAGTCATTCTATCTCATCCTTACGATATAGATCTGACGGTCCTCAACGCATCGACCAAGAATCAGCGGCGCTGGCGGTGGCGAGTGGCGGCGCGCGCTCTGGCTACGGCGGAGCCGGCGATACAGGACGCAAAAGGGGTAGAGGAAAGGCTCACCGAGGTCGTCGTGGCGTGCCGATGCTCAACGTGTTCGCGAAGAGGCAAGGGACGCACGAGGACGAACGCAATTGCTCGCCGGAGTTCACGTCTGCGTCGGGTGCGGTCAGTCGTCGTCGAGGGCAACGCTACGGAGCACGAGAGAGCAAACAGAGGATGCGGTTAGTTTCACACGTGAGTCACGGACAAGCGAGCATCAAAAGGAGGGCAAGGGGTGGTCTATTCTTACCACGAGGACTTGCCGGAGTCGAGTCCGACAGCGGCGATGTTCGGGTGTGGTCGTTGTCGACGATACGGTGCTCGCGCGGATGAACAGAAAGCACAGGGAGATGTGCCAGAGACTAGGGATCACGCTCACGTGAACTAGGAGGCGAGAGGGGGTCAGACGACGCTGGAATTGGCCGGACAGCTCGTCGGAGCATGGAGCGTTGTCGCAAGCAATACAGGCAGCCTGGGGGCAAGAATAGTCTGGCGAGTGAGGGGAAAGAGAGAGGGGGCGCATGCGATTTAGTACGCGTGATCGCGAGGCTGAATCAACGCGCGGTTAATGAGGATTGAAGCGAGCTTTTAACGGGCAGAAACCGCCGACGAGGTTAGCGCGGGTGGGGAAGACAGTGAGCTGGCGGTGGGGTCACGTTGTCAGCGAAGGAGAGAGGGGGGAGGTGGGGTCCGGACGTCAGCGGCTTTGCGGGTGAGAGTAGCGGTGTGAAACGTTTTTCCGTGGGGAGAGAGGGAGTGGGCTGATGTTGGGCTTAGTGGGCCAGGTCTGGTTGGGCTGCTCTATTTTTTTGTTCTCCTCCTGTTTATTTTTCTTTTTCCAATTCTTTTATTCTGTTTTGATTTTGTTTAATCAATTCAAACATTCATTTGAAATCAAACTGTTGCCAAACTTTATGAATAATCAAACACTGTTTATTAACACATTCTGAAGTCAAATTTAGAATAATAATTTTATTCTTTTTAGGGTATATTGGTTATTCAAAGTAGGCCTTTGTTTTAAATTCAAATAAGATCACATATATTTTCAACCCTTATTTAAGTTCAATTTTCACAAAACATTTTCAGTAGGTTTTATTTATTTAATTGGGTGTCAAATACTTCACTTTGAATTATTTGGAATATTTTTAATATGATTTATTAATCATTTAAAATTGGGTATTTGTCTTTATTCCAATGAATTTAAATATAGTTTTAACTCCATAATTTTTATTTAGAAGATTTCTTTGATCTTATTTAAGTTAATAAAATAAATTTTGTTTCACTTGGGTAAATTCCAATACTATTTTCTCATGATTTAAATAATCATTCTTATAGAGATTTGTCTTTATTCAAATAGAATTTTGGTTAATGCCATTTTATTTAAGTTGAAAATTCTTTATCCATTTATTTTATTTGGATTTGGATTATATTTATTCCATTTTATTATGATTTAGGCCAATTTTTAATTTGGTCTTAAAATATTCCTCATTTAATATTTCTTTCTTTATCTTATAAAATCCATATCTTTTTATTTATAGATCCAAACTTTGTGATTTTAATTTGTATATTTTTATTTAATATTTATTTATCCTTTTAAATATCTTTAGGACTATTTGCTCACCATTTGGTATGGAGTTTTAGATAGGTGCTTTATTAGCTTTGGAAATTCAATTTCCTTATCTTATTAAATTCATAAGATTTTATCTATGGCTCCAAATTAAGTGAAACTAATTTCTATGGTTTTATAATATTTCTATTTGTCATTATTGATCATTTATAAATGTTTGTTGACAAATTTTTATTTGGATCTAATCTATGGTCTTAGAGATAACTTGGAAATGTTTTTCTTCCATTAGGGTTTTAGGGTTTTGGTTTATTTTCCAAGTGTTTAAATTTCCAGATGCATTTATGAAGAATGCATTTCACTTGATTTGAATATAGTTTGGATTCAAACATTAACCAAAGTTTGTTCAAGATGGGATTTTAAGTTTCCAATTAGAAACAAAAAGTTTCTTTTCACCCTAATTTTCAACAATTATTTATTTTGTTTATTTATTTTTCACATTACAAGATTTGGAAAATCTTGGGATGTGACAGGCTACCACCCTTAAAATAAATCTCGTCCCGAGATTTGGGAAGGATAGGGTTACAAGTTGGCTCAAAGCAACTAGGGTACTGCCACCCATAGAAATTTTCCAACTAGATTACTTATTGGCTTGCTTGGAATCTTGTTGAAACCTCTCTGGGCAAACATCTGCATAGTGTCCTTTGTTTCCACCCTTGAAACATGTGACAAGGCTGAGATCCTTCATAGGCTTGTTTACTTTGTGTTTCATCTTCTCTGGACAATTGCTTGCATAATGTCCTTGATCACCACAATTGTAACATGTGACATGATTGAGTTCTTCACGTATCTTCTGTAGACAAGTTGACACATAATGGCCTAGCTCTTTGCAGTTGTTGCACCACACTTGGTTAATCTCCTTATATTTTTGTTTCTTCTCAGGACATTCATTGGCATAGTGTCCCATCTCTTTGCAATGGCAACATTGCACTTGGCTTTTGTCCTTCTTCTTCTTGGGTTTGTCCAAAGCTAGGAGTGCTTCTAGTTCATGTTCTTCATATCTTATCTCAAAGGTAGGAAAGTTTCCTGGTCTCCTTGATCTTTTCCTTGGATAATACATATGTATCCTCTTTGGTCCATCAAATTGAGTCATATTGCATGGAGGTGCAAGTTGAGATTTTCCTTTGTCTTCATCCTTCTTGGTAGAAGTTGTTCTCTCATGAAAGTCTGCAATCTGTTGTTGCACTCCACCTTGTTTCCTTTGTTGAACTATGGAATAGATGGGGCATTGGATAGGGACATGATTATTTACTTCACATAGGAAACAAGTAGCTTGAGATGTGGGGCATTGATTTGTTGGATGTTTCTCTTGACAATTGGGGCATTGATCTTCATGCTCTTTGGAAGTGTGATCCTTGTCTCCACAAATATTACAAGCTTGGGTTCCTTCTAGAATATCATCCTTGACATCCTTGTTGTCATAAACTCCTTGGGAAGAGTTGTCTCCCATGTTGATCATTTGATTTGTCACCTTATGCAACAGTTGGGTTTGGGTTTCCAAAAACCTTTGCCTGGTTGGATCTAACTCACTGGTGTTGGATAAAAACTGAGTTGTCACTTGGTTCAACTGGGTTTGGGTTACTATGAGTTCTCTCATGTTGATCTCTTGGTTATTGTTGTTGTCACCATCCTTGATGTTGGAGTTTCCTGGAGTAGTCATTTGTTTGGGTTGGATTGGTATTAGAATAGGCAAAAGATTTCTAAGGAAATAATTCCAATCACACACATCACAATTCACACAAGCAATGTGCAAACAATAACAAACAATCCTTTCACTCAAACAACAAGTTTCATGCACATTTATAGGCAACAAAATATTTTTGTTACACCACATAGGTTGGTGGGTTTGATCTAAACTTAATATGGTGGTCCAACTATATGGTTCACTTGAGATCATTCCTTCCTTCTTAGTTGATTCTTCATGAACAAGACCTTTGTATCCTTGGAGAATTTTCTTGAATTTTGGTCACAAAACTCCAAAGGTCATGGTGGTTCCTTCTAAGTTGTGTTTCCTTAGTCTTCAAGTCTTGAGTAATATTTCCTGTCTCACTTGTTGTCCTTAGTGTTATCCAAGTTGAAGTCCTTGTTGAGAATAAGGTTGAAATCACTTGAGTTGGTGAAGTCCTTTGCTCATTTTGAAGTCTTTGCTCATGGTGGAGGCTTTATCCATCAAGTTGAAATAGACAAGATGTAGAATCAAAACCAAAAGGTTGAGGAAAGAGTGTACAAGATTGTTTGTAAATAAGTTTTGGAACAAATACAACTCCTATTTTTCTAAGGGGTTTTGTCCAATCCTAGGGTAACAATCCTACAGGCAACACAATGCTCTGATACCATCTGTAGAGGTCCCAACCTTTAATAAGGTAGAGATCCCTGTGTTTACAATGCTAGTCCCTGGATCAATAGCTAGCATCCACATTTAAGATGTAATATCAAGAAACAAAGGTCATTATACAACTTTATAACCAGGAATAAAATAATTTATTACATCTTACATAGCTCATTTGGCTATCTCATTACAATGCAGCAGAATATAACAATAACAAGGGGTCCTTCATCTTCAAAGTGCCACAGGCAAACATGTTGGTTGTAGACTTGTAATCCTAATCAACACACTTCGCTAACATTCAAACAAACCTGCAACATAACAAGTTATAGCCACAAGGGTCAATACATTTGAATTGTATTGGCAAGTGATACTGTGGTAGTATAGTGGAGTCTATCATATATATGCATTTGGCTAAGTGGAGCTTAGGCTTGCTTTGCTCAAAACATATTTTCCTTATCATTTGAAAACACTAAGTTTTGCTTGAAAAAATCACCCAAGGCATCTCCCAATAGAAATTGGTGATCCTTCAACCCTTGTTCAACCACAAGATTTTAACTTAGAAATTTGGATGAGGAGATTCTTGATAGCTTCCATGTCTTGATGCTTAAATTGTCCTTTGCCAGGGACATGGCTAAGTACTTAGATTTTACACTCTGCAGAGGTGGTGCACTTTCCCCATAAGACTTGGTTTCACCAAGACAAGATCTTTTAGAAGCCTTCCCTTAGACCAGAATGGACGCGCTCCAACCTATCAATCCCCTACCACCAACTGCCCATTTGGCTAAGTTATTGCAACCTATATGATCCAGGCAGAGCCCATAATGCCAAGTGGCTGCACTTGAAGTTTCTCAACATTTGACATCTCAAATCTCTTTATTCCTGGGTGGCATTCCACAAGTGAGATACCAAGTTTTCCACAGTATACTGGACTTGGTGATGCCCAAGTTTTCCCCAGCATACTGTACTTGCATAACCACTCAACACAAACCATTCTTTCCATTCCACCCAGGTGATTCATTCACTTAGTTGTTTTATTAAACAAAACACAAGTCCTTGGCTTAGAAAAATCGATAGTATGAATATATTCCACCCTTATTTTCTTCTAGCTAAGCTAAGCATGATAGTAGTAGGAATCTTAACTTAGGAAATTTCTACTAAGGTTTCATCTACTAGGATTTCCCATGGCATAGTTTACACTTAGCAAAATTCCATGCAAGTCCTACTTTAGAAATATCACTAATGCATAGTGAAAATAATGGGACAAAAAGTATGAAGCATCACTTGCCTTTTTGGTAGAGAATATAAGTTCACTCCTTGATCTTGCAATATTCACACTCTTCAAATCACTACAATTCAATCAAGCAAGCAAGAATTCAATCTACCATTCAAGCAATTCATCACATAAAATAATAGAAACAAAACAATGCATGAAAGCATGCAAAAGATTGTTTTATTTGGAAAAGGGGTTTCTAACATGTTATAAACATCCTAAAACACCTATTGGTCATTTTATATAAGTGGCAAAATCATTTGCAAAAGATTTTACTTATAAACCATTTTTAAACCAAATCAATATTTTATGTGGTTAAAAATGCCTTTAGCAAAGTAATAATATATAGGGTTCACCAAAATATATTTTAAATCATAAAACCTTGTGTTTAAGGTCAGAGAGTTTAAATCAAAACATTTACCCAAAGGGTTTCCTCAAAAAGCATTTTTAATAAATAAACATTATTTTTATTTGGCTAGAAATGTTCTAAATCAAAGATTTATTCTTTTGCTTCACAAAATATGTTTTTGAAACCACAAGTTGGTTTAGATGGTCAGTAGGTTCAAACAATCCAATTGCCCAAAGGTTTTATCACAAAAATAATTTTAGAATGAATTTTATATTCAAATTATGCCTACATAAGTTTCTGCAAAAACAACCATTTTTTCAGAAGCAATTCATTAAACAAAGTGCATGGTTGGGTAGGGTTTGTCTTGCTGATTCCATTTATATAAAATTTGTAAAATTTGGACGCGTGGTTTGAAAGTTATGAATTTTGCAAGTTTGAGTAACTAATAGAACATTTTCTGGTTTTTGTAAAACAGTCTGGCCACGTGGAATGATTTGATTCGTTGGTACCGGTTCGCACGGATCAAGCAACATGGCGCGTTGGATTAAAATGAGATCGTGTGGGTCAGGTAGCTCCATACTGCTTCGGTTAGTCATTCTATCTCATCCTTACGATCTAGATCTGACAGTCCTCAACACATCGACCAAGAATCAGCGGCACTGGCGGTGGCGAGTGGCGGCGCGCGCTCTGGCTATGGCGGAGCCGGTGATACAGGATGCAAAAGGGGTTGAGGAAAGGATCACCGAGGTCGTCGTGGCGTGCTGATGCTCAACGTGTTCGCGAGGAGACAAGGGGCACACGAGGACGAACACAATTGCTCGCCGGAGTTCACGTCTGCGTCGGGTGCGGTCAGTCGTTGTCGAGGGCAACGCTACGGAGCACGAGAGAGAAAATGGAGGATGCGGTTAGTTTCGCACGTGAGTCACAGACAAGCGAGCATCAAAAAGAGGGCAAGGGGTGGTCTATTCTTACCAGGAGGACTCGCCGGAGTCGAGTCCGACGGCGGCGATGTTCGGGTGTGGTCGTTGTCGATGATACGGTGATCGCGCGGATGAACAGAAAGCACAGGGAGATGTGCCAGAGACTAGGGATCACGCTCGCGTGAACTAGGAGGCGAGAGAGGGTCAGACGGCGCTGGAATTGGTCGGACAGCTCGTCGGAGCAGGGAGCGTTGTCGCAAGCAATACATGCAGCCTGGGGGCGAGAAGAGTCTCGCGAGTGAGGGGAAAGAGAGAGGGGGCGCAGTCGATTTAGTACGCGTGATCGCGGGGCTTAATCAACGCGCGGTTAATGAGTATTGAAGCGAGCTTTTAACTGGCAGAAACCAACGGCGAGGTTAGCGTGGGTGGGGAAGACAGTGAGCTGGCGGTGGGGTCGCATCGTCAGCGAAGGAGAGAGGGGGGAGGTGGGGTCCGGACGTCAGCGGCTTTGTGGGTGAGAGCAGCGATGTGAAACGTTTTTCCGCGGGGAGAGAGGGAGTGGGCTGATGTTGGGCTTAGTGGGCCAGGTCTGGTTAGGCTGCTCTGTGTTTTTTCTCCTCCTGTTTATTTTTCTTTTTCCAATTCCTTTATTCTGTTTTGATTTTGTTTAATCAATTCAAACATTCATTTGAAATCAAACTTTTGCCAAACGTTTGGAATAATCAAACACTATTTATTAACTCATTCTGAAGTCAAATTTAGAATAATTTTATTCTTTTTAGGGTATATTGGTTATTCAAAGTAGGCCTTTGTTTTAAATTCAAATAAGATCACATATATTTTCAACCCTTATTTAAGTTCAATTTTCACAAAACCTTTTCAGTAGGTATTATTTATTTAATTGGGTGTCAAATACTTCACTTTGAATTATTTGGAATATTTTTAATATGATTTGTTAATCATTTAAAATTGGGTATTTGTCTTTATTCCAATGAATTTAAATATAGTTTTAATCCCATAATTTTTATTTAGAAGATTTCTTTGATCTTATTTAAGTTAATAAAATAACTTTTATTTCACTTGGGTAAATTCCAATACTATTTTCTCATGGTTTAAATAATCATTCTTATAGAGATTTGTCTTTATTCAAATAGAATTTTGGTTAATGCCATTTTATTTAATTTGAAAATTCTTTATCCATTTATTTTATTTGGATTTGGATTATATTTATTCCATTTGCTTATGATTTAGGCAAATTTTTAATTTGGTCTTAAAATATTCCTCATTTAATATTTCTTTCTTTGTCTTATAAAATCCATATCTTTTTATTTATAGATCCAAACTTTGTGATTCCAATTTGTATATTTTTATTTAATATTTATTTATACTTTTAAATATCTTTAGGATTATTTGCTCACCATTTGGTATGGAGTTTTAGATAGGTGCTTTATTAGCTTTGGAAATTCAATTTCCTTATCTTATTAAATTCATAAGATTTTATCTATGGCTCCAAATTAAGTGAAACTAATTTCTATGGTTTTATAATATTTCTATTTGTCATTCTTGAGCATTTATAAATGTTTGTTGACAAATTTTTATTTGGATCTAATCCATGGTCTTAGAGATAACTTGGAAATGTTTTTCTTCCATTAGGGTTTTAGGGTTTTGGTTTATTTTCCAAGTGTTTAAATTTCCAGATGCATTTATGAAGAATGCATTTCACTTGATTTGAATATAGTTTGGATTCAAACATTAACCAAAGTTTGTTCAAGATGGGATTTTAAGTTTCCAATTAGAAACAAAAAGTTTCTTTTCACCCTAATTTTCAACAATTATTTATTTTGTTTATTTATTTTTCACATTACAAGATTTGGAAAATCTTGGGATGTGACAATATGCATCACACGAAGCAATATGTTCGATGATGTCCTTCTTGATATTATTCCACCAAAATCTTTCCTTCACATCCATGTACATTTTGGTGTTACCCGGATGAATGGAATATGGTGAGTTGTGTGCTTCCTGTAAAATAAATTTCCGAAGCTCCGGATCTTGCGGAATACAGATACGTTTTCCATACCATAAAGTACCCTGTTCGTCTTCATGGAATCCTTTGGCTTTTCCCTTGCCAATCTTTTCCTTAATCTCTTCAATTTCTTTGTCCATCTTTTGGGCTTCCTTGATTTTGTCCAACAAGGTGGTTGAACATCCAATGACATGAGATGTTATTCAGGCACAATATCCAATCTGAGATCTTTGAATTGGGCACAAAGATCATCTGGCAACTCTCCTTTAGTAAGGCCATTTACATAAACCTTACGACTTAATGCATCCACTACAACATTTGCTTTACCGGGGTGGTATTGCAAACTCAAGTCATAGTCCTTGATAAGTTCTAGCCATCTTCTTTGTCTCATGTTGATTTCTTTTTGAGTGAAGATATACTTCAAACTTTGTGATCTGTGAACACTTCACATCGCTTTCCCAAAAGATAATGTCTCCATGTTTTGAGTGCATGGACAACAGAGCCTAACTCTAAATCATGAGTAGGATAATTCACTTCATGAGTTTTGAGTTGTCTCGAGGCATAAGCCACAACTTTACCTTCTTGCATCAGAACTGCACCCAATCCTTGGTGAGATGCATCACAGTAAACTTGGAAATCCTTCTCCAAATCCGGCAGACATAAGACTGGTGCTATCACTAGTCTCTTCTTCAACTCTTGGAAACCGAGTTCACATCCTTCCGTCCACTCAAATTTCTTATCTTTCTTAAGTAACTCCGTCATTGGCTTAGCTACCTATGAGAAATTCTCAATGAACCTTCTATAGTATCCCGCCAAGCCAAGGAAACTACGAACTTCTTTCACTGACTTAGGAGATTCCCATTCCGTTACAGCTGCCACTTTTGCGGGATCAACTGCTACACCATCTCCCGAAACAATGTGTCCTAGAAATCCGACTTCATTCAACCAGAATTCACACTTGCTGAATTTGGCATATAGTTTATGCTCTCTAAGCTTCTCAAGTATCAATCACAAATGTCCTTCATGCTCTTCATTGCTCTTGGAGTAGATCAAAATGTCATCGATGAAAATGACAACGAATTTGTCAAGAAATTCCATGAACACCTTGTTCATCATATTCACGAAGTAGGCTGGTGCATTTGTAAAACCAAATGGCATCACGGTGTACTCATACAATCCATACCTAGTGGTGAAAGCAGTCTTAGGTATGTCTTGTTCCCTTATCTTTAGCTAAAAATAGCCTGGTCGAAGATCAATCTTTGAGAACACACGGGCTCCTTCTAGCTGATCAAACAAGTCGTTGATTCTGGGAAAAGGATACGTTTTCTTGATAGTCACCTCATTGAGTGAATGATAATCTATGCATAACCTTTGACTTCTATCTTTATTTTCCACAAACAAAACTGGTGCTCCCCAAGATGAAGAACTTGGTTGAATAAATCCTTTCTCCAACTGTTCTCCAAGTTGTTTCCTTAGTTCCTTCAACTCATCAACTGACATATTGCAAGGTCTCTTTGCTATTGGTCTGGATCCTGGCAACAAGTCAATCAGGAACTCCACATCTCTATCTGGTGGCATTCCCGGCAATTCCTTCGGAAACACATCCGGATATTCTCTCACAATTAGCACACTGTCTATGCTAACCCCCTTAAGAGGATTTAGCTTACTCCCTTTTGATTCAAAGTTAGACTTGAATCTAATCCGTTTATTATCCGGGGTTGTGAGTGTGACAGTATGATTGGCACAATCTAGCACTCCCTTATACTTAGTCATCCAATCCATTCCCAAAATGACATCCAATCCTTGGGAATTTAGGATTATCAAATTAACGGGAAACTTATACTTCCCAAATTCTATCACTAGGTCATGACATCCCGAGTTCACTATCATTTCTCCACCAGGAGAACTTACTTTTATAGGACACCCAATACTTTCAACTGGAAGTCCATTTCTATCAACAAATGCTCTTGATATGAATGAATGCGATGCGCCAGTATCAAAAAGAACAAGTGCTGGAACAGAATTGAGTTTGAACTTACCAGCCACAACATCAGGTTCCTCATATATTTCTTCCACATTGATGTGGTTCACTTGTCCCTTTTGGAAGGGATTGGGCTTGGTGGTTCCTTCAACCTTCTTTTCTGGGCACTCATTTGCATAGTGTCCCATCTTTTTACACTTGAAACACTCAACCTGACTGATATCTCTCTTTGCAGGCTGACTTCCATTACCACTTCCACCTCAACTGTGGTGGCTCTTGTGTCCACTCTTGTGATTCTTATACTTGTCATTATCATGACTGCGGTGATGCTTGTTGTCATGATGGCGGTTGTGGTTGTGGTGGTTGTTGTACTTTCCATGTTTGTGGGATCCAGAACTCCCACTATCATCATGATGGGAACGCTTGTGAGACGATCCCGAGCTGTTCTTATCAAATCTGTGCTTCCTCTTCCTACTCTCAACCTGTTTCATCTTGTTTTCCAAGATGGTAGCCTTGTCACAAAGTGATTGGTAGGTTGGGACATAGGAAACAGACAGCTGCAGATTCAGTTCATCATTCAGTCCTTCGAGGAATTTCTCCTTCCTCTTGACATCAGTATCAACTTCATCCGGTGCATAATGCGCCAGATTGTTGAATTCCTCAATATACTCAGCCACGCTGCGGTGACGCTGTTTTAGGTTGTGGAACTCCTTCTTCAAATTCATCACTCCGGATGAGATGTGAGCTGTACATAATCCATCCTCAAAGATAGCCCAAGTCACATCCTTAATGGGAGTGGTGATCTGAAAGTTGTCCCACCAAGTTGCTGCTGGCCCTTCTAGCAAATGTGCTGCAAACCTGACCTTCTCTTCGTCGGTGCAGCCAACAGTCACCAAGTCTTTGTTCACTGAACGTAACCAATCATTGGCCACCATTGGATCAGTGGTTCCTGAGAACTTGGCAGGCCTCAGTCTTAGAAATCTGGTGAGCATGTCAAATCCTGGCGGATTATTCTGGTTGTTGTTGTTGTTGTTGTTGTTGTTGTTGTTGTTGTTGTTGTTGTTGTTGTTGTTGTTGTTGTTGTTGCTGCTGTTGCTGTTGCTGTTGCTGTTGCTGTTGCTGTTGTTGTTGTTGTTGTTGCTATTGTTGTTGTTGTTGTTGTTGTTGTTGTTGTTGTTGTTGTTGTTGTTGTTGTTGTTGTTGTTGTTGTTGTTGCTGTTGTTGTTGTTGTTACTGTTGTTGCTGCTGTTGTTGCTGTTGCTACTATTGCTGTTGTTGTTGTTGTTGTTGTTGTTGTTGTTGTTGTTGTTGTTGTTGTTGTTGTTGTTGTTGTTGTTGTTGTTGTTGTTGTTGTTGTTGTTGTTGTTGCTGTTGCTATTGCTATTGCTGTTGCTACTATTGCTGTTGTTGTTGTTGTTGTTGTTGTTGTTGTTGTTGTTGTTGTTGTTGTTGTTGTTGTTGTTGTTGTTGTTGTTGTTGTTGTTGTTGTTGTTGTTGTTGTTGTTGTTGTTGTTGTTGTTGTTGTTGTTGTTGTTGTTGTTGTTGTTGTTGTTGTTGTTGTTGTTGTTGTTGTTGTTGTTGTTGTTGTTGTTGTTGTTCTGGTTCTGCATGAAGGTTGTCATCATCTGCATCTGTTGAGCTTGTGCCGTCATCAACTGTTGCATCTCGGGAGTGACATTGTTGTTGTTGTTTTGGTTGGGGTTGGCACGTCGAGGAGGCATCTGTGGTTTTAATAAGGATAAGAATGAGATACCCATAGATGCTTATCATGCACAATACATCACATAGACAATCACAATAACCAAGCATCAAAATAACATAGAGTTTAAACGACATAAACAACAAGTTTTGGAAAAAGAAAACACACCATAGCAAGCCATCCACATGTTGGATGGTCATTGCGACTCAATAATCAAAGTACGGTAGATGAAACATAATCGAGTAGTCTACACTACTCCTCCGCATCAATCTCCACATCAACGAGGGTAAGACCTGCATTCTCCATGGCGGTCTTGTACTCATCAACACTAGCAGTCAAGGCCTCAATCTTGGCTCTAAGAGCCCTCTTCTGTGAGCGAAGCCTCTCGATCACTCCCTGCTGATGCTCAAGCTCGAAGTCCTTGGCCTCTAGATCTTCCTTCATCTCCCGGATCTTCTTGTTCCTGTCTTGGACTCTTTTCTCCTAGCTCTTGAACTTCTTGTCCTGGCTTTCAAACTTGGCCTCCATTTCCTTGAATATCTCGTCTTGCTCCGCGAAGAGCTTGTCCTTCTCTCGAAGCTGAACCTGGAGCTCGTCATTGCTAAGCATGACGTTGGTCCTATCAGTATGTCAACACCCGGATTTTTCAATCCTAGATGCCTGTTATGCCATACATAGCAATCCCAGGATTACCATTTTTGCGAGACATAACAGAATTGGATACCAGAGTACTTCATCCATTACAACGATACATAAGTTCTTACACGAATAGGGATCTCATGATCCAGTTCTTAATACAACATCAAGCAGCGGAATACGTAATAATAACGGTAGCGTAGGCGAAGCTCCATCTTCGGGGTCACAGGCAATGCTGACGATGGGAGATGATCCTAGTTGTCGTAACCTTCCTGGGGTCCATCCTCCAGGTACTCCTCTTCATAGTCTGGCCATGGGAATAGCCAGGGACAAAGCCATGAGTACTCTTTAAGTACTCGCAAACTAATACTAACAAGTAAAGGGGTTTTTGGATAATAGGACACTAGGCTCTAGGGTTGTTTTGCAAAAAGCCAGGTTTATCTCTACTAAGCTCCAAAGCTAGTCACAATTTTATAACTCCTAAGTGGGATCTTGTAGTTCAGGTCACAACTCTGTTGTGGTCAAGTCAAAGTCTCAACTCATTTCACAAGTCATTTTAAAAAGGGTCTGACGGGGGAACAGTATGGCCACTCCAACTGTCCATAACCGCGGACGCGGCTATTAGAATAGTTTGACACTCTGCAGAGATTGTACACTTTCACCACAACATTCGATACATCCGTCAGGAACAAATCCTGAATTCACCATACTCAGTATGCGGATAATCAATCCTAACCTTTCAATTACACTCCCTAGTATAAGCACCTCTCCTGTGAGTTTGGCCTCCCAACCATGACCACTGTCATCTTGGGTACTGCACAGGTGGACAATCTTCACAAGGTAGCCTCAGCTCAGACCTTGGCCGTGAGAGAACTAATACTAAGGTATATAAGTTTCCAGTCAAGCCCTACCCAATATTCGGGTATTGTGGTTGTACGATAAAATTGGAATGGTATCGCATCCAGACAACCATCAGTTTTATAAAGGGCTAAGGCTCATGCCTCAACATTTTCATCACCAAAATCATCAAGTGTTTGGAAACACATGTCCAAAACATTTCAATAGAATGATCCATCATTCCAAGGTTTTCATAACCATTTTTCCACCAAGTACTCCCATCTAAAGTTGATCAAGTTTTATGCTTAGCACTAGCATCTACAGTTGGGAATGGTAATAAGGAGGGGTGGTAACTGGTGGAGTTTCACTAAGTCCAACATTATATCTTAGGCTGAGATCAAGGTTTCTAGCTTAGGCCAAATTTTATGCTCTTAGGGCAAACTTGAGCACAGCTGTCTAATATCTACCAAACTCTTAAGTAGACTCTAAGTAAGCTTTGATAAAGAAATAAAGTAAGATGCTTGCCATAAAACTAGGATTGGTTTAGCAAGTTGGTATGATCACATATGCTTAAGGCATATAGTATTCATATCACAAGCATGGGTTTGTGGCAACAATAGGGTATCTTGCAAGTGTTAGCTTGCATTGGTATAGTATCTTGCAAGTGTTAGCTTGCATTGGTCAACTTGGTTAGTAAAGCTTGCCTTGTGCAGAGCAGTGGTTGAAGTTCTCCTCGGCTTCCTCTTCGTAGTATCCTTCTTCCTCCTCGTAGTATCCTTGGTCGGTACTAGCGTCTATGAATAAATACGAGGTACACAATCACCAATCAATACTTAACTACTTGCAATCATCACACACAAGGGTCCTATAGATGATCTAGCATCATCTCTAACATTACAAGGTTAAGGATTGGTTTAAGTCTTTTTATTTTAGAAAAGTAATTTCTACTCATTGAAAAACTACTTAAGATTTAATATTCTCCAAACTAAACATGGGATCATGTTGACACATGTCATCACCACATATTGTAGTCCATGGGAATGTGATTTAAAGTGGTGTCACAATTTAATAAGGTTTTACCCTTTTATTTTAATTGATTAAAGTGGTTAGAAATGCTTATGTAGCATTCTTTATTCCTTGAACAATATTTCTGCAAGTAAACCTATATATTTTTATATATTCTGAAAGGTATGGTTAAATGTGATTTTTGAGAGTTGGAATCAACTCAAAAGCTTTTATGGTTTAAATTTGAAAAATGTTTGAATGCAGAAAAGCTTCTGCCTTGTTATTTTTGCTATGGGTGATCTACAGATCCAAATGACTTGAATCCAACGGGCTTGTATTAAGCATTCACAGACCTTTCCAACAAAATTGGTTTCATCCAATATGGTGCACTGAATCGACCTGGGTTGATTTTTGAAGTTGGGTACAGAAGTGTGTTTGAAATTAAAAAGAAAAAGGTTTAATTTGAATTGCTGGGCTGCGCGGGAAATTCTAACGGGCCGGCCTGCTAAGTGCAGTGCTCGCGCGGGCTGCGTAAGTGGGTGTCCCCACTCGTCAGTGACACGGGGCTGGGCGAAGCGGTATGGGGCAACGTGGGTCGTTCGATCTAGTTCTAATCCAACGGCTGAGGGTCATCGTCGACGCGAGACAGCTCCGGCGAGAACGAAACCTAGCGCGGCCAGTGGGGGGTGCTGGGGGCTCACCGGGGTACGGGCAAGGGTCGGCGAGGCGGGCGAACGACGAAGTCGACGACGGCGATCCTCCTGGTACCAGTGGCTTCTCCTGGGGCGGCTCCAATCGCTGGCTCCCTTGTTCTCCAGAGGCGGCGGGCTCAGGTGAAATTCCGGCAAAGTGGTGCTCGCCTCGCTCTGAGGATGGTGTGGCACGGTCAGTGGGGAGAGGGGACTGAGATGGTGTGAAGAAATCGTGCAGGGGTGGCCTCTATTTAAAGTCGAGCGAGGGGACCGTCGGGGCGCAAGGTGAGCTCGTCGGGGGCGACGTTACAGGCAGCTAATGGCATGGGCAAGGGTAGGGGACGGTGCTGTGTCTCCTGGCGATGCTCAACGACATGATCGTGAGGCATGGGGCGGTGTGGTTTGGTCTGGAACGGGCGGTGCTCTGCGCGGCAGAGGCGGCATCTTCGACGGCGAGCGGTGGTTGTATGGCACGGGGCGGCAAACGAGAGTGTCTGGCGGGGTCCTAGGTCGGTGGTGATCGTGTGTGCGCGTGGTGAGGGCGGCGCGCGGTCTGGGGACGCTGGTCGCAGGTGGTGCTCTGGCGCACGCTCGGCATGGTCTGGGCGCGGCTTGTGCGCGTGGTCCAGGGCTTGGCAATGCTCGCGGCTGGGACAGGCAGTGGCGTTGGACGGTGGGCTGCCTCCCAAACATGCTGGCTAGGCTTGCGGCTGCTCCTAGCTTGCGGTCCACATTGGGGTGACATGGGGGTGCTCGGCTGTTCACCATTAATGGCAATGGCAAGCTCACAGGGGTGCTAGTGTTGGGCTAATCTTTCTAGATGATCTACTGGTTTGTGTGTGAGCTAACTAGGGAACAAGTTAGGCTCAAAACACTGCACACTATAGTGTTTGTGGTTTTGTTTGATTTGTGTCTGCAACCGGTTTGATGAAATGGCCGCATGAACTCAAGTTTTGAATTTTGAAATGAATTTTGGTGAGTTTGCTAGATTGGTTCTGGTGAGTCTGCAGATGCTTGGGTTTTGAAAGTTGAGCTTGTTTGAGTGGGTTTTGAAAAAGTGGGATCTTCCCATATGAAGAAGATTCAATTTTGAATTGTCATTTAAACTATGCATTTGAAAGTTTCTGGATGATCACAAAGTGGGCCTTGATACTCTGTTATGAGTACATTCAAGGGGTGCAAAGATCCAGAAAAGTTTCTGTTAGGTTTTGAAAGTTTGAGACAACCAAAGTAGGCATGTGAGTTAAATTGGCCAAAATGACCATTCACTTAATATATTTGTTTTGATTTACTTGTCTTTAGGAAAAGTGTGGGAAATGTTTTAGATGATGTTCTTTTCACCTAAGAAACATTTTACAAGCAATGGATCACACAAACAAGGTGGTTTTTAAAGAAATTCAAAATCCATGCATACACATATACATGCATTCATGAATTCATTTAGAAAAGTTTTTGTTAACCCTAAACTTGATGATTAGTGTTTTGATGATCTAAGTTTGATATTTTTGGGATGTTACACAGTATCTAGGTGTCTAATAAGACCCTCTAGGTCCTGAAGGTACAGACGAATCGGCTCCATCGTCTCTCTAGCAGCATCCTCGTACTCTATATCCTAAACATCCTCGTTGCGTCTCCCGAAGGGGTGAAAGTAAAGACCTCTAAGGTCGGTGGAGTGTCTCCCTACCAGGCGCCCAAGTAACTCCTACATGACTACATCTAATCCTTTCTCTTTGTCATCATGCATCAACTTGAAACTGATGGCGTCCGTGGCTGGCTCTGCCTGGCGTCCCGGCTGTGTGACTCTGAAGCCCCATAGGTCCTTCCTCTCAAACTTGGTGAGTGGGAGTGTCATGATGCTAGGAAGTGGAAGGTTGAGCACACTAGTGAGCTCAATGAGACGAGTACCAAAGCGAGTTCCCTTGAACTCCTCGGCCTTGTTCATAACATCATTAGGAATCTATTTTTATAAGATAGAGAAAAGTTATAATTCAACATCAATAGAGAAAAATCACAAGACAAAATATCACAAACACATCTTTTTGCAACAAACACACAAGTCATGGCATACACATATCCATTACAAACATCAAAGGTTCAACATAACTTAGACAAATTTTTGGAAGTAAAAACGATAAGTGTGGTGGTCCAACTAAGGAAGTTCGATACAACTCTCACTCACTAGACAAAATAGCTATCAGGGCATCTTTAGTAGCCATCTGTCTATCTTGTTCACAAGACTCCCATATTAAGTCTATGATGTCACCCCTTAGTTGTTGGTTGTTAGTCTCCAATTCTTGGGTATGCTTCTTTTCTTCTCTAAGGTCATTTTGGGTGTTGAGCATTCTGCACTTGAGTATATCACCAAGTTCCTTGATGGCATTCCAAGCTGCATTTCTTGCAGAGTCAAAGAATGTTGTGTGCATTTCAGAGTTGGTGACCATGCAGAATCCTGACTCCTTGTGGTTGTCTTCCTTGTTTTTGTACAAGTGGAGTTGCACCCACCAATAATCTTCTCCTTCATCCATCACAGGAAATCCCTTGTACACAGCTGCACCATGTATCCCCATGGTAACCATAAGGTTCTTGAGTGCCTTGGGAAATTCTGTCTCACACTCCAAAGTCATGGTCATGAGTGGTCCCTTCCTCACGGCTTCGTTGATGGAGTTCATCTACAAATTGAGATGAGAAAGAAGATTAGAAAAGTTTACGAGAATAAAAAAGACAAGTGTGGAAAATTTTCAAAGTATTGAATTTTTTTCCTTAGTGGTTTCTAATCCAATCCTAGGGTCATAATCCTACAGGCAACACAGTGCTCTGATACCATCTGTAAGACCCCGCCTTTATAAGGTAAAGGTCCCTGTGATTGCAATGCTAGTCCCTGGATCAATTGCTAGCATCCACAGTTAAGATGAAGTACACAGAAACAAAGGTCATTATTACATTGTCATTCCAGAGATAACATAGTCTTTTACAACTCCATAGCCATAGGCTAGTAAAAGAGTTTAACTTAACAATATAAATAAAAGTCTTCATCTTCATGTGCCACAGGCAAGCATGACTCATAACCCTATTCCTCGTCAGAGTAACCTGCAACATCACAAGTTACAGCCACAGTGGGTCAATACATTGGAATAGTATTGGCAAGTGATACATTAGTATAATAATAGTATTTAGCTTCTACATGAATTTGGCTAAGTGTAGCTTAGGCTTGCTTTGCTCAAAATAGGTTTTACCTATCAGTTGAAAACACTAAGTTTTTGTTTGGCAAAAACTCCCAAGGAACAACCACTAGACATTGGTGAACCTTCACCCTTGCTCAACCACAAGTTTTTAACTTAAAAATTGGGATGAGGATATTCTTGATAGCTTCCATGTCTTGATGCTCAAATTGTCCATTTCCGGGGACATGGCTAAGTACTTAGATTCTTCCTTCTGCAGAAGTGGTGCACTTTCCCCACAAGACTTGATTTTCACCAAGACAGGACCTTTCAGAAGCCTTCCCTTAGACCAAAATGGACGCGTTCCAAACCTATCACCCTCTACCACCAACTGTCCATTTGGCTAAGTTATTGCAACCTATATGATCCAGGCAGATCCCATGATGCCATGTGGCTCCACTAGAAGCTTCTTAACATATGGCATCTCAAATCCCTTTGTTCCTGGGCGGCATTCCATAAGTGAGATACACAAGGTAGACCATTAAACAATGGGCCCTGGTAACCACTCAACCAAAATCCATACAAGCAATTACCATTCCACCCAGGTGTTTCATTCACTTAGTTGTTTTATTAAGCAAAAACACAAGTCAAAGACTTAGCAATATTTTCCATAGCATGTGTATATAAACCACCCTTGGTTGCTACTAGCTAGGCTAAGCATGGCAATAGCCACCCTTGGTTGTTGTTGTTGTTGTTGTTGTTGTTGTTGTTGTTGTTGTTGTTGTTGTTGTTGTTGTTGTTGTTGTTGTTGTTGTTGTTGTTGTTGTTGTTGTTGCTGTTGCTGTTATTGTTGTTGTTGTTGTTGTTGTTGCTGTTGTTGTTGTTGTTGTTGTTGTTGTTGTTGTTGTTGTTGTTGTTGTTGTTGTTGTTGTTGTTGTTGTTGTTGTTGTTGTTGTTGTTGTTGTTGTTGTTGTTGTTGTTGTTGTTGTTGTTGTTGTTGTTGTTGTTGTTGTTGTTGTTGTTGTTGTTGTTGTTGTTGTTGTTGTTGTTGTTGTTGTTGTTGTTGTTGTTGTTGTTGTTGTTGTTGTTGTTGTTGTTGTTGTTGTTGTTGTTGTTGTTGTTGTTGTTGTTGTTGTTGTTGTTGTTGTTGTTGTTGTTGTTGTTGTTGTTGTTGTTGTTGTTGTTGTTGTTGTTGTTGTTGTTGTTGTTGTTGTTGTTGTTGTTGTTGTTGTTATAAGTTCTGTTTTTGGGTTTGAATTCCAAAATGGGTTTAGGCTTACTTGCTTGAATCCTCTTTGTTTCCTTCTTCGCCCTCTTCCTTCGGTCCTCTTGAAAATTCTTGTAATCATCCTCAAAAGTTATGGTTGCATCTAGTAACTCCTAGAAAGTCTGCTCATTGGCAAGCCTCAGCTGCATCTTCACAAAGGGATTTAAACCACGTAGAAAACGCTTCTTTCTTTTCTCCTCAGTGTTCACCTCATCCTCAGCATAACGAGATAGTTGACTGAACTCCCGGATGTACTTCATGACACTGGTATATCCTTGTTGAAGCTCTTCAAACTCCCTACGCTTCAGCTCAATTACACTTTCTGGAACATGATATTCATGGAATCTTTGATTGAACTCCTCCCAAGTATATTCCCTTCCTAGAGATTGCATTGCTTGCTGATTCTCCCACCAAGATGCTGCAGGTCTGGTTAGAAGATATGTTGTAAACCTCAACTTTTCCTTATCATTGCATCCTATAGTTTTCAGCTTTCGCTCTGTATCTGCCAACTAATCCTATGCATCCATCGGTTCAGGAGCTGATGGAAAGGGTAACGGCCTTGCATTATGAAAGTCGGAAATACTCACACCTTGACCTTTGAGATCTCTATGATTTCTGGCTTGTCCAATTAATTCCTCCATGAACTTGTTCTGAGATTCTTGCATCATCTGCATGTATTGCATGAAATTCTGCGCCATTAATGGCCTCATTAGTGGTGGTATTGTTACTTGATTTCCGGCGTCTTCATCCACCTTCTCTTTTGCCTCGCGCTCCAAGCGCTCCTATTCAGACTCGGTCTCTATACCCGTTTACATGACCCCCTAGTCTAGTCCTGCAACATAAAGCGAATACTCATAATTACATCATGCATATGTGTTCTAAGCTCAACTTCATGCATAGAACTAGTCACACAATGGAAATAAAAATAAAAATAAGAACCAAAATATGCATTATACATATTATACATTACAAACAATATATTTGATACAATGTCATTACAAGCCCGTACCATGAAGGTACTACAAACTCATGTAAGCGCTACCTCACTTATTTAAATACAACAGCCTCTCAAACACTACAATACTCAATACCATCTACTACTCTACTTGAGTGATCCAAGTCCTCAGTAGCCACGACGCTCATTATACATGCCTAGAATCCAACCGTGCTGATGTGAAGTCTAACGCATAGTCTGTGGAACAACTGGACTTCCAAATGGAATGTACTCGATATCTGAAGTATCAGGACTTGAATTATCACTCAGCCTGAGTGCATTAACTTTATCCAGCTCAGCTGAAAGGTCTTCAGAAACCTGTTCATCACTATCACCCACCTGCATCTCCTAATCCACATCCCTAGAGTAATCAACAGAATACTTAGATTTCGTCGCTCCCCAGGTGCTCTGCTGGGTATGATAGTTGTCATTGATGACAGGGTAATGTACATTCTCTGGGTTAAGATAATGTATTGGTGACTCAAACACCTTCTCTTTAGGATCTTCCTCTTCATCCTGGCTTCCTCCAAACATGGTATTCCTGCTGCTATTACTAGCATTGGACCTCGCACCCATCTAGCTAGATTGTCCGACATCTCTTTCAGAACCATCTACTAACATTTGATTTCCTCGAGATCCAGCAGGTGATCCCATTCTCCATCCATCAGAATTCTCAATAGGAAGTTCTGAATCAATTGCCTCCTCAGAAGCCTGTTCAGTTAATGCCCACTGATAATCATCGAGACTCTCTTCCTTCCTTACCAAAGTCTGTTTTGGAAACTTTGGTGCCATATTAACTATATACAAAATATTTTGATTAGTAACTAATCAATTATAATAATGCATCATAATAAATAATTATCGCACTAAAAATATACAACGAAATATTCTGAATTGAATAATCATTATACTTTTTAAAGAACTCTTTATCGTTGCTATTAGATTCCTACATGCAATACTCTTTACTACGTTTCCAACCTAAGGTCAAAGCAAATTCTCTAGTACCAGCTGCGGTGACCCAGCATACCACTACATGTGTAGTACACTATAGTCGTTGACATGACACTTACAGAACACCGTTCCGAAAATATCACATCCCTCAGAGTGGTACAACAGAAACATTGTGGGTCCAAATTACAAACATACACATATTATTACTACAATATTAAAAGAGCAGTACTTCGTTATTCAAACTTACAATCCATACTTAGAAGTTTCAGCGAAAGATCAAAGTTTCAAACTCATAACCAGAATTGAGCTTAACAACTTATTATATAATGTTTGTGCTGGTCGGCTGTAACACCCCAGTTTGAGCTAATGTCTAATTAGGGTTTTGATTATGCATTCATGATCATCATCCTTTAAAATGCATGCAAAGAAAAAGTAATGGAAACCCTAAATCCTAGTTTTCTTCTTATCCTCTCAAACACATTCAAATGGTTTTGAATTTTGAAATCACAAAAATAATGGAGCCCAAATTGACTAAAGGGGTCCCTACAGTATTTTATATATTTTGAAAACATTCTGGTAATTTTGAAATACTCTAAAACTTATTTGAAATGGTTTTACAATTGGAAAAGAGAAAACAGATTTGGAAAATGTTTTATAGGAAACAAATATATCCAGAACCCTTCTAGGCTGCATCCCATCTTTCCTCTTCCCTCTCTGCCGCTCGCGCGTGTTCACAGTGGCCTAGCTCGGCCCACGAGCAGCCCAACCGACCCGTAACCTTTCATCCACTCTATCCTCGTCGTCCGCCTCCGGCTGCGACGGAAGCAACTCGTTGTCGATGCCTCGCCGGCCGCCGCGCACCAAGATGCTTGCCGCCGCCCCTTAGTGCCTATAAGGCCTCATCGACGCCGCCGAGAAACCCTAAAGTTCTCCCTCACTTCCTCCCTTCTCCAAACCCCCTCCGGCCAGAACCCTATTAATACGGCCAATGCGTCGCGCTGCCGTCTCCGGCCTCCCCTCTCCCATCCGAGACCACCACGAGCTCCACCGTGTCGCCATGGCCTTTCTAGCTAGCAGAATCGAACGCGGGTGACCCCAATCGAGCTCTCCCTTCCTGAAGTTCTGATGGTCGCCGTCTTCGATTGCCGTCGTTTTCGACCGCGCCTCGCCTTCCCGACACCTCCATCGGCATCATGGTGAGACACTGGTCCTCCCGGGCCCCTCCTTTCTCCCCCTCTTGCTCTGGTTCATGCTCGCGACATTCACCACCATGCACCACCACAGGAACCTCGCCGTACTCCTGCTCCGGTGACCACCGTAGTTAGGCTCCCCGCATCGCGCTGAGTCAAGTCGTCGCAACCATGTGCCCCCGCTCGCCGCCTAGCATCGTCCCCGCCATTTATCTAAGAGAGCTGGCCCAACTGACGTCATGGTGATGTCACGCCGACGTCAGCAGGCGCGGTCAGCGCCGGTCAAACCTGGTCGGGCCCCACTTTGGCCGCATGGACGCTGATGTGGCCTTGGCCCCAGACGTCAGCCACTGTGGCTAGGTTCTGCCTCGATGAAAAATGACCCCCACCCATGTGCTGATGTCACAGTGATGCACTAAATGTTTTAAATTGATTAAATAATTCCAGAAATGTTATAATCTTGTAAAATCAATAACTTATTATTTATAATTCAGAAAAATATGTATAATATATCAAAATGTTAAGAAAAAAATGTGATCTATCTATTAAAGATATAATCATGCATTGACAAGAAACTTAAATGAAAAGTTTAATCAGAACAACAAATCCACCCCTCTCATATGCATCCGGAGTTTCCCTGAGTTAGGGCTTGCACCCCTCGGAACCTCGATTAAACTGTCGAGCATGTATTAGGGTTACATTTCATTACTAATCAGCTTGTAATATCATCATCCTTTCTTGAGCATTGCATCGATGCCATGTGTTGATTGTTTCCCTTTCTTTCCAGTGTTTGGTTCTTCTCGGTAGAATACGATATCGAGATCGAGATTGAATACCGAGATCAAGACCATCAAAGATCGACGAACATTACTTGACCAACTATAACCAAGTCAAGTACAATATTCTCGAAGATCTGCTTATTGGTTATCATCGGGCAAAGGCAAGCATAGCCCCACCATGATATAATCCCATGTTTTCAAAGCATTCTATTCTGCCATGATGCATACGATTCTATTGTGGTCTTTTATCGATAGATAGAGTATCCTATCTGTTGCATTACTCCCTTTGAGCTTATATTACCTGATCCACTACTCCTAGCATGACTAGGTTTCGATAGTGTGCACTGCTAGAGCTTATATCTGTGTCTTGCTTATCCATGCATAGTTATTAGTGTTGGTTCATCCAGATGATATGTCAGATGCAAAGAATCTAGTATGATAGGAAAATATGAGATGAGACCAAAGGTGATATGAGTTTAAACATGCTAAGGCTTGTATGGGAGGCCACAGTGGGATGTGGTATTTGTAGTCCCATGCTCGCCATCACTAGGATCTGAGTTCTTTTCTTTGGAACCGAGATGAGTGTACAACCACATGGGGCCTGGAAAACCTCACGAGTGACTAACTTGCCTGGTATATTCCATGAGTCACATAGTTCGGGCGTTCCATTCGACATATGCATAGAAAACCTTTTGAAAGATTTTGCGGGTGAAGGTTCATTCATAGCAGGCAGGGAAGCATGGACCGGGTTGCTTGGGGTCGATGGAGCCCCTGGTTGAACCAACCTCGCCTCACATCTCTAGGGACCCGATTCGGAACTTGACCCGTTACGACGGAACCATCCTTAGGGCGTGACTCGTGGTCTCGGCGAAAGCAAGATAAAGGTCGTGTCTAACCACCCTCTACTGGCCTTCCAAGGAAGATGGCTAATGTATTGGCATTGAGAGAAGGTTAGTGATACGTCCAAAACGTATCTAATTTCTTGAACACTTTGCTATTGTTTCTCCTCTAAACTTGTGTGATTTGGATACAACTAACACGGACTGACACTGTTTTCAGCAGAATTACCTTGGTGTCTTGTTTTTGTGCAGAAAATGAACTATCAGGAAAAATCCCGGAAAATATGCCAAAAACTATTTTTCACCAGAAGATGCACGGAGCCAGAAGGGGAGACAGAGAGGGGGCCTGGGGGGGCAGACCCACCCCAGGCGCGGGGCCACCTGACCCCGCGCCTGGAGGGTGTGAGGCCACCCCAGGCAGCTCCTCGGGCTCCCTCCGCGCCTATAAGTTGCCTTCTGACCTAAAAACTCAGGGGGGTTCGATAGTTTTGTAGAAAGAGTTCCGCTCCGCCGCCGCCACTAGAAACCAAGATTCGGATCCAGAAACTCCGTTCTGGCACCCTGCCGGGACGAGGAATTTGGAGAGGATCATCGCCATCGTCATCACCAAAGAATCTCCATCAACCACCGATGTTTCCCTCATCCATGAGTGAGTAATCCCCCGTTGTAGGCTTGGGGATGGTAGGGATTGGATGAGTTCTATCATGTAATCGAATAAGATCTGTTAGGGCATAGTGCCTAGTATCTCTATTAGTGCTATTTGACTTTGTTGCAACTTGTTGTGCTTAATGCTTGTCACTAGGGCCCGAGTTCCATGGTCTCAGATCTGAAATTATTATTGAATCATTATGATAGTATTGTTTGTGATCTTATCTGCAAGTTGTGCACACATATCATTGTCCGGATCCAAAGGCCCCAAAGTGAAAATAATTGGGACAACCGGAGGGGATGGCTGTGGTGTGAGGATCCCATGTGTTTACGGAGTGTTAATGCTTTTCTCCGGTGCTCTATTAAAAGGAGCACCTTAATTGCCAGTAGTTCCCTAGAGGCTCCGCTGCCATGGGCTGGTTGGACAGAAGATGTTGTGCAAGTTCTCATTGCGAGCACGTATGACTATATTTGGAGTATATGCCTAGGATTGTTTAGTACTTGGATGCTTGTTATTATTTATCTGCAATGCCCTAGATCTTGAATTTACATGTTTAGACTTGTCCATGCAACGCCCGTCCATCCATCCCTATGCCTACCGCACTCGAATCCTACTATTACCGTTACTGTTAATATCGCTCCTATTTCACTGTTGCTGTTGCTACTACAAACTGTTGCTACTGATGAACTTCTGTGAGCAAGAACTATTTCCAGGTGCAGCTGAACTGACAACTCAGTTGTTAAGGCTTGCAAGTATTCTTTGGCTCCCCTTGTGTCGAATCAATAAATTGGGTAATACTACTCGCGAAGACTGTTGCGATCCCCTATACTTGTGGGTCATCAAGACTATTTTCTGGTGCTGTTGCCAGGTAGCATAGCTTTATTTGTAAGTTCACTTGGATCTATTATTGTTCACTACTATTCCTTTCATCATAGGGAAGTCTCGTGATGGAAAGTTCCCTATTTACCATCCACAACAAGAAGAGGTACAGTCTTAAACACCTCTGTTGCTCTTGATTCACCGTCAGTTATAAGTAAGCTTGTCACACCACCACCACATATTCATGCTACACACACTGCTACTAATGTTGAGTCTGAAACTGCTTTTGATGCTCATGATGTTACTTCTACTGTGCTTGATGCGAGTGGTTCATTAGGTCCTTTTGATAGATGCTACTATGGCTAGTCTAGGAAATACCGAAACTCCTAGTGAAGGCACTATTACACATGTTAACTCACCTGAGGCTAGTGAGAGTTATGATATTAATGATGGTTACATTGAGTTCACTGATGATTTTGTTGAAGAGCCGAAACACACATGGTACTAGTGCTATTAAGAGTCTCCTTGCTAGACGTACTATTATACCTAAGATGTCCTCTGATCCTAAGTTTACCACCTCTCCCATAGATATCAAAGATGAAGACTATGATTTCTCTCTTGATTTGTCTTATTTAGATATTGTTAAGAAAGAACCTTTTTGTGGGACTAAAAATGAGAGTGTTGTGGCTCATATGAATGAGCTTTCTACTATGAGTGCTTTATTCTCTGATGATTTTAAGATGCGCAAGTACTTTGTTACTAAGATCTTCCCTTTTTCACTAAAAGGAGAAGCTCGGGCTTGGTTTAATAGATTACCTCCTGGTTCCATTGATAGCCCTGATTGCTTGATTGTTTCTTTCTTCCAGAAATATTTTCCTCCTAGTGCTATACATGCTGCTTTGCAGAGACTTTTTGATTTTAAACAGGGAGAAGAAGAATAATTGCCTAGTCATGGAAAAGATTATGTGCCTTGATTCATGCACATCCTGGATGTCCGTTACCCAAGAATGAGTTTCTTGATATTTATTATAATGGACTAACTGATGATTCTAGGACCTACCTAGATAGCTTTGCTGATTGTGTTTTCAGGAAAAGAGCTCCTACAGATGCTGAAGAATTAATGACCAAGATAAGCAAGAATTATGATGATTGAACTTCAACTGAGCTGAATTCACATAATCCTATTACTCCTGAACCAGTTGTTCCTGAACCAGTCCCAACAACAACTACAAATAAGAGGGGAGTTATTGCATTAAATGATGAAGTGATGAAGGAAGCTAAGAAGTGTCTAAAGGAGAAAGGTATTAGAGCTAAAGATGCAAAGAATCTACCTCCTATAGAAGAATTATGTAAGCCAATTCCCCACTCATCTACTATTGAGGTACACTCACTCCAACACTTTGATGAAGGTGATATTCCTTATGGTAAGCCTACTGATCAATGCTTAGAGTAACTTGACATTTTTATTGTTAAACAAGGTCATTTTAATAAACAAGTTCAGGATCATTTGTTGGAAAATTCTAGAGCTACCCATGAGTTGAAATATATTATGGAAAGAACTTCTAATGATATTAAAATGTTTTTTAAACACTTTCAATGGTTCAAACTCAACTTGATCAGCTTGCTAAGGTACAAAAGGATATGCTAGTTAATGCTTCAGGAGATAAACATGCTTATGGAATTAAAACTAGGAGTGGTATAGCTACTCAAGATCCTTTATATCCTGAAGGACACCCTAAAAGAATAGAGCAGCATTCCCAACAAGGTGAAGATAATGGTAGTTCTCGTAAGAGGAAGAAAAAGTAACATAAGATAGTTGAGGAACCACTTGAACCTGCTATAGATCCTAATAGTATATCTGTCTCTGATGCTGAAACTGAGAGTGGTAATGATAAAAATGAGTCTCCTAATAAGGAGGAAGAACCTGAGAAGCACACTAAGAACACTAGGTACACAAAGGAGTATTTTATTGCTAATAAACATGGTAAAGAGAGAGAACCTTGGGTGCAGAAACCTATGCCTTTTCCAGGTAAGAAACATAAGTCAAAGGAGGAATAACACTACAACAAGTTTTGTGAGTGGATGAAACCTTTATTTTTTCAAATTCCTTTGACTGACGCTATTAAGTTGTCTCCTTATTCAAAGTATATGAAGGTTATTGTCTCAAATAAAAGGAAGATTCCTAATGAGGAGATTTCTACTCTACTTGCTAATTATTCCTTCAATGGTAAGGTTCCAAAGAAATTTGGTGATCCAGGTATACCAACTATTCCTTGCTCCATTAAGAATAATTATGTTACAACTGCTTTATGTTATTTGGGAGCTGGAGTTATTGTTAAGCCTTTTTCTCTCTATAAGAGACTCCATCTAGAAAACTTGATACCAACTGATATTTCTTTGCAAATGGCTGATAAGTCAACTACTATTCCTGTTGGTATATGTGAGGATGTTCTATTCAAGTTGCTCATAATTGCATGGTTTTAACTGATTTTTGTTGTGCTTGAAATGCCTGAAGATGATAATATGTCTATTATTCTTGGGAGACCTTTTCTTAATACTGCAGGTGCTGTCATCAATTGCAACCAAGAAAAAGTAAAATTCAATATCAATGACAAAGAGCACACTATCTATTTCCCAAAGAAGGTTGTTAAAGCTATTGCCTGAATTCCATTGAAAATGTTGAGAGCATCAAGGTTGGAGAAATATATTGTCCCATTCCACAAGAAAATTTTGAAACTATTATGATTGGGACCATTGCTATCAAGTATGAGGTAACATAATCACCTTGTGGAATGCAAAGTTTTTCTTCATATAAGATTGTTTTGGTAACAAGACTTGATCAACCTTGTTAACAAAAGGATTTTAATGAAGAAAATAATGTTTCCACTGTGGTTATACTTGCTTTCTTTTTCCTTTCTCCTTCCTAGTCTTTGCTTTAGCTTAGTGTTGCTAGTTGTTTGCTTGTTTGAGTTTCTTAGAGCTCCTGTTGTTTGGCTTTTGGTTTGCTTTTGCTTCTTCTGAAAAAACTATTTCTGCGAGAAAATCAATTTTCATACCCTGAAAATTGGCCAAAAATAAAGTTTCCCGAAAAATCCCAGAAAATTCAAAATAAATTTTTCCTCGAAAAAAGGGGTAGAGTGACACCTAGAGTGACCTAGGGGCCACCCCAGGCCACCACACCTGTGGTAGGCATGGGCCCACCACTAGTGGCGCCTAGGGGGGGTTGGCCCACCTAGGCCCCTCTAGGCTACCTCCTCAAATCCACCTTCTTTCTCTCTCCCGAAAACACCAGAAAACTTGCTCAAGCTCGAGTTCTTGCTGTTCTTTCTCGCGATTTTTGATCTCCTTGTTCAGCCCATCTCAAGTGCTGATTTTTGGAGGGTTTGCTCCTTGGTATGTGCCTCCTCCACTTGTGAAATTAGATTTGTGATTGGTAGATTGTATCTTGAGTATTTTGCTGCTATAGGTGACATGTTGTTTGAGCTTGCATGCTTGTTCTATGCTTAGAAACTTTTTTTGATGCATGTGTAGTCCTCTAGCAAGTTCCTATAGTAGTTGCTCATCATTTATCAACTTAGAAATCACTTGGTTTGTTGGTTGTCTAAAAATTTCAGGAAGGAAGATGAGTGCTTATCCACTGAACCAATATGACTTGATGGTGCATGAGCCAATGAAGGTTCATCGTGAGGAGGCAGTTTTTCTTTCCATATATCAATGCCATGAATTTATGAGAGCTGCGGGAATCCTCCAAGATTTCCAAACTATGGTTACAAATGCAGGGTTGGTACACTTTGTTGAAGGTGAACCATTCCAATATGTTAAGCTAACCATGGATTTTGTGCAGGACTTCCGGTTCACTTGGTCCACTTATAATCCCATGGTCCATTACAAAATACAAAATATACCTGTCGACCTGCCTTTTGCTGATTTCTATGCAGCAATTAGAGTACCTTAGTGGGGATCTTGTGAGAAGATCAAGGAGAGGACCAAGTCACTTATGGATTTATATGCTGAGATTTGCCAAGGTTTCGAATTCTCAAAGGAAAGTGGTAAAATTCGGAACATTCAGCTCCCAGCTATTAGATACTTTTCCTATTTCATTACCAAGTGTGTTCTTGCTAGAAAGATTGCTAGAAAGTTGTCTTCTTTTGATCTAGCTTTTATTGCAGCTGCTCTGAATAGGAATAGTTCTTATAGTCTGGGTGCTTTGATAGCTCACCGTCTCACCACCAACCGTGAGAAAGGTGGAATTTGTGGAGGTCTCATTGCTTCTAGGTTGCTAGCTTTCCATGGTTTAGAGCGTCATTATTCAGATTTTTAGTTCCCCATAGAGAGGCTTGATATTGAATCCATTATGCAGCATGGTTTTTTTTTCCTTGGGGGCTAATGTGAGAAGTTTACCATATGAATTATCTTTTGCCCAACAAGGTCGGAGAAAGGGTAGGACTGAGAAAATAGTTTATTTGCCTGCACCTGCTTTGTTTAACTTTGATAACATGCAAGGATGGTTGCTTACGGAGGATGAGGTTGACACTTATGTGGGGGAACTCTCCCAGCAAGAGGATAACGTTGAAGAGGATGCCAAAGACAATTCGGTTCATCCCTCCAACTTGGGAGAGTCTTCATACCAGCAACTCTCATTTGATTGGGGCGCGTCTTCTTCTTCATCGCAAGTACCTGACTATGATCATTACTATGATGACCCACCAGCATGGGGGTACTATCCGCGCTATTGAGCCCCACTTAGGCCAAAAGCCTAATCTTGGGGGGAGGTATACCGACATCACACTCATATATATATATATATATCATGTTCGGTCAGTTCTTTGTATATCCATTGTTTTCGCTTTCTTTTTGGTTTTTGTTGCTTCTTTCTAAAAACCCAAAAATACCAAAAATATTTTCATTGTTTCTCTTGTTTTATTTCTTTGCTTTGGTTTGCCTTAAAACAAAAATCCAAAAAGATTTTGCTTTGCTTTGTTTAGTTTGCTTTGTTTTTGTTTGGTTTTTGTTTGTTTGCTTGTTTCTAAAAAAATTGAAAACACCAAAAATATTTCTTGTTCTTCTTTGGTTTTGTGAGTTCTTTGCAGGGTTCAGCCGTCCTCAGTGGATTTTGGTTTCATGTTATTATTCAAGTCACACAAGTGAAGGGCAATAATAAAGATTAAGACAATTCGAGGTGTGGTAAGAGGCTGGTAATGAACTCTATTTGTTTCATTTTTGTACATATACTCATCATTGTGAGCATGCTTAGCCTGTTTGTGTAAGGTGTATGTCATTATGGATGCTTAGTAGTTCTTGCTCGTCTATGATTAGCTCCAGCTTGCTAATAGTTTGTAGCATGTCATATGAATGTTTGCTTGCATTGTTTTATTCATACTTTGGTATGATATTGTGGTATCCTCCTCTGACTGTTCATGTGAATCGATGTAGCATCCCATTTGTCTAACAATTGTAATGCTACTTGGTCTAGTAATATAATGGCTACTTCATATATATAATTGTTGCATCATCATTCAATCATGCTCATGTCATCATGCCACCTTGCATTTGAGCATCATATAAAACCCCTTTTTTGATTTGGTTCTTCTCTCATATGCATTGTAAATTGTATTTGCCTCTTGATATTGTATTTGGTTCTTGATATATTGTTTAAATGCCCAAGTTGAGTTGGGGGCATATCTTTTATTCCACTCCACCACCTTTCTTTCACCACCTTATAATTCCACCATTCCATTATCCATGAGCTTGCATTTGATTTTCTTTTGGTATTTAATCTAGCCCATGGGAGATAGGATGGATCTACTTCTATAAATTCTTTTGCTTGGCTTAATTCCACTTTTGGGAATGCATAAGAATAATGCCATGTAAATATTATTGTTTTCACAAGAATAAACATGGCATTAATTATTTTGCATGGGCCATGCAAGTATCACCACATTTAAGTCTTTTGGATTTTATCTGAATTCTTGAGTGGATCATCTCTCATCTCATCTCCCTCCCTCTTTGTATCCCTATCTTGTTTTATACAATCAAGGGCCATTGTTAGGGTCCAATATTTTGGAAAAGGGGTTTTGTTCTTTTACTAAAACCCTAATCTGGTAAAATGCCAAAATGGCACATACTACTTTTATGTATGTGGGCATCACTCATCTCCACTTCTATTTTCCCTTCTGCCTATCTTTGGTGTTCCAAAATTCTCTGTTCAAAACTATCTGCAAGGTTCAAAAGGATTTGAAATAAAATGCTTGCTTGAATTTGGAACAAACAAAACAAATAAAAATAAAAAGAAGTAGGAATAAGAGGAGTGAGCTCACCTGGCAGTCCAACCAGCCCAGCAGCCACCTGGCCCGATCCCTCTCCCTCCCTCTTGGGCCGGCCCGTAGCATGCCACCAGCGGCCTGGTACCCCTCCACCCAACGCCGTCTCCTGTTCCTCTTCTTTCCGTCGCCACCTCTCTCTGCCTCGCTAACGGGAGGGAGCAGGTTGCCGTCGGCCAACGTCAGCCGCGTCACCTCCTGCCCCTCTTCTTATCCCCCCGAGCGGTCTCCGAACCCTAGCTTCCTTTCTCCCTCGCGCCGCCAGCTTCCTCTCTGCTCTGCTTATTCTTCAAGCCGGGGACAATCCTCCACGGTAGCCATCGCCTGCCATCGGGCCAGTCTGCCAAGCGCCGATCCAAGGGCACAGGCAGCTAGGCCTCTTCGCTAGGGTCCTCTTCCGGCTACCAGATCACCCCACGAGCTCAGAACCGTCGGCCAGGTCCGCTTCCTCGTCCATGGCCGCCGGCGTTCTTTGGTGATTCCGACGCCCCTGTTCATCATCGGCCTTGTTTCGCTGCTCCAACACCCTCTCGGTAAGATCCTCTCTCCATTACCGCTCTCCTCCGTCACCATCCCGTCCTATAGCTGTGTCCCCGTCGACGACCGCACTACTCGCGCCGCTCGCCATGCGCGCACGAGCTCGCTCAGCAAGCGCACGTCAGTTTCAACAGCAGCCGTGCAACAGTTCCGCCGATGACCTCCGTTTTTCCGTCCATTTTCCGGCACCCTTGATCCGCCTCCGGCGTACTCGTATACACGTTTTCTCTTAACGGTAGATCCTTCTATCCAACGCAGCAAACCTCGTCCAAATCGGCGACCTACATCCTTCGGAATCAACCGGCAAAGTTCGAGAAAAATTTCTGCAATCTCTGAAGTTTTTCGACAGATTGAACCATCCTGAATCCTCTCTGTTCACGACACGTTTCCG
The DNA here is from genome assembly GCA_916181665.1 of Avena sativa. Classification (NCBI taxonomy): domain Eukaryota; kingdom Viridiplantae; phylum Streptophyta; class Magnoliopsida; order Poales; family Poaceae; genus Avena; species Avena sativa. The sequence goes on from OV702280.1 coordinate 277,807,018, forward strand.
AGTGATACACCCCGTATCCGGAGAAGGTTCCTTGACGAAGATTTAAGTACTTGTTTCCCTCTACATATTTCGTTTTTGCGACATAGCTAAATACCGGCTCGTTTGCTCACCATCTTCCTCTAAAAATCACTTCAGCTAGCCTAATTCGCGATCAGTTCTTCAGTTTCGTCAGCGACAGCTCGTAGACGTTTTGCAAAGAAACCCCTGACCTTTCCTTCTACCTAACCTGCGGTCCCTCCCTCTCACCCTTTTTGTAAAAAGGCACCCACGCTTTTTCCATCCTCAACCCGCGGTCCTCAACCCACCTGTCCTATGCCCAGTCAGTGGGTGGCCCACCTGTCACTGACTGTGGCTAAGTTAGCCTGAGTAGAAAAAGCTTTTCAGTTTTCTATTTTAATTCAAATCTTTTCAAATTTAATTCAAATTCAAAATTCAAATCAGATTTATGATAACTTTTAAAATACAAATCCAAATAATACAAATGATATATGTTTTTAGATCAGAAAAATGTGAGGAATTCAAATATGCCATCCAAAATATATTTTGAACACTTTAAATTTCAAGTTGATTAAAATTACAATAAAATGCCCTTTTCTTAATTAATTAATAACTTTTGATTTATAACTCCAAATTTAACAAATGATATGTCTAAAATGATTAGCTCGACGAGACCTTTCTGTTTATGCACTCCATGTTCTGTTTTGCAGCATGCATCATATAAATATAATGTAAACAACAACTAATATGAGGATAAAATGTGGCCAAAACTCAATAAAATGATTTATTCTTGTATTCCACACCTCACCCATGCCATGCTACTTTATTGCCATGCAAATTGTGCATCATTAATCATGGCATGATTGTTTGCTTGTCGCATTTTAACTCATATGCTTGTGCACTTTATTTATGTTGGCCTTGTTTGTTTGGTTCTTCTTCGAATAGACGCTGAGCAGGGGATATATCAAGAAACCCAGGAGCACTACCTAGATCCGTCTCTCGCTTCAACTGAGCTGCCAGGCAAGCACTACCACATGCTTGCATACATTTAGTACCTATTGCCTCTATCTTATTCTTGCATCATTGAGTCGCGATTGCATTAAACTGAGTCCCAAGTATTGCATAGCCTTTACTTTTAAACCCCACTGAAGCTGTTTCCTCCATCCCATGAGCCATTACTACAGGAGTTGTTTGAGCCATGCGAGTCGTAGAACAGCATGTGTAGGGTATGTGAGAGTCTGATGGATAACGAGGTACCTAAACAACTTAACCTGAGTAGTAATGGGATAACTAATGAAAGTGGCACCGGTGAGCAATATCTGCTATTTGGTTTTCCTGCTCACTTGTGTCCCGTAGGACCCCGAGTACTTGATTCCTGTTCCTTGAATATTCGCGCTATCCACATCCGGGAGGCTTATGGGACCCCCCTGAGCCAGAGCTTGATTCATTCTTATTTCTTGGGGCCACAAACTAGTTTGAGGTTTTAATTACTATCCTGTACTTATGCCATGCTTTACTGCTTTATTTACAATTGTGCGAGGAGCACCTATACTGTTTAGCATCGGGACACGATTTCGCGGTATCGACAAGCCCAGTCACACTTTCGGGTTCCCAGTCGTTTACAGCCGTCCACCCAAACCTTGAGTCCGTCTCGGAGTCAGCTAACTTCATTGCGGGTGTACTCAATGGGGTGGCCCCCTGAAATATTTTTGAATCCTGTGATTGCTTTGTCGTGAAGGCCTCGTTGGGTTTTGATTTGGTTTTTCCGAGGTTGATCGAGTGTGTGTTACTATTTGTGCACCCCTGCAGGGTAAAACTTTCTGAAAGCCGTGTCCGCGGTTATGGACGACTTGGAGCACAGTTTCTCGATCATAGACAAGCATAACTAAAGTACCGCTTTTAATTTGACTAAGTAACTGACTAGTAAATAGTGCAACACTCATGGAATGGATAATAAAACTGCCAACGGATGGGGGGGGTTGTTCGTCCGCTTCCTCGTTGGTAAGCGAGGAGGAGGATGGATCTAGTGATATTACTGTTATAAATGTTGTCATTAATTCACGGACATCCGTCTATCTTTGGTTAGGCGGATGGTTAGCGAGTATCTATAGAATTGCTAGGTATTATCTTTTGCTGCAATTGCGTCACCCCAGGTTGTGTCCCCTTTAGAGGCATAAAGACTTGCTGAGTACCCCTAGGGTCTCACACGATAAATTGTTTGATTCAGATGGACAGGTACACTCACAAGATGGATACTGGGTGGAGGAGGCAGACGATGTGGGCAACGATCGTTCGGTGTAGAGATTCCGGGAACGGGGATCCGTGAGATCTGTGGGCGGGATGTGTTTATTTATGGGGCATCTTATGCCGATTTGCTTCTTATCCGTACTCGGATCTTGTTTACCGCTTCCGCCTGATACTCTGATGTTTGATGTATGAGGAGATATCCTAAACTATTATATCTATCTAGGACATTTGAATCTTGCCGTATGGCGTTGCTATATTTCCTTTCTTTTTAGATGGAATGGCTCTGATGTACTGTTGTATGGTGGCTTGCATACATACTCATTTGTGTATGTAGTTGATCCCTTCGCCTGCCGATTACGCCGCCCGTACTTGTCCCGATGTTTGGAAATGGTTGGGACGGCCGAAAGGTCTACCTGTGAGTGGCATTTGGGCCCCACCGTACTATTTCAACCATTTCCGCTCATCCAGGCTTGTAACTAGGAGCGTAATTCACCGAGGTAGTTACAATCGACTTGGCACATGATCACGCATGCATATGACTAACCAATAGTCAGTAAGCCTCGATGATTTATTTTGCCTCAAAGTTCTTGTATCACTTTCATGCCATAGTTAGTCCTGTTTTGTTGCAAGCATGATTATGACAGCTATTTCTCTCTCGTTTATCGCTCCCTCTCTATTGCTAGCCTTCACTTGCACTGAGTATGTGCTCTACCTATGCTTCCAACTCCTCAAAACCAATATTTCCAGCTGTGTCCACCATACCTACCTATTAGCATCATTTTCTATTTCAGTGCATATTCCATATGCCGTGTTTTCTTCCAAAATAAAATGTTTGTCTGTTTTGAGAAAGTTAGTTAGTAAAGCTCTCACGAACTTGATGGCACACTTTATTCCTTGCGCTTAATAACTCTGAACCATTGTGACTAGTCCATGAAATTTATATGCTTGCTAATTATATACTAGGAGTCAGCAGAACCGTGCTGTCACGGGGAACGCTTTCAACACTTTTTGGATACTTCATCCAGTTGATTCCTTGCTCTTTTGTTTACGGATGTTGACGATGTGAAATAAAGGGGAGTTTGTGAGTTCATGGAGTTTATACATTGTGTTAGAGAAACGCTTGGGCCTCTATCCTAAGCCATGCTTAATCATGGTGGAAACTTGCAGCATCACTATAATGAGCATCTATGAAGTGTCCTCAATAAAAAGCTATGCATATGGCAAATAAAAAGATTGCTGAGATTCTCATTGTCTGCTTACCTTGTCATTTTGGTTATGGGAAAGCTCCTGTACCATGTGCAAGGGGTACCCCGTTGGCGGTTCTCGATGATATGCATGTATTTACAATGACAAGAACTTTCAGGTGACCAAAGTTGAGTAGCATGCGGAGCGACCGTCATACTCAAGGGACTTGGGATTTCCAGTCTATGGTCTGTCAAGCATATGATTCAGAGTGGACCTCACTTTCACCTTAACCACATGTAAGATGCCTATGATAGGGGCAATGAGAGATCAAAGCTAATGAGTACCTTCCTTTCAGCATCGGGAAGCCTTTCAAACCTTCACAAAGCCGTTTTCACAACTTTGTTGAGTCACCACTTATTCTATGAGCATCTTCTTGAGAGCATAGTTTTCATTCTTGTGTTTGTTCCAAAACTTGGTTAATTATGTCATGACTTTGATGCTTGTATCTCTCATATCTTTACTTCTAGTCTTCATGTGAACTTCAGAGGTGCCTTGGCATTTATATTGTGGTCTTCAAACAAAGGCAAGTGAGATACCACTCTATCATACCTTATTATGAGCATTGCAATGTTGCTTATGTTTATGTTTCATGCTACTTATTATTATTGTGTTGGTTCCTCTTCATAGATAGCAATGACTATTGAGTAGACTTAGTTGCATACTCCTTATTATGAATTGTCTAAGCATCTACTCCTGTGCTGAGAATATTTACATCATATGAAGCAAAGTGTTCGTGAAAGTTCTTTTATCGCACTCAGTTTTGAACTGAATTGCTTGAGGATAAGCAATAAGCTAAGCTTGGGGGGAGTTGATACGTCCAAAACGTATCTACTTTCTCGAACACTTTGCTATTGTTTCTCCTCTAAACTTGTGTGATTTGGATACAACTAACACAGACTGACGCTTTTTTCAGCAGAATTACCTTGGTGTCTTGTTTTTGTGCAGAAAATGAACTATCAGGAAAAATCCTGGAAAATATGCCAAAAACTATTTTCACCAGAAGATCCACGGAGACAGAAGGGGAGACAGAGAGGGGGCCTAGGGGGCCCAAACCCACACCAGGCGCGGGCCCACCTGACCCCACGCCTGGAGAGGGGGTGAGGCCACCCTAGGCAGCTCCTCGGCCTCCCTCTGTGCCTATAAGTTGCCTTCTAACCTAAAAACTCAAGGGGGGTTTGATAGTTTTGTAGAAAGAGTTCCGCTCCGCCGCCGCCACTAGAAACCAAGATTCGGATCCAAAAACTCCGTTCTGGCACCCTACCGGGACGGGGAATTTGGAGAGGATCATCGCCATCGTCATCACCAAAGCATCTCCATCAACCACCGATGTTTCCCTCATCCATGAGTGAGTAATCCCCCGCTGTAGGCTTGGGGATGGTAGGGATTCTATGTGTTCTATCATGTAATAGAATAAGATCTGTTAGGGCATAGTGCCTAGTATCTCTATTAGTGCTATTTGACTTTGTTGCAACTTGTTGTGCTTAATGCTTGTCATTAGGGCCCGAGTGCCATGATTCAGATCTTAACTTATTATTGAATCATTATGATAGTATTGTTTGTGATATTATCTGCAAGTTGTGCACACATATCATTGTCCGGATCCAAAGGCCCCAAAGTGAAAATAATTGGGACAACCGGAGGGGATGGCTGTGGTGTGAGGATCACATGTGTTCATGGAGTGTTAATGCTTTGCTCCGGTGCTCTATTAAAAGGAGCACCTTAATTGCCAGTAGTTCCCTAGAGGCCCCGCTGCCAGGGGCTGGCTGGATAGAAGATGTTGTGCAAGTTCTCATTGTGAGCACGTATGACTATATTTGGAGTACATGCTTAGGATTGTTTAGTACTTGGATGCTTGTTATTATTTATCTGCAATGCCCTAGATCTTGAAGTTACATGTTTAGACTTGTCAATGCAATGCCCGTCCATCCATCCCTATGCCTACCGCACTCGAATCCTAGTGTTACCGTTACTGTTACTATCGCTCCTGTTTCACTGTTGCTCTTGCTTTGCTGTTGCTACTACAAACTGTTGCTACTGATAAACTTCTGTGAGCAAGAACTATTTCCAGGTGCAGCTGGACTGACAACTCAGTTGTTAAGGCTTGCAAGTATTCTTTGGCTCCCCTTGTGTCAAATCAATAAATTGGGTAATACTACCCGTGAAGACTGTTGCGATCCCCTATACTTGTGGGTCATCAGTTAGTACGTGTGGGTAAAGTTGTGCACCCCTGCAGGGTTAAATCTTTTCGAAAATCCGTGTTCACGGTTATGAACGCTTGGTGACCGAATTCTAAGATCATAGAGAACTATAACCTAATCGTAAAACTTGGTAGATCAATGTGTGCTTAAGGATGCTTCCTCATGGGTACGGGGGGTGATCCTAGATGAGGTTCGATGATCATGACTTGGCGGAAATCAAAAGATGATGATCAATATTTCAGAGATGTCGCTCTCTTATCCCCTTTAAAAATATCCTGATTAGATAAGCTTCTTCTCTCTCTTGTTTTATAAACAAAGATGGTTTTATGCAAAACAACTACACCAGCCAGAAGTCTAGAGGAGTACACCCTGTACTCAACCTTGCTTTGTTGATACTTTTGGCAGAGTAATTTTTCACCTGAAGATCAGTTTGGTACTACATCGACACCGACGAGTAGCTTAGGGTTCCCAGCTGGCAGCCTGGAATCTATGGGTTGGGATGTCATCGTTATGATTCAGGCCTCTTAGGCCCACTACTAGGAAAACAGCTATAGGTAATCAACACATCCGTGGCTCACATGGCTGGAGTGCCCCACGGCTAAAACAGGCGTGGCACACCTATGGGCAGTGCCCTACTAGTAACTAGAACAACTGTGGCGCACATGACCATAGTGCGCCACATATATGTGTGGGCCAGGGCCCTGTTGGCCACATGCCGCATACTCGTAGCGCACATAGGGCAGGTGCGCTACGGTTGTTGGGATAGCCGGTAACGCACTAGCTGAGATGCGCCACGTCTAAAAGAATAACAATGGGGCACCAAATAATGCGCCACGCGCATACACACGTACGGTCACACCCACGTACCCCACCTAACTCAATGCCAAACAGACACCGCGTGACACGCACACAACCCACGCACTCCCCTGCCTATTCCCCATCACCACCAACCACACCCACCAACCCTGACCCCTCCTTCCTCCTTTAGATCTTGCCGCCGGTCGCCTCTCTTGCTCACCTTCCTCCTCCAGCTCCTGCTTGCCTTACTCCCCCAGCTATCCAGCTCGCCTTCCACCTCCGGCTTCCGCTTGCCAGGACCGTGCCTCCCTGTCTATGGCGCCGTCAGGGACTGCGCTGCCAAGTCGTCTGCTCCCCGTCGTCTGGATCCTCCTAGCGCGTCATATTCGACACAGTAGAGGGCGGAGGTCCTTCTGCTGCGACCAGCTGCCCCGGGCGGCTACTAGAAGGGTGACGCGAAGGCGTGCACGATGGTGACCATGGTGGAGTTGGGTGGAGAATAGGGGGAAAAGAGGAGGCGCGACGCCGATTGTAGCTGCGGTTGGTGATGTTCGTCGAGGAATACGACAACATGAGGAGTGGGGCGTCGCTACCTTCCCTTCTTCCTCGATCCCGAGCCTCGCTCGACTCCGGTGCGAGCGCCTCCTGCCTTTCCCGACGCCACCAGTCGTGCATGGCCTCTTCTCTCTCCCTGAGAGCCTAGTCCTCCCCTCCTCTGGCACGGGGATGGCGGCTCCGATGAGGTGACGGCGTTGAATGGCATGGCCACGGCCTCCCGCACCTCCCCTGCGGTGGTAGGTCGCAGCCACGACCACCTGCCCGTGACTAGGCGACGGCGCCGGCGACAGGACCAGATGACATATCCTCGATGGCTTTTTCCGTTTCTTTTTAGGGTGTTTTGTGTAAATGTGCATTATAATAATATTTTTTCGTTTCCCAAAAGTCTTAGGCGTGGCGCACCAGCTTTTGTAGTTGTGGCACATTTGGTGGTGCACTGCCATTGTTGAAATTATGCGTGTCGCATTCCATGTGCGTGACGGCTAAGGACTTAGTAGTAGCGCAAGTGACGTAGGGCACTAGTAGTGCGCTACAGATGGGGAAAATCAGTGCGCCACGAATTTGGTATTTCCTAGTAGTGGCCATTTGTTAAGTTTTCTATACTTAATAGCATAATTTGCCTTTCGTTGTTTGATGTTTGTGGTCAGTGACCTCTGCTTGTAATAATTTGGTTCTTTGCCCAATTATGAGCTTGTTGTAATAAATTTTGTGTCATAGGGCACTATTGTGTTACCGATTCTTCACTGGATATCCTGGAGCTCAAGGTTAAGCTTATGTCAGACGGAGGTTTGGGATTTGTTTAGCCCTAATCCCGGGGGTGTCACGGGTTTTTGTATCAGAGCAGTACCGACCGTAGGAAAACCTTTGTATTGGTAGATGTCGAGTCTAGTGTTTGTGAAAACTATTTTAAAGCTAAAAAGTATTTGCGAAAACTCTAGTATGATTCTTTTACTCCTTATCCAGTTTCACTCTAACTCTGGATCTTCTTATCTGGTCTTGACTTTGGAAAAGCCTTGATATCTCTTCTAGTTTATCAAAAGCTTAGGTGCCTTTTTGGGCATGACGTTTCTAAGCCAGTTGACCTAGTGTTGAGTTCTCTAGAGTTGTGTGTTGTGAATTACGTGTTTACCTTTTTCTCTTGTTTATCTGAGAGGTTCCTTTCTATCATGATCTCTCTGTCCTTTGGACCCGCGATATTATATTGTTGGTTCAACAGTGTTCTGTTTCAAGCTTCGAGGTTTCCTTTCGCCTCGTGTGCCTCCTTTTTATTTGTTTGGGTACTTCAGAAGCCGTTTCTTCTCTTGGAAGCTACTTTTTGATTATTACCTCGCAGTGTACGCTATGTCACTCAAGTAGTAGTTACTTCTTTCTTTGGGGTTTAACCCTAGGACTTGAACCTAAGATCCCCGATTGTGCTGGATTCTGGTGCCGTGAATCTTGTACGAAGCTGACCTTTAACCTAAGATCCAATACTTTCACCCTTGTCGTTAATGTTCACACATTATCTCAGGATGGCTGGTACTACAATTCTAGTCTTCAATCTTGTGGTCTTTGTCGTGATTGAATTGTGACAACTAAGGACTTACCCTACCACATGCTACGGCAGATGTTCTTTAATGGAAACGAATAGATCACGCCAAGAGTACTCCTCACGAATCTCGCATCTATACTCGTGACTCTACCACACCTTTCCCCTTCTTTGCATTGGTTTTCGGAACATTGTTAATCTATGCATACACATCTTGGGATTTTATCCTGAGTATGTTCTTTCTCCCTTGTTGTTTCCCGACCTTTGTCTACAAGTTGGTAGCCAAGTAGTAAATATACATTGGTGTCTTCCGATGCAAGATACTCTGGTGGTTCGTCATGACAAACCATTTCGGGATGTCAGGAGAAACAAACTTCGGTACCTTGTCATATCTAGGACCAGGTCAAAGTGTCGTAATCTGCAGATTAAGAGGCATTGAGTGTCTTTCATCTATTCTACCTTAACGTATCACACTCTTTATACTAAGATGTCGTGCCGAGTTCCATGACCCCTTAATGAAGTGGTGCTTCTGCACATTTTTACCTACCCTTCTTTTGAGGTTTCACGCTCAAGAATGATGCGTGTGCGTAATGATGTGGCCACTCGAGATTCTTAGAAATTATTATTGTTTTGAACTCCAAGGACATTTGTGTCATTCTTAGTGTGATTGGTTAACCCTATCACTAAGCAAAGTTTGACTATGCTACCAAGTCCGTTATCTGGTGCACTCTCTTCGGTCAAAGAGTTAGGCCCATGCCAAAGCTCTAGGACCTCTTCTTGCCTTGCAAAGCAAGTTTCCTCTTGAACTAGGTGACATATCGGTGGTTCGTGATATTCTAGATGTATACTAGAAGTATCACCATGTTGCCACATGACTGCAATGTCAAGTTCTTGAGCAAGAAAGTTCTCTGAACTGCTCTTTTCTCCAAGGATCCGTACTGGATACCCTGAACTAGTTGGTTGAGCTTAAACAACAACTTGGAGAGTTGTAAGAAAAAAGTTCTATCCACCTCAGTTCCTTCTTCAAAGGGATGTCTAGTTTTGTCTGTGTCGAAGTAAGATAGTATTTCCTTAGTGGATATGATATCGTCCCCCACTTTTGATTTGATTTGGGTTATCATCAAATCAAACTCAGTTCCAAGGACTATCTTGATGGTGTTGCTACTCATGATGTTTCACTTGGGTACATCTTCATGTCTTTGGTCTGACCAATAGTTTGCCTTGTCCATACGACATATGAGTCCATCTTCTCGGGGTGTTTTGATAAGTTTGTTGTTGAGCCCATCAATGACATCCTTATTTTCTCCATGTTGGATTAAATTCATATGGAACATTGGGCATTAATGTTGGAAACTTTCGAGAACCATCTTAGAGTCATTTCGAAGTATGAGTTCTGGATGTTAGAAGTAATCTTCTCTGGTTCACGTGCAAATGTTGAAAGATGTCGTCGTGGATTCGAGAAGAGTTATCTTTCTTTTCTTAAGGACACATCTGTGTTTTATTGTTAGTAATTTATGTGTGTGTAGTTGTCTTTCGAAAAGTTTCTAATACATGGGTATAGCAATCTAACTCATCTTTTGGAGCTTTACACTGTAGTTCATATCTTGAGAATCTAGTGACTTTACCCCTGTATAAATGTTGCACCCTTTCTATTCGAACATGCTGAGTCTGAAATATCATTTCACCTAACCAAAGCTGAATCTCAAGAAGCAATGATGTTTGGTGTTCCTCAAGGTTTTGACATAGGTATCCTTGTAAATCTGGCAAGAATGATGTAATGGTTGACACACTTAGCCGGAAAGACCTTTTCTCATATCCTCTTGAATCAGCAATAACAACCAATCTTCATGAGGCTCCTTCTATAATTTATTATAGGAGTTGTGCTTATGGTTCCTTTGTATCCGATGTCTGACCTTTACTTGATGTTTGATTTCTCGAACATAAAGGAGAACATTTAAAGTAGTGATGTTAAATGTCTCTTGGTCGATACTCCAGACCCTTTTTTATGTTGGCAACCATTTTGTTGTGCCAAGTAATTAAAGTCTGAGAATGAAGCTTCTTTCTTCTCGTGTCATCAGTAATATTCTTACCTATTCATCTAGTGGTGTAAAGTGATATCGTGATCTTTGGCAAAGATTTCGATAGACTTGGATGAATAAAGAGTTTCCTTATTTTTATCAACCATGTTTTGAGAGTGACTATGATTTGGGTAATCAACAGTTTCTATTGATACATGTTCCTTGTGACTCCTATGAGTCCTCTCCACCAAAACACCTTTCTATCTTAAGCCTTCTGTTGAATGAAAAAGTGACCCTTCTGTTTCAAAAGTAGTTCAATAGCTTGGTTTTGTTGATCCATATCTTTGCAACCTGAAATCTCTACTTAAGCTGTTTAGTAGAGGTTCTCTATCGAAGTCTGTAGTCATGTTCTTTATGTTGGAACATTCTTTTCAGAAGCTTAAGCTCTTTTTAAGCTCCATGGTATCAATCCTTATGAAGACCATATATGCAATAACTTGAAACCTTCTCCTCTTGTTTCCTCCTTTACCTTGATGCGGTTCATGTCCGTCAACTCAGAGTTGTTTCTAAACACTCCATCCATGAGGTACTCTGTGTTGTTTGGTGTGTTTCCCTCTTATCCTTAGAGTGACCCTGTCTTTTTCTCTCTTCCTACCTTTGGAATCTCGGGTCGAGATTCTCGTAAGGGGAATAGAGCTGTAATACCCCAGTTTTAGCTAATGTCTAATTAGGGTTTTGATTGTGCATTCATGAGCATCATCCTTTAAAATGCATGCAAAGAAAAAGTAATGGAAACCCTAAACCCTAGTTTCCTTCTTATCCTCTCAAACACATTCAAATGGTTCTAAATTTTGAAATCACAAAAATAATGGAGCCCAAATTGACTAAAGGGGTCCCTAAAATATTTTATATATTTTGAAAACCTTCTGGTATTTTTGAAATACTATAAAACAGATTTGAAATGGTTTTACAAATGGAAAAGAGAAAACAAATTTGGAAAATGTTTTACAGGAAAAAATAGAGCTAGAACCCTCCAAGGCCACAGCCCATCTTTCCTCTTCCCTCTCTGCCGCTCGAGCGTGTTTGCAGTGGCCCAGCTCGGCCCAGGAGTAGCCCAACCGGCCCGTACCCTTTCGTCCACTCTATCCTCGTCGTCCACCTCCGGCTGTGACGGAAGCAGCTCGCTGTCGATGCCTCGCCGGCCGCCGCGCGTCAAGATGCTCGCCGCCGCCCCTCAGTTCCTATAAGGCCTCACCGAAGCCGTTGACAAACCCTAACGTGCCTAGTTCGTCTCCCTCGCTTCCTCCCTTCTCCAAACCCCCTCCGGACATAACCCTAGCCATACGTCCGCCGTGTCATGCTGCCGTCTCCGGCCTCCCCTCTCCCATCTGAGACCACCACCAGCTCAACCGCGTCGCCATGACCTTCCTAGCCAGCGGAATCGAACGCGAGTGCCCCTAATCGATCTCTCCCTTCCCGAAGTTCTGACGGTCGCCATTGTCGATCCCCATCATTATTGATCGTGCCTCGCCTTCCCGACACCTCCTTCGGCATCGCGGTGAGCCACTGGTCCTCTCGGACCCCTCCACTCTCCCCATCCTACTCTGGTTCGTGCTTGCGACATTCACCACCGTGCAACGCCGCAGTAACCTCGTTGTGCTCCTGCTCCGGTGACCATTTTTGGGCGGCGCCACCGTAGTTAGGCTCCCCGCGTCGCACTGAGTCGAGTTGTCGCAACCATATGCCCCCGCTCGCCGCCTAGAATCATACCCGCCGTCGATTTGAGAGAGCCGGCCCAGCTGACGTCATGGTGACGTCACGCCGACGTCAGCAGGCGCGGTCAGCGCCGATCAAACCTGGTCGGGCCCTACTTTGGCAGCGTGGATGCTGATATGGATTTGGCTCCACACATCAGCCACTGTGGCTAGGTTCTGCCTCGGTGAAAAACGACCCCCACCCATGTGCTGATTTCACAGTGATGCAGTAAATGTTTTAAATTGATTAAATAATTTTACTTATAATCTTGTAAAATCAATAATTTATTACTTAAGTCAGAAAAATATGTATAATATATCAAAATATTCAAAAAAAATGAGATCTATCTATTAAAGATATAATCATGCATTGATAAGAAACTTAAATGACAAGTTTAATTAGAACACAAATCCACCCCTCTCATATGCATCCAGAGTTTCTCCGAGTTAGAGTTTGCACCCCTCGAAACCCCGATTAAATTTTGTCGAGCATGTCTTAGGGTTACATTTCAATACTAATCAACTTTTCATATCACCATCCTTGCTTGAGCATCGCATCGATACCATGTGTTGATTATTTCCCTTTCTTTCTGATGTTTGGTTTTTCTCGGCATGCCCGTCCAAGGGGCTGTGCGGGCTGGGCGACCGCACAGGACCCCCAAATATTTGGGGCCCCATATCCCAGCCCAGCCCTGACCTGACCTGAAAGTTCCCTATTCTTTGGATGTCTCACGATGGCTGGCGTGAAGCTCCCATCGCGCATTCCATTGGACTGAAAATCCCTGCAGTTTTCCACATTTCCTCTTGGCCCACCCCTATGGTCCAGCCTAGAAGACCGTATTGTATTAGGCAAAAGCTAGCGTGTCCCTTCTTGTTAATTCTGCACATATGCACGCCACAAGTCACACGAAGTTCGACTGAATCAAGAAATTAGGTTTGACTCAAATCCCGGTTGGGGTTTTCAAGAAAAAACTACCGACTCAAACCAACACCTGCCGTTGGAATGCGGCCTGTCCTGCACTTGTGGTCCAGCGGGATCGAGTTGATCGATCGGCCATTCGGCCGAGCGTCGTTTGAACTATAGGTTGCAGCTTTGCTGTCTGTTTCGCCATTGTTGTTCGAAAAAAATCAGTTGGCCCTCCGGCCCTGGCTTCCAATGATCTGACCTGAATGCCTATCAAGGTTTGATTTGCTAAAACAAGTTTCTAAAATAGCAATTAAGTTCTAGCATGACACAAGAAATACTCGATGGATTTGCGTGTTTGGAATGATGTCTTGAGAAAGAGCAGACGCTTTTCAATAAAGACCAGGTTCGTCTATTACTTACGTGCTACATCTACTTTTTTAGCTTTAATATATGATACTATATTTTTGCATATTGTATGAAGTGAGAAATACTAAACTCATATAATTAAGTGAAAGTACGGTTGGTCCAATTAGTATACCCTTTAAAAAATTGAGGGCCTCATTTTGCAGCTTGCACCGGGGCCTCAAAATTCTGGAGACGGCCTTGCATCTCGGTAGAATTCGATATCGAGATCGAGATTGAAGACCGAGATCAAGACCATCGAAGATCGACAAACATTACTTGACCAACTATGACCAAGTCAAGTACAAGATTCTCGAAGATCTTCTTATTGGTTATCATCGGGCAAAGGCAAGCATAGCCCCACCAGGATATAATCCCATATTTTCAAAGTATTCTATTCTGCCATGATGCATATGATTCTTCTATGGTCTTTTATCGATAGATAGAGTATCCTATCTGTTGTATTACTCTCTTTGAGCTTATATTACCTGATCCACTACTTCTAGCATGACTAGGTTTGGCTTGTGTGCACTGCTAGAGCTTATATCTGTGTCTTGCTTACCATGCATAGTTATTAGTGCTGGTCCATCTAGATGATGTGTCAGATGCAGAGAATCTAGTATGCCAGGAAAATATGATGAGATGAGATCATAGGTGATATGAGTTTAATCATGCTAAGGCTTGTATGGGAGCCACAGTAGGATGTGGTATTTGTAGTCCCATGCTCGCCACCACTAGGATCCGAGTTTTTGCCTTTGGAACCGAGATGAGCATACAACCACACGGGGTCTGGAAAACCTCACGAGTGACTAACTTGCCTAGTAGATTCCATGAGTCACATAGTTCGAGTGTTCCATTCGACATATGCATAGAAAACCTTCTGAAAGATTTGGCGGGTGAATGTCCATTCATAACAGGTAGGGAAGCATGGACCGGGTTGCTTGGGGTCGATGGAGCCCCTGGTTGAACCAACCTCACTCACATCTCTAGGGACCGGCTTCAGGACTTGACCCGTTACGGCGGAACCATCCTTAGGGCGTGACTCATGGTCTCGGTGAAAGAAAGGTAAAGGTCGTGTCTAACAACCCTCTGTCGGCCTTCCAAGGAAGAGGGCTAATTTACTGGCATTAAGAGAATGTTAGTATGTGTGGGTAAAGTTGTACACCCCTGCAGGGTTAAATCTTTTCGAAAAGCTGTATTCACGGTTGTGAATGCTTGGTGGCCGAATTCTAAGATCATAGAGAACTATAACCTAATCGTAAAACTTGGTAGATCAACGTGTGCTTAAGGATGCTTCCTCATGGGTACGAGGGGTGATCCTAGATGAGGTTCGATGATGATGACTTGGTGGATATCAAAATATGATGATCAATATTCCGGAGATGTCGCTCTCTTATCCCCTTTAAAAATATTCTGATTAGACGAGCTTCTTCTCTTTATTGTTTTATAAACAAAGATGGCTTTAAACTAAACAACTCCACCAGCCAAAAGTCTTGCGGAGTACACCCTATACTCACCCTTTCTCTGTTGATACTTTTGGCAGAGTAATTTTTCACCTGAAGATCAGTTTGGTACTACATCGACACCGACGAGTAGCTTGGGGTTCCCGGCCGGCTGCCTGAAATCTAAGGGCCGGGGCGTCATCGTTATGCTTCAGGCCTCTTAGGCCATTTGTTAAGTTTGCTATACTTAATAGCATAATTTGCCTTCCGTTGTTTGATGTTTGTGGTCAGTGACTTCTGCTTGTAATAATTTGGTTCTTTGCTCAGTTGTGAGCTTGCTGTAATAAATTTTGTGTCGTAGGGTCACTTTTGTGTTACCAATTCTTTACTGGATATCCTCGAGCTCAAGGTTAAGCTTATGTCAGATGGAGGTCTGGGATTTGTTTAGCCGTGATCCCGGGGGTGTCACATCGGCTCATCTGGATTACTATCTAATTATTGAAACTACTTAGACCCGTTGCCCTCCACTCTGTAGCGTATCTCATAGTCCACCCCTTCCACTCCTCCGGACAGGTCTGGATCCTCATAGTAGACATCCTCTTGTTCTTCGGTAGCATACATTGGGGTGTCTTATGCTCCTCAGAGTCTAAGCAAGGGATCAAAGGAAAGAGTGAGTAACATCGTTACCCAGCAAGTTCATTATATGCAAGGTGGGATGTTTGATGCTCTATCTACCACCTCGGACTATCAGTTCCTTCAGCACTTCATGGTTGCCCAGAACTTCATGGAGTTCCTTTCATGCCACGTTCGCAGTTCCTTCCCAGAACACGGAGTAACAAGTTATAGTTCTTACACTCTGCAGAGGTGCGTTTCTTTACCCATGAGAGATCAAATCCTTGTTGTACAGCCGAGCGTACTTTACCGTCCACAATTCTTTGATGTGGGGAAAAGTAGATTATCCAAGCCAATCACTGCCCTTCTCCGTGACCCCACATGCCCCCTTGGTGTACGCCATGCCCACATATTTGGATTACGACAATGGACAGTCTATATCGTTCAGATGCCAGAATTACCGTGGGAAATTGAGGGTTCCCACCCATATATTGCATATCCTCTACGAATCACACTCACGCTACGAGGATAACAGCCATGACCCGCGCATCCAGTGACATACGCAAGGAAGAAGATCTAGATGACTTCTCCGTCCCATTCTAAATCTCATGGTTAACACGTATTATACGGCGCTAGAATCACTGATGTCATGGGTTATTAACTCCTATGTGATTAATCTTACTGCACATGGAATCCTAGGTTCCATTGTCAATCTTATATTTATCATCACTTAGGATGATAATAGCATTTTATTTATTTGAGAAAATAGTATTTTCTTTCTTCTCTTTAGAACATAGGTGATAACACACAATGTGCAAATACTTTGATAAAACTCATCAAAGGACATGATCAAGTGATGAACTTGCCTTGTGACTGCAAGGTAGTGAAATCAGATGCTTGCACTCGACCTTGAGCTTCTATTTCTACAAAACATCATTATTGCCTAATATTTAAAGAAGCAATAATAAACATGCATACTAATGCAATGCATTTATTGTTTATCTTGTTTGCGTTCTTTACCCACATTATTAAAATCTTGAAGTTTCTTTATTAAAAGAAAGTTAATACTTAATAATTCTAAAATTCTTGTAAATATTAAATTTAATATTTTTTTTGATTATATATATTAATATAAGAGCTTAAAACTAGTTTTTATTTAATTTAGCTCTTATTAATATTTTCTTAAAATTCTATTTAAGAATAAGTGTTTTAATTTAGGGATTTTTATTTTATTAAACTATAATACAATTTAGTGTTTTTCTAAAATACTATACCTATTTAGGATTATGAAAGTGAATTTTATTTATTTTTAGGTATTTTATTTATTTTCATAAAATTCCATAAGGTATTTATATCATAAAAAATAATTAATCTAATTTTATCCCATTAAAATAGAATTCATTTATTTTTATTGGGTAGCTTACATTTTTATGAACACCTGGATATATTATTTGTATTTTTAGGATTTTTATTCATTTTCTTAGAGCTTATTAAGTCCTGGGAGTATTTTGGTCTTTTAATAAATAGTCTTGGGTTTAAATTTTATTTAAAACTTGGGCCTAGACCTTTGGGCTGACTCGGCCCGTCCCGCCCCATTGAGTTGGGTCAAACCCCGAGTCATGTTGGGCTGGCCCCGTGCTGGCACAGTACCATGTCTCTCTCTTTTCCTCTCTCGTGCACGACTCGAGCTTCCTCCTTGCTGGTGGTATGGTGCCGCCACTGTCGCCGCATTCGATTCTGACCGCCACTGGCCTCCCCGACTGCCGTTGTGGTGCATGATGATGCAGTCAATAATGCTCTATCGACTGGTCCAGCTCAATTTGACGCTCGAGCTCTGATGTCTACGCACTTCTATTCTTGTAGGCAGTTGTTGGGCCTCCAAGTGCAGAGGTTTGTAGAACAGCAACAAGTTTCCTTTAAGTGGATTACCCAAGGTTTCGAACTCAGGGAGGAAGTGGTCAAAGGTATCCCTCTCAAGCAACCCTGCAATCAAGATACAAGAAGTCTCTTGTGTCCCCAACACACCCAATACACTTGTCAGGTGTATAGGTGCACTAGTTCGGCGAAGAGATAGTGAAATACAAGTGGTAACAATGCCAGAAAATAGCTTCTGACTTGTTGTTGACGTGGGGTAACGTGTGTGAGACTGAAATAAAGATGGAAGCAAGCAAGCAACATATCTAGTAGCAAACAGTGTTTCGATTGTTTAGAAACAAGGCCTAGGGATCATACTTTCACTAGTGAACACTCTCACATATAAATATCCTCTCTTTATGATACTACTCTTAACTACTCTCCGGTTGGACACTCGAATCCATGGTAGGGCCTTCCCCAATCTAGATAACCCCACACTATCACCTTGAGTGCTAGATGGTTCCAACAAACACCACAACTCATAGAGAAAACCAACTCAAAATATAACTCATAACAAATATATATGTAACCTAGCTTAAGTGCCACACACGGTGTGCACGCTGTCACTTTCACACACGTGGGGAAAAGCATAGATCTATTAAAGCACAATGAGTATTTATATATACTCAAGCCTAAGTGCCACTATGGCGTGCACGCTGTAACTTTCAAACACACATGGGGAGAGCAGAGATCTGTTGAAGCACTTGAGTAGCAAGGTAGATCTACTTGATTACAAAGCTCATGACCACAACATGATCATGCATAGAGAGAGAGAGATGAACACATAGCTATCGGTAGAGCCCTTAGCATCGAGGGAGAACTACTCCCTCCTCATCATGGGAATCAGCAACGGCGATGGAGATGGTGGTGGAGGTCGATGGAGATGGCTCCGGGAGCACTTCCCCATCCCGGAAGGGTGCCAAAATAGAGACTTTCTGTCCCTCGAGTCTCCCCTTTGGTTGCAGCGGTGCTACAGAGGTTTTTGTGGATTTCTTCTAGATTGTTTTAGGGTTTTCTCCCCAGGTGCTTCTTATAGGCGCAAGAGGCAAGGTCAGTGGAGGTCCAGGGGGCCCACACCCCCTGTGGGCGTGGCCAGGGTGGGCCCCGCGCCCACCTAGGGTGTGGCCACCCTGGTGTCCTCCTCTGTATCGTCTTCGATTTTCTGTATCACTCAGGGAAAAATATGAACTTTAGCTTTTGTCCTGTCCAATTCCAAGAATATTCATTTTTTAGCTTTCTGAAACCAAAAACAGCAGAAAACAGGCAACTGGCACTGTGGCATCTTGTCAATAGGTTAGTTCCAGAAAGTGTATAAAAATACCTCAAAGTGTAGACAAAACATAGCAGAGTTGATACAAAACAAGCATGGAGCATCAAAAATTATAGATACGTTTACGACATATCAAGCATCCCCAAGCTTAACTCCTACTTGTCCTCGAGTAGGTATGTGATAAAAAGAATAATTTTTGAGGTGACATGCACCATAAAAATCAAGATCAAACCATTTGCAAGCATTGAAGGCTGGGATCAAAGAACTCTAAACATGTGCATGAAAGATGGTGTTCTAACAATAGGACATAGTAACTATGCATGCAACATGAAAGGCTACAAACAAAGATCATAAATAACATGCATTAAAAAACGTTTGTTTGTTTCACATACAGAAAACATAGCATAGTGGCATTCAACTTGTCCCTCATGGAGTAGCAAATAGATGCATAGGACACCTTCAAAGTTCACAAGGGTGACTAGAAACAAGTAGCACAAGAACAAGTAATATCACAATATGCATCAATCAATAAGTTTTGGGACACTGCACATAGAATGAAAACTATGCTCTCTTAATGGTGCCTAAAAGCTAGAAGGTGGGGACTCAAATAATGGTGGAATAAAGGCCCTTCATAGGGAAGCAGGGATTTCAAGTTTCAAAAGGAGCTTTCAAAAATTATGGTACTTGTTAGCTTTCAGCCCTCATTGCCCCTATCATAAGAATCTTGAAGTGATTAAGGTTAAAGTGAACAAAGATAGAGTATATGCTTGACAAAGTATAAGTTGGCAATCTCAAGTCCCTTGAATACGAGGGTTACACCTCATGCTACTCAACTTCAGTCACCTGTAAGTTCTTGTCATTGTAAGTACATGCGTATCATAAAGAACCGCCAACGGGGTACCCCTTGCACATGGTACAGGAGCTATCCCATAACCAAAATGACAAGGCAAGCAGACAATGAGAATCTCAACAATTTTTTTATTTACTATATGCATAGTTTTTTATTGAGGATGCTTTATAGATAGCTCACTATGGTGATGCTGCAAGTTTCCACCATGATTAGGCATGGCTTAGGCTAGCGGCCCAGACATTTCTCTAACACAAAATACATACTCCATGGACTTACAAGTTCCCTCTTTATTTCACACCGGTGACATCCATAGACAAAAGAGCATGATATCAACTGAGTACAAAGTACAAGTGCAATTCTAAGGTTCCCAACTTTAATAAGGTAGAGATCCCTGTGCTTACAATGCTAGTCCCTGGATCAATAGATAGCATCCACAGTTAAGATGTAATATCAAGAAACAAAGGTCATATTACAACTTTATAACCAGGAATAAAATAAATCATTACATCTTACATAGTTCATTTGGCTATCACATTACATTGCAGCAGAATATCTATAAGCATGGGGTCCTTCGTCTTCAAAGTGCCACAGGCAGTCATGTTGGTTGTAGACTTGTAATCCTATTCAATAAACTTCACTAACATCAAACAAACCTGCAACATAATAAGTTGCAGCCACAAGGGTCAATACATTTGAATTGTATTGGCAAGTTTCACTACTATGTAGAAATATGTGGATCCTATCATTACATGCATATTTGGCTAAGTGGGGTTTAAGCTCATTTGCAGAAAGCAATATAGTTTTATCCTATCTTTTGAAAATAGTTTTGGTCTTTTGTCAAATCTTTCTGAACTTCTTGGAAAACTCCAAGTGCTTCAAATTCCCTTGTTGTCACCCTCAAGTTTTAACTTTGAGAAATTGGAATGTCGAGATCTTCCATAGATTCAGGCCTTAGTTGCTCGGTATTGTCCATAACCAGGGACACGGCTAAGTACTTAGAATTTGATCTTCTGCAGAAGTTGTACACTTTACCCACATGACACAATCTCATCTTGATGCCACCAGTGGCCGCTGGATAAGTACTCACCAAGATGGAGTACTGGCAGATTGAGAATGTGACAAAGTCTTTCCATAGGAGTCCTCCCAATACACAATGCTAGCTTGTCTTCCAGGCACCAATGTAGGGTTTCAAGTTCCCTAGCACTATTCTAGTTAACCTGAAGATGCCAATGCATGGGTCTTCCACTATGTAGTTGACTAAGCCAGAGCCCATTTAGCATGTGGCTGTACACGGAAGCCACTGTATGAGAAACATGTTCAATCTCTAAGTCCCTGGGTGGTTTTCTTCTAGTGCACAACAAAAAGAGATAGCCATATAAACATGGTTCCTTTTGTTGCCACCTTGTCCAACCTTGAGTATCCTTGCCCACCCAGGTGGTTCATTGAGTACTTGTTTTATTATATAAAACTTATAAATTTTCAACTCTTCATATAATTCATAACATGTATCCCATCCCAATATATAGCAGGGCTAAGCATACTACAACTACATTGTTTCCACTATGGAATATATAAGGGTATCCTATTAGGATTTTAGCATAGCATAAAATATAGTAAACTTCATCATGCATGTTTCAAAAATCCACTAAGTATAATGAAAATAGTAGGAGTTGGATGATAGTGTCACTTTCCTTTTTGGTAGATAATGTTGGTTCACTTCTTGATCTTGCAAATATCACACTCTTCTAATTCCACTACAATACAATCAAGCAAACACATATTCAACACAACATACACACAACTTAACACACATAAAATAACAAAAACAAGGTCATGCATGCAAGCATGCAAAAGGTAGTTTTATTTGCAAAGGTGGTTTCTACTAGGCTCTAAACATTATAAAGTTCAAAGTGGTCATTTTACTGAAGTGGTAAAACCATTTGCAAAAGGCTTTATCTATAAACCATTTCTAAACCAATTCATTATTTTATGTGTTTGAAAATGCTTTTATCAAGCAATAATTTTGTATTGTTCATAAAATAAGTTGTTAATTCACAAAGCTTGGCGTTTAGGGTCAGAAGGTTTGAATCAAAACAATTCCCAAAGGTTTTACTCAAAAATCATTTCCATATCAAAATCAATATTTTTATTTGACTAGAAATGATCTAATTCAAGTATTTTATTCCTAAACTTCACAAAATTCATTTTTAAATACATGAGTTGGTTCCTAGGGTCAGTAGGTTCACAACAAACCATTTTGCAAAGATTTCACATTAAAATTTTATCTAGAACAATTTTTATATTCAAAATAAGCCTACACATGTTTCTGCAAATTCAACCAATTTTCCAGAAGCAATTCATTAAACAAAATACATGGTTGAAAAGTACTTGTTCTACTGATTCCATTGATATAAAATTTGCAAAATTTGGACGTGTAGAACTAAAGTTATGGATTTTTCAAATTTGCATATCAATCTGATTCTAATTATGTTTTTAAACAAAACTCTGTACACGTGGCGTAACCTAACTGGCTGGTACGGCTTCGGGTGGATCGGCCTCTGCGATCCGTAGGATTTAAGTTAGATCTAGTGGCTTAGATGGGCTCATACCTATTCGCTTAAGTGATCTGTTCCTACGCGTCTTATTGTAATCTAACGGTGCAGATCCATGCGACCAAATAGTGGCGGCGCTGCGCGGCGGCAGACGGCGGAGCACGCTTGCTCGCGGCGGAGCTGGCGATACAGGAAGCGAGGGAGAGGGCTCACCATGCTCGTGCGGTTGTGGTGAAGGTCAACGTAGTGGTTGTTCGTCAAGGGGCGCACGGATTCCAGAGGGATTGCTCGCCGGAGTTGGGTTCACCGTCAGGTCCGTCTGGTCGTTGTCGGAGGCGAGGCTATAGGCCAAAAGAATGACACGGTTAGGTGCGCGTGAAGACGCTGAACATGCGGCTTACAAGCAGAGAGAAAGGGGCGATCTGTTCTTACGGGGAGGGGTCGCCGGAGAGGTGGCAGGCTTCGGCGGCGCTCAGAGTTCGTCCTTGCCGACGCTCAGGGGCAAGCGCGGCTAAGATGGAACCACCGGTAGATGCGCACTGGTCTGGTGAGTAGTCTTGTGAGCAGTGGGAGGAGAGGGGTGGAGGGGTGTGGCCGGAATCGCTCGGAGACGTCGTCGGAGCAGTGGCGGTGCAAAGCTAATTCGAGGCAGCCTGGTGGCAGAGAGGAGGCGGTGTTTGGGGGGAAAGAGAGAGGAGACCGGGGCGATTAAATGGGCGTGGTCACGGCGAGGTATAACAGCGGCAATAACGCGAATTCATCATCGCAATCAAAGGCAGCAACGGCAGGGCGACGAAGTCGTGGTGGAGACGACGAACAGGAGGATGGGGTCGTGCTGTCAGCGAGGTGGAGGAAATAGGAGTGGGGCCTGCTTGTCTATGACTCTGCGGGTGCGGGAGGGTGAAAAACGTTTCGCGCGTGGGGGTTTAGTTGGGCCGGAGCTGGGCTTAGTGGGCCTGTTGGGTTGGGTAGTTTTGTTTCACTTTTTTTTAATTCTGTAAGCTTTTTCTTTTTCTATTTGATTTTCTGTTTTGTTTTTCAATCAAACAATTCAAACACCAAATGAATTCAAACTTCCACCAAACTTTGTATCATTTTTAGTTCTGTTTAACAACACAAACTAAAGTCCAAAACAAAATAATTTTTTATTCTTTTTAGGATCCATTTAATATTTAAATAAATAGTCTTTAGTTATTAATTCAAATGGGATTTGATTTATTTTAAAATTCTAATTGAAATCTAAAATAATACCAAAATCATTTCAGTAGGTTTTATTTGAATAAATAAAACACTTGGAAAACTTATTTAAATTAAAAATAGTGTTTATTTAAAATGGAAAAGCCTTTACTTAAATAAAATTGGATATTAACAAATCCTCATTATTTAATTTAAATAGACCTTTACTCTTTTTATCAAATAGAAATATTTTCTTTCAAAAGCTTGGCCAAGTTTTAATTTGGCTTTATAAAATAATCCTCATTTAATATTCTACCTTTGCTTTATAAAAACCATATCTTTTTATTTAAAGGTCCAAAATAGTAATTCCAATTATTAAAACTTTCTTTATTAATTGTTTATCTTTTTAAATCCCTTTAGGATTTTATTTGATACAAATAGGTTTGAAAGTTTCCAATTGGATTCAAAAAGTTTCTTCTCACCCTGAATTTCAACAAAGTTTTATTTTGTTTATTTATTTTTCACATTTCAAAATTTGGAGAATTTTGGGATCTGACAGCAATGTTGAAAACGTTCCCCGTGACAGCACGATATCTGCTAATTCCAATGTATAAGTGCAAGCATATACAACATAGATGACACAATGGTTCAAGTTTATTAGGGGCAAAGAATATAAAGTGTGCCATCAAGTTCGTGAGGGCTTTAATCACTAAGTTTTCACATAACAAAATAGTTTTTAATTGGAAGATAACTGAAAAGAAGAATATATTTGGAATGGTGTAACACACCATGCATAGGTGTTTATAGTAGACACTTTGAAATAACTTGGTTTCTTGGGAGTTGGAAGCATGAGTAGAGCTTACTCATACAAGTGGAGGCTAGCAAAAGACTGTCAGCAACAACCTAAGAGAGCAATAATGGACATAATCATGCAGAGCAACAAAACATTACTAATCAAAGCATAGAGTGGTACTACAAGTCAAGGAATAAATGATCATAGAGGCTATGATGACTTGTTCATATTCATAACATGGTGTGAGCATGTGCCAAGTCAATCCAAACAAAGCATCAAAGGAGAATACCATAATACTATTCTTTTGCATGCTAAAACAATGCATAATTCTTTCAAGGCACACTAAGAAATCCCAATTGTTTGAAACAATACATGCTACAGCAATAATCACTAAGCATAAGGTCAAAACAACACCTACCATGTCATGCTAAAGTCTAAGCCACAGTCAAAACAAGCTCCCTTTTGTACCACTATAAGCATGAAACTTTCTACTCTTTTCCAACACCAAATAACTTATTTGAAACAACTCACAAAGATAATAATCAATAAAGATCAATGAGCTTGTATCACAAATCCACAAATAAGAACTAAAAAGAGTTTTTTTTACCCGCAAAAAAAACTAAAAAGTTCTAAGCTGAAAGCACAAGAAAACTGAGGCTGAACGCAGTGCTAGCAAAAGTGAACACTCACAAAACAATAAGAGTGAAAACTAGAGTGTTCTAGGCAATGGAAACAGAGTGTGTCTCTCTACAAAAGAAGTGTTGTGTAACCAACCAACTTACTCAAGAAAACTAAGCAAACGAAAACCAAAAACGAAAACTAAGACGCTCCAAGAACAACACAGCAATGCATGAAACAATAAAAACGAAGTGTCTAAAAAGACCTGAGATTTTTATCGATGAAGAAGGGGATGCCTTGGGCATCCCCAAGCTTTTACGCTTGTACCTCTTGAATATTTCTTGGGGTGACACAGGGTGTCATCCCCAGGCTTGAGATTTTGTCCATTCTTCATCTCATTACATCATTCTTTCTCTACACCTGCAAATTTTCCTTCATACAAAACTTCACACAATCTTCATTAGCGACATTAGTGTATTCAAAAGATAATAGACCTTTGGGTTTAGTTTCAAAACATAAAAACTTTCACTAAATACACAAGATACTGTAACAACTCCTTCAAAAAGCTCAATTTCCCAAAAATAACCCAAAAAGGAATCAATAAGAAGCAAATGCAAATAATGGCAGAAATCTGTCAAAACAGACCAGCAGGTAGAAACCAATTTTTTCGAAGACCTTATGTTGCTCAAATAAAAAAGTATTAAACTGAAGAAAGTTAACTAACATACTGGGGGATTTAGAAGTAAATTTTCATCTCAATCCGACTTACAGAGACTCCTCGCGAATTTTTATGGTGGAGGACAGAAATCTGTTTCGGGACAGCAACTCCCCAAATCTTACTTCCCTCTCATTAGAGGTCATTCTTGGCATAAAAGTAAACAAAAAGGATAAGGAGAGGTCATTAAAGAATTAATAAGTTCCAGTACTCAAGAAAACTCTTGGGTTATCTCCCAACAAGTACTTTTCTTTAACACCTTTAAGTTAGGCTTGATAGTTTGAGAAGATGCTCACATAAGAAATATGAATTGAAGTGAAAGAGAGCATCAAGAAGCAAATTCAAAACACATTTAAGTCTAACCCACTTTCTATGCATATGAATATTGTAAAGAAACAATTCATAAAAGCACAAAGCAACAAGCATAGGAAAGCAAAACAAGTGCAACTTCAAGAGTTTCAACATAAAGAGGGGAAACTTAATATTGTTGAGATACATAAGATCATGTTTCCTTCTCTCATAATAACTTTCAGTAGCATCATGAATAAAATTAACAATATAACTATCACATAAGACATTCTTATCATGAGCCACATGCATAAAATAATTATTACTCTCCACATAAGCATAGTCATTCTTATTAATTGTAGTGGGAGCAAATTCAACAAATAGCAATACAATAGCTATCTTCCAAAGCTGGGGGACTAAAAAGATCATTTTCATAAAAACTAGCTTCCCCAAGCTTAGACTTTTCCATAGCATTAGCAACAATGGTGTCCAAAGAATTCATACTAATAACATTGATATTAGCATGCAAATAAATTTCCATAGGTTTTTTAATTTTCTCTTCAAACATTTCATGTCCTAACTCAAGATAAACATTATAAAGCTCTCTAATTTTTTGTTGTTTTCCATTAAGCCTAACTAGTCAAAACAAGAAACAAAAAGACAAAATTGCAGAATCTAAAGGAAATAACTTCGAGCACTCACACTGGAGGATGTGAGTACCTTTTACCTTACCTACCCGGCAACGGCGCCAGCAAATAGCTTGATGTCTACGCACTTCTATTCTTGTAGACAGTTGTTGGGCCTTCAAGTGCAGAGGTTTGTAGAACAACAACAAGTTTCCCTTAAGTGGATTACCCAAGGTTTATCGAACTCAGGGAGGAAGTGGTCAAAGGTATCCCTCTCAAGCAACCCTGCAATCAAGATATAAGAAGTCTCTTGTGTCCCCAACACACACAATACACTTGTCAGGTGTATAGGTGCACTAGTTCAGCGAAGAGATAGTAAAATACAAGTGGTAATGGTGCTAGCAAATGGCTTCTGACTTGTTGTTAACGTGGGGTAACATGTGTGAGACTGAAATAAAGATGGAAGCAAGCAAACATGCAACATATCTAGTAGCAAATGGTGTTTCAATTGTTTAGAAACAAGGCCTAGGGATCATACTTTCACTAGTAAACACTCTCTCATATAAATATCCTCTCTTTATGATACTACTCTTAACTACTCTCCGGTTGGACACTCTAATCCATGGCAGGGCCTTCCCCAATCTAGATAACCCCACACTATCACCTTGAGCGCTAGATGGTTCCAATAAACACCACAATTCATAGAGAAAACCAACTCAAAATATAAATCATAACAAATATATATGTAACCTAGCTTAAGTGCCACACACGGTGTGCACACTGTCACTTTCACACACGTGGGGAAAAGCATAGATCTATTAAAGCACAATGAGTATTTCTGTAGACTCAAGCCTATGTGCCACCATGGCATGCACACTGTCACTTTCACACACATGGGGAGAGCAGATATCTATTGAAGCACTTGAGTAGCAAGGTAGAGCTACTTGATTACAAAGCTCATGACCAAACATGATCATGCATAGAGAGAGAGAGAGAGAGAGATGAACACATAGCTACCGGTAGAGCCCTTGGCCTCGAGGGAGAACTACTCCCTCCTCATCATGGGAATCAGCAACGGCGATGGAGATCGTGATGGAGGTCGATGGAGATGGTTCCTGTAGGGTTTCGTAGCATGGAAAACAAAAAATTTCTATCGCATACAAACAAACAAGCCAAGATCTATCTACTAGATTGTAGCAACGAGTCGATGGAATAACTCACCCTCGAAGATTCCAAAGTGTTTAACGAGAGCAGATTCTCGTGGGTGATGTAGTCGTACTCTTCCCGATCTCAAGATCGCGTAGACGACCCTTCCGGCGCTGCGTTCCGGCAGCGCTCCCGCATTTGGTCACACGTTCGGTACTCGACGAAGACCTTCCTCTCCCTTGTTCCAGCAGGCAGCGGAGGTTGTAGCACTCTCCTCGCGATTCCGGCAGCACAACGGCGTGGTACCGGAAGTAGAGGGGAGATCTCGCAGGGCTTCGCCTTAAGCCAGAGCGAGTATGGTGGAGTATGAGAGAGTCCTCGGTGTTCTAGGTTTTAGACAAACCAAGGAGGGGACAAGCCGGTGGCTAGGGTTTAGCTAGGCGGCGGCGCGTTGGTGCCCTAGGGGCCGACGGCGGCTTGGAGGCGGCGGCGGCTTAGGGCTAAGGTTTAGAGGAGTAGGAGTTGTGTGCTAGGAGGGGCAGCCCTGCCCCTCCCTTTATAGGTGGGAGGTGCGGCCAAGGGGAGGGGAGGCCCTCCCCAACTCGGCTTGGAGGTGTGCTGCCGGTTGGAGGAGGGAACTCCTCCCCAACTCGGTTTCCACCTCTCCTCCTCTTTCCAAAAACTGCCGTTTGACTTTTCAAACTAGCCGTTTGACTTTTCAAACTAGGATTTGAATAAACCCTTTATTTTGGACAGCGATGACACTTAGTACATGATGCAATCATTCCAACTTGTAATGACACATTCATGCACCCCTTCCCCTCCGGAGTGCCGGACATTCCGGAACCTTCTAGAACATTCCCGATGAAAACACCGGAATCATTCCCCAACTCCGAAACGAGACTTTCCTTATATGAATCTTATTCTCCGGACCATTCCGGATCTCCTCGTGATATCCCGGATCCCATCCGAGACTCCGAACAACATTCGGTCTCTTTCTCATCATACCATAACTACTCAAACAACATCGAATCCTTAAGTGTGTCTCCCTACGGTTCGTGAATTATGCGGACATGATCGAGACACTTCTCCGAACAATAACCAATAGAGGAATCTGGAAATTCATATGGCTCCCACATATTTCTACGATTACTTTGCGATCGAATGAACCACTTACATACGATACCAATTTCTCTTTGTCTCACGATAGTTTACTTATCCGAGGTTATGATCGTCGGTATCTCTGCATACCTAGTTCAACCTCGTTACCGATAAGTACTCTTTTCTCGTTCCCGTGATATGTGATCCCTTGTGAGCCAGTCACATGCTTGCAAGCTAATTTGATGACATTCCACCGAGAGGGCCCAGAGTATATCTATCTGTCATATGGATGGACAAATCCCACTCTTGATCCATGTGTCTCAACCAATACTTTCCAAACACTCAATGCCACCTTTATAGCCACCCAGTTACGGTGTGGTGTTTGATGTCCTCAAAGCATCCATCCGGTAAAGGTGATATGCATGATCTCATGGTCGAAGGAATTAGGTTACTATGTATCAGAAAGCATATAGCAATTGAACTATTGAAATGACTTGATCTTTATGCTACGCTTATCTATAGGAGTATGTCCACCATATCATTCTCCTAACGATATGATCTTGTTGTTAATAACATCTCAATGTTCATGATATGGAAACCACAATCATCTATTAACCAACAAGCTAGTATTATATAGAGGCTTTACTAGGGACTTCAAATTAAGTTTACAAATCACACAAGTATTAATGTTTCCTTGTTAATACTATTATAGCATGAATGTAAAAATTTATCATAAACACAAATATATAATAATAACTACATTTATTATTGCCTCTAGGGCATATCTCCAACAGTCTCCCACTTGCACTAGAGTCATCTAATCTAGATTACATGGTAATATACCGAACACCCATGGCAGTTTGGTGTTGGTCATGTTTTGCCCTCGGGAGAGGTTTAGTCAACGGATCCGCCACATTCAGATCTGTGTGTACTTTGCAAATCTTTATATCCCCATCTTGGATATGTTCTCGAATAGCGTGAAAACGTAGCTTGATATGCTTCAGCTTCTTGTGTGACCTTGGTTCTTGCGCATTGGCTATGGCGCCCATGTTATCACAGTAGATAGACATTGGGTCCAGCGCACTAGGAACCACACCCAGCTCTGTAATGAACTCTTTCATCCATATCGCTTCTTGTGAAGCCTCTGAAGCAACCATGTATTCCGATTCAGTTGAAGATCTCGCCACAACGCTTTTCTTTGCACTCCTCCAGCTAACTGCTGCACCATTCAAAATAAATACGTATCCAGATTGTGATTTAGAATCATCCGGATCGGTGTTCCAACTAGCATCGGTGTAACCATTAACAACGAGCTGTTCATCACCTCCATAAGAAAGAACCATATCCTTAGTTCTTCTTAAGTACTTAAGGATGTTTTTGACCGCTGTCCAATGATCCACTCCTGGATCACTTTGATATCTGCTAGTTAAACTAACAGCATATGCAATGTCGGGTCTAGTACATAGCATGGCATACATTAGAGATCCTATGGCTGAGGCATAGGGAGTCTTACTCATCCTTTCTCTATCTTCTGCCGATGTCGGACTTTGAGTTTTACTCAAGGTCGTATTGGGCAACATGGGCAAGAACCCTTTCTTGCTTTCTTCCATTCCAAACCTCTTTAGAACTTTGTCCAAATATGTACTTTGTGACAATGATATTTGGCGTTTTGATCTGTCTCTATAAATCTTTATGCCTAATATGTAAGCTGCTTCGCCAAGATCCTTCATTGAAAAACTATTATTAAAATATTCCTTGACACTATTAAGAAGGTCTACATCATTCCCAATCAACAATATGTCATCCACATATAGTATTAATAATGCTACAGAGCTCCCACTCACTTTCTTGTAAATACAAGCTTCTCCATAAGTTTGTATAAAACCAAAACTTTTGATCACCTTATCAAAACGTTGATTCCAACTCTGGGATGCTTGCTTCAATCCATAGATGGACCGTTGAAGTTTGCATACCTTGTTAGCATCTTTAGGATCGACAAAACCTTTGGGTTGCATCATATACAACTCTTCATCAATGTCTCCATTGAGGAATGCTGTTTTGACATCCATCTGCCATATCTCATAATCATAATATGCAGCGATTGCTAACATAATCCTCACAGACTTTAGCTTCGCTACTGGTGAGAAAGTCTCATCGTAGTCAACTCCTTGAATTTGTCGAAACCCTTTTGCGACAAGTCGAGCTTTATAGACAGTAACATTACCATCAGCATATGTTTTCTTCTTGAAAATCCATTTGTTCTCGACAGCCTTCCGGCCATCCGGTAAGTCCACAAAAGTCCATAGTTGGTTTTCGTACATGGATCCAATCTCGGATTTCATGGCTTCTTGCCATTTATTGGAATCTGGGCTCATCATTGCTTCCTCATATGTCTCAGGGTCATCGGTGTTGTCCACCAACATGACACTCATAACGGGATCATACCAATCTGGAGTGGTACGAGTTCTCGTTGACCTGCGAGGCTCTGTAGCAACTTCAACCGAAGTTTCATGATCATCATCATTAGCTTCCTCTCTTATTGGTGCAGGCACCACAGGAACTTCTTCCGGTGCTGCGCTACTTGCAATTTCGAGAGAAGGTTCGACAACCTCGTAAAGTTCTACTTCCCTTCCAGTCACTTCTTTCGAGAGAAATTCCTTCTCTAGAAAGGATCCATTCTTGGCAACGAAGATTTTGCCTTCGGATCTATGATAGAAGGTATACCCAATAGTTTCCTTCGGGTATCCTATGAAGACGCATTTTTTCCGCTTTGGGTTCAAGCTTGTCCGGCTGTAACTTCTTTACATAGGCTTCGCACCCCCAAACTTTAAGGAACGACAATCTAGGTTTCTTCCCAAACCATAATTCATACGGTGTCGTTTCAACGGATTTAGACGGTGCCCTATTTAAAGTGAATGCGGCTGTTTCTAATGCATAACCCCAAAATGATAGCGGTAAATCTGTAAGTGACATCATAGAACAAACCATATCTAGGAGAGTTCGATTACGATGTTCGGACACACCATTACGCTGTGGTGTTCCCGGCGGTGTCAACTGCGAAAGTATTCCGCATTTATTCAAATGCTCGCCAAACTCGTAACTCAGATATTCACCTCCACGATCAGAACGTAGAAATTTAATCTTCTTGTTACGTTGATTCTCTACCTCACTTTGAAATTCCTTAAACTTCTCGAAATTTTTGGACTTATGTTTCATGAAATAGATATACCCATATCTACTCAAGTCATCCGTGAAGGTAAGAACATAACGATAACCACCACGCGATGCACACTCATTGGACCACACACATCGGTATGTATGATTTCCAATAAGTCCGTAGCTCGCTCCATCATACCAGAAAATGGAGTCTTAGTCATTTTACCCATCAGACATGCTTCACATCTATCAAGTGATTCGAAATCAAGTGATTCGAGAAGTCCATCGGAATGGAGTTTCTTCATACGCTTCACTCCAATGTGACCAAGACGACAGTGCCACATATAGGTCGAGTTATCGCTCGATTTCAAACGTTTAGCCTCAATGTTATTAATATGTGTATTTCCACTATCGAGATTCAACAAGAATAGACCATCTATCAAAGGTGCATGTGCATAAAACATATTACTCTTATAAATTGAACAACCATTATTCTTGGATTTAAACAAGTAACCGTCTCGCAATAAACAAGATCCCGATATAATGTTCATGCTCAACGCAGGCACCAAATAACAATTATTTAAGTATAAAACTAATCCCGATGGTAGATAAAGGGGTAGCGTGCCGACCGCGATCACATCAACCTTTGATCCGTTTCCCACGCGCATCGTCACCTCGTTCTTCGCTAGCTTCCGTTTATTCTGCAGCACCTGTTTCGAGTTACAAATATGAGCAACCGAACCAGTATCAAATACCCAGGCACTACTACGAGTACTAGTGAGATACACATCAATAACATGTATATCAGATATACCTTTCTTCTTGATGTTGCCGTTCTTCAAATCCGCCAAGTACTTTGGGCAATTCCGCTTCCAGTGACCTTCTCCCTTGCAGTAAAAGCACTCAGTATCAGGCTTAGGTCCAGCCTTGGTCTTCTTCGTTGGCGTGGTAACTTTCTTACCACCCTTCTTGAAGTGTCCCTTCTGCTTAGACTTGCCTTTCTTGAATTTGGTGGTCTTATTGACCAACAACACTTGGTGCTCTTTCTTGATCTCCACTTCTGCAGATTTCAACATGGCAAAGAGTTCTAGCAACGTCTTGTTCATGTTTTGCATGTTGTAGTTCATCACAAAGTTCTTGTAACTTGGTGGTAGTGATTGGAGGACACGGTAAATCCCCAAAGCATTAGGAATCACTATACCCAAGCTTTGAAGTTTGTTTGCGTGCCCAGACATCTTAAGCACATGCTCACTGACGGAGCTGCCCTCTTCCATCTTGCAGTTAAAGAACTTTTCAGAAGCCTCATAGATTTCAATTGTCGCATGAGTCTCAAAGATCAATTTGAGATCCTTGACAATATCATATGGGTATGAATTCTCAAACCTTTTCTGAAGCTCCGATTCTAAACCATACAAGATAGCACACTGAACTGTGGAGTACTGAGTCTTCCGAGTGAGGTAAACGTTCTTTACTTCATCGGAAGCATCAGCTGCAGGTGGGTCACCCAGCGGTGCATCCAGCACATAGGTCAAATTACCAGCTGTGAGGACAATCCTCAAATTGCGGAACCAATCCGCGAAGTTGCTTCCATTGTTTTTCAACTTTTCTTTCTCTAGGAACGCATTAAAATTGGTGGTAGGGGCTGCCATTGATCTACAACATATTTGCAATAGTTTAGACTAAGTTTATGACAAATTGAGTTCAAATTAATAAAATTAATCTAGGTGAACTCCCACTCAAAACAACATCCCTCACATTGTTTTAGTGATCACACGAACCAAATCCACTACATCAACACCGATCATCACGAGAGTTGATATAGTTTCAATGGCGAACAATCGACATGTTCATCATATCTACTATATGATTCATGCTTTACCTTTCGGTGATCTGTGTTTCGAGACCATGTCTGTACATGCTAGGCTCGTCAAGATCAAACCTTAGTTTCTGCATGAGCAAATCTGGCTTGCTCACGTTGTATACACTTGCAGAATCTAACACACCTGATCATCACGTGGTGCTTCGAAACAACAAGCTTTAGAAACGGTGCTAACTAAGGGTGAACACTTTATGACTTGAAATTCATGTGCATGAGGGATCATCTTATAATGCTACCGTCGTCTACTAAGCAATACAAGATGCATAAAGGATTAACATCACATGCAATTCATAATATGTGATATGATATGGCCTTTCTTCTTTGTGCTTCTGATCTCCATCTTCAAGCACGAACATGATCTCCATCATCACCGGCATTGCATCAAGGTCAATGACGCTTCTCCATGGTTGTCGTCCACCAGCTTCAACTATTACAACTACTTTGAATAGACACGCGGGTCTTAACAGAAATTAAAGACAACCATATGGCTCCTGCCGGTTGCCAACTTACAATAAGGATCATTGCATACATCAAATATAATCACAATCATGGCCATATCACATCACTGCACACCCCTGCAAAACAAAGTTAGACGCCTCTACTTTCTTTGCATGTTTTACGTGGTTTGGGGCTTTCAATAAGTGTCGTTCTAACTTACGAACAGGAACCACAACATTGATACTGGTATTGTTAATCACCCGTTGTAAATTGGATCTTAACTATGCTAGGAGAAACAGGCACCCGCAAAGCCACTTATGCAATACAAGTTGCATGTCAAGCGTGGAGCAAGTCTCATGAACGATGTCATGTAAGGTTAGCCCGGGCCGCTTCATCCCAACATACCGCAAGATGCAAAGTACACAAGAAGCAATCGACAATAAAAGCATCAACGCCCACAATGACCATTGTGTTCTACTCGTGCAACAGATCTACATATAGACACGACTCTGATACCACTGTAGGGTTTCGTAGCATGGAAAACAAAATTTTTCTATCGCATACAAACAAACAAGCCAAGATCTATCTACTAGATTGTAGCAACGAGTCGATGGAATAACTCACCCTCGAAGATTCCAAAGTGTTTAACGAGAGCAGATTCTCGTGGGTGATGTAGTCGTACTCTTCCCGATCTCAAGATCGCGTAGACGATCCTTCCGGCGCTGCGTTCCGGCAGCGCTCCCGCAGTCGGACACACGTTCGGTACTCGACGAAGACCTTCCTCTCCCTTGTTCCAGCAGGCAGCGGAGGTTGTAGCACTCTCCTCGCGATTCTGGCAGCACAACGGCGTGGTACCGGAAGTAGAGGGGAGATCTCGCAGGGCTTCGCCTTAAGCCGGAGCGAGTATGGTGGAGTATGAGAGAGTCCTCGGTGTTCTAGGGTTTAGACACACCAAGGAGGGGACAAGCCGGCGGCTAGGGTTTAGCTAGGCCGCGGCGAGTTGGTGCCCTAGGGGCCGGCGGCGGCTTGGAGGCGGCGGCGGCTTGGGGCTAGGGTTTAGAGGAGTAGGAGTTGTGTGCTAGGAGGGGCAGCCCTGCCCCTCCCTTTATAGGTGGGAGGTGCGGCCAAGGGGAGGGGAGTCCCTCCCCAACTCGGCTTGGAGGTGGGCCGCCGGTTGGAGGAGGAAACTCCTCCCCAACTCGGTTTCCACCTCTCCTCCTCTTTCCAAAAACTGCCGTTTGACTTTTCAAACTAGCCGTTTGACTTTTCAAACTAGGATTTGAATAAACCCTTTATTTTGGACAGCGATGACACTTAGTACATGATGCAATTATTCCAACTTGTAATGACACATTCATGCACCCCTTCCCCTCCGGAGTGCCGGACATTCCGGAACCTTCTAGAACATTCCCGATGAAAACACCGGAATCATTCCCCAACTCCGAAACGAGACTTTCCTTATATGAATCTTATTCTCCGGACCATTCCGGATCTCCTCGTGATATCCCGGATCCCATCCGAGACTCCGAACAACATTCGGTCTCTTTCTCATCATACCATAACTACTCAAACAACGTCGAATCCTTAAGTGTGTCTCCCTACGGTTCGTGAATTATGCGGACATGATCGAGACACTTCTCCGAACAATAACCAATAGAGGAATCTGGAAATTCATATGGCTCCCACATATTTCTACGATTACTTTGCGATCGAATGAACCACTTACATACGATACCAATTTCCCTTTGTCTCACGATAGTTTACTTATCCGAGG
Source organism: Avena sativa (assembly GCA_916181665.1). Lineage (NCBI taxonomy): Eukaryota > Viridiplantae > Streptophyta > Magnoliopsida > Poales > Poaceae > Avena > Avena sativa. Next base: position 277,843,020 of record OV702280.1, read on the forward strand.
TTATGATCGTCGGTATCTCTGCATACCTAGTTCAACCTCGTTACCGATAAGTACTCTTTTCTCGTTCCCGTGATATGTGATCCCTTGTGAGCCAGTCACATGCTTGCAAGCTAATTGGATGACATTCCACCGAGAGGGCCCAGAGTATATCTATCCGTCATATGGATGGACAAATCCCACTCTTGATCCATGTGTCTCAACCAATACTTTCCAAACACTCAATGCCACCTTTATAGCCACCCAGTTACGGTGTGGTGTTTGATGTCCTCAAAGCATCCATCCGGTAAAGGTGATATGCATGATCTCATGGTCGAAGGAATTAGGTTACTATGTATTAGAAAGCATATAGCAATTGAACTATTGAAATGACTTGATCTTTATGCTACGCTTATCTATAGGAGTATGTCCACCATATCATTCTCCTAACGATATGATCTTGTTGTTAATAACATCTCAATGTTCATGATATGGAAACCACAATCATCTATTAACCAACAAGCTAGTATTATATAGAGGCTTTACTAGGGACTTCAAATTAAGTTTACAAATCACACAAGTACTAATGTTTCCTTGTTAATACTATTATAGCACGAATGTAAACATTTATCATAAACACAAAGATATAATAATAACTACATTTATTATTGCCTCTAGGGCATATCTCCAACAGTTCCGGGGGCACTTCCCCGTCCCGACAGGGTGTCGGAACAGAGACTTTCTGTTCTCCGAATCTCCCCTTCGGTGGCGGTGGCTCTATAGAGGTTTTCGTGGATTTCTTCTGGATTGTTTTAGGTTTTCTCCCCGGGGGCTTCTTATAGGCGCAAGAGGCAAGGTAGGTGGAGGTCCAGGGGGCCCACACCCCTGTGGGAGCGGCCAGGGTGGGCCCCGCGGCCACCTAGGGTGTGGCCATCCTGGTGTCCTCCTTTGTCTCTTCTTCAATTTTCCGTATCGCTTAGAGAAAAATATGAACTTTGGCTTTTGTCCCGTCCAATTCTAAGAATATTCATTTTTTAGCTTTCTGAAACCAAAAACAGCAGAAAACAGGCAACTGGCACTGTGGCATCTTTTCAATAGGTTAGTTCCATAAAGTGTATAAAAATACCTCAAAGTGTAGATAAAAATAGCAAAGTTGATACAAAACAAGCATGAATCATCAAAAATGATAGATACATTTATGACGTATCAAGCTCTCCTCTGACCACGCTGTCTCCTTCCAAATGCCTACTCTCTCTGTCTCTCTCGCTACCCTCTATGTGCTTGAAGTGAGGAATCCCTAATTAGGGTTCATCCCTTGTGCTAGGGTTCTTCCCTTTTTGTTGTGGTTATCAAAGATAATGAAAATTGCTTTATGCATGTACCCACTCTAACTAGGTTGTGTAGAATCAATTTCTATTTTGAGTTCGTGATTGATGACAGTGGCTCCTAGCAAGTGAAATGTTGTCTAAATTTCACTTACTGTCACTTACTAGATTGATGATGCTATGGCTATGATCTAGATTGAGATGTATCCATTGGTTATGATTGAAATGCTTCAATATTAAAGCATTATAGTTGGATAACTATTGAAATGCTCCTGATGAACTCTAATGATATTTTTTTAGAGACACATCAAAGATTCCTAAATTGTTATTTTAGGAAAATGATTGATAATCTCTCTAAGAAGATTTAGATATGAAATCTCTTTGTATAATTTACTTAGTTAGGATGAATCTTTGTGACACCTTCATTTGAATGGTACACAAAATTCATTCTGGTGCTAAGTTACCTTCTAACTATATCTTGGAGTGGCTTTATATTTGTGAGAGTTGGAAAACTCCACTAAATATAGTGTTACCCTTATTAATTCCATTTGGCCTATGATGTTGGTCTAAGGCGCATCTAGTGTAAGAACAGATGTTCTTTACTTGTTGTCCGTTATCTTATGTGTTATGTGATCAACATATCATGCCTTTGCATGAATACATATGTATGTATAATGATCAAGAGATAGATCTAAGGATTTGAGAGATATCCTGATTCTAGAGTAGATTGTGGTAGCCTGTGGCCTTGTGATGGAGTTGCCTACTCTTCTAGAACCAGTGCTGGTTTTCTCCTTGATCTACTATTCTTGCTTGGTGCTTTTGTCCTTGGCCTTGTCCTGCTCCTCTTGGTGTTGCTGCTCTAGGCTCCTGCGTGCCCTTGTTGTCCACCTAATCCACCTCTCCATTAGGTGACCATCTTGGATGGATTCTTGGTGGATTGTTGTGGTGAATGGTTGTTTGATCTGGTGGAAATTTGGCAAGTATTGGTGATGGTTATTTGTGTGTTCTTGAGATAAAGAGTTATGGCTGTGGTTAAGGGTGGCAATTGTACCCATGGGTATGGGTACCCGTGGGTACCGTACCCGCATGGGTAGGATATGGGCATACTTCTATACCCATGGGTAATACCCATAACCTACTCGTTAAGTCATGGGTACGGACACGGGTATAGACTTGTATCAATGGGTATACCCATACCCTGTCCATTTAAACTAACATGTCAAACTTACCTATAGAGTTTGAACCTATGCGGCCGAGAAGCCTAGGGACGAGTATGATATTGCCACTTCTAAACTTTAATTTGATACTTTCATGTACTCATCTACTATTAGTAAGTAGAGATTATTGTCTTTTTTCAAATATTCTATTGATGAAAGTAAAATTTTGAATAACTTGTATACTATTGGATATACCCGTCAGGTACCCAATGGGTACGGGTACCCGCCGGGTATGGGTATGGGTAAAGTTTTATACCCGCGGGTACGGGTATGGGTAAGCTTTTGTATCCATTGGCTACACGGGTATGGGTATGGTATTGCTCTACCCTGCCCATACCATATACTCAAACAATATTAACTAAATCATTTTGGAAAATAATAAAATACTAATTACTTCTAATTTTCAATACTTCTCCAAATGATTCAATTTTAAACTTGAACTCAAATTGTTCACCCAAAATCTTTTAAATTCCTAAAGATCATGTCAAAATTTATAGCAATCACTATAAAGAGCTAAAACCTATCTCCAAATAGTGAAAGAAGTTCTGATATCTCCAGGTTTTGTTTGGCGAAAAATTTACCCTAATTTTACACATGAATGCATGCAAATGCACAAATTCCTATTTCTACCTTTCATTGGTTCCTAAATGCTGGGATGTTACAAGTACCTCAAGGGTCAAGCCAATTTGAGTAAACGGCATGCAGAATGGGTTGAGTTTATGTAATCCTTTCCCTACATAGTGAAATACAAGACGGGTAAAGATAATGTGGTTGTAGACACTCTTTCTCGCAGAAACACAAGCCTTCTCATGCGCCTTAAAGTTAATGTTTTGGGTATTGATGATATCAAAAATTTGTATTCTTTCGACCCGTTCTTTGGACCTATCTTTGATACGTGTTCAAGTCACAATGTATTTCATGACTTCTATTTGCACAATGGTTTTCTCTTCAAACAAATCAATATTTGCATTTTGAAGTCATCTCTCCAAATTTTGCTACTCCAAGAGTCTCACGGTGGAGGCTTAATGAGTCACTTTGGTCGTGACAAGACATACGACATGTTATTCATGCACTAATATTGGCTAAAGATGAAGAGAGACATGGAACGTCTCGTCCAACGATGCACAACGTGCTCACAAGCTAAGTCCAAGTCTAACCCTTTTGGTCTTTATATGACTTTAACTATTCCATATGCACCTAGGTTGAACATTAGCATGGACTTTATGTTCGGATTACCTAGATCAAAACATGGACATGATTCAATATTTCTTGTTGTTGATCGCTTTTCTAAAATTTCACATTTCATTCCTTGCCATAAGACCGACAATGCTTCACACGTCGCAAACTTGTTTTTCAGAGAAATCGTCCATCTACATGGAGTGCTAAGAACAATCGTCTTTGACCGCGATGTCAGATTCATGATTTATATGTGGAATACGCACATGGCCAATCTCGGAGTGAAGCTTCTATTCTCCTCCGCCTCGCACCCTCAAACTGATGGCCAAACCAAGGTGGTCAACCAAAGCCTTGGCACTCTTCTTCGAGTATTGATCAAGAAGAATCTCAAAGATTGGGAAGAATGCATTCCCCATGCCGAGTTCACCTACAATCGAGCCAAGCACTCCATTATCATGAATATTCCATTCATGATTGCCTACAAATCCTAGCCCATGACCGCGCTCGATATTCTACCGCTTCCTCTTCATGAAAAAACAAACATGGACATCATCAAGTGCGCCCAAGCAATGAATAAACTATATGAAGAGATAAGAGCTACCATCAAGCAACAAGTTCTTCATCAAGCAACAAGGCTCAACAAGAACAAGAAGGAGATGGTCTTCAACGAAAGTGACCTCGTGTGGATATTCGTACACAAATACCGCTTCCCACATGAGCGTGACTCCAAGCTCAAGCCAAGAGGAGATGGTCCCTTCAATGTCCTCAAGAAGATCAATAACAATGCCTACATGATCGACATCCCCACATCCAGGTACTTAGTGAGTAACTCTTTCAATGTGCGCGGACCTATCACCCTTTCATGGAGTTTATGAAGATGAAGAGTCGAGGACAACTCTTTTCCAAGGGAGGGAGCTGATGCACCCGTCCTACAAACATCCCTACATCCACACCACCAAGTCCTCTGAGTGGCCCAATGACCCGCTTTCGTGCCAAGATCTTACATGATAAGGTGAATTCGCTCCTCTCCATGTGTGACTTCGACACCCCCTTGAATGGCTTTCTAATTCATGCAAACACTTTGTGCATCCTTAGGTACGAAGCCTGAGATCGTGACAACTACAAAGATGAAGGAACCAAATGGACCGGAGTCTCCGATGCACACACCACGGAGTCTCCGCCCCAGACATCCTCATATAATGCTGCAAGTGTAACACCCCATCCACCAGGCCTTGGGGATGTCACTCCTGACAGCTTACTAGGATCTCTAGGCTGTAATACCCGTGAACAACTACCCGGTCGGTCACCCATTTTCAAATTGCTTCAGGCCAAGCATGCTTAACCTTAGAGCATCCCCACTCGTTGGGCGAATATAGGCGTATTTCATTAACTAGGGCAAGGACACACATATTACATCGAATTTAATAACTATGAAAAGGCCGTCGCCGCCGTGGTCAACGCCGGACGCCGCATCTATAGGCCGAGGCGGGGGTGGTTGCCGGCCTGGATGTGCTCCATGACGGCAGCGAGAGTTCGCCCTGGAACGCTCCACCAGCAGCGGCGAAAAGCCACATTGTGACGCGGCGGCGACGAGCCCGGCGGTCCCTCATGTCGGGCAAGTTCCTCGAGGCGCCTGTCGGCGAAGAACTGCCTCCAGAAGACCAGGTTGCCAGGATCCTTGGCGAGATCCGGGTATTGCATGGCGGCGATAGCAGCCTGGATCTCTCCGGTGAGGTCCTCGTCGGCCGGCACCGGCGGAATAGGGATCCCGCCGGTGCTGAGTTGCCAGGCAAAGGGGAGACGACAGTCCGGCAGCGCCGTATAGCCCGCCTCCGGGAGCAGCCGAGCTTCCCACGGCTGCATCGTGCATCGGCCGGGAAATCTCTCGGCCAAGGGTTTTCGGCGGAGTTGAGGAGGAAGAAAGGTGCGAGCGTCCGGAGTTCGCTGGAGTTGAGAGTGGTGTGAGAGACTGTGAAGGGAGACGGCGAGATGTACGCCTTTTATAGCCGAGTTCGGCAGCGAGGACGGGAGGGGTGTAGCGGCGAGGGCGGGAAAAGGAAAACGGCGGGAAGGATGACGACGACTCGGCTTCTGTCGCTGACAGGCTGGTCCACTTGGCCAATTCGCTGTGTCCAACGTTCCTAGGGCCTACCCGGAATCCTGGGTATGGCCTGGGAGTCCGGACTAAAGTTGGCCCAAATCTGAACGAAAAGAGGTTCTGGGTACGCGACTGAGCCGATTTTCAGCGTCCGGATTTAAATTCGACATCCGGATCGGCGTCCTGGGTAGCTGAGTGGAGATGTCATTAGACTTCTTCTCAAACGAGCTTCAAAAACGAAGTAACAAGTTGTTGATATACATATTTTATCAATCATATTAAGCCATGCGTCTCACATACACCCACGGATAAGGGTTGGTATGGTTAGTTCCATTAATTATGCATACCAGGGGAAAAATTAATAACAAAGGTGCAATTTAATTGATCTTTAAGGCTGAATTGAAACATTCATTCTTTGGGAAAAAAGGAAAATTTATCATTCTTTGAATGATAAGAAAATTAGAAACATTCATTTATGTCGCCCGTCGTTCTATTTTCTCCCCGGTTCTTCTCCCTACCGGTCATTCCCAGCGGCACGACGGTGGATCGAGATCAGGCGACGGCGAACTGGCGAGATGCGTCCTCCTCCGCATCAGGCCATCGCTGGGGGGCGCTTCGTCAGGGAGAAGGGAAGGGCCGTAGCCTGCGACACGATGATGCGCTCCGCGCTCCCCTCGACAGTGCGGCGACAGGTGGCGTGAACACCTCGTCATCGACCTCTACCACCGCCCCTTCACTGTACAAGGAGCTGTGCAATGGACGACAAGAGTTAGTGGCTCTGGTGCCTGATGAACGACAAGGAACAAGGTTGGAAACTCAGAAAGCGCTAATTTTTTTAAATAATACATTTTTTTATTGAATTTCACAAATAATACACAAACGGGCAAATTACAAAACTGTTTGTCGGTCGGCCGTTCAACAGACGAAACACTGCCTTCGTCCGTTCAACGGACGACACACAGCCTTCGTCCAGCCTTCGTCCGTTGAACGGACGACAGTCTGCTGTCAGCTGCCGCCGCGCGCTCGCTTGCCGTGCAGCTGCCGCCTGCTGCTCTGCGCGCGAGCTGCTGCTGCGCGCCTGCCTGCGGGCCCGCGACTGCATGCGCGCTGCTTGGCTGCTAGCTGCCCGCACCGCTGCGCTGCTAGCTGCTTGCATGCTGCTTGCTGCGCAGCGGCTGCGGCTGCTGCTGACAGTAGACGTGTCGTCCGTTCAACGAACGAAGGCTGTGTGGCGTTCGTTGAACGGACGAAGGCGGTGAACGGACGAAACGAGTCTGTCGTCTGTTGAACGGCCGACCGACAAACAGTTTTGCAATTTGCCCGTTTTGTGTATTATTTGTGAAATTCAATAAAAAAAATATATTATTTTAAAAAAATTAGCTCGGAAAGCCATGCTGTTTCACAAATCTCTTCTCATTTTCGCATTTGGAATTTGGACTGAGAGAGATTTCTCACGCGTGATGATTCCTATGCAAATCAAACACAAAATTTGGTGTTCATGAGCAACGCAGTCCTTTTTAGATTTTGTATTGGAGCCCAATTCAATTCGTTGGAGGCAATTCAGATATTTAAACGGACCCCATTGTTCTGTGACCAGCTACTCACTCCGTTTTGAAATATAAGATGTTTTAGTTTTGTGAAAAAAATGTATCTAGACTTGTTTTAGTGTGTAGATTCATTCTAAACCTGAGTGAACCTACGTGCTAGAAGAAGTCTAGATACATCAGCTTTACAAAGCTAAAACATCTTATATTTTAAAACGAAGGGAGTATATGTTATCTATTCAAAATATTTATAAAATGTTCTCCGGTTTCTTTCCTACTCGAGATTGTCCTGACAACTGTCTCGACGGAATTTTCTTCACTATGAATGGTATGTCCGTTGGGTACAACATGAATGTGCCATGGCATATTAGGCAGATGTTCAAACAAAGAAAAGTTTCAACACAATTTAATACTACATGTTCAGATAGATCCATGTCGAGACATTCAGAATTAAACACAATCTAATCAAGATTTTCTTGATGTGTTTGTTTTTGCCTTGCCCTCCTGCCCTTATTTGCAGATATTTTTGCTGTGTTTGTTTTTGTCTTGCCCTAGTTAACTCTCTTACTCTTATTTGCAGATCGATCATTCTCCATTGGTTTTTTTTTTAGGAAAACCGCGAGCTTTATTAAACCATTAACACTGTATTATAATCAGCCATGAGACTGTGAAATAAAAACTGAGGACTCTCACCCACCCAAGTCTGCGACGCCTCATTATTGCAAGCAAATTTTGCGCAATTGTGGGCCACATTGTTGGCTGTGCGACGAACCAGACTAATACTAAAAGTTTCAAATGAAGAAACTAGCTCGCGGACATCATCCAGGATTGGCGAGATGATCGAACGATCCTTCCGCCCTTCCTTCCATAGACGGACCAGCTCAGCGCAGTCCACTTCACATACTACCCTACCATAGTTTCTCTCCACTGCAAAGACAGTAGCATCTCGCAACGCCAGGGCCTCAATGGTGAGTGGATCCGAAATGCCTCGATATAGCCTGCACCAAGCGCCCTTGAAACCGGCACTATCGCGGGCTACACCCCCGCTCCCCCCCGATACCGTCTGCCTCTAAGATGGAACCATCAGAGTTGATCTTGACGACTCCCTCCTGAGGTCCTTTCCGGCAGCATTTCGGCTTCGAGTTAACCTGCACCTTTTGGGTCTGTGTCAGCTCCAGGGACAGCAGCGCTTCCCTTATAGACTCCATGGCTAACTGAGGATTGAAACCCACCTCGCCATGAGTCCACCTATTCCTTGAACTCCAAATTGAGTACATGATTGTTACTATCTTCGGCCTATCATCATCCATTATAGACTTCTCACAGAGCACATCTTTCGCCCATGTCACCGGGTGGAGCCTCGGGAGTTTTACATTCAGAACCTCCCTCGCTGCTGTCCAGAACAAGTTGGCATGAGTGCATTCGATCAAAGCATGCTGTAGTGTTTCATTGGTAGCTTTGCATATCCCGCAGGTGCTATCATCCATGACATGGCGCCGGGTAAGGGTCGAAAAATTAGGCATAATGCCTTTTAAAACCCTCCACCAAAAAGTACGCACCTTGGGAACTACCTTCAAACTCCACAACACTTTCCAGATATCCTCCTCAGTTGAAGAGGAGGCACCTTCAGCAGCATCCTCTGAATCCATGATCAGAGATCTATACGCCGACCGAACCGAGTACAAACCAGATTTCTCCTTAGCGGTATCTGTAAGATTGCATCCACATCAGGAGCGAGAAAGATGGAACGAACCTTTTCTTCATCCCACAAGCGCTCCTCAGTAATAAGCTCATTAACCATTAGCACTGGGGTTTCACTCAAGCGACCCAAAGGGCACATAGTACGGGAGCTCGGGATCCACCTGTCCTCCCAAATTGACACCGAGTCACCAGTGCCTATCCTCTTTATGAGGCCCGTTTCCAGGGCACGCCTTCCAGCTAAGATCGCCTTCCATGTTCTTGAAGCCTCCCGAGGCGCCGTCGTTTCCATGAAATCACGGTCAGGAATATAGCGTCCCTTCAACACCTGTGCACACAGGGAATTAGGGGCTCCCAGCTAAGATCATTCTCCATTGGTTTTGCCTCGCCACTATTTGCAAATCGATCATCCTTACTGCTACCCATTGTTTCTATTTTGCCCTTGTTAGTAACCTCTGTCTCGCACTTCTTTCCAGATCCACCGTCTTTGTTGCTACCCTTTGTGTTTGTCTTGCCCTCATCATCCGTACCAACAGCTTCATTACCGACAGCCATCCTGGCAATACCAATTTGAGCTTCAATTTTCTGGAGATCTTGAAATGTACGCTTTTTCTCTTTGCAAACATTTGAAAGTCTTTTCAGGGACTCCAGGATTTCTTGTTTGTCACAATTAGCAATATCTTTTCCGGCATCTTTAAGCAGATCCATTAGCTTTGGTCCCAAACCACCAGCAATCTCTACAAAACAAAACACATTTTATTTATCAAATCATCACTCCAGATCCAATTATTATTGGTAATGCATTGACTATATTAACAAATTTTGTCAGATGTTCAACCTCAGGGAGCCCAATTTCTTCCTTAAACTCAGGAACCAGAAACTTTGCGATCGTGCTTGCACAGGTCACATCATCTTGAACTATGATATCAGAAACATAACAATTGCATTTGGTGCATAAATCCTCGGAAATTTTCTTGAAGATTTTGTCAAGAAGTTTAACATAACCAAGCAAATCTATGATGTCTGCAGTAACCTGAAATGGATAATAAAAAGAAAACAAATAAACCTAATCATATAAAATTCAAGAAGGTACAGCAATCAATATACAAATAAACCATCGAGAAGCTAAGTTCTTGAAAATACCATACATGTACCGACTACAGACTACTTGTGAGTTAGCATGATCGCAGGGCAATACCAACAAATTATAAATACACATAAATTCCACATGGTTGCAGACAAAACTACTTGTTAATGAACAATAACAGGATCTAATTACATTGATGCACGATATTGCATCATTGATAATTGAAAAGAAGGACAATATTGTTGCAGATTTCAGGTAAGGATTACAATTTCTAGTGCACCACCAATTTATGGTTTCATTTCAAGCACAATATGTGCTAATAATGATAGAGAATTTCAACTGTAAACTCTAAAATTCAATAGTCATCAATGGTACCAAAATGTAAGCAGAACCACTATCAATTTACTGAGACGATTTAAAAGGACTGACGCGAAATAACAAATCTTTCAAATCTAGGAATGGTTGCCAATGGTTCTCTGAAGTCTATTTTGTCTATCTTAATGGAATGGAGCACGCCAAAAAGATATTCTGATATGAGGTACATGAGGCAGGCATTTAATCAATGTTTACAGGCATTGAGCATGTCAATTGTTACAGTGCTTTGAATGGCATACCAGTGGAGCAAAAGAACAGCGAAGAAATCAGGCTCACTAATACCTGTGCAATCTGCAACTAAGGTGCAGCAAGACCATGGTATGTGTTGCTATACATTCACAGATTTAGGAAAGTAGTAAACAACTCTTTAAGCGCTCAGATCATATGCTACAGCATAGTCCATGTCAACACTCCAATTCTATGGCACTCAAGTAGAGCTGCGTATCATTGTAGTAATAGTAGAGGACAGACTACTATTTTGTGCGGACGACGGGTAAAATTGGCCTTTAAAACAGATGGGTAGATTTCATTTTATAAGTGCCAGAGCTTTTTAAGCCATAGGCGATTCACTAACTGAACCTATTCCAAATCTGAATTATTATGATATATCAAGAGTATCAGAATTGACAGAATATAGAATAGCATTGCAATAGCAAGGAGAGCAAAATACCTCACTTGTGGGGACATTGATTCCATATGTTTGCAGGTCCTCTAGCAGTTGCTTGCTCAGTGGGAAAAAATAGCTATCAGTAATCTTATTCCTTTCCTCCAATATAAAATGAGGCATGACATAATTTAATCCCCAAATAACCTCTTCCAGAATTTGGCCACCTGTCCAGCATTTGACATCCTGAGAAACTAAGTCAACATTAGAATGCCACATTTGACGTACTCATGACAAAAAGGAAAACTGTTGAGGGAATAAAAACTCACAAGCTTTGATTCGATAACAGCTTTAAGCTGTGTATCTTGAACAACTAATTCCCTTTTAGCATTGCAGAATCTAAGAATGAGCTGTTCCAGTTTGTCACCAGGGCCATCATGACTATTACGGGCAATAGATTTTTCATCAACACTTGCATAACCAATGACAAAGACAAGCTGACATGATGCAAAAAGAACATTCGTCAGGATATTATAGTGGGTGACACATAAAAAATATTAGAGCCCTGCGCAGTTCAATGGAGAAGATAAATGATGATAAATGCAGCATGATCAAAATTATTCTAATCAAAGTAACAACAAGAACAAAGCCTTTTGGAAGTTATGTTTGACCATCAAACGATAGGAAGATGGTACGGCATATCCTGTGATTGGAAGTAAAAGTATTTTAGAGCGTACATCATCCATCCTAGTGATCTAGTCAATTTATCCTACCAAGGTTAGTTTAATTAGATGTTTGATGTTTTAAAAGTAACAGTCTTCTTAGCAATGTTGTAAAGCTGAGTGCCAAGCCTTGCTATGGACGCACACAGTGGCTATACCTACCGAACCTACCCAGTGCTTAGCCAATTTGTCCCATTTAGACCCACCGAAATAGCCAATCAGCCACTGATCTTACCATTACCACTGATGGTACTACTAAGAGCCTGTTTGGTATAGATGACCTAGAAGTGATTCTCTGTGAGACTCTAGGGAGATTCTACGGAGGAATAAGGAACGAAGTTAATCAGGAGAATATCTTAGTTCATTTCAGAGATTCAATTCCATAGAGTGGTTCGTGGAAACGGCCTTTCGGTAGAGGAGCAATTGACTTTGGGAGCTCCACCAAACAGGTCCCAACTTAAATTGCGAAGAGAGATGGAAGCATATGATTTTCCTCGAGAGACATTAAAAAAGAAGAGTTTCCTATGTAACTTGATCCCATACGGGATGAACAAACAAATTAGAAATGCACGAAATTAAAAATATAAGTTGAATTTTCGGAGATGTTGTACTTCGCGTGCATCAAGTAACTCCGAAAAATAAGTCCAGATATCCTGTAAACATGGGGAAAAAACTTATCAGTTTCTGGATTCAATGATCCGTTGCATGACACCAAAAAAAAAGGAAAATAGGTGATTCATCACAAGCATGTTTGGACATACCTTAGGATAATCAAACACATCTTCACGAACATTAAATATAGCAAAACCCGAGGGAGTCTCGAGCAGCACCCTCCTGAACTCCATTCTATTGTTATCTACCGGTTCCCTGCCTGTTTAGTTAAGAACTAAGAAAATTAAAAGCAGCCATGTGATTACTTCACAAAGAAAACTAAAGGAAGCCTGTACTTCGCTTTTTTCATCTCAAACTTACCAAAAGTAACCAACGTCCAAATCCTAAGGGGTTGTTTGGGACTGCTCCGCTCCCGTTTTTCCAGCTCCGCTGCAGCTCGCGTTACCAAACACGCCTAGCTCCGTGACTTCCACTCCGCAAAAAAGGTGGAGCTGGAGGCCAACTCCACATTTTTTCTGGAGCACCTCAAGGGTAGTACAGTTTTTGAAGTTTTGTACTCCCACGTAGAGTTGACGGATAATTTTACCCATATTGCCACACATTAATCACCGGTTCTTGTTCTGCTCGTTAATCTCCGACGGTCTTGCTCTGCCTACGTGACGTCCTTCCATGTCAATATCCTTCCCCTGTCCATCGGACATCACGGTTCTTGCCTGGCCGTTTGGCCCTCTCCCAACCTAGCTGCCTAGTTAGTTGACGTAATCTAGCTAGCATTTTTTTCTATCTTCTTACATTTGTTTTCTATTTTTCTTGGAAAATATCAAATGCAATTTCAATCGAGGGCTAATGGACCATTTGCATGAAATACAACCCATTCTTAGAGCTGGAGCAGAGCGGTGTTGGTGTGCCAAACAGTACCACCTGCTCCACAAACCCTGTGGTGGGGCTGCTCCATGGTGCGTGGAGCGGAGCTGAAAAAATGGGAGCAGAGCAGTCCAATACACCCCCCCTAAGAATGGCCCAAACAAGGCTCCAGCCTCATAGTGCATCAAAAATGCCACCCGCCACCCTTCCTTCATGAGGATACATGTTTTACCAGCTTTGAGCTACAAGGAACAACTATCCTAACTGGTCTTTTTCATTGTCCACAACAAAGATCAAACCCTAAAGACTATTTTAGACTCGAACTCGAACCTAAAACACCAAATAAGAGTTCCAGTCCAAATTAGGGGTGCAAATTGGGTTACCTATTTAGTACAATAAAACGATAACAAAGAGTGCATGAATTTTGCAAAGTTACAAAGAGGGTCGGTGGGCACCCTAAGGTTCTCCAATTTACAGTCCTAGTCCAAAACACTTCTGTAGAAACAAGTACCCCATATTGTTGTTTAACAGATGTGAAAAGAAAGAACAAAACTAAGATGAAACAAAGCCCTAAATTCGTTTTCTACCATGATACATAAATAAATTTTAAAGAGATGTGGGCTATGATTCAACCTGCTGAGAGTTGTATTTCGCCTGCGCATACTAAACCTGAACAAAACAATAATCAACCCTTAATTGATGTATAGAGCATATGGGCGACACGTGCTTACCATACATCAACCCTTTGGTCTTCATTGGAGATCTGAGAAGTGTGGCTTCCATAAGCTTCACGTCCATAATAATCTTGTCTCTCAGCCGACGAGCATACAGGAGGTAATCAAGGTATCCCATTATCTTTTTCAAGTCATGCATAGTAAGGTCATCTTTACGATTAGCTTGAAAAAGTTTAGCCTGATGCAACTTTGATACCAAATCATCAGAAAATGTCTACACAAAACAAAGCAAGTCAAATTCATATATCAATTATCACTGAAGGACAAGTTTATGTGACCATTACATTGTAAAAATCAATAACTGTTAATTAAGATTCGTTAACCTTAGAGAGACAACGTTTTTCCACCAACTGAGGAACAAGTACCCTTGTAAGCATTCACATAGTCCAAGCCATCTTTAATAGTGTCACCAATCCCAACATACTCATCAAATGACCTTGACAATTTCTTTGGAAAACCCTCTAGGTTCATGTCAAGTTAGAACAGGAAACCAAATTTGGTTATGAAAGTTTTGTCAACCTGAAATAGAGAGCAAGAGAAAAAGGCACATCAATTAGAATCATGCTAGCTGTAAGGTAAGATTTATGGAGGAGCTTCAATCTATACAAAATAAAGCTGAAAAATCACAGGGAATGTTAAACTAGAAATACTAGTGTGCGTGACAAACAATAAATTGGCTACTCATTGAAATCCAAACAAAAGAATTACTAATGTTTGGATACATGAAAAACAGTTCGAAAATAATATCTCCATTATTCAGATGTACATTGAATTAGAGAACACTCTGCTTACAAGGAATTATTTTTTTAAACTGGAGGCCTTAGCCCCGCGTTAAATTAATAACGCCAAAACGGCACATACACGATGCTGAAATACAGCTTACAGGCAACGCACACAAGAAGAAAATACATCAATAAACACAACTTGAGAAGCGAGGCCTTCGACCATCCGCGCGGCAAGCTCGAGAGGAAACTTTGTGGGACAAACACGCCACCGGAGAAGATCATGTTATTGTCGACTCCCGACAAGCCATCGATGTCGCGTCGTATGCCTCCACCTCCGAAGCAGATCCCTGTCTTCTCGCCCTGGTTCGAAGGGCGTCAGCAGGCAGAGCAGCTCTCCCTAGAGTGCACTTGGCCACACATGACAAGGTTGCCAAGGGGAAGAACCTCGCACACGAACAACTCTTGGCACGAGCCACCCACACACCTCTCCACCCGCAGCAGCCACCATCAAGACGCAAGCTTCAGGAAGAGGCCACCAGAGAACCCGATGCACAGACATTGCTCGCCCACCTCCACAAAGTCCTAAGGCGACGCCTCCAAGAAGGGAACGGCACCAGAGCGCCGCCGCCAAATCCGAGGGATTTAGGTTTTCACTCGAGAGCTAAGGGGAGGGGAGGGGTGGGGATGGACCTCAACATCGCCTCCAATGAGGGCAACAGCGTCGGAGCGCCGTTGATGCCGTGACCACCGTCGATGGTCAGAAGTTTCCCCTGGCCCTAGGCCCACACCCCAACCTCCAACACGCACCAGATCCGGAGAGGACGGAGACCATGGCCATCAGGAGTCAAACAACCAGGAAGTAGCAGCAGGCATGGCTTCGACAGAGGAGGCCGACAAAGCCCCCGCTTCTCGACCCCAAGCCAAATCCCCCTCACTGCCCCTGCGGCTGAGGAGGAAGGCCAACAACATCAGTGCACGTACCCAGCCGTCAGGACAACGCCGCCCACACCAGAAGAGGCCGCCGCCTCCAGATCCAATCTCCCGCATTTCCCCCGGCGGCCAGAACCGTGGAATCGTCGATGGCGAGCAGGCCCCGTCCAGCACCAGGGAATCCCTCCCTTCCACAGCACCGGGTCCGGGAGGTCGGATCCCCGTCGCCCCCATCACTGGCGCCGCACTCTTATGCCGGCGGGCCTCCAGGGGCGACGGGGAGGGAGGGGAAAGGAAGGGGGGAGGTGGCGGCGGCGCTAGGGTTAGGACCCCTCGGTCGCCAGGAGGGGGCGACACGAGTGGGAGAGCGGTCTCTCCGAAGATTCGATGCAGCCACCTTATTAGGAATTATGAAAGGAAGAAAGGCATCGACAGTCCAAACAATAATTTGGTCATGGGCAAATGCATCAATAACTTCAAAATTGAAGGGACAAAAGGCACACAGTATACTTAATAATGACTTGAATGGAAAAATTTGTGATACATTCAATATAATGGTAGAAGAACATTTCCAACATACACTCTAAGCAAAAAAAAAGAATTACATACACAAATAGTTGAGTAAGGGTCTACTAATAAGAGAAAATATGATGTAAAATAACAGCACATCAAGCTAGGGGGAATGCATGGCACGAATAATAGGTTAAATAATAATAGATGCTATAAATAAATACTTGAAATAGCAGCAGCAAGAGCATAATTACCATTTTTGGCGTTGGCGGGATATTGACTACATAATATTGTAAGGCCTCTTGCAATCCCTTGCTCACTGGAAGACAATATTCCTGTGTTATATTGCGCTCTTCTTCATGTATAAATGCATGCAAAACATTTTTTATCCCCCGTATCACCTCACCAACATCATATCCATCACATCTGCAAGTGATACGCTGAAAGACATTTTAATCATTAGCAATACATACTGTATTAGGGTTTGTAATGATTATCACATAAATCTAAAATTAAAGGCAACATATACTGACAGTCTTTTTCTCAATAGAAGCTTTAAGTTTCTTATCTTGAACGATTAATGTCTCTCCGGTACTGCAGAATTTCTTAATAAGTTGCATCAGGTCCTTTCCAGGACCAGCATCACCATTCCGAGCAGCAGATTTGTTATCAACTTCTTTAAAGCCTAAGGCAAAAAGAGCCTGACAAGGTTTAAGAAGAAAGTAAGATCTTGAATCATTAACAGAGTACACGCCTAGAGCAACCATAAAAAAAATCCTACCAAAGGATATGATTGTGCCATGAACCATGTGGTAGTACACTAACAAACATCAATAGTACGTTCATCTTTATTACTCTATTTGATGCAAATGTTATGAAATATTTAATGATGGTGTGGTAGTAAAGAACTAACAAACATCACTAATATGTCCAACTTTTATTTCTCAATAAGATCCAAATGTTATGAAATATTTAGTTATGGATTTATCATTTAGAAAGAGGCCAACATAACTACGTCTCAAGAGACCTTAATAGAAGAGTAAACCGCATCAGCGGTCCTAATTCTTTTCGCGTGTCTTCAGTTTGGTCCTAGTTCTTTCAAAATGCATATCTAGGTCCTAAATCTTTCGCAAGTGATCCACGCGAGGTCCTAAATCGGTTTGACCCATGTTGACCGGTGCCACATCAAAAGTAAGGCCCACGTGGTGTACCAGCCACCCAGTATATTTGCAAATATACCCCTGAGGTTGTATCTCTTCCACGGTGGTGGGGCGCCACTGACCGCGTCGGGCTGAAAGAACACTCTGGTGTATTGGCTCTCAGACGGTAATACACCATCTTCACTGTTATGAGAACGTCAGACCATTGCCGCGCTGTGTGAGCTCTGGGATGCGGTGGAACAGTGCAAACGGGGTAGTGAGGCTCGTTGTTGTGCTCTCGGGTGCGATGGACGCCCTGTTCACGGTCCTAGCCTGCACGTGCAACTTGGGGCAGGACGGCATGAGCCCGCCGAACTGACGCTTGACGTCATTTGCGCGCTCTAGCTTCCGGCGTTGTGCCTCGCGCGAGTCGTCGGCAGGGACGACATGGCACTCGTGGACGCGCTGCAACTGACACCGATGCCGCTTCCAGGGCGTGCGAAGGCAGTGCTCCCGACGAACGGTGACGGCGTGCATGGCACCGAGAAGGACGACATCGCTCCCGGAGTAGGTGTCCGTTGAGGCTGTGCAGCTTCTCCGCGGAGACGACACGAGAGCATCGACCTCCGCGCCGGCTACCAAGTTGGCACTGCGTCTCCTCGCTGGTGCAACCACGTACGGCCGGAACCGGGTGAAGGCAGTGGAGGTCGGCACGGTGATGGCGCTGGTAGACGATTCTGCTCATCATCGAGGCGGTGGCGCGTGTGGTGCGAGCTGGCGCTTTGCACGCTGGACTGATGTGCGGGAGCACGCAGGGTTGGAGGGGCACGCTGCTCTGGTGGCGCATGGCGATGTGGGGGAGAGGGGATTTGAAGAAGAAGAAATACAACCTCAGGGGTCTATTCGCAAATATGCAAGGTTGCGGGTACGCCACGTGGACCTTACTTTTGATATGGCACCGGTCAACATGGGTCAAACCAATTTAGGACCTCGAATGAATCACTTGCGAAAAATTTAGGACCTAGATATGCATTTTGAAAGAATTAGGATTAAACTAAAGGCACGCGAAAAGAATTAGGACAGCTGATGCGGTTTACTCTTAATAGAATACAAGTATGCCCATCCAGGATCTTGTTTTACCCCAGCTTGTGTGGAATAATATACTATTCAGTAGCTGTAATGTACCTGAATTGCGTGTTCTGGATCCGAGAAGTGCACCCAGATATTCTGTAAAAAAGACAGAAGAACAATTAATTGGCGTGTAGGCTTACAAAATAGTTGCATGGCCAAAAGCAAGAAAGGAACGAAACCGGATAATTCATCACAAGACAACATATTACCTTGTCCTGTCCGAAAGCAAAATGGCGTGTAGGCTTACAAAATAGTTGCCGGGCCAAAAACGAGAAACGAACGAAACCGGATAGTTCATCACATGACAACATATTACCTTGTCTTGTTCGAAAGCAAAATGCTTCACAATGAAGAGTGCGAAACCAGTGGGCGTCTCAAGCAGCACCTTCCTTCCCTTCAAATGTTTGGTATACACAATATCAAGCATTTTCCTGGTAGAGCAAATCAAGACTCAAGATTGTTGAAGTGTATAAGTGGATTGCACTAGCCCTTTCCATCAGTTCAGACTTTTGGTTGCGTTGGCTAGTGCATGAAGTTTAACATGGTATCAGAGCCTAAGGTCTCGAGTTTGAGTCCTGACTTTCGCAATTTATCATAAAATTGCTGTTGACCCTTCTATGTCCACATATAGGCCTCTTGAGTCATACGTGAGTTTCACGCGTCGTCGCTCTCTTCCGGTTGCACGTGCTGACTTCTCCCCGTCACACGTGAGAGAGGGTGTTGAAGTGTATAAATGGATTGCACTAGCCCTTTTCATCAGTTCGGACTTTTGGTTGCGTTGGCTAGTGCATGAAGCTTAACAAAGATTAATGGATAATGCGGGTAAGGAACATGGGCTGTCTAGCAATCATTCAAATGTATTCAGCTCTAACTTTTTTCTTCCCAAACTAA
Organism: Avena sativa; assembly: GCA_916181665.1. Taxonomy (NCBI): domain Eukaryota; kingdom Viridiplantae; phylum Streptophyta; class Magnoliopsida; order Poales; family Poaceae; genus Avena; species Avena sativa. The sequence continues at coordinate 277,862,378 of OV702280.1, forward strand.
TAAACATACGGATCAAATCGAATGCAGAAACAGCTTTGCAAAAGTAACCCTCCAACCAATAGCACGACCCATCATCATTCCTCTACATTCTACAATGACCCCTCATACACTAGAGGGGCACTATTCCTTGAAGCAATCAGTCTGAGCCAGATCTACCATTTTTAGATCAGTGGCCATATGCCTATATATCTAAAAGGTTTTATGTTATCTACCATCAAATTTCAATTGGGTGTTCTAGAATATCTCATTGAATCCTTCCCGAGCCGATAGATGATTTAGGCTCTGTTTGGCACAGCTGAAACTTACGAAGAAGCCAGCCTATTTCTTGGCTGCCCTGAGAAGCTGCTGCCCAGAGAAGCACCTGGTAAAATAAGCTGGATGTTTGGCACAGGTCGACAATGAAAACAGTTTGGAGTTAGAATAGATCCAATTCCACAACTATCACAGAGAATACAATCTATACAATATCAAGGAGGGCAATCTGACGAATTCATTCTGCCGCGGGACGAACAAATCCCCTACCTACAAAGCGCAGTACTCCCTCCGTCCGCAAATAAGTATATATCTAGCTTTTGCCTAAGTCAAACATAACCAAATTTGACCAACTTTATAAAAAAATATAGAAACATATATTACATCAAATTGGCATATTATGAAACTAGATTTAAAAATAAATCTAATGGTAACAATTTCATAAATGTTGGTATGTTGTCCTAAAAAGTTAGTCAAATTTTACTATGTTTGACTTAGGATAAGGCTAAAAGTACACTTATTTATAGACGGAGGGAGTAACTCACAAACCATGAACTTCAATGACCCCAAACTAAACCAAAACCCTAACCTAAACCAGATTGAGGAACACGTGATGGGGGATTGAAGACAAGAAAGTGCGGACTGGAAGAAAAAAAGAAGACCAGGCAACTACCAGCGTGGAGATCGCTGCCGATGGCAGCATAGCTTGGTTTTTAATTACCTAGACTAGAGGCGGTGGCGTCTCGGTTCAGTCTAGCAGTTTCTCCTCCATGAATATTTATTGGGTTGCAATGATGCATGCAGCGGTTTCATTAGCGAGGAGACGTTTAGATCGCGGTGGGAGTATTTGAGAGGAGGCGGTAAGTTGCGGCGGCGGATGAACAAATGCCAGCGAGTCGTGAGATGGGTCTGTAAGCCCAAGAAGGGAAGAGTCCAGACCACGTGGCTTGGCAAGCCCATATAAGAATTGCCTTCGTGCTGACGGAACAGGAAGAGGAGCCACACCAAGCACGAACGTACGGGGTGGAATAATAGCGATGCCGACGTGGCAGCCGGAAAATTAGGGTAGTGGGACTACTATTTAGGGTCTGTTTGGTTTAGCTTTTTCAACCTGCATTTGTTGTTGAAAATCCAAACGTCAACTAAACGGTTTTAATTCCACGGCAGATTCTAGGAAGCGGCCCGATTTCTCTAGTGTAATTTGAAAATCCAAACGTCAACCAAACGTCAACCTGCATTTTTCAACCTGCATTTGTTGTTGACACCTGCTTTCGCTGTGTTATGAACCAACTTCTGTGCATAATTACCCACGCTGCCACTTATAAGTCATACCGATTCGATCTAATTTTTCCATCTGGTGAAATACAATACGTCATCTCTCGTAGAACCTAACGATGGGAAAAAGAGCCCAGACCGCTAGCTTTGGCACCGCACCGCTTCTCCGGCCGGCCGTCCACGCTCCGACAGTTCGGCCGCCATCAGCTGCTCTGACCATGTTTCCGTTCTTTGACTCGTCCCGCGCTGCTACCTCCATTGATCGAACTTGCACCGCCGGCCGGAGCGATAGCTGCGCCACTTGCGTCGTCTCCTCCCCAGGCAAATAGCTCCTGTGAGACGTTTTTCTTTGAAATGGACCGAAACACAACGTTGTTTGAAAGAATCACTACGGTACGACACTTTTCGCGGGAAAAATAGCCCCCGTGCGACCCAGGCCTTAAGAGCTATTAGAAGTTTTGATTATGTGAGCTGAGCGGGACCCACAACTTATCCACCTCAGCGCCGATGCACCTTGCCGTGGGACCCACAACTCGCCTAGCTCAGCTTCAGATCTCTCACCCCCGCTCGCCCGTTCCTGCCCGCCGCCGCCGCCCGACCTCCTGTCGCCCCCATTTTCTCGGGTCTTCTTCTCCGGTGACGACGCGCGACTACGGTTGTCTGACGGTTTATGTCGACCTCTAGTTTAGCTTCCCGCCCCTCATGGCCTAAGTACGAGGCAGTGCCCATGACAAGATGTCATGACTGCCCACGCGCCGCGCCATTGAAGCGATTGGTCGCAATCAAGGAGGACAATGGGAAATTTGGGCGAGAATTTGTGAAGTGCGAGAGCAAGGCCGAGCCGGGAATGGTTAGATCTGAGTTATCCATTGGTTAATTTTCTGTAATTTGTGCCGTTTTTGCGATTTTTCCACCGATTTGGGAATTAGGGTTCCTGTGTTCTTTTTCAGAATCTGAAGAAATGTAACCATTTTGAGTGGATTGATGAATACGTTGAGGGGCTTCAAGGAGAGGGAATCATTGATTTGAGGGGGGACGCAACCCGAGAGATCAATCAACCGCCGGCGGTGGAGAAATTTGCCACATGAGATGGGGAACTGATTGGGGAACCGAAGAAACTGAACAAACACCTAAGACAGATTGTTGGTTTGAAGAAGCATGTAGCTGTGATCAACACATCATTTTATTTTTGTGTAATTTCTCTAGGAATTGTTTACCTTCAATTGATTAGTCGTTAGAACGTGCTTTTAGATCAACTGGTTATGTTTGTGTTTGAATGTATGCTCAATAAGATGCATGACTCGGGCGCTGGCTTTTCCCTGGAATGGATCAAATGTGGCATCAGCCAAAATTTTAGTTTCTTCAGTATTTTTTTGAGAGAACATTGCTGCAATCAGTTGCAAGTCTAAAGCGCCGCAGGAGGAGATCAGCAGCAATCGATAGCTCCTCCCTGCAATCTAGGGCGATTCACGTCTCCGGCTCTGTCATTCCCTTAATCACCACTCATATGTTGCTCCTCGGAATAAACCATCTGCTGCTGTGCCGATTGCCTCATTACACCACTCCGCTGCTGTGCCAATTGCTGTGCCGATTGCCTCATTACACCACTCAGACTCTCCCGTTCTTGTCCAGGTGCTATGCCCAGATCAGAGATGAACCGCTCAATGAAGAAATATGTTGAGGAAGAAAAAAAGTAATTATTGCCCTTGGCCCATTGAGAAAGAAAGGCCACCTAAGATGGTGAAGCTTGTGACAAAAGATCGGGTTGTCAGTTGGGCCGTAGACATGTGTGTCCGGTTTTCTATTCCCCCAATTTATTTGAGATTTTTTGTAAACATTTTATCTAGTGATCAATAAAGCTTCGGTTGTTTGAGGTCAAAAGAAGGAAACGAATCCCTCTCAAATTTGGCTAAAGTTTATGTTTTTTTGATGTTTTACACGAAAGGAACTTGCACCTTTTATGGTTGAAAAATATAAATGACAACTAATTTTTGTCTTGTGTACAACATTACCTCCATTTGAAGAAACAAGAAGCGTAATTAAGTCAATCGACATTGTCCTATAACTTGAGAGATAGTATGGACAAAAATACATTGTCATATAACTTTGAGCTTAAATAACCTCATTTTCCTAGTAGTTATTCACGGGCAAGCACTCTTTTTTAAAATTGTTATTCTTGTGTTAAATAAAATGAGTTGTCTCAATCATTGCATCAACTAGCTAAGTTAGTTTGCACGAACTATAACCACATAGATAAAAATAACATTATAGTAGCATTACATAAACCCATCCACTGATGGGCACACGATACAAACGCACACAACTTATATAATAAAAACTATTTTATAACTAGAAAAACATAAAAACAACAAGGCATCTTCCCGGGCGCCGCATCTTCCCTCCTTGGCTCCTCCTTGCGGGGTAGGGCTCGCCCCTCACTCGTCGTCGTCCTCCGGCATGCGGTAGGGGAGGGTGTGCATGTTGCCCGGGGAGGGGAAGATGGCATGGAAGTCGGTGAAGATGTTGTAGGTTTTGAATGTGATGAATTCGCATCCACACTAGAAAACCTGCCCGAGGAGCGCGAACGCGTCGAAGGGGTTGGTGAAGTGCATGTACAGGCCGATCTCCAAGTTGGTGTTGCCGTCGTAGTACCTCTCCAGCCTGAACATGCGTGGCGAGCCCCTAGGGACGTGGCGGTAGAGAAATGCGCTAGTTCCGTCGGCCCCCTCCACCTCGAGATCGCCCACACATGCAGTTCATTCTCGACGATGACACCGCCGTACTGCCGCTCGGGCGTGGTGGGTGGGCGACGGAAGGTGGGGCCGTTGAATTGCATGGTTGCGACTAACGGTTGACAGCTGAAGAAGATGCGATGGCTGATACGCCCAATTTGCATCACCTTTCTGTATCATAATCTACCTCTATTCATTGATATTTGTCTTATTATGAGGTATTACTTATGTCTTTTCCACTGTTTATGCATATCGGATGATTCTTGGAGGATGGACTGCCGGAGTCTGGATTCTGATGGAAAAGAGGGCGTTTTGATGCAATTTCGCGAAGATCAGAAAAATACCAGAAAAATATGGGAAAATATTATTTTTTCAGAAGATTAAGGAAGCCAGAAGGAGGAGCAAAGAAGGGCCGCAGGGGGCCCACACCCCCTAGGCGCGGGCCCACCCTAGGCCGCGCCTAGGGCAGGTGTGGCCCACCTTCCCGGCTCCTGACTCCGCCCTTTCGCCTATATCTTCCCTACGGAACCCTAAGGCTAGGGGCGTGACCACAGATAGATTTCCGCCGCCTCTGGGGGGCGGAAAACACCGAGAGAGGAAGATCTCTCCGAAAGCCAGATTTTTGCCGGGGGAATTCCTTCCCGGAGAGGGGAGATCGTCGCCATCAACACCATCGTCAAGCTAGGATTCATCAGGATCATCATCATCATCATCCACACCATCATATCCACCAGCACCATCATCACCTCTCCGTCCCGCTGTAACAATTGTGTTGGATATTGCTTTAGTTCTTACGGGAAACTTTCTCGGTGTTAATTACTATTGTAGTTGATGCTTGTGAGTGGAACCATTGGATTATTGTTTATGTTCATATTGTTATCCATTATCATATCATATTTGATCTTGATCCATATGATGTCTTGTGAGTAGTTCGTTTAGTTCTTGAGGACATGGGAGAAGTCATGTTGTTATTAGTGGATTTGTGTTGAGTTATTATTCAATGGTTAGTATTTAAGTTGTGGTGCTATTCTTCTAGTGGTGTCATGTGAACGTCGACTACATGATACTTCACCATTTATGGGCCTAGGGGAATGCATTGTGTATTTGGCTACTAATTGTGGGGCCGGAGTGACAGAAACCTGAACCCCCGTTAGGACACCTTTGCACAAGGGAGTGTAGGATCTCAGAGTTTAAGGTTGTGGTTAGATTTATATCTTAATTACTTTCCTGTAGTTACGGATGTTTGCAGGGGGTTTAATCACAAGTATGTATTAGTCCATGTACGGTCGATACATTAGCACAGGTTCACCCACACAACACTTACAACACCAAAGAAGAGTACTCAACTATTTGAAGCGAAAGCACTTGACAGAATTCCCATGTGTCCTCGAGAACATTTGGTACTTATAAGTATTTCCACCGGCTTGTCCTTTGCTAAGAAAGGATTGGGCCACTTGCCGCGTTTGTTCTTTATTACTTGTACTTCATTTTGTTGCCTTATCAGAAAACCACTAAAAATCCGTTTGCTAAGTATTTGCAGAGAGTTCCTGCTCCATACCACTGTTCAACATCTTCTGCTCCTCGTTGGGATCGACACTCCTATTTATCAAAAGTACTACGATACACCATTGCTAGGGTAGTAGATGAACCACCACCTGTTGAGATAGATCCTGTTAAGATACCTACAAGTATAGTTGATCGTGTTATGGATAATTATTATTTAGGGGATGGAACTGTCCATCCTGGTGATCACTTGCTTTTTATCCATGAATTATGCGGGTTGTTTAAGTGTGCATGTATCACAACTTAACAAGTGAAGAAGAAGTTACTCTCCATATCCTTGAATGGGAGAGCTGAAGAATGGTATAAGCTGCTGAAGAATGGACAATCTATGGAATGGGAGGAGATGGCATCTCTCTTTTATTTTAAATTTTATCCTTCAAGTGAGATTCATAAGGATAGGAACCAAATATATAACTTTTGGCCTCGTGATGGAGAGAGTACAGCCCAAGCTTGGGGGAGATTGAAGTTACTAATGCTTAAATGTCCTATTCATGAACTCCCTAACAATATTATTATCAATAACTTTTATGCTAGGCTCTCTCTTCATGATAAAGATATACTAGATGCTTCTTGTGTTGGATCATTCACACGTATGAAGGAAGAATCTAAATGGGATCAACTAGACCGTATTCAAGAAAACACTGAAGCTTGGGAGAATGACAAAGAAAGGAAGTCAGGTATAAACTATGATTATGAATGCATTAAATCTTTTATGGGAACCGATGCTTCCGTGATATTAGCAATGAGTTTGGTCTTGATCCTCAAGTTCTTGCAAAATGTTTTAATGCCTTTGCCTCTTATATTGAAATTCCCAAGAAAGAGTGGGACAAGTACCATGCTCCTTATAAAGACATTATCACCCATGTTCCTGCTAGCATAGGTTTGTACTGTTAACCCTATTTTGCATGAACCTTATGTGGAGAAAATCCCTTTACCTGCTAAGGTAAGGGAACATTCCATCATAGCCAATGTGGTTAGCAAAAGTACAAAGAAAACTGTGGAGCCTGATGAGCTCATTGATATTGATCCTGTGGTAGCTATTGTGAAAGATCTTGTCACTAGAAATATAGAGGATGAGCATATTGTCTTCTGTGAAGACGCTACTAATATTGTTTTTCATCCAAAAAAGGATAGAAAAGCTAGTGTCCATGTGCTTTCTGTTAGAATTGGTAATCATATCTATTATCGTTTATGTGATATTGGTGCTAGTTCCAGTGCTATTCCTTATGAGCTTTACAGGGAAATTATGCATGAAATTGGTCCTTGTGAGCTTGAAGACATTGATGTGGCTATTCATCTTTCCAATAGAGAGCAAGTTTGTCCCATTGGCATTGTAAGAGATGTGGAGGTCCTTTGTGGTAAGATTAAAAATATCCTGCTGATTTTCTAGTACTTGGTAAAGAAGCTAGTAAAACCTATCCTATTGTCTTTGGTAGACCCTTCCTGAATACTTGTGGGGCTCTTATAGGTTGTAGGAAGGAAAAAGTTTTGACTAAGTTTGATGGAAAGTTTTATGATTTTATTTTTTCCAAATTTGCAAAAACTCCTTATGAAAATGAACTGCCTAATGATGATTTCAGGGTTAAACAACTTTCTGCTATTTCTCTTGCTCCTAACAATGCCTTGCAGCAGTTTATGAAAGATCATGAAAGTGATGTCTTCATGAAGGAAAGAAATGAGATTGACGAGGTTTTCCTTCGTCAGCCGGAGTTACTTAAGCATAATCTACCTGTGGAAGATTTGGGTACCACACTAACACCTAAAGAGGACCCTGTTTTCGAATAAAAACCTTTACCTGATGATCTTAAATATGCTTATCTTGACAATAAGAAAGTGTATCCTATTATTATTAGCTCTAAACTTTTAGGAAAGAAAGAAGAAAGGTTATTGGAAGTATTGAAGAAACACCGAGGAGCTATGGGTTATACTCTTCATGATTTAAAAGGAATTTCTCCTACTATATGTCAGCATGCTATCAATACTGAGCCTTATGCAAAACCATTTGTTGAGCACCAACGCTGTCTAAATCCTAAGATGAAGGATGTGGTAAGAAATGAGGTATTAAAACTCCTCGATGCTGGTATTATTTATCTTATTACTGATAGTCAATGGGTTAGCCCTGTTCATTGTGTTCCCAAGAAAGGGGGAATAACTGTTGTGCCTAATGAAGATAATGAGCTTATACCCCAAAGAGTAGTGGTTGGGTATAGAATATGCATTGATTTTAAAAAGATTAATAAAGTTACTAAGAAAGATCATTATCCTTTGCCCTTTATTGATGGTTGTCCAGAGAGACTCACTTTTGCTTTCTTGATGGTTATTCTGGGTTTTCTCAAATTGCTGTGAAAACACAAGACCAAGAGAAAACTACTTTCACCTGTCCTTATGGTACTTATGCTTATAGGCGTATGCCTTTTTGGGTTATGTAATGCCCCTGCTACCTTTCAGAGATATATGTCTGCTATCTTTCATAGTTTTTGTGAAGAAATTGTGGAGGTTTTCATGGACGATTTTTCCGTCTATGGAACTTTTTTTGATAACTATTTGCATAACATTGATAAAGTTTTGCAGAGATGTGAAGAAACCAACCTTGTTCTTAATTGGGAGAAATGCCATTTCATGGTTAATGAAGGGATTGTTCTTGGACAAAAAATCTCTGAAAGAGGCATTGAAGTTGACAGAGCCAAAATTGAAGCAATTGAGAAGATTCCTTGTCCTAGAGATATCAAAGGTATTCGTAGTATCCTTGGTCATGCTGGTTTCTATAGGAGGTTTATTAAAGATTTCTCCAAAATTTCAAAGCCCCTTACTAATCTTCTTCAAAAAGATGTACCTTTTGTTTTTTATAATGATTGTAAGGAAGCTTTTGAAACTTTGAAGAAAGATTTGACAACTGCTCCTATTGTCCAACCACCTGATTGGAGTTTACCTTTTGAAATTATGTGCGATGCTAGTGATTTTGCTGTGGGTGCTGTCCTTGGACAACGTGTTGATAAGAAGTTGAGTGTTATTCATTATGCTAGCAATACTCTAGATGCTGCTCAAAAGAATTATGCTACTATTGAAAAAGAGTTCCTAGCTGTAATCTTTGCTTGTGATAAGTTTAGACCTTATATTGTTGATTCAAAGGTTACCTTATGACAAAGAAGGACGCTAAGCCTAGACTTATCAGGTGGGTTTTGCTTTTACAAGAGTTTGATCTGCATATTGTAGATAGGAAAGGTGCTGAAAATCCTGTTGCTGACAACTATCTCGTTTGGAAAACATTTATTTTGACCCATTGCCTGTTAATGATAGATTTCCAAATGAGCAGTTGGCTGCAATAAGGGTAAGTCCGCATGAGAATCCTTGGTACGCTGATTATGCTAACTTTATTGTTTCCAAGTATTTGCCTCCAATGTTTATAGCTCAGCAGAGAAGGAAATTCTTTTATGATCTAAGGCATTACTTTTGGGATGACCCACACTTATATAAAGAAGGAGTAGATGGCATTATGCGAAGATGTGTTCCAGAATTTGAACAACAAGAGATATTGAGAAAATGTCATGGCAGTGCTTATGGAGGACATCATGCGCGGGATAGGACTGCACAAAAGGTTTTACAATCTGGATTTTATTGGCCTACCCTTTTCAAAGATGCAAGGAAGTTTGTCTTATCATGTGATGAATGTCAACGAGTAGGTAACATTTCTAGACGCAATGAAATGCCTATGAATTATTCTCTTGTCATTGAAACTTTTGATTGTTGGGGATTCGACTTTATGGGACCTTTTCCCCCTTCAAAAGGGTACACTCATATTCTTGTTGCTGTCGACTATGTTACAAAGTGGGTAGAAGCCATACCCACAAATAGTGCTGACGGTAATACTTCTTTGAAAATGCTTAAGGATGTCATTTTTCCTAGGTTCGGTGTGCCCAGATATCTCATGACTGATGGAGGCTCTCATTTTATTCATGGGGGGTTTTAGAAAAACTCTCGCTAAGTACGATGTAAACCATAGAATTGCTTCAGCTTATCACCCCCAAACCAGTGGGCAAGTAGAACTTTCCAATAGGGAAATTAAATCTATCTTGCAGAAGATTGTCAATAGATCTAGGAAAAATTGGGCTAAAAAGTTGAATGAAATCCTATGGGGATGACTCCTTAAAAAATGGTCTATTGGAAAGCTTGCCACCTGCCTTTAGAATTAGAAAACAAAGCTTATTGGGCAGTGAAAGAGTTGAATAGATATTTTAAACTTGCTGGTGAGAAAAGATTGCTCGACTTAAGTAATCTAGATGAGTGGAGAGGTGAAGCTTATGAAAATGCTAGGATTTTTAAGGAAAAAGTAAAAAGATGGCATGATAGGAGAATTCTCAAAAGGGAGTTCCATGTTGGTGAGAAAGTTCTTTTGTATAGGTCTCGTCTCAGATTTTTTGCAGGGAAACTACTCTCAAAATGGGAAGGACCTTTTGTTATCAAGGAAGTATACCGTTCAGGTGCCATCAAAATTTCTTCTCTGAAGGATGACACAACACATGTGGTTAATGGTCAAAGACTAAAACATTATATTTCTGGATATTCTTATAATGAAGATGTGGATGTTATTCGAATGGTGACTCCAGAAGAATTTATCAGAAGCAAACACCAGAAACTGTAGAGTCTATCATCGAATAGGTAAAAGTGGTGAAAACAGAAGGTTCGTGAAACCCCAATCTTTTTATATTTTTGATATTTTTAATACATAAGGGAAGTTACGAGACGGAACAAAAGAGGAAAAGGAGTCCGGGGTGGACAAACCCACCCCAGGCGCGGGCCCAGCCTGGCCGCACCTGAGGGGGGTGTGCCACCCTCGAACTCCGTCTCCTTCTCGTTTCCGTGTCAAAACCTTCCTTATGCATTGAAACTTTGCAATATATACCCCCCGGATCCCCCGAGGTTCGTGCATCGTGTTCTCGTCATGTTTCCGTTTCGATCTGTTTCTGTCAGGAAAACTTCTCAAGTTTAGAGCACCATGGTCTCCGCCAACGACAAAGGCAAGAAGCCCGAGGAAGATGTTCCTGACAAACCCAAGGAGGAGGAGATTTTGGTAGGTTATGAAGGAGACATGGAGGAGGACAAGCAACATGACACCCACGCTACCGTCGCAAGCATTGGAGTGGTGGCAAAACCTATCAAGATCAAGAGGACAACACAGATGTCTACAGGAGGGAAATCTCGATGTCATGCCCTCTCTCCACAGTCACCTCCTCCATGTACCAAGAAACCCTTCAACACTCTTATACATGAGCGTTAGTATCAATATGTGCCCAAAGGGAACTTGCCCTCGATGTGGGACATGCCTTGTTCTAACCATGCAGGGGAGGAGTACACTAAGAAGGAAGAGTGGGGAAAGAATAATAAGGACTGGAACTCTCAGTCCGATATGATCATGAACCGCATTGAGCAAAACTCGGAATTGATTCATACTCTAACCTTTGAGATTGAGGAGTTAAGGAAACTTATTGAGGATCTTATCAAGAGAACACCACCACCACTGAAGGAGTGATTCATCATCAGGTTTGGATCCCCTTGGCTTGTTCGAAGCTTGGGGGAGTGCCGCGATATCACCACCATTATCTTTTATCTTTTACCATTTTAGTGGATTCGTATCTTTGGTAGAGAGGTTATCTTATAGTTTGGTTTTCATGTGGAAGTATCTCTCCTTTAGTTGGTTATCTATGTATCCCTTGGTGTGAGTGCCTTTGTTGGAATATTAATGAGAAGTTTCATCTTTTACTTTTTGCACTTCTTATTTTAGTTTTGCAATCTCTATTATATGATGGATCTTGTTGATCAGTATTGGCACCACTTTGGGATCATCAAGTGGATCTAAATTGTTTTTGGCAAACAAGGTTCTGGTCAGTAGCAATACTCTTTGAGGTTTGAAAGAAAAAGAGAAAAGATTACAGGTATTTTGTATCATTTACTTTATTTCTTGTTGGCTCATAAGCTTAGTATTCTTTATTTAAGATCTTTTGTGTCTTCAAGGATTATTGCATGTTTGGCTTTATTACTTGTATGTTTGCTTATTTCTTTCAAATCTCTTGCTTGCTAACCAGCCTTGCTAGCCAAAAACCCGTTTTGAGAAGTCATACTTCTCATATTGCCAAACCCTTTGAACCAAAACCTTTGCCATTTGTGTCCACCATATCTACCTAGTAGCTTTTGCTATTCCAAGCAAATTCTCAAGCTTCATCTACCTTTAGAATTAAAAAGTATTTTGTTATGTGAAAACTAGTTAGTAAAGCTCTCACGAACTTGATGGCACACTTTATTTTCTTGCCCCTAATAGACTTGAACCATTGTGCCGTAGAAGTTGTATATGCTTGCATCTATACGTTGGAATTAGCAGAACCGTGCCATCACGGGTTACGTTTTCAACATTGCACTTATACTCTGTACACAGTTGATATCGTGCTCTTTTGTCTATGGATGTCAACAGTGTGAAATAAAGAGGGAACTTGTAAGTCCATGGAGTTTGTATTTTGTGTTAGAGAAACGCCTGGGCCGCTAGCCTAAGCCATGCCTAATCATGGTGGAAACTTGCAGCATCACCATAGTGAGCTATCTGTGAAGCATCCTCAATAAAAAGCTATACACATAGTAAATAAAAAGATCACTGAGATGCTCACTGTCTGCTTGCCTTGTCATTTTGGTTATGGGATAGCTTCTGTACCATGTGTAAGGGGTACCCTGTTGGCGGTTCTCTATGATACGCATGTACTTATAATGACAAGAACTTACCGGTGACCAAAGTTGAGTAGCATGAGGAGTGACCCTCATATTCAAGGGACATGAGATTGACAACTTATATTTCATCAAGCATATACTCCATCTTTGTGCACTTTAACCTTAATCATCTCAAGATGCCTATGATAGGGGCAATGAGGGATCAAAGCTAGTAAGTACCATAATCTTTTGGAAGCTCTTTATGACTTGTAATCCCTGCTACCCTCTATGAAGGGACCTTTCTCCTATTTACCAAGTTGAGTCAGTAAACCTACCTCCTCTCTATCTCCAGCAAGCATTTGAGTTGTTGTGTTTCAAGCATTCATATGGTGATTTATTCAATCATGTTCTTTATCTTCCTTGTTTTCACAAGACTCTTATCTATTGAGTATTACTTTGAAAGCCTTCATTGAAAAACCTTTTGGCAGAGAGTGCTCTTATTGAAAAACTTCTACAAAAAGCTTTTTGTGAAACTGTTTGCCAGGTGTTCTCTGACCAAGAACAAGTTTGCCAATTACAATTATGATTTATCTTAATGCATCTCTATTGTGACTGCTATACTTGGTTGCAAGCTAATTTATATAATGGTGAGTTTCTTTCTTATATAAGTTGTGTAATGGTAAGTGTGATGCTTCTTGTTTGTATTATTTTATCGACACTTCACTCCATAAACCTGTGGACATGTTTACTGAGCTCAGTTTTCGCTTGGGGACAAGCAAAGGTCTATGCTTGGGGGAGTTGATACGCCCAATTTGCATCACCTTTCTATATCATAATCTACCTCTATTCATTGATATTTGTCTTATTATGAGGTATTACTTATGTATTTTCCACTGTTTATGCATGTCGGATGATTCTTGGAGGATGGACTGCCGGAGTCTGGATTCTGATGGAAAAGGGGGCATTTTGATGCAATTTCACGAAGATAAGAAAAATACTAGAACAATATGGGAAAATATTATTTTTCCAGAAGATTGAGGAAGCTAGAAGGAGGAGCGAAGAAGGGCCACAGGGGGCCCACACCCCCTAGGCGCGGGCCCACCCTGGGCCGTGCCTAGGGCAGGTGTGGCCCACCTACTCGGCTCCCGATTCCGCCCGTTCGCCTATATCTTCCCTACGGAACCCTAAGGCCGGGGGAGCGACCACATATATATTTCCGGCGCCTCTGGGGTGGGGGGGAGGGGCGAAAACACCGAGAGAGAAAGATCTCTCCGGCAGACAGATTTCTGCCGGGGGAATTCCTTCCCGGAGAGGGGAGATTGTCGCCATCAATACCATCGTCAAGCTAGGCTTCATCGGGATCATCATCATCATCCACACCATCATCTCCACCAACTCTATCATCACCACTCTGTCCCGCTGTAACAATTGTGTTGGATATTGCTTTAGTTCTTAGGGGAAACTTTCCCGGTGTTAATTACTATTGTAGTTGATGCTTGTGAGTGGAACCATTGGATTATTGTTTATGTTCAGATTGTTATCCATTATCATATCATGTTTGATCTTGATCCATATGATGTCTTGTGAGTAGTTCATTTAGTTCTTGAGGACATGGGACAAGTCATGTTGTTATTAGTGGATTTGTGTTGAGTTATTATTCAATGTTTAGTATTTAAGTTGTGGTGCTATTCTTCTAGTGGTGTCATGTGTGAAATGGATCGTATGGGCACCTAGAGGTGGGGGGGGGGGTGAATAGGTGCTAACCAATTTTTAATACCTTTTCAATTTTAGGCTTGACACAAAGTAAATTCTCTAGATATGCAACTACGAGAATTTCCCTATATGTAACCCTAACTACTAAGCACGTAAAAGAGGAGCGAGGAAACCGTAGTGGAGCACGCGGAGACACAGGGATTTGTTTTACCGTAGTTCCTTACTTGTTAAGGGAAGTACATCTGCGTTGGAGGGGTGGGCGGTTCTAATACCACCACGCCACAATAGGCCTCACCCTATTCTCCGATGGATCTGGCCACGAGAGGCCTGATCCACCTTCTCCACTATTGGATCCCTTCGAGGCGGAAACCGGTGCCTTCTACAACACTATCGGGGCACACACCCACAACCGAATTGGGGGCTCCCGAGATGACAACAAGCTGCCACAAGAACAAGGTTTATCAATATAAACAAAAACGAGGATCTAGATATTTGCAAGAAATACTAGATCGGAGGTTCTCCAAAAAAATGGAGAGGAGATGAAGCGCTTGATTGCTGATGATGAAGATCGAGTTCTCCTCCTTCGATTCCCAAAGGGATGGGGCCTTTGGGTGGATCTAGGTGGAGCACTCTTGGATGAAGCTTTCAGATCTGATCTGGTCTTTTTCGTGATGAATCAAGAGTTCTGGCAGGAGGGGGAAGGCTGGCTTAAATACCCCCTCCCCAGATCTGGCCGTTGCACAACTTTGGGGGCGGATTATCCGCCCCCTGGGAAAACTCCGCCCCAAGGGCGGATTCTCCGGGGGAAAGTCCGCCCCCTATCTGGCGCTTGCGCTTGAGGAACTTAGTGGAAATATTGGGGGGGGGGGGGGGGGGGCGGATAATCCGGCCCCCTCCTGGGGCGGATTATCCGGCCATGCCGGAAAGTCCGGCAGAAACTCCGCCCCCTCTCTGGGGCTTGCGCCTTGGCGATGAGTAGGGGGGGCGGATTATCCGGCGGGGCCGGAAAATCCGGCCAAAACTCCGCCCCCCCTTCTGGGGCTTGCGCCTGCTTGGGCAAAGGGAGGGGCGGATTATCCGCCCCTGGTGGGGCTGGATTATCCGCCCCCAAAGGCAGAGTTCTTTTCCCTTTATTCTCAAATAGAGCTACAACACTTCAACACACATTAAATGATCCTTGCTATTGTTATCTAACACACAAAACACTAGGGATTAAGAAATGTTCTTTCAATCTCCCCCTTTTTGGTGTTAGATGACAATACTAGGATTTGCAATGAAACCGGCTATCGCCACCTTAAGATGAAAGGCGCTCCCCCTAGATGTGTGCATATTTAAAATTTGCATTTGAATACAAATACACACACTAGAGAGAGCACAACTTCCATGGCAAAGATAATTGGAACAAAAGTGGATTGAGGGACAAGGTCATACCACCGGGATGAGAATATCCAAAGCATACATAGATAATCCCATGAATCCATATGCCATCAAAATATGTTCCATAATTCCAGAATTCCATGGGGTCCATAATAGATAAATCCAGAATTCCATGGATACCCAACATAGTACCAAACAAAGTGGAGTACGACAAAGTCTTACATAAACAAACACAAATAGCAAATGAGTTCACGCTAGAAAAGAGGCACAAGCAAGCAAATAAAAACGACTAAAATCGAAAAGCTTGTGCCCGACCCTTGCAAATCCACGAGCCCTAATATAACTACTTCTCCCCGTTTGGCATCGAAACGCCAAAAAGGAAGAAGAGCGAAGCTAACGCCCCTGAAGATCACTCCTCCTCATCCTCGTCGTAGTTATCCCCGTCACCTTCCTCTTCATCATACTCATCATCATCGTCATCAGCTGGAGGAGTGGGTGCCCTCGGTGGAGGAGGGAAGAGGCAACTCTCGAGATCGCCATAGTTGATCCCTGAGGTGTTCCACTAAGCATACGGATCCGGAGCAGTGGGAGGAGGTGGATGGCCAGTGGCACCTGAGACATGGTGGGGAATAAGCTGCTGCGTGTGATCCCTCTCATGATCCCTGCGGTACGCCTGATATTGGCCCTTGTGAATGTCAATGCCCATGCAAAGAATGTTCCGCTGGAACCAGGTAAGCTGCTTAACCTCGCGTGGCATTGGGGACACCGTGGAACGACAGCCACTGGCCCGAGCATCACGCATGAAGGACTCCGGGGCAGTGGAAGGGTGACGAGTCTTCTGAGCCTTGTTGTAGATTTTCTTGGGCTTATGAACACCATCCAAAGCAGTGCCAAACTCCTCATAGGGTAACATATTCTTGACAAGCATCATAATGAACGGAGCATAGGGAATAGAGAGCCTGTTGATCATAGCATCCGTCATCTCATGAAAAATATAGTCCATGACATCCAGTTTGTAACCTGTGGCTGATCCAGGGTTGGTGGCACACTCGTGAGAAAACGCAAGGAGAGGAACAAGGTGGCCACGGATCTTGTCATTGTTTCCACCACTAGGAGTGATGCAGTCCCGAAACATGCCAACAAGGGAGGCATACAAGGGAGAGAGACCAGCGAAAGTATCAGCAATACCATCAGGAGAAAGGCAGGGAGCCAGCACAGTGTCCTTGGATGGCTTCAATGGAGTAATGATGCGGTGACCAGCGGGAGTGTCACGACCATGGAAAGCATACCCAAGAACCTGCCCAAAAGTGCAAAAGTCCTACTGAAGCATTGTAGTCCCGGTCATCCACTTCATAGTGTGGCGCTCATCACCGCAGATCACAAGTGTGGAAAAAACTGGCGCACCACAGAAGAGCCATACTTGCATTGAATGGTCATGAGGTGGTGAAGCCCCATCTTGTTGGTCACATCCAATGCCTCAAGGAGCCGAGCCTTGGATTGAGCCTCAATCAAGTTGATGGGACGCATGGGGCGAATCTTGAGAGTAGCATAGACATCATCATGTATAGCCCGAAAGTGAGCATTCCAAAACATAGTGTCCTCGGGTTGGCCATCACTGTCATCTTCATCATAGTAATATGTCTGGCGGATGGTGGCATACTGAATGCTGTCCATAGACTTGTAATTGGGCCGAGACTGTTTTCCCTTGCGAGAAGCGGTCCGCTTAGATTTCTTACTTGCCTCTGCCATCCTTGCAGCCTCTCTTGCTGCCCTGCTGACCTCTGTTTCGTCAATAAACTTCCCTTCTGCAGTAGGCTTGAGATAACGGGGACGGGGACGACATGCGAAGGTCTTGGTCGGCTTGGAACCACCTGTGAATAGCATTTAGAGAGGTAGCATGGAGATGAGCATACACACAAGTCCAGCAGAAAGAAAACACGGAGAAAGAGTAGCAATGCAACCCCATAACCAATGATGTGCATTAGCAGAAACAGAACCAAAACAGACCAGAATTTAACTCTCTAGGCCGGATTATCTGGCCCTGGCAGGGGCGGATAATCCGCCCCCGGCAAAAAAAAATCTGGATTGGCTCAGATCTACCATGGCAAAACAGATCGGGTACTCGGGTTGAAGTCTACTGATTCTAGCATGTAAGGAACAACACCAAGAACCTTCTACAACGAGATTTCCACCAAATAAAATACATCCCATACAAAAGGAGAGAGATGAGGGAGTTACCCTCATTCATTGGAGGAAAATTGCGGAGAAGAAGATACCCAGAGACGAGGTGAAGAAGATCCCGGGAGAGACCGGAGAATCCGGTGGTCGAATCGAATCCGGGAGAGGCGGATGCTCCGGCGGCGGCTGGGGTGTTAGACCCCTCCTTTATAAAGGAAAGAATCCCTGTGATTGCAATGCTAGTCCCTGGATCAATGCTAGCATCCACAGTTTAAGATGAAGTACACAGATACAAAGGTCGTTTATTACATTCATTCCAGAGATAACACATAGTCTTTTACAACTCAGGGCCATAGGCCTAATACAAGAGTTTAAGGAATAAGTAAATAAACACAAGTCTTCATCTTCATGTGCCACAGGCAAGGATGTTGAGTGTAGACTCATGACTCCTACTCATCATCGGAGTAACCTGCAACATCACAAGTTACAGCCACAGAGGGTCAATACTTTGAAATAGTATTGGCAAGTGATACCTTGGTATATTTTAAGTGGACTATATTACTACATGCATTTTGGCTAAGTGTAGCTTGGCTTGCTTTGCTTGAAAATAGGTTTTACCTATTAGTTGAAATCATTAAGTTTTTCTTTATCAAAAACTTCCCAAGAAACCACCAATAGACATTGGGGTCCTTCACCCTTGTTCTCCCACAAATTTTACTTAGAAGTTGGAGTGATGAGATTCTTGTAGCTTCCATGTCTTGATGCTCAAGTTGTCCATTTCCTTGGACTAGGCTAAGTACTTAGGTTTTTCCATCTGCAGAGGTTGTGCACTTTCCCCACCAGATTTGGTTTCCCAAGACAGGACCTTTCAGAAGCCTTTCCTTAGTCAAATGGACGCGTTCCAACCTATCATCCCAACTACCACCAACTGTCCAATGAATAAGTTCTAGCAACCTATATGATCAAGGCAGAGCCCATATTGCCAAGTGGTTGCACTGTAAGCTTTCTCAACACTTGGCCTCCAAATCCCTTTGTGCCTGGGTGGCATACCACAAGTGAGATACACAACCCAAGTCCATGGCCTTGTGTAACCACTCAACATAACCCAATCCTTCCATTCCACCCAGGAGGTTCATTTGACTTAGTTGTTTTATTAGGAAAGCATAAGTCTCATGACTTAGAAATATTTTCATCATAGTAAGTATAGATTTTCACCAACCCTTGTTTGCTAAATAGCTAAGCTAAGCATGGTAAGATAACTTAACTTAGGAAGATTCCCTAGCAATTCTACAATTCTACACTACTTAGGATTTCCCAACTTAGCACTAGGTAAAAATAGCATGCAAGACTTAGCAAAATATCTAATGCTAGTACAAAACATAGGATAGAAATATTCATGAAAATATCACTTGCCTTGGTAGTGGGGAGAGTAGCACTCTTCACAATCACAATCACTAGCAAGATCTACACAAAAATTATAACATACAATTACACACAATTATATTCAATCAAAAATAATAAGAATGCATGCATGCAAGAGTTTACCAAGTGGTGATTTTGAAAACTCTACCAAGTATGCACATGTTTACAGAAACTTAACAAGTCACAAATTGCCAACTAAACTTATTTGGCTCCAATACAATTTACCAAATTAAATCTATACTTAAACTAGCCTTAAAACATGTTCTACAAATAAAGTCACTTTAACAGTTACTATTTGATAAATAAATTGGATATTCAGAAAGGTCTTGTTTCACTGAATCCAACGGTATAAAGTTTGTAAAATTCTAACGTGGCATTCAAAAGTTATAGCAGTTCAAAGTTTGGATCTAAATCAGGTTTAAATTCTGTTTTTGAATTCATCCTAGCCACGCGTCACAACCTCACTGGCGCGTACCGCTTCGTGCGGATCGAGCTCTGCGGACCGCACGATCTAAATGAAATCTGGCGGCTCAGACACACGCGTACCTCTTTGCTCAGGATCTATCCTAGCCCTACGATGCAGATCCAACGGACCAGACTACCTAGCCACAATCTGGCGGTGCTAGCGGCGCTAACTGGCGGCGGCGTGTCTGACTACGGCGGCGCCGACGTTCTACATCGCTCCAGGAAGCAGGAAGATGCTTACCAGATTCGCCAAGATGTGCTGAAGCTTGTCGTGGTACTGGTTTGCGGAGGGGCGCTCGGAGATGGGCTCTGGATCTCGTCGGAGTTGCGTCTGGCGCCGGGTGGATGTTGTCGGAGTCGTTGCCGAGGTTCCGCGTCGCCCTAACATGAGTCAGAGGGTTCAGGAAGTGCGCAAGACAGTTGCGAACACGCTCGTGTGAAGGAAAAGGCAAGGGGCGCACGGGACTTACCGAGATTGGTCGCCGGAGTTGGGGTGGTCGTCAGGTGCTTACGGTGTCAAGCGAATACGGCGACCTGGGGCAATACAGGATGAGCTAGTGGGGTCAGGAGGTGCGCCAGGAGATTACAAAGTGGCTCGATCAAACCAGAGGGGAAGGGGCGCACGGAGCTCACCTGAATCGATCGCCGGAGTTGCTCTGTCTGCGGCGGGTTTGAGCGAGTCATGGGCAGCCTGGTGGCGTGAGTGTAGAATTGGCTGGGGAAAAATGACTGCGAGGAGGTGGGGATCTTATAGCCGGTCTCTCGACAGGAAACGCCCGAGGTTTAATGCCCAATTAAGACGCGCCATTACCGGCAGTGACTGCCGCTGCGACCTGGTCGCGGGCGTGGTTTGAGGAAGACGATGACAGCGTGTACAGGGCCCACTCGTCAGCGTTGTGCGCGAAATGAGTGTGGGGTCCGTCTGTCAGCGACTGGCTGTGTGCGTTAGCGCGTGAGAGAAGAAAAGAGAATTCCCGGGTGGGCTTGTTGGGCTCGATCCTCTGCTGGGCCAGATACCTGGCGCTTGGCCCTTTTCTTTTGTTTATTTCTTTTTCTTTTCTAATTTGGTTTTCAGGAATGATTTAGGTATGAATTCAAATCCTTTTTGAATTCAAACCATTCTGGGGATTTTTGCAGGGTACTGTGGTTTCTAAAATCTGTTATTTAACCATGTGGTTATTATGTAAGGGTTTGGTCAAACTTGGATTTCAAACAACAGAAGCTTTGCATCTGTTTTGAAAATGTTTGAAAAAGGGATTTTGAATTTCTTTCTAAATTTGAAACTTTGGCTAACCCTTCTCTCCTAAACTTTTCCAACAATGGGGCAAGCAAACAAGTTCCTAAACATTCAAGTTTCAAATGGTGTAGGTCTTTTGAATTAAATCTGTCCACATAAAATCATAACATCAAAAGCTTCTGTTTTTCTGAAATGGTTTTGAGAAAATCTCTAAATGATGATGAATGCAAGGATGATATGCATGAGTTTTTGGAATATGAATTTAGGGATGTTACAAATCTAACCCCCTTAAGATGAATCTCGCCCTCGAGATTCGGATTGGTTAGCAAATAGGTGAGGGTGGTCTTTCCGAAGATCATCTTCTCTTTCCCATGTTGCTTCCTCTTCGGAATGATGATTCCATTGCACCTTGCAAAACTTGATAGTTTTTGTCCTTGTGACTCTTTCTGCGGTCTCAAGAATCTTGACAGGCTTTTCCTCATAGGTGAGATCACTTTCTAGTTGGACTTCTTCCAAAGGTATGGTATCCTTCAAAGATGATTCTTCCATCTCTGGGTGACATTTCTTGAGCTGACTCACATGAAACACATTATGGACAGCTGACAGAGACTCTGGCAATTCAACTTCATATGCAACTTCTCCCTTGCGACTTAGAATCTTGAATGGCCCAACATATCTTGGTGCCAACTTTACTTTGACTCCAAATCTTTTCACTCCACGAAGTGGTGATACTCTAAGATAAGCTCTATCTCCAACTTCGTAGGTGACTTCTCTACGCTTAGAATCCGCGTAGCTTTTCTGTCGGGACTGTGCTATCTTCAACCTGTCCTTAACCAATTTGACTTTCTCTTCGGCGTCTTTGATGAGATCAGGTCCAAATAAACTTCTTTCTCCCACACCATTCCATAACAATGGGGTGGTACACTTCCTTCCGTAGAGTAACTCAAATGGTGCCATTCCAATACTAGATTGATGACTGTTATTGTAAGAGAACTCTGCGTAGGGCAGACTTTCATCCCAACTTGCTCCATAGTCTAAGGCACATGCTCTCAACATGTCTTCAAGAATTTGGTTAGTTCTTTCCGTTTGTCCATCAGTTTGAGGGTGAAAAGCAGTGCTGAATTCCAAGCTCGTTCCTAAGGATTCATGAAGCTGTCTCCAAAAGTGAGAAGTGAACTGAGTTCCTCTATCCGACACAATACTCTTAGGCACACCGTGAAGGCATACAATTCTTCTCATGTAAATTTTTGCTAACTTGGCACTTGTATAGGTTGTCTTCACTGGTATAAAATAAGCCACTTTAGTTAGGCGATCCACTACTACCCATATGGAATCATACCCTGACCTAGTCCTTGGTAATCCGGTAATGAAATCCATACCAATATTTTCCCACTTCCATTCAGGAATAGGTAGTGGTTGAAGCAAACCTGCTGGTTTCTGATGCTCCGCCTTCACTCTACTACACACATCACACAAAGCAATGTGTTCAGCGATATCTCTTTTGAGATTATTCCACCAAAATCTTTCTTTCATATCCATGTACATCTTGGTGTTTCCCGGGTGAATAGAATACGGAGAGTTGTGACCCTCTTGTAAGATCAGTTTCCGCAACTCCGGGTCTTGTGGAACACATATACGTTTCCCGTGCCATAAAGTACCTTGTTCGTCTATATGGAAACTCTTAGCTTTCCCTAGACTAATATTTTCCTTAATCTTTTCAATTTCCTTATCAGTCTTCTGAGCTTCTTGGATCTTGTCCAACAAAGTGGGTTGAACATCCAAAGACATGAGATGTCCTTCAGGCACAATCTCCAATCTGAGTTCTTTGAATTGCTTACACAAATCATCTGGCAATTCTCCTTTGGTAAGGCCATTTACAAACGTCTTACGACTTAGAGCATCTGCTACTACATTTGCTTTACCGGGGTGGTATTGCAAACTTAAGTCGTAATCCTTGATAAGCTCTAGCCATCTCCTTTGTCTCATATTGATTTCCTTCTGGGTGAAGATATACTTCAAACTCTTATGATCGGTGAATACTTCACATCGTTTTCCCAAAAGGTAATGTCTCCATGTTTTGAGTGCATGGACGACAGAGGCTAACTCCAAATCATGAGTAGGATAGTTTACTTCATGAGTTTTGAGTTGTCTCGAAGCATAGGCTACAACTTTACCGTTTTGCATAAGCACGGCACCCAAACCTTGATGGACGCATCACAATATACTTGGAAATCTTTTTCTAAATCTGGCAGACATAGAACTGGTGCTGTCACAAGTCTCTTCTTCAACTCTTGGAAGCTGACTTCGCAACCTTCAGACCAAGCAAATTTCTTGTCCTTCTTTAACAATTCTGTCATTGGCTTAGCAACTTTTGAGAAATTCTCAATGAATCTTCTGTAGTAACCTGCTAAGCCAAGGAAACTACGAACTTCTTTTACATTCTTGGGAGATTCCCATTCTGTCACAGCTGAAACTTTAGCAGGATCAACTGCCACACCATCCTTTGTCATAACATGACCAAGAAAACCAACTTCCTCTAACCAGAACTCACACTTGCTGAATTTGGCATAAAGTTTATGCTCTCTTAACTTTCCTAGTATCAAGCGTAAGTGTCTTTCATGCTCTTCCTTATTCTTGGAGTAGACTAAGATGTCATCGATGAAAAAAGACAACAAACTTGTCGAGAAATTCCATGAACACCTTGTTCATCATATTCATGAAGTATGCTGGAGCGTTGGTTAAACCAAAAGGCATCACTGTGTACTCATACAATCCATACCTTGTGGTGAATGCTGTCTTGGGTATGTCTTGCTCTCTTATCTTGAGTTGAAAATAACCTGACCGAAGATCAATCTTCGAGAACACGCATGCTCCTTCTAGCTGATCAAACAAGTCGTTGATTCTTGGCAAAGGATATTTGTTCTTGATGGTTACCTCGTTGAGAGAACGGTAGTCAATGCATAATATTTGTGTCCTATCCTTCTTCTCCACGAACAATACTGGGGCTCCCCAAGATGAAGAACTTGGTTGAATAAACCCTTTCTGCAACTGTTCCCCTAGTTGCTTCTTGAGTTCTTTCAGTTCATCAACTGACATTTTGTATGGTCTTTTTGCTATTGGTCCAGAACCTGGTACCAAATCTATCAGAAACTCCACATCTCTATACGGTGGCATTCCTGGTAATTCTTCCGGAAATACATCCGGATACTCACACACAATTGGTACACTATCCATGCTAACCCCCTTAAGAGAATTCAGCTTACTTCCTTTGGATTCAAAGTTTGACCTGAATTTTATTCTTTTTCCTTCTGGGGTTGTGAGTGTAACTGTACGATTGGCACAATCTAGTACTCCCTCATACTTAGCCATCCAATCCATTCCCAAAATCACATCCAATCCTTGGGAATTCAGGATTATTAGGTTCACTGGAAACTTATGTTTTCCAAACTCTATGACTAAGTCATGACATCCTGAGTTTACTATCATTTCTCCACCCGGAGAACTTACTCTTATAGGACACCCAATGGTTTCTACCGGTAATTCATTTCTTTCAACAAATGCTTTTGATATGAATGAATGAGATGCACCAGTGTCAAAGAGTACAAATGCTGGAATGGAATTGAGTCTGAACTTACCAGCAACAGCGTCAGGCTCCTCATAGACCTCCTCCACATTGATGTGGTTAACCTGTCCTTTCTGGAAAGGACTGGGCTTGTTAGGTCCTTCCACTTTCTTCTCAGGGCACTCATTAGCATAATGCCCCAGCTTCTTGCACTTGAAGCACTCAACCTGACTGATGTCCTTTTTTGCAGGCTGACTTCCACTTCCACTACCATTTCCACTATAGTGGCTCTTATGTCCACCCTTGTGGTTCTTGTACTTGTCATTGTCATGACTGCGATGATGCTTGTTGTCATGACGGTTGTGGTTGTGGTTGTGGTGCTTGTTGAATTTCCCATGCTTATGGGATCCTGAGCTTCCATTGTCATCATAGTGAGATCGTTTGTGAGACGATCCCGAGCTGTGTTTGTCGGAGTGTTTCCTCTTTCGACTCTCGACTTGCTTCATTTTACTCTCCAAAATAGCAGCCTTGTCACACAAAGACTGATAAGTTGGAACATATGCCACAGACAGCTGCAGATTCAGCTCATCATTCAAGCCTTCCAAAAACTTTTCCTTTCTTTTGGCATCCGTGTCAACTTCATCCGGTGCATAGCGCGCCAGATTGTTGAACTCTTTTATGTATTCAGCCACGCTGCGGTGGCGCTGCTTCAGGTTGTGAAACTCCTTTTTCAGACTCATCATTCCTGATGAGATATGAGCAGTGCGAAAGCCATCTTCAAAGATAGCCCAAGTTACCTCATCCAAAGGAGTGGTAATTTGGAAGTTGTCCCACCATGTGGCGGCCGGTCCTTCCAACAGATGTGCTGCGAACCTGACTTTTTTAGCATCCGTGCAGCCCACAGTCACCAAATCTTTGTTCACAGAACGTAGCCAGTCATTGGCCACCATTGGATCAGTCGTCCCTGAAAACTTTGCTGGCCTCAAACGCAGAAATCTGGTGAGCATATCAAAACCCGGAGGGTTGTTGTTGTTGTTGTTATTGTTGTTGTTGTTATTGGGGTTGTTGTTGTTGTTGTTATTCTGGTTTTGAATGAATGTCGTCATAATCTGCATAAGCTGTGTTTGCGCATTCATCATTTGTTGCATTTCCGGGGT
This sequence comes from Avena sativa, assembly GCA_916181665.1. Classification (NCBI taxonomy): domain Eukaryota; kingdom Viridiplantae; phylum Streptophyta; class Magnoliopsida; order Poales; family Poaceae; genus Avena; species Avena sativa. The sequence continues at coordinate 277,888,001 of OV702280.1, forward strand.
GATGTTGTTGGGGTTGGGGTTTGCGCGACGGGGAGGCATCTGTGGTTTGTTCAAATAGATAAGAATGAGATACCCATAGATGTTTTATGCACCATACATCACAAGCAAATCACATAACATGCAACATAAGAATAAAAGTCAACAACCAGATGATAAATTCATGATATAAAACACACAAGTGGAAAGCCATCCACATGTCGGATGGTCCAATAACGAGTTCACAAATAATGAGTACGAATATAAAAGATAAACGAGTAGTCAAGTCTACTCATCAGCATCAATCTCCTCCTCGACGAAGGTAAGACCTGCGTTCTCCATTGCGATCTTGTTCTCCTCAATCGTAGTGGTCAAGGAATCGACCTTGGCCTTGAGAGCCGTCTTCTGGGAGCGAAGCCTCTCAATAACCATCTGCTGCTGCTCTAGCTCGAAATCCTTGGACTTCAGTTCCTCGGTCATGTCCCGGATCTTCTTGTTCCTATCCTGGACGCGTTTCTCCTGACTCTTGAACTTGCGGTCCTGGGCCTCGAACTTCGTCTCCATTTCCTTGATCATCTCGTCCTACTGTGCGAAAAGCTTGTCCTTCTCGCGTAGCTGCACCTGAAGCTCGTCATTGCTGAGCATGACGTTCGTCCTGTCCGTGTCCACGTGCCTGATAAGAGACTCTAAGTCCTGGAGATAGAGACGTATCGGCTCCGCTACGTCCCTCGAGTCGTCCTCAAAGTCAATGGACTCTCCATCAACATCACGTCTTCCGAAGACGTGGAAGTGAGTGCCCCTAACCTGTCGGGAGTGACGGCCTAACAGACGTCCTATCAGGTCCTGCATGACTACCTCCATGCCTCTCTCCCTGTCGTCGTGCATTAGCTTGAAGACGATGGCCTCCGTAGTGGGCTCTGTCTAGCGTCCAGGCTGGTTCACCTTGAAGCCCCAGAGGTCCTTCCTCTCGAACTTGGTGAGTGGGTACACCGTGATGGTGGGAAGAGGAAGATCGAGCAAAGTGGTAAGCTCAATGATACGAGGACCAAAACGGGTAACCTGGAGCTCCTCAACGCTGCCGATGGTAATAGGCATCTATTTATAAGATTGAAAAAGTTAGAACAACACAATTTAAGGTAAATCAAGACAATCATTCATACATATCATGGAACACAAACATCACACAAGTCATGCATACATAAGTCCATTACATCAATCAAGGTCCATACTTATTTAAGGTACCATTTTTGGAAAATAAGGTGATAGATGGTGGTCCAACTAATGAAGTGTGCTTATAATCCTATCTCACTGGATCTGGTGGCTATCACAATGTTCCTAGAGGCAATCCACCTATCTTGTTCACATGATTCCATCACTAAGTATATTATATCTCCCCTTAACTCTTGGTTGGTGGCTTCCAACTCTTGGGTAAGTTCCTTCTCCTTCTCTAAGTCTTTTTGGAGGTTGAGCATCCTGCACTTGACTCTAGCACTTAGTTCTTTGATAGTCCTCCAAGCTGCATCTCTGGCTGACTCAAAGAATGTGGTGTGCATTACAGTGTTGGTGTACATGCAGAATCCCCTTTCTTTGTGGTTGTCTTCCTTGTTTTTGTACAAGTGAAGTTGCACCCACCAATACTCCACTCCTTCATCCATCACTGGAAAGCCTTTGTAAATAGCTGCTCCATGTGCTTCCATTGCCACCATGAGGTCCTTGAGAATCTTGGGAAACTCAGTTTCACACTCCAAGGTCATGGTCATGAGTGGTCCTTTCTTCACGGCTTCGTTGATGGAGTTCATCTACAAATGGAGTTGAGAATGAAAAAGATTAGAAAAGTTTTACGAGAAGAATAGACAAGTGTAGAAGTAGTTGAAAACTTTTCCTTAGTGGTTTTCCAATCCTAGGGTCATAATCCTACAGGCAACACAGTGCTCTGATACCATCTGTTAGACCCCTCCTTTATAAAGGAAAGAATCCCTGTGATTGCAATGCTAGTCCCTGGATCAATGCTAGCATCCACAGTTTAAGATGAAGTACACAGATACAAAGGTCGTTTATTACATTAATTCCAGAGATAACACATAGTCTTTTACAACTCAGGGCCATAGGCCTAATACAAGAGTTTAAGGAATAAGTAAATAAACACAAGTCTTCATCTTCATGTGCCACAGGCAAGCATGTTGAGTGTAGACTCATGACTCCTACTCATCATCGGAGTAACCTGCAACATCACAAGTTACAGCCACAGAGGGTCAATACTTTGAAATAGTATTGGCAAGTGATACCTTGGTATATTTTAAGTGGACTATATTACTACATGCATTTTGGCTAAGTGTAGCTTGGCTTGCTTTGCTTGAAAATAGGTTTTACCTATTAGTTGAAATCATTAAGTTTTTCTTTATCAAAAACTTCCCAAGAAACCACCAATAGACATTGGGGTCCTTCACCCTTGTTCTCCCACAAATTTTACTTAGAAGTTGGAGTGATGAGATTCTTGTAGCTTCCATGTCTTGATGCTCAAGTTGTCCATTTCCTTGGACTAGGCTAAGTACTTAGGTTTTTCCATCTGCAGAGGTTGTGCACTTTCCCCACCAGATTTGGTTTCCCAAGACAGGACCTTTCAGAAGCCTTTCCTTAGTCAAATGGACGCGTTCCAACCTATCATCCCAACTACCACCAACTGTCCAATTACTAAGTTCTAGCAACCTATATGATCAAGGCAGAGCCCATATTGCCAAGTGGTTGCACTGTAAGCTTTCTCAACACTTGGCCTCCAAATCCCTTTGTGCTTGGGTGGCATACCACAAGTGAGATACACAACCCAAGTCCATGGCCTTGTGTAACCACTCAACATAACCCAATCCTTCCATTCCACCCAGGAGGTTCATTTGACTTAGTTGTTTTATTAGGAAAGCATAAGTCTCATGACTTAGAAATATTTTCATCATAGTAAGTATATATTTTCACCAACCCTTGTTTGCTAAATAGCTAAGCTAAGCATGGTAAGATAACTTAACTTAGGAAGATTCCCTAGCAATTCTACAATTCTACACTACTTAGGATTTTCCCAACTTAGCACTAGGTAAAAATAGCATGCAAGACTTAGCAAAATATCTAATGCTAGTACAAAACATAGGATAGAAATATTCATGAAAATATCACTTGCCTTGGTAGTGGGGAGAGTAGCACTCTTCACAATCACAATCACTAGCAAGATCTACACAAAAATTATAACATACAATTACACACAATTATATTCAATCAAAAATAATAAGAATACATGCATTCAAGAGTTTACCAAGTGGTGATTTTGAAAACTCTACCAAGTATGCACATGTTTACAGAAACTTAACAAGTCACAAATTGCCAACTAAACTTATTTGGCTCCAATACAATTTACCAAATTAAATCTATACTTAAAATAGCCTTAAAACATGTTCTACAAATAAAGTCACTTTAACTATTACTATTTGATAAATAAATTGGATATTCAGAAAGGTCTTGTTTCACTGAATCCAACGGTATAAAGTTTGTAAAATTCTAACGTGGCATTCAAAAGTTATAGCAGTTCAAAGTTTGGATCTAAATCAGGTTTAAATTCTGTTTTTGAATTCATCCTAGCCACGCGTCACAACCTCACTGGCGCGTACCGCTTCGTGCGGATCGAGCTCTGCGGACCGCACGATCTAAATGAAATCTGGTGGCTCAGACACACGCGTACCTCTTTGCTCAGGATCTATCCTAGCCCTACGATGCAGATCCAACGGACCAGACTACCTAGCCACAATCTGGCGGTGCTAGCGGCGCTAACTGGCGGCGGCGTGTCTGACTACGGCGGCGCCGGCGTTCTACATCGCTCCAGGAAGCAGGAAGATGCTTACCAGATTCGCCAAGACGTGCTGAAGCTTGTCGTGGTACTGGTTTGCGAAGGGGCGCTCGGAGATGGGCTCTGGATCTCGTCGGAGTTGCGTCTGGCGCCGGGTGGATGTTGTCGGAGTCATTGCTGAGGTTCCGCGTTGCCCTAACACGAGTCAGAGGGTTCAGGAAGTGCGCAAGACAGTTGCGAACACGCTCGTGTGAAGGAAAAGGCAAGGGGCGCACGGGACTTACCGAGATTGGTCGCCGGAGTTGGGGTGGTCGTCAGGTGCTTATGGTGTCAAGCGAATACGGCGACCTGGGGCAATACAGGATGAGCTAGTGGGGTCAGGAGGTGCGCCAGGAGATTACAAAGTGGCTCGATCAATCCAGAGGGGAAGGGGTGCACGGAGCTCACCTGAATCGATCGCCGGAGTTGCTCTGTCTACGGCGGGTTTGAGCGAGTCGTGGGCAGCCTGGTGGCGTGAGTGTAGAATTGGCTGGGGAAAAATGACTGCGAGGAGGTGGGGATCTTATAGCCGGTCTCTCGACAGGAAACGCCCGAGGTTTAATGCCCAATTAAGCCGCGCCATTACCGGCAGTGACTGCCGCTGCGACGTGGTCGCGGGCGTGGTTTGAGGAAGACGATGACATCGTGGATAGGGCCCGCTCGTCAGCGTTGTGCGCGAAATGAGTGTGGGGTCCGTCTGTCAGCGACTGGCTGTGTGCGTTAGCGCGTGAGAGAAGAAAAGAGAATTCCCGGGTGGGCTTGTTGGGCTCGATCCTCTGCTGGGCCAGATACCTGGCGCTTGGCCCTTTTCTTTTGTTTATTTCTTTTTTTTTCTAATTTGGTTTTCAGGAATGATTTAGGTATGAATTCAAATCCTTTTTGAATTCAAACCATTCTGGGGATTTTTGCAGGGTACTGTGGTTTCTAAAATCTGTTATTTAACCATGTGGTTATTATGTAAGGGTTTGGTCAAACTTGGATTTCAAACAACAGAAGCTTTGCATCTATTTTGAAAATGTTTGAAAAAGGGATTTTGAATTTCTTTCTAAATTTGAAACTTTGGCTAACCCTTCTCTCCTAAACTTTTCCAACAATGGGGCAAGCAAACAAGTTCCTAAACATTCAAGTTTCAAATGGTGTAGGTCTTTTGAATTAAATCTGTCCACATAAAATCATAACATCAAAAGCTTCTGTTTTTCTGAAATGGTTTTGAGAAAATCTCTAAATGATGATGAATGCAAGGATGATATGCATGAGTTTTTGGAATATGAATTTAGGGATGTTACATGGGGGCAGAGGTAGGGTTGGGGGAGGACTGGCTGCTCTGTTTGAGCCTGCCCTCCCCGACCCAACCTATATAGGGACGATTTCGCCCGGGGCGGATAATCCGCCCCCCACTTAGGGCGGATAATCCGCCCCCCCAGAAATTCTGGAAAATGCAGAATCAGGCCAGAGCAACCTAGCAAACCTCTCGATGGTGTTTTAGAGGACTTGTGTGCAAGAATAGATGGTTCAAGGGGGAAGAGAAAGGCTTGGGTTGAGAGCATCAAACTGAGATGGTACTACACACCCAAATTTGCAAAAATCAAATCAAACAAAAGCCAAATTTGAGTGTGTTTTCCATAAGAACATGAGATATGCAAGAAAATCCAACGAGACCCATGAAAAACCAACTCTTCTCAAGGAAGAGGGCGGTGGCCGAAGCCACCATGTTGGAGCGCATGGCATGACACCGCGAAGATGTATCTTGAGTTCAAAACCAATGCTCATCGATGACCCACATATCACAAAATGATATTAAGGGAAATGATTTTACTTGCTTTCGGCATTATGGGGGGAGGGTTGGCCCAATCAATTAGGACCACACTCCCCCTATGTCTATGGCCGCATCTAAACCAAATACATGAATAAGAGCAAGTGAGTGTGCAAGGGTAGTCAAGCCAAGCTCCTTGAATTTATGATATTTAGCTCATTCCACAAATAACATAATCTTGCTTCATCAAGAGGCTTCGTGAAAATATCAGCAAGTTGGTTCTTCGTGCTTACAAAGGATAGAGCAATATCTCCACGAGCAACATGATCCCGAATAAAGTGGTTGCGAATCTCTATATGTTTTGTTCTTGTATGCTGCACGGGATTGTACGCAATTTTGATAGCACTTTGATTGTCGCATAATAGAGGCACTTTGTCACAATTGACACCATATTCCTTTAAAGTTTGCCTCATCCATAAAAATTGTGTACAAGCACTTGCAGCAGCAACATATTCAACTTCGGCGGTTGAGAGTGAAATACAATTCTGTTTCTTTGATGACCAACACACTAGAGACCTGCCCAAGAATTGACATGTACTAGAGGTTGATTTCCTATCATCTTTGTCACCAGCCCAATCTGAATCAGTGTATCCACATAGAGAGAAACTTGAACCCTTGGGATACCATAACCCAAAATTTGGGGAATGAACCAAATATCGGAAGATTCGCTTGACCGCCACTAAGTGGATTTCTTTAGGAGCGGCTTGGTACCTTGCACACACTCCTACACTTAACACGATATCGGGCCTAGATGCGCAAAGGTAAAGGAGAGACCCGATCATGGATCGGTATACCTTTTGATCCACGTCTTTACCCTTGGGATTGAGCTCAATATGACACTTGGTTTGCATTGGGGTAGCAACGCCATTGAGATCCGTCATCTTGAACCTTTTGAGCATGTCTTGGATGTACTTAGCTTGATTAATAAAGGTTCCCTCTCTAAGTTGTTTGATCTCAAATCCAAGAAAGAACCTGAGCTCACCCATCATGGACATCTCAAACCTGTCAGTCATAAGCTTCGAAAATTCATCGTTAAAAGCTTGGTTAGTAGAGCCAAAAATGATGTCATCTACATAAAGTTGGCATACAAAAAGCTACCCATTAACCTTCTTAGTAAAAAGAGTGGGATCGATTTGCCCAACTTCGAATCCACGGTCTAGCAAAAGCTCTTTAAGGTGCTCATACCACGCACGTGGGGCTTGTTTAAGGCCATAGAGCGCCTTAACGAGTTTGTAGACATGGTTCGGAAATTTGGGGTCCTCAAACCCCGGGGGCTGCTTGACGTATACTAACTCATGTAGAGGACCATTAAGGAAAGCGCTCTTAACATCCATTTGTTGTAATTTAAAATTATGATGGGCTGCATATGCAAGAAGGATACGGATGGACTCAAGACGAGCCACAGGAGCGTAAGTCTCGCCAAAATCAATTCCTTCCACTTGAGAGAATCCTTGAGCCATGAGTCGTGCTTTATTCCTCACAACAATGCCATTTTCATCCTGTTTGTTCTTGAAGATCCACTTGGTGCCGATAACATTGCGGCAATCCTTTGGCTTTCTACGAGCTTCCAAACTTTGTTGCGTTCGAAGTTATTTAATTCTTCATGCATTGCAACAACCCAATCGGGATCTTCAAGAGCATCAAAAACCTTCTTCGGTTCAACCATGGAAATGTGAGCTTGATGATCATAGAAGCTTGCAAGTTCTCTTCTAGTGGATACCCTTCGTCGTAGATCACCAACAACCTTGTCAAGAGTGTGACCTCTTAGTTCAAGGTTCCGATCAGCACGAGCCTTGCGACGAGCCTCAATGTCCTTATTGTTTCTATAAGGAGTTGATTCAATATTTGTATCCTTGTCTTGATTACTGCCTTGCCCTTGATCTTGGTCACCGTTACTGCCAGAAGATTGTTGCTGAACATTTTCTTCAGGATCGGATAATCCGCCCCTTGGAGGGGCCGGACTATTCGGCCTGGGAGGTGAAGAACCCGAGCCATCTTCTTGAGAATGCCTGATGAGAGTTGGAGACCCAGGGCCGGATAATCCGCCCTCGAGGGCCGGAGAATCCGGCCTGGGAGCTTCAGAGTTGCTGACTTCTCCTTCGGATCCTCTGGAATGAGTTGGAGTGCCAGGGGCGGATTGTCCGCCCCTTGGAGGGGGCGGATAGTCCGGCCTGGGACTACCAACTTGTCCAGGGGACAGTTGATCTTCAGCAGATTGCGGTGTTGATGCAGGATTTTCTCCAACAGTAGGAGCTTGTTGATCTTGTGTAGATGAGGCCTCCACATGTGTGGAGCATTGTCCTTCCCGATCCGCCACAAGGGGTTCCTCAATGGGGCGGAAAAATCCCACGCCCATTCTTCTTATGGCATCTTGGGGTATTTCAACATCTGCATCACAAACATCAACTTGCCCTACAAAGGAGCCGTTATTTTCATCGAACTCCACACTACAAGATTCTACAACAATCCCAGTGAGCTTGTTGTAGACTCTATAAGTGTGGGATTCGGCACCGTAACCAACAAAAACACCTTCTAAAGCCTTGGACTCAAATTTTGACAAACGAACACCTTTAATAAGAAAGAAACACTTACACCCGAATACCCTGAAGTATAAGATGTTGGGCTTGTTACCGGTAAGTATTTCATATGGGGTCTTGTCCAAGATCTTCCGAAGGTAGAGCCGGTTTGATGAGTGACAAGCAGTGGATATGGCTTCAGCACAAAAATTATAAGGAGACTTGAATTCAACTAGCATAGATCTTGCCATATCCATCAAAGTCCAGTTCTTCCTCTCGGCTACACCATTTTGTTGAGGGGTGTACGCAGCGGAATATTGGTGTCTAATCCCCTCTTCGCTAAGAAACTCGTTTAAAGTGTAGTTCTTGAATTCTGAGCCGTTTTCACTTCTAATTGCCAAGATGGGAACATTGTGTTGACGTTGAACTTCATTGGCAAATTCGATGACAGTTTGTTGAGTCTCACTTTTCAGCTTGAAGAAATAAACCCATGTATATCTTGAGTAGTCATCGACAATGACCAAGCAATATTTCTTCCCACCAAGACTTGCATGAGAAGGAGGACCAAATAAATCCACATGAAGTAATTCCAAGATCCTCTTTGATGACACAATAGTCTTCCTCTTGTGGGGAGAGTCATGCATTTTTCCTTCAACACAAGCCCTGCAAACACGATCTTTGGCAAAAGAGACATTGTCTTTTAGTCCAAGGATGTGGCCACCCTTTTGGAGACTTTGCAAAGTTCTCATGTTGACATGGGCTAAACGGCGATGCCATAGCCAACCTACGTCGGCCTTTCCGAATAGACACATCGAACCTGAAGTGGTTTTCCCCGAGAAGTCCACCACATACAGGTCATTTTCGACGTATCCAACGAAAGCGACCTTTAGAGACTTGCTCCACAAGAGTACCACCAAATCATCATCGATAAAAACAGAAAAACCCATCTTGCCAAGGGCACGGACAGAAAGAAGGTTGTAACCAAGGGTCTCAACAAGCATGACGTCCACGAGAGAGATATCGTGGGCAACCACAACCTTGCCAAGACCCAATACCTGAGATTTAGACTTATCACCATAGGAGACTGTGATATTATCATGATTTGGATGCATCTCCGTGATGATCTCCTTGCTTCCGATCATATGACTAGTGCAGCCACTATCCAGCACCCATTTTGACCCACCGGAAGCATAGCCCTGCAAGAGAATTACTTCTTGGTTTTAGGTACCCATTTTTCAATGGGTCCTTTCATGTTAGTAACAAGGGTCTTTGGGACCCAAATAGACCAAGCAATATATTCATCAAAAGGACCAACATAATAAGCATAAACATCGCCATAGTCATCACAAAAGAGTTCATAATTCGGATTGTGAGACCCTGCAAAACCAATATTATTAGTCTTGTCTTTTGTGACAATCTTCTCAGCAGTGCTTGTCTTTAATTCCACATTCTTGGTCTTGTTCTTCTTGGTTTTCTTCTTCTTGGACTTGGTGACATACCCAAGTCCCTCTTTACTATGATTTGACCTTGGCTTGCCAAGGACTTCATCAAGCACACCTTTGTCCTTTGTAGTGATGTCCTTGATCACTTCTTTTTCCACACTAGCATTTTTCTTGTTACTATATGTTGAGTTGGACGAGCTATGAGTATCATATTTGGCCAATCGAGTTTGAAGCTGATCATGTGACTCATTGAGAATAGAGAACTCGTTTTTCAACGCCTTCTGAGCATTGCCAAGTTTCTCCAATTCCTCGGAGAGTCTATCATGAGCAGCCCCAAAGTCAATCCTTTCCTTCTTTAACTTCTTTGCTTTGGTGATAGCATTGTCATGTTCCTTAACAAGTTTAGTCACAATTTCTTCATGTGACTCTTCCATAGACTCGAGCCTCTCTTTAAGAGAGACCCGAGCTTCTTCTTCTTCTTCAAGAGTATTTTTTAGGGATGCAATTTCCATTGCATCCTCCCTTTCAATTCTGCCCTTTTCTTCGAGGAGTGCTTCGTTTTGGGCCAGCTGATCCATGAGAGCTTCAAAACAAACTTTGTGCTCACCTTGCAAGTTAGTGTAGAAATAATCCAAAGCAATAATCTCTTCTTTAACCTTAAGACTAGTAGGATCGTCCATGTCTATCATAGTCTTGGGAAAAGAAGAGTTAGAAGAAGTTACCTCAGAGCTTCGTTCCATGAGGCAAGTAGCATTCTTGTTGATGATGTTTTCGTTCGGAAAGTCGAAGAGAGATGTTGATGTAGATGTGGTGGCTATAGCAGCCACCTCTTGAGAGCTATCGTCCTCGTCCTCATCTTCACTCCCCGATGAATATTCTTCTTGAGCCACTAGAACAAGCTTTGGTTGCTTCTTGAAAGGAGCATTCTTCTTTACAAACTGTTTCTTACGTGGAGCTTTTGATTTGTCCTTGAAAATGAGTCTTCCTACATTATCCTCTCTACTTTGATATGGACACTCAGCTACGAAGTGCAGCCGGTCACCACAATTAAAGCATGTTCTCAGCTTGGGACCATTTTCTTTTCTTCCATAGGCTCCACTCTTGCGATCTAGTTCAGCTTTAGCCTTGGCAGGATCTTTCCAAAAGTTTCTTGCATAAAAAGCCAAGTATTGTCCGTGGATCCTTTTTATATCCTCGGGACAGTCCAAACCTTCTACCGCATATTCATCATGATCAATCACACTGGTCTTCAAGGCCATGTTGACCCCCTTTTGCATCCCCATAGCTCGAGCACGAGCATCTTCGGCATTCTTGGCAGCCACTTTGAAGGCGGCCATTTCTTGCATTACCTCATTGGATGACATGAGGTGATAGTTATGCCTACCTTGGAGACTTTTCAAATCTGTGGGCTCAAATGGCATAAGAGCACTGACATACTTGCGCTTGATCCAAGCATCATCAACATGAGCTGCACCGTGGTTTCTGAAGGTTGTAGCTATTGCCTTGAGCATCCTATACATGTCCTCGTGGTCTTCTCCATCCAGCATATAAAATCCTTCAGCTTCATTGCTCAAGGCATCATATCTATTCCTTCTCATACTTTCATTTCCGATGAAGAGCTCGGTGAGGGCATCCCAAGCTTCTTTAGCTGTGCTAAGATGCTAAATGTGTGGCATGTCTTTGTCACCCACACCAAGCTGTATCATGTGTAGAGCTGTAGCGTTGAGTTGGCTATCGACCACTTCTCTTCTTGTGAGATTGTTGGGGTTTCCAACATGAAGACCATTTTCGATGATCTTCCACAACTCTATGGAGGAACTGCACACATGAGAATTCATCAAAAATTGCCATTGAGAGAAAGTAGATGCTGAAAGTTTGGGTGGATCACCCCTATTATGTATATGTGGGTGAGGGATAGGCGGATCAGGGGAATACACATGAGAAACCTCATTGTATCCATCCTTACCGCTATCCTTTTTCGAGGAGGAGCTCTTGCTAGTATCATCACCTACCACTTCGTTATCTTTGGAAACAGTTTTACCCGTTTCCTTGGATTGCGGAGTGGTATCCTTCGAGTTAGATGGAGGTGATGCTGCGGACATGGAGAGACGCATTATCAATTGACGCATCTCTTCCATCTTAGCCTCCATTGAACTCACCAAGGTTGTTTCCAACGTCTTGAGATCGTTCATGGTGACTACCTCCGGAACATCACTCCCATCTACCTTGGAACCCATACTTCTCTTAGGCGGTTAAGCCCGAAATAAGAGCGGATGCTCTGATACCAATTGAAATGGATCGTATGGGCACCTAGAGGGGCGGGGGTGAATAGGTGCTAACCAATTTTTAATACTTTTTCAATTTTACGCTTGACACAAAGTAAATTCTCTAGATATGCAACTACGAGAATTTCCCTATATGTAACCCTAACTACTACGCACGTAAAAGAGGAGCGAGGAATCCGTAGTGGAGCACGCGGAGACACAGGGATTTGTTTTACCGCAGTTCCTTCCTTGTTAAGGGAAGTACATCTGCGTTGGAGGGGTGGGCGGTTCTAAGACCACCACGCCACAGTAGGCCTCACCCTATTCTCCGATGGATCTCGCCACGAGAGGCCTGATCCACCTTCTCCACTATTGGATCCCTTCGAGGCGGGAACCGGTGCCTTTTACAACACTATCGGGGCACACACCCACAACCGAATTGGGGGCTCCCGAGATGACAACAAGCTGCCACAAGAACAAGGTTTATCAATATAAACAAAAACGAGGATCTAGATATTTGCAAGAAATACTAGATCGGAGGTTCTCCAAAAAAATGGAGAGGAGATGAAGCGCTTGATTGCTGATGATGAAGATCGAGTTCTCCTCCTTCGATTCCCAAAGGGATGGGGCCTTTGGGTGGATCTAGGTGGAGCACTCTTGGATGAAGCTTTCGGATCTGATCTGGTCTTTTTCGTGACGAATCAAGAGTTCTGGCAGGAGGGGGAAGGCTGGCTTAAATACCCCCTCCCCAGATCTGGCCGTTGCACAACTTTGGGGGCGGATTATCCGCCCCCACTTGGGGCGGATTATCCGCCCCCTGGGAAAACTCCGCCCCAAGGGCGGATTCTCCGGGGGAAAGTCCGCCCCCTCTCTGGCGCTTGCGCTTGAGGAACTTAGTGGAAATCTTGGGGGGCGGGCGGATAATCCGGCCCCCTCCTGGGGCGGATTATCCGGCCATGCCGGAAAGTCCGGCAGAAACTCCGCCCCCTCTCTGGGGCTTGCGCCTTGGTGATGAGCAGGGGGCGGATTATCCGGCGGGGCCGGAAAATCCGGCCAAAACTCCGCCCCCCCTTCTGGGGCTTGCGCCTGCTTGGGCAAAGGGAGGGGCGGATTATCCGCCTCTAGATGCTGCTCAAAAGAATTATGCTACTATTGAAAAAGAGTTCCTAGCTGTAATATTTGCTTGTGATAAGTTTAGACCTTATATTGTTGATTCAAAGGTTACTATTCATACTGATCATGCTGCTATCAAGTGCCTTATGACAAAGAAGGACGCTAAGCCTAGACTTATCAGGTGGGTCTTGCTTTTACAAGAGTTTGATCTGCATATTGTAGATAGGAAAGGTGCTGAAAATCCTGTTGCTGACAATTTATCTCGTTTGGAAAACATTTATTTTGACCCATTGCCTGTTAATGATAGCTTTCCAAATGAGCAGTTGGCTGCAATAAGGGTAAGTCCGCATGAGAATCCTTGGTACGCTGATTATGCTAACTTTATTGTTTCCAAGTATTTGCTTCCAACGTTTATAGCTCAGCAGAGAAGGAAATTCTTTTATGATCTAAGGCATTAATTTTGGGATGACCCACACTTATATAAAGAAGGAGTAGATGGCATTATGCGAAGATGTGTTCCAGAATTTGAACAACAAGAGATATTGAGAAAATGTCATGGCAGTGCTTATGGAGGACATCATGAGGGGGATAGGACTGCACAAAAGGTTTTACAATCTGGATTTTATTGGCCTACCCTTTTCAAAGATGCAAGGAAGTTTGTCTTATCATGTGATGAATGTCAATGAGTAGGTAACATTTCTAGACGCAATGAAATACCTATCAATTATTCTCTTGTCATTGAAACTTTTGATTGTTGGGGATTCGACTTTATGGGACCTTTTCCCCCTTCAAAATGGTACACTCATATTCTTGTTGCTGTCGACTATGTTACAAAGTGGGTAGAAGCCATACCCACAAATAGTGCTGACGGTAATACTTCTTTGAAAATGCTTAAGGATGTCATTTTTCCTAGGTTCGGTGTGCCCAGATATCTCATGACTGATGGAGGATCTCATTTTATTCATGGGGGTTTTATAAAAACTCTCGCTAAGTACGATGTAAACCATAGAATTGCTTCAGCTTATCACCCCCAAACCAGTGGGCAAGTAGAACTTTCCAATAGGGAAATTAAATCTATCTTGCAGAAGATTGTCAATAGATCTAGGAAAAATTGGGCTAAAAAGTTGAATGAAATCCTATGGGGATGACTCCTTAAAAAATGGTCTATTGGAAAGCTTGCCACCTGCCTTTAGAATTAGAAAACAAAGCTTATTGGGCAGTGAAAGAGTTGAATAGAGATTTTAAACTTGCTGGTGAGAAAAGATTGCTCGACTTAAGTAATCTAGATGAGTGGAGAGGTGAAGCTTATGAAAATGCTAGGATTTTTAAGGAAAAAGTAAAAAGAATGCATGATAGGAGAATTCTCAAAAGGGAGTTCCATGTTGGTGAGAAAGTTCTTTTGTATAGGTCTCGTCTCAGATTTTTTGCAGGGAAACTACTCTTAAAATGGGAAGGACCTTTTGTTATCAAGGAAGTATACCGTTCAGGTGCCATCAAAATTTCTTCTCTGAAGGATGACACAACACATGTGGTTAATGGTCAAAGACTAAAACATTATATTTCTGGATATTCTTATAATGAAGATGTGGATGTTATTCGAATGGTGACTCCAGAAGAATTTATCAGAAGACAAACACCAGAAACTGTAGAGTCCGTCATCGAATAGGTAAAAGTGGTGAAAACAGAAGGTTCGTGAAACCCCAATCTTTTTATATTTTTGATATTTTTAATACATAAGGGAAGTTACGAGACGGAACAGAAGAGGAAAAGGAGTCCAGGGTGGACAAACCCACCCCAGGCGCGAGCCCAGCCTGGCCGCACCTGAGGGGGGTGTGCCACCCTCGAACTCCGTCTCCTTCTCGTTTTCGTGTCAAAACCTTCCTTATGCATTGAAACTTTGCAATATATACCCCCCGGATCCCCCGAGGTTCGTGCATCGTGTTCTCGTCATGTTTCCGTTTTGATCTGTTTCTGTCAGGAAAACTTCTCAAGTTTAGAGCACCATGGTCTCCGCCAACGACAAAGGCAAGAAGCCCGAGGAAGACGTTCCTGACAAACCCAAGGAGGAGGAGATTTTGGTAGGTTATGAAGGAGACATGGAGGAGGACAAGCAACATGAGACCCATGCTACCGTCGCAAGCATTGGAGTGGTGGCAAAACCTATCAAGCTCAAGAGGACATCACAGATGTCTACAGGAGGGAAATCTCGACGTCATGCCCTCTCTCCACAGTCACCTCCTCCAAGTACCAAGAAACCCTTCAACACTCTTATACATGAGCGTTAGTATCAATATGTGCCCAAAGGGAACTTGCCCTCGATGTGGGACATGCCTTGTTCAAACCATGCAGGGGAGGAGTACACTAAGAAGGAAGAGTGGGGAAAGAATAATAAGGACTGGAACTCTCAGTCCGATATGATCATGAACCGCATTGAGCAAAACTCAGAATTGATTCATACTCTAACCTTTGAGATTGAGGAGTTAAGGAAACTTATTGAGGATCTTATCAAGAGAACACCACCACCACCGAAGGAGTAATTCATCATCAGGTTTGGCATCCCCTTGGCTTGTTCGAAGCTTGGGGGAGTGTCGCGATATCACCACCATTATCTTTTATCTTTTACCATTTTAGTGGATTCGTATCTTTGGTAGAGAGGTTATCTTATAGTTTGGTTTTCATGTGGAAGTATCTCTCCTTTAGTTGGTTATCTATGTATCCCTTGGTGTGAGTTCCTTTATTGGAATATTAATGAGAAGTTTCATCTTTTACTTTTTGCACTTCTTATTTTAGTTTGCAATCTCTATTATATGATGGATCTTGTTGATCAGTATTGGCACCACTTTGGGATCATCAAGTGGATCTAAATTGGTTTTGGCAAACCAAGTTCTGGTCAGTAGCAATACTTTTTGAGGTTTGAAAGAAAAAGAGAAAAGATTACAGGTATTTTGTATCATTTACTTTATTTCTTGTTGGCTCATAAGCTTAGTATTCTTTATTTAAGATCTTTTGTGTCTTCAAGGAAGATTGCATGTTTGGCTTTATTACTTGTATGTTTGCTTATTTCTTTCAAATCTCTTGCTTGCTACCCAGCCTTGCTAGCCAAAAACCCGTTTCGAGAAGGCATACTTCTCATATTGCCAAACCCTTTGAACCAAAACCTTTGCCATTTGTGTCCACCATATCTACCTAGTAGCTTTTGCTATTCCAAGCAAATTCTCAAGCTTCATCTACCTTTAGAATTAAAAAGTATTTTGTTATGTGAAAACTAGTTAGTAAAGCTCTCACGAACTTGATGGCACACTTTATTTTCTTGCCCCTAATAGACTTGAACCATTGTGCCATACAAGTTGTATATGCTTGCATCTATACGTTGGAATTAGCAGAACCGTGCCGTCACGGGTTACGTTTTCAACATTTCACTTATACTCTGTACACAGTTGATATTGTTCTCTTTTGTCTATGGATGCCAACAGCGTGAAATAAAGAGGGAACTTGTAAGTCCATGGAGTTTGTATTTTGTGTTAGAGAAACGCCTGGGCCGCTAGCCTAAGACATGCCTAATCATGGTGGAAACTTGCAGCATCACCATAGTAAGCTATCTGTGAAGCATCCTCAATAAAAAGCTATACACATAGTAAATAAAAAGATCACTGAGATGCTCACTGTCTGCTTGCCTTGTCATTTTGGTTATGGGATAGCTTCTGTACCATGTGTAAGGGGTACCCCGTTGGCAGTTCTCTATGATACGCATGTACTTATAATGACAAGAACTTACCGGTGACCAAAGTTGATTAGAATGAGGAGTGACCCTCATATTCAAGGGACATGAGATTGCCAACTTATATTTCATCAAGCATATACTCCATCTTTGTGCACTTTAACCTTAATCATCTCAAGATGCCTATGATAGGGGCAATGAGGGATCAAAGCTAGTAAGTACCATAATCTTTTGGAAGCTCTTTATGACTTGTAATCCCTGCTACCCTCTATGAAGGGACCTTTCTCCTATTTACCAAGTTGAGTCAGTAAACCTACCTCCTCTCTATCTCCAGCAAGCATTTGAGTTGTTGTGTTTCAAGCATTCATATGGTGATTTATTCAATCATGTTATTTATCTTCCTTGTTTTCACAAGACTATTATCTATTGAGTATTACTTTGAAAGCCTTCATTGAAAAACCTTTTGGCAAAGATTGCTCCTATTGAAAAACTTCTACAAAAAGCTTTTTGTGAAACTGTTTGCTAGGTGTTCTCTGACCAAGAACAAGTTTGCCAATTACAATTATGATTTATCTTTCTGCATCTCTATTGTGACTTCTATACTTGGTTGCAAGCTAATTTATATAATGGTGAGTTGCTTTCTTATATAAGTTGTGTAATGGTAAGTGTGATGCTTCTTGTTCGTATTATTTTATCGACACTTCACTCCATAAACCTGTGGACATGTTTACTGAGCTCAGTTTTCGCTTGGGGACAAGCAAAGGTCTAAGCTTGGGGGAGTTGATACGCCCAATTTGCATCACCTTTCTATATCATAATCTACCTCTATTCATTGATATTTGTCTTATTATGAGGTATTACTTATGTCTTTTCCACTGTTTATGCATGTCGGATGATTCTTGGAGGATGGATTGCCGGAGTCTGGATTCTGATGGAAAAGGGGGCATTTTGATGCAATTTCACGAAGATAAGAAAAATACTAGAACAATATGGGAAAAAATTATTTTTCCAGAAGATTGAGGAAGCTAGAAGGAGGAGCGAAGAAGGGCCATAGGGGGGCCACACCCCTAGGAGCGGGCCCACCCTGGGCCATGCCTAGGGTAGGTGGGGCCCACCTGCTCGGCTCCCGATTCCGCCCCTTCGCCTATATCTTCCCTACGAAACCCTAAGGCCGGGGGAGCGACCACAGATAGATTTCCGCCGCCTCTGGCGGGGGGGGGGGGGGACACCGAGAGAGAAAGATCTCTCCGGCAGACAGATTTCTGCCGGGGGGATTCCTTCCCGGAGAGGGGAGATCGTCGCCATCAACACCATCGTCAAGCTAGGCTTCATCGGGATCATCATCATCATCCACACCATCATCTCCACCAACACCATCATCACCACTCCGTCCCGCTGTAACAATTGTGTTGGATATTGCTTTAGTTCTTAGGGGAAACTTTCCCGGTGTTAATTACTATTGTAGTTGATGCTTGTGAGTGGAACCATTGGATTATTGTTTATGTTCAGATTGTTATCCATTATCATATCATGTTTGATCTTGATCCATATGATGTCTTGTGAGTAGTTCGTTTAGTTCTTGAGGACATGGGAGAAGTCATGTTGTTATTAGTGGATTTGTGTTGAGTTATTATTCAATGTTTAGTATTTAAGTTGTGGTGCTATTCTTCTAGTGGTGTCATGTGTGAAATGGATCGTATGGGCACCTAGAGGGGGGGGGATGAATAGGTGCTAACCAATTTTTAATACCTTTTCAATTTTAGGCTTGACACAAAGTAAATTCTCTAGATATGCAACTACGAGAATTTCCCTATCTGTAACCCTAACTACTAAGCACGTAAAAGAGGAGCGAGGAAACCGTAGTGGAGCACGCGGAGACACAGGGATTTGTTTTACCGCAGTTCCTTCCTTGTTAAGGGAAGTACATCTGCGTTAGAGGGGTGGGCGGTTCTAAGACCACCACGCCACAATAGGCCTCACCCTATTCTCCGATGGATCTCGCCACGAGAGGCCTGATCCACCTTCTCCACTATTGGATCCCTTCGAGGCGGGAATCGGTGCCTTTTACAACACTATCGGGGCACACACCCACAACCGAATTGGGGGCTCCCGAGATGACAACAAGCTGCCACAAGAACAAGGTTTATCAATATAAACAAAAACGAGGATCTAGATATTTGCAAGAAATACTAGATCGGAAGTTCTCAAAAAAATGGAGAGGAGATGAAGCGCTTGATTGCTGATGATGAAGATCGAGTTCTCCTCCTTCGATTCCCAAAGGGATGGGGCCTTTGGGTGGATCTAGGTGGAGCACTCTTGGATGAAGCTTTCAGATCTGATCTGGTCTTTTTCGTGATGAATCAAGAGTTCTGGCAGGAGGGGAAGGCTGGCTTAAATACCCCCTCCCTAGATCTGGTCGTTGCACAACTTTGGGGGCGGATTATCCGCCCCAAGGGCGGATTCTCCGGGGGAAAGTCCGCCCCCTCTCTGGCGCTTGCGCTTGAGGAACTTAGTGGAAATCTTGGGGGGCGGATAATCAGGCCCCCTCCTGGGGCGGATTATCCGGCCATGCCGGAAAGTCCGACAGAAATTCCGCCCCCTCTCTGGGGCTTGCGCCTTGGCGATGAGCAGGGGGGCGGATTATCCGCCCCCTGAGGGGCGGATTATCCGGCGGGGCCGGAAAATCCGGCCAAAACTCCGCCCCCCTTCTGGGGCTTGCGCCTGCTTGGGCAAAGGGAGGGCGGATTATCCGCCCCTGTTGGGGCCGGATTATCCGCCCCCAAAGGCAGAGTTCTTTTCCCTTTATTCTCAAATAGAGTTGCAACACTTTAACACACATTAAATGATCCTTGGTATTGTTATCTAACACACAAAACACTAGGGATTAAGAAATGTTCTTTCAATGTGAACGTCGAGTACATGATACTTCACCATTTATGGGACTAGGGGAATGCATTGTGTATTTGGCTACTAATTGTGGGGTTGCAGGAGTGATAGAAACCTGAACCCCCGTTGGTACACCTTTGCACAAGGGAGTGTAGGATCTCAGAGTTTAAGGATGTGGTTAGATTTATATCTTAATTACTTTCCTGTAGTTACGGATGTTTGCAGGGGGTTTAATCATAAGTATGTATTAGTCCAAGTACGGTCGGTACATTAGCACAGGTTCACCCACACAACACTTACAACACCAAAGAAGAGTACTCAGCTAATTGAAGCGAAAGCACTTGACAGAATTCCCATGCGTCCTCGAGAACGTTTGGTCCTTATAAGTATTTCCACCGGCTTGTCCTTTGCTAAGAAAGGATTGGGCCACTTGCTGCGTTTGTTCTTTATTACTTGCACTTTGTTTTGTTGCCTTATCAGAAAACCACTAAAAATCCGTTTGCTAAGTATTTGCAGGGAGTTCCTGCTCCATTCCACTATTCAGCACCTTCCGCTCCTCGTTAGGATTGACACTCCTATTTATCGAAAGTACTACGATACACCACCTATACTTGTGGGTTATCTGTGGTGGTTTGGAGGCTGAAGAGAGAGGAGGGTGAGAGGTGCGGAGATTGGGAAGAAATGGTGCCATTATATAGGGGCGACCGTTGCAAACCCTAGTGTGAAGAGAAAGGAGGGTGAGAGGTGTGCGGTGGCGTTTTGTCTCTGTCGAGTAGTGAAAGCCGTCGCAGAGCATTCAAAGCGGCAGGACGGGTTATCCAAGCAGCGCGTGCATCGTCGCGTGCATCAACGGGTTTTCCAAGCGGCGGGACGGTAAGGCTGCATCGGCGCGTGCCCTGCATGCTGCGATGCTGCATGCAATAGCCAGGCTGCGACGCTGCATTCAATAGCCAGGCTACGACGGGCACGCTGCATGGCGCATGCATGGCAAAGGGGCTGGAAAAGAGGGCAGCGATGGGCAGCGGGCACAGAGGCGTGGCTACCACGAGCGGAGGCATAAACATGCCCGTCGCACGATGCGTGGACGGCCTAGTGGAACCAGACGCGACTCGCTAGAAGAAAAAACGCCAGCCAATCACGTCGAAGAAACTGGGCTCTCGCGGATCGCTCATGATTCCTCCTAGAAGGCCATATCACATAGCGGGAGTTTAGCGCACAGTGTCAGATGAACGGTCGAGGTTGGTCGTTAGGGTTAGCTGCCATCACACATAATCCTTCTAGAAGAACAGATCGAACGGACCGGGAAGCACGCTAGGGTTAGATCGATGCTCTAGGTTGGTCGTCAGGGTTAGCCTGGTCAACTAATGGGATTTTGAGCTCAGTCAACGGGGTTTTGACAACTTTTACCGTGCATAACTAGTTCAAAAAAATCGAAAAAATACAGAACCTTCGCACATAGTCATGTTATGTTACCTAGTTAGGAGGAAAAATCATAAACATGATAAAAAGAAATTTGCATGAATAATCCTTCACAAATCGAACAACCTCGACTGAGGTTGCAGAGAGTTCAAAGGAGAGAGTAGAGGGTTTGGGGTTTTGAAAATGCTTAGAAATTTCTAGCACATTTTCAGTGGAAATGAGATGTACTTCACAAAAGGACTAGGATTGATGAACTAACATGCATAATAGTACATAAAGCATTAAAACATCATAGAGCAAACCAATAAAATCTAAAAATAATGAATGTTTGTTCAAATTAGAATGTCAATTCAGATTAAAATTTGAATTCCGGTTCAAATTCAAATTCACATCAGATATGTTTTCACATCAAAGTACACAAACCAATACAACAATCAAGATTACATCAATGAAATATAGGTTTTCACATCAAAGTACAACAAACATAATGTTTCAATGGTTCCCACTCTATTTTGCTTGCCTCTTGCCGCTCGATCTCTTGCTCTTTTTTTCACTGCTTTGTTCAACATGACATAATTTGTTGATGCTCCTGGTTTTCTTACCAGGACCAGTTGGCCCCCACAACGTTTGCAGCAAAACCTCCTGAACTAGTTTTGGTGGCAATTCAACAACCAAATCAGCGATGTCGTTTAGCACAACCTTCAGAACAGGTTCTTGTGGCACCTCAATAGACTCTTTTGTTGCCTATTCGGTTTGCACATTATCCAGAACAGGTGGCAACTCAATAGGTTGCAGCACAATATGATTAAGGACATGATCTGCTTCCATTGAAACATCCACAACAAGTGGCAACTCAATAGCCTCATTTTGCCTTGTTTGATCATCAGTAAACATGATCTGCACATTTCTCTTTTTTCTGAATCCACCAAGTCTTGCCTTTTTGGTTGGCTAACATTTTTCAACAACAAGGGGATGAACTGGACATTTTCTCCTGAAAAACATAACAAGTCATTTTGCAACAAAACAAAGTGAAGAAAAAACAGTAACAATAACAAAAAATATTGCATACTTCTTTGGCTTTTCAGGAGTGTAATGACATTTGGAAGACCTAGCTTGATGCCCAAGTTCCTGGCAAAGCTTGCATCTGTTTTTGTTACCTTTTTAGGTCTTTTTGGCTTATCATCCTTTTTCCCCTTCTTACTACTCCCACATTTTTCAAACCATGCCTTGAATATACTTTGCTTAGGCCGACCAACTTTCCTTTTGGTTAGTGGAGGACACATAGAAAATTCAAATTCTACTTCAAGCCATTGAGACTGGTCTGTAAGTGCTGGAATTGGAGTTGCATATGCAGCTTTGAATTTTTCTACTGAATAATATTCATGCAAATATGGGTGCATATTTAACTTTGGTTTGGAGGCCAAGAAGAGTAGGGCATGCTCACATGGCTTTCCAGTGTTTTGCCACTCCTGGCAAGTGCATTCATGCACTTTGGTGTCAACAACATGTCTCCTTCCAGTTTTGGTGTCTCTAACTTCAGCACCCCACAAAGAAGATTTCTCAACTTTCAAATGTGCAAGATTTATACTCCTGTTGATAACCTGTTGTACCACTGCTAGAAGCTTGTCCCCTTGCAGGACATCACCAATTCTTCTTCTCAATTCCCACAAGCGCATGATCATGATCCTGATTTGGTCAACCATGTCATGTACATGCAAGTCCTTTAAATCCTTCACCTTGTTGTTAAAACTCTCTCCCAAGTTGTTGTTGATATGATCACATTTGATGGCAGTATTAAATCCTGACCGATACCATAAGAGAGAGTGATAGGTTTGCAGTCATGTACCAAATTCATTCTCAGTACATGCTGCCATTATCTTACCAAGTTGATATTAATGTATCTGGGTAGTATAAGATCTTGCTGCAGGCCACATGCTCCCAAATTCTTATCCTCTGAACTTTTTGATCAAATTCATCCATATATGTCCAAAGCACTCTCTTTGCTCAAAATGGGGAAACACAGTCTTTATTGCATTTTCTAGGACTTTGCATGCATCTGTATGAATTGCCAAAGGTGAGACTGGCCCTAAGCATATTTTCAACTGCATCATAAACCATGTCCATGAGGCCTCAGTCTCTGATTGAAACAACCCAATGGCAACGGGGAACATCCAATTATGTCCATCAAGAGCATTGCATGCTGCTAGCTGACCATTCCACTTTCTAGTTAAAAATGAAGAGTCTATGCTTAAATATGGACGACATCTTGCTTTGAAGCCATCGATGCAAGGCTTTAAAGCCATAAAAAACTTAAAGAAGAACACCTTGCCATCATCACTGACCTCAGTATCTATCTCCACAACACTGCCAGGTGACCTTTTCTCAACCTCTGCTTTGAAGTTATATAACATCCTAAAAGTATTTACCCAATCACCATACAATTCTTTCATTGCCCTTTGTTTTGCCTTCCACATAGTGCTATAATTCAGCTTAATTGGGTAGTCCTTTTCTTTTAGCCTCTTTGTAGTAGTGTTTGGTGTCTTGGATAAAATAGGAGTTATGTTTTCAGTAACCCAAATTTGTGATGTCATTGTTGATACTCTCTGTGAACTAGTAATGCAAGTGTGTTCAGAAGGAATTTGATTAACTCTAATGGTGCTTCCATCTGGTTGGCGTCTAGCAGAAATGTACCATTTGCAAGGATTGGCGCCCCCATCAATACCTCTAGATCTAGCATAGAACTTCTTTTTATCAGTCCACTGCGTCTTGGCATCAAACTCCTTGATTGCATAAGTTTTGAAACACATCCTAAACTCACCCATGCTTGGAAACAGTTTTCCTACTGCAATAACAGGGTTTTCCTTGTCATAGACAATAACCAGCTCATCATAATGTGCATCATTTACATCATCTGCAGCATTCTCCATCAGCTCTCTATCTACATCTTCATAAAATATTCTGTTACCACCATCATCAGCCAAATTAGTTTCATCAGCCTTTTCCTTATCTCTGTCATCTACTGGAATGCCAAATATTTTGGCCATTTCTGTGTCAGCCATTGGTGTATGACTAAATCAGTAGTTTCATCTAACTCCACTGAATTCCAATCAACATACATAGTAGCCCCTGCATCAACACCCTGTCCTGCATCAACATCATTTCTGTCTGATAATACTATCACTTCAATTCGTATGGGCACCATCTGCCTCTGTGAAGCCCAATCATCATCTGACATTTGTGAAGCAAAATTTGAAACCACATATCCAACCTTGGAATCTGCTTCCAGATCGATGAGCTCAACATGAAAAGTAACCTCTTTGTTTGTCCAGCCATCTTGCCGATCAATTTAATCTACTAAATCTTCTCCATCCTCAATTCTCAAATATTCTCCCTTCCAATTTTCAAACCGTAACAATGCAACTTCCTGCTGTGGACCCTAAGGAACACTTTGCCCAATTTTATCCACCAAATTCTTCACGGCCCATTCTTCCATTTGCTGCAGTTGCCGGGGATCAATATCTGCAAATTCAACCTCCCAACCCACATATGTACCTCGTACACTACCATCACCTAGTTTTTTTTAGATGGGAAGAACTTGAAATTGAATTGGAATTTTCTCCGCTGCTCATAATCACCCCTGTTTTGTTTGAGTAGAGGCGGGAAAAGTGAGCTAGAGGAATTGGTGATTATCCAAATGCGATCAAATCAAATAAAAAATAGTAAGATTGACCTATTGGAAGTGCTCTCTTGCCTCTCCATCTCGACGCCCCCGATTCAGCTAACCCGCACACGGCAATCTAGCTCAGAAATCAGAAATCAGAGGGAAAGCGATTGGGTCAGATCCAAATCCAAGCGTAGGGAATGAGATAGGGTTTCCAGATTAAGCACCACCAATGGGCTGCCCCTGAGCTCACACAGGCCCCCGCTTCCGAGCACACGAAGTTGACGGCGCCGCCGCCGGAGAATATGGAGGAGGATGGCGGCCGGGACGGTCAGCACATGGGCGGGCACTAAGTGGGACCCACTTGAAACGATTGTCTTTCAGAGCTGAAACTAAACCGTTTTCTGAATCTAACCCTAATCCTAAACCCACCGTTCATTAAAACACGTCGCAACAGAGAGTTTGCACCGATTTAAGGCCTGTGTCGCACGGGGGCTATTTTTCGCGAGAAGCGTCGTACCATAGTGATTCTTTTAAACGACGTTGTGTTTTCGTCCATTTCAGGGAAAAACGTCTCACAAGAGCTATTTGCCCCTCCTTCCCAACCTGCAACGTAAAAAATGTCCACCATCCCTATCTGTTTATTTCTACCGACCCGCCATGTCTAAAATTCTCTTCTGCATCTCTTCATCCATCTATCCCTATTCTTCTTTTTTTTTATTTGTGGAGCTAGTTAAATGTTAAATCACAGAGCTAGTTAGGTGTGCTCGCCCGCCATGTTTTCTAGTTGTAGTAGTAGTTTTTACACAGCTGCAGTGCACTCATCTCATATATATACTATGTGACGAGTAAACCTTGACTGCATACATGATGGAATATTTTATATGGGTAGAACCTTTTTTTTTTGAACTGGAGGAAAATCTTGTTGGTTACTCTGTACCCGGTTGCTCGTGGCCTCGTGATAAGTTGAATCATATGAACCCAGTCTAGACATATGTCTTTTGTAATTAGTTGAGAACATCGCTTACTATTAATATTAACTATATTTTGGAAAATTATGAAAATAAAAAATATTGTTCTAAAATGGCGATTTACATATTAATCATTGTACATATCGATTTTTTCTGATCGATTAGAATATAAACAGTTTTAGTGGACCTTTAGGGGCATTATAAATATTTCCATCCAAACACACAGTTCACGGTTGCTAAAACCAAACAACTTCGAGAAAATCCACAGTTCTCAACTCATAGCAGCCTTTTCACATTCACGGTTCACAGCAGCTTTTTCAGAATTCACGGCTTAACCAAACACACCCTTAGGCTAGTTATAGTAGGAGTAACTTAGTTAGTACTCCCTTCGTTAGGATTTATAACGCCTAAGAGTTTTTTTAAATGTTAGGAATTACAAGTCCTTTCTCATTTATTACCATCACTCGTCCAATGCATGATCTTCTTTTTCTTTCTCTTCTCTCATGCATGTATAACTATTGGTGCATGTAGTAATCAAGAGGGTGAGTTATTGATTTTCTTAATCCTATCAAAGTGGTCCATAGACCTTATAATCCCTAACAAAGAGAGTACATGCATGTACATGCAATGCCAACTAAGCAAATTGGTGACATGACATGATAATTAATGAAGAAAGAGAGGAGCTGGTAACTTAGCTAGTTACCACAACATCACACGTATCAAGACAATATGATCTACAACCTAATTTATTAGACCTTTAATGAAACCATACACATGTTACTACCCACTATAAAGGTAATAACATAAACTAGTAATATGTGCAAGTTACTAATCTATGTTACTTAGCACTATGACCGGCCTTAGAGCATCTCTAGCAGTGCCTGTAAAAGGGAAACCGTAAACGTCCGAGTTCGGGGTGCTGAATCCGCGATTGCCCGTGAAGTGAGCGTCAACGCCGAGAAGTTCCGTAAAATCAAACTGAAAAATTTAAAATTTACGATTCACAGGACGAACAGCCTCCGCGGCAAAATTCAGAGGAAGAACAACCGCGGTTTCCAGTTCGATTTCAGTATTAGATACTAAATAATATAACAGAAGCATATGGCGCACACTATGTACGGCTCCCCGAGCCTTGTGTGTCGCCGGACGATGGTGGAGACATCGCCATCGCTCTAGTCGAGGTGGATCACCGGAAGCTCTGCCGCCTCCTTGGCCTTCTCCGCCTCCTGGAGCCGGAGGCGCTCCACCGCGCGCTCCTCCGCCTCCTCGCGCTCGATGAGCCGGAGCGCTTTGGCGAGCTCTCTCTCCTCCACGGCGGTCTCGCGCAGGTGCGCGCGCTGCGAGCTGCGGCGAAGGCGCACCAACGCGCGCTGCTCTGCCTCGTCGAAGTCCGCGAAATCGCGCGGGACCACCGAGGCGTCGTCGCTCTCATTGGAGTTGTCGCTCTCTCCGAGTGTCACGTAATCGCGATACCCGGAGGAGCTCGAGCTCTACGGAGATGGGGCGTGGCCGCGACGAGCCCGCCTTTGAGGCGGTTCCACTGTACCACGCGGGGGCATAGGGGAGGAGCGACACCGACATGTGCGGCGAACTCACCCACCCACCAGAGCGCGACGCGCTTCTTGGCACCGACGAAACGGCTGCGGGCGATCTCCTCCTCGATTTTGAGGAGCTGGCCGCGTGAGCCGATGCGGCGCTTCCTAGACGAGTCGTCGGGACGTATGGTGGCGAGGCAGAGCGTTTGGTGGCGGTGGCGTAGGGAATGGTGGCGGTGGCGAGCTAGATTTGACGGCGGCGGTGGAGAGGGAGAGGGCGCGCGTGGAGAGTGATAGGGTTTCGATCGGGTCGCCCTCTCCGACCGCTAGATATGCTGGTTAACGGACCATCGAAAAACTTTTACGGGCCAGGTGAGATATACGGGCTCTGATCTGCGCTAGAAACCAAGCGTGGCCGTATTTCGCTGGAAAAGTTCAGCTTTGGCCTCTTGCTAGAGATGCTCTTAGATAATATACTAGATTTAGGAGGCGCTTCGGCGCACTAGCCCGTAGGTTTCACATCTATTTAGCATTAGTTTATAAAGATTTTATATTTTATTGTCTAAGTTTTTATTATTAATGGACTGAATTAAGGAACGATGGTATCCAAGATGAAGGCAATAATATACGATAGTAGAGAAGCAAACCGAAAGTATGAGCTAAATTCCAATCCAGACAATAATAAATTAAAATGAAATTGGAAGTGTGACCTAAATTTTATTCTGAGAATCAATATGGTGATTTGGGCCACAAAACGGTCCACTCTCCACTACTAATATCTCAAACACATAATGCTCATTTCAATTTACAGAAGCAACAGAAAAACAATAAGTTCATATACTATAGAAGGGGAAATGAATGCCAACATATGCATCGACCGGCAGCTTGTTGTAGAGTCAGACCTTGTCCCACAAGATAGCACATGAATTTTTGCAGCTACAATACGGTTACTTGCAGAATCAGACCTTGTAGACGGGTACGTTTGTACAGATTTAAATGATTGTCAATACATTATGTCATGTGGATATAAGAAATACAGGCCAGCAAGAGAATAATAAAGGCATGTAATAACAACAAAGTGAGAATATGGATGTCATCACTACAAATTTGTATCATTTTAATGAATATAGCACAAGCACTTGTCCTACTAATGTTTAAAACAACCTGTGAGCTTATACCATGAGCAAGAGAAATTATTTCGTTTTCACAACAAAGAGGAAGGACATAACTGCAAGATGCGTTGTATATTCAGCGCAGAGTGGCATGCCTCTGTGAAAGTAACCCCACATCGATCCGTAGCTTTCCGGTGTCGACAGCCATGGGGCTCTCACATGCGGCGTGGCGGCGCCCTCCGGTGCTCCTCCTCTTAGGCAAAGGGGAGAAAAGTCAGGTGAGAGCCATGGACGGGAGGGTCGGCAGTGCTAGTCTATTGGTAAATCTTTGATAATCTAGTATAAGGGGAAAAAATGTCTACCGTCAGCTATCGATATTTAGAATGCAAGAATATATCCCAAGGCTTAACGATAACTGTATATGGTATCATCGCAGATAATATTACATTCTAAAGAACAAAAGTATCACAATAACAGAGTGAATGTTCAAATGCAGATGTGCATCTAAAGTGGTAGATAATTTAAGAACCTCCATACGACATCTGCACCCCTCGTAAAAACTAAATATACCTAAATGTCATCAAATTAAGATAGTACATAGATAATCAATTAGCTAACAGTTGATCAACCACTTCTTTCTTTGATGATCGTGAATCCCTTCTTATAGCTTGGCTAGATGCTTTGTAAATCTCTTTGGACTATGTCCTAGGTTATGGCCCTTTGTACATTTCCTCTTTCACCCCAATCTTATAAATATTATTCCGTCTTAATAAAAATTTACTGTCAGAGCCTCCCCTACAGTTTTTAGCTCAAAAAAAGTCCAGATCATCGTCTTAATTATACTGCTAGCTTTGTTACCATCCTACTTTGCAGTTGGCACCCACATACTAAACGTGCATATCCAAGAAAGCGAAAAAGAAATGGGCACTTAAGTTTATGTGTTACCTGGTACTACTGTTCTCGGAGTGGGTCACAAAATGGCGAACTACTAGACCGGAAATCATAATAAATATGCAAATTGTGGCATATCGAGTGTGCTTTGATGCAGTGCAACAATTCCAGCTTCTGAGTATTTCCGTTCTTGAGTAACCCCTCGCCAACCTAAAGCACCAAACATAAATAGTGTGTTACAGCTGCTATTTCAGTGAAAATACCATACATCATGATCCCAGTTTGACGAAACCCCAAATGGTACTCACCTTATCTTATCTTGCCCTTGCCCTAGCCCAACATGGCACTGCAATTTCATGCTTTTCGCCGTTGATGAATGATATCGGCTTGCACTTCAGTGATGCAAGTGAATTGTGTATTTCAGATATGCAAATTCAGTTTTCAGGTGAAATAGTGATCACACTCAGATAATAAAACAAAACAAAAATTCAAACAACAGGCAATGATCCCATACCAAACCGTTACATGATTATATGACTGGTACCACATCATCTTAAAAAGGATTATACGACTACAATTGTTTTAACAAAGTTAGATAAACAATGTTGGTATAAGAATCTTCGAAAACAGTCCATGGAAAAATAGACTAGCATGGTATAAGAATTTTGAGAAGATTTATAACATAATGTGAGTTCTTTCCTCTCGGGATTTAAGTCAACCATATAACACAAATCATTAGCCTATCCCCGACCAGTAAGGAGAGTTTTGTATTTGACATTTCATTTACATTTCAAACAAAAGAATATTGTACGGTTAGTACCTGAAGGTTATATTACCTGTGCTTACACATTCAAACATCAAGTAGTGCATCTACTTTGTTGCATTTCTATCCACTATATAAGGAGTCTGTGTGAAAGCGTCTTAGAATTAAAGGAGATGGATATAGCTGTACAACTTACAAAAATGGTTGCAAATTTAAAATTATAGGGAACTGGATACAATCGTACTAACCTGTGGTGGTATAGGCATAAAATTGGCTACAGACAACAATTACAAAATGATGCTCTCTTTTGCTTTCTGAAACTGAATATTAATTGGTTACAAGAAGTTTCATCGAGAGTATCTTGTGTCTAGGGTATAAGGACAACATTGGTATAGGCACAACATTGTTAACTACTAAACATCAAGGATTCAGTTCTTGTTGTGATGCTCCAATATAGAAAACACTGACTTCCAAAATACAAATTTCCTAATTTCTTTGCTTCCTCATGTCTAACCTATTGCTTAATGGACATGCTAAAGAGTAAAGAAAACCGCATGGAGATGAAAAAACAAGTATTTATGAGCACCTGAAACTACCTTCCAACTAAAAAAAATGCTCTCTTGCTTCCAGCCTAGCGTTCATCTATGTCCTGCTAGCTGCTCAGCATTGGCTAGTGATTTGCGAAGTTCATGTTCACTGCCCAACACATCAAAAGTAGAACCATGCTCACTGTCCATAAATATTTCAACAGCAATTATTTATCTAGGGGTTATACCTCTGGGTTTTTTGGGAGGCAGGGAGGATCACCAAACTTGAAGAAGGATGCTGCTTGGACTCTTCTTGCTCGCTGGCTCAGTCTTTCACCGTCCCGTCCCAACAAGAGGAAGAAATGTGAGTGCGCCAAACAATAAATAACAATATTTCTATGCAGCTGACAGAAGAACTTCAGTTGAACATGCTTCCCTGTGAGAGTATAGTATAGTAGCAAAATGCTCTTTACAAAGATGTTGCAAAATATGGCGTTGTCTTCCTACAATTGTTATGGTGTACCATAAAGGAACAACTGCAAACAGTCTGCTAGCCATGAGAAAAACAACTTTTGGAGAAAAGATGTCATTAGGGTACTATATTTCACTCGTTTGCATAGAAATAATATTCATATTAGCAGTCATGCCTAAGAAAACATAACATATATTATTAAATCTATCTTGAGATTTTAGGATACATAATATTCTAAATAATTAGGTACTTTTCAATTGTCAAACCTAGAGGCTAGAAAATTTCGAACCAACTATTGCATCCTGAACAACCTGGGAAAACAACTTGTGTGAAAAGATACGTAATACATGAACAATAGGCAGATCCTAAATCTGGATACATGAACTCAGATGGCTAGTAGATCTAAAAGGAAAAGAGCGCATATTTTAGCTAAATTTCAGAAAATGGAATCTACCGATGAATATTACATAGATAAATCTGGGCCTGCAGCCCACTTGTCTTTTCATGGAACAACCTATAGTATAAATAAGAAAAAAGTTGGGCAAACAAAGACGAAAGATTAGATGATTAAAGACAAATCTACAGGAACAGTTGCACACTTCACTCTCGCCATGGTGCTACCAAAGTGTACGTACGTGGTCAATTACATGGCAATGGTACAGCCAAATATATGCAAAATCAACACCTTCCCTGCATCTTCCTCCTGACCAATCATACACCAATATTGGCCATTTTTTTTTGAGAAGTACGCGGGCGCGGGGGGGGGGGGGGGGGGGGGGACCCCAACGCTTGTTGCATTACTCGAAGCGACTTGGCAGTCAGGCCGTCCGTACACTAAAAGACCTAAGAACGTCAACAAGCTGACGGTCAGAGGCGCAGAAACGCCACCTCCAAATAGTGAGACCGTCCACGGCCCTGCGGAGAATGGTGCACGCCGAGGAGGTATTCGCGTTGAACACAACAAGGTCGTTCCGAGCTTTCCATATCGACCACAGAAGCACCGCAATGCCGGAATGCCAAATGGGATGTGGCATACCCGGGGGAGCAGGAAGCCCCCAGATCGAGAACTCGCCATGCGGGACAGTACTCTCTAAACGTCGCCAAACCGCGGAGGCAACAGAACAGTCGAAGAAGAGGTGCCACATCGTCTCGGTGGAGAGGCAGGCGGCACAAAGGGCGGAGGGCGCGCAGTTCTTCGCGAAGAGGTTGGAGCGTGTGCTGAGGCGGTCGATGTCGGCGAGGTAGGAGAAGATCCTCAGCTTGGCGGGCAGGCGGAGGGCCCATGCCGAGCAAGCCGACGCGTCCAGGTCGCCGCGCGGGGACAGCATGCGATATGCCTCGCGCGAGTAGAAGGGCGGGGACGAAGGCGAGTCGATGAAGCGGCGATCAGGAGAATTGGAGGCGTGATGGCCTGGGCGATGGCCAGGACCTCCACCTACTCTCGGGCAGCCACAGCGAACAGCCGAGGTTGCAGGGTGAAGCCCTCCAAGACAACAACGGCCAGGGAAGCATTAGGCCTGGTAACATGCGAAAAAGAGCAGGAAAAACCTCCGCAAGCGGCTTGCTGGGGAGCCACCGATCGAGCCAGAAGGCGGTGGTGGCCCCACAGCCAACCTCGACGCGGGTGATGGAGCGATATAAGGGGAGGCATTCCAGGAAAATTTTGTCGAGGAAGGAGGGCGAGGAGGTCGAGTCCCCGATGTCGCGTCCAGAGTGAAGCCTAAACCAGTCCTTCCAAGGGAGAGAGTCAGTTTGGTGAAGTTTGTGAATAAAGTTGAGGAGAAGACACATGTTCTGCCGGTGGAGGTCCTTAACGCCGAAGCCGCCCTCCTGTTTAGACAACAAAATCTTATCCCAAGCAATTAGACAGCGAGCACCCGAGCAAGAGTCTTTCCCGGCCCAGAAGAAAGCATGACGCCTTTTGTCTATACAATCGATGACACCCTGAGGCAACAAGTAAGAGCACATATAGTAGGTAGCAAGATTATTCAGCACGACATTACATAACACAAGGCGCCCGCCAGATGAGAGGATAAGGGCCTGCCACCCTAAGAGGCGACGGTCGAAAGATTGAATTAGAGGGGCATACGCAGAAATGGGAAGTTTTGTGGGGGAAAGAGGGAGGCCGAGGTAGGGCTGGGGGAAGGAGGAGATCGGGCACCCAAGCGTAGACGCCATCATGCAAGCATCAGATGGGGAGACATGCATATGGATGAAGCAAGATTCATGGAAGTTAATAGCCAGACCAGTAGCGAGGGCGAACTTATCGAGAACATCTTTCAGGCAGGATGCGGCACCTGGCTCCGCTTTGCATATGATAAGAGTGTCGTCAGCATATTGTGAGACAGGGCAAAGGGTGGAGGGGGAGAGAGGGTGGGAAAGACTGACGTTGACAAAAGCCTGGCGAATGAGGCGTTGAAGAACGCCAGCAACAATAATGAAGAGGTAAGGGGAGAGTGGGTCACCTTGGCAGAGACCGTTACGACAGCGAATCCAGTCGCTAGGAACCCCACTGATAAGGATGGCAGTATGCCGAGAGTAAAGGATGCGGGCCATCCACTCGCACCACTTATCATCTAAACCTCTGACCCGAAGGATGGCCAGGAGGCTTGCCTAGTTTATGGAGTCGAAAGCCTTCTTGAAATCGATCTTGAAAAGAATTGTCGGGGCCTTTTTGACATGGCAGCACCGGATAATTTCGGCGGCATAAACAATGTTCTCAGAGATATGGCGCCTGACATGGTTATACCCTACGGGTACACGACCTTAGCATACCTGGTCCAGCCCAAGGAAGGCCCATGATAATATACGCGGCCCATGAATATTTTCGGGTGGCCCAAGACCATGACGTCTTCGGATCCTTGGAGAGCAAGACTAGAACAGATAGAATATTCAAAGGGGTAAACCCTAAAACCTGTAACCGACTCGATCTGTGCCCGGGACCTGCCTACCTCTATATAAAGGCTAGGAGGGCACAACGAGGAGGCACCTCTCATACCACCACATACACACCTCCACACCAGATTGCATCTGCGCACCCTTGTAACTTTCGTTTTCGTCGTAATCAAGAGCAGACAAGCAGGAGTAGGGTTTTCCCTCTAGGGGCCTGAACCTGGGTAAATCTCGTGGCCCCTGGTTGCTTGTCTGTTAACCGTTCCGCGATCTCCAGCACCCCCATCTTCTCCAAAACCCAAGCTCATAACTGTAACATCCCAAAAATACTAAACTTGGATCATCAAACTCTAATCATCAAAATTTAAGGTTAACAAAAACTTTTCTAAATAAAAATATGAAAGCATGCATGTGGGTATGCATTTCAAATTGAATTCTTTTGAACCACCTTGTTTGTGTGCTCCTTTGCTTGTAAATGGATGCTTAGGTGAAATAAACATCATCTAAACAATTCCCAAACTTTTCTCAAAGACAAGTAAATCAAAACAAATAAAATAAGGGAATGGTCATTTTGACCAATTTAACTCCCATGCCTACTTTGGCTATCTCAAACTTTCAGAACTTAACAGAAACTTGTTTGGATCTTTACATCCCTTGATAGTACTCCTAACAAAGTATCAAGGCCCACTTTGTGATCATCCAGAAACTTTCAAATGCATAGTTTAAATGACAGTTCAAAATTGAATCTTTATCATATGAGAAGATCCCACTTTTTCAAAAACCCCTCAAACAAGCTCAACTTTCAAAACCCAAGCATCTGTAGACTCCCCAGCATCAACCTAGCACACCCACCAAAAACTTTTCAAAATTCAAAACTTGAATTCTTGCGGCCATTTCATCAAACACTTTGCAGACACAAATCATCAAAATCTTAAACACTATTGTGAGCAGTGATTGAAGCCTAACTTGTTCCCTCTCTAGCTCACAACCATCTCAGTAGATCATCTAGCAAGTTAAACCAAGCACTAGACTCACTGTAAGCTGGGCAATGACATCAATGGTGAACAGCCGAAGCTCACCATGCCACCCTAGTGGAGACAGCAAGTTAGGAGGAGATTTAGCCGTGCCAACCTTGTCTAGGAGGCAGCCCACCGTCCACCACCACTCCCTGTCCCAGCCGCGAGCGTTGCCAAACCCTGGACCACACGCACGGACCGCGCCCAGCTCGCCAGCAACCATGCTGAGCATGTGCCAGAGCACCACGCTCGACGGAAGCCCACAGACCGCGCGCTGCCCTTGCCGCGTGCATACATGATCGCCACCGACCCAGGAGACCGCCAGACATCCCCATTCGCCACCCCATGACGCACAACCACCGCTCGCCGTCGAAGACGCCGCCTCTGCCGTGCAGAGCATCGCGCGTTCCAGACCAAACCGCACCGCCCCTACGCGCGCATTTAAGCCGTAGAGCATCGCCAGGAGACCACCAAGCGATCGCCACCGCCGGCCATGCCTCTAGCAGCCCGTAGCCATGTCGCCACCGTCGCCTGCCCATCTCATTCGGTCTCGTCGTTGCGACTATAAATAGAGGCCACCCCTAGCCGAATTGAGCACACCATCTCACTCCCCTCTCTTCACTGATCGTGCCACCCCGTTCCAGAGCAAGGCGAGCAGCACTTCGCCGGAATTTCACCGGAGCCTGCCGCTGCTGGAGAAGAAGGGGGCCAGCGATTGGAGCCGCCCCAGGAGAAGCTGTCGGTACCAGGAGGTTCGCCGTCGTCGACTTCGTCGTTCGCCCGCCTCGCCGACCCTCGCCTGAACCCCGGTGAGCCCCCAACGACCCCCACTGGCCGCGCTAGGTTTCTGTCTCGCCGGCGTTGCCCAACGTCGACGATAACCCTCGGCCGTTGGATTAGAACCAGATCGAACGCACCACATCGCCCCATACCGCTTTGCACCCCCTCGTCTCACTGACGCGTGGGGACAACGACTTAACCAGCCCGCATAAGCACTGTGCTTAGCAGGCCGGCCCAGTATCGCTTCCCGCGCAGCCCAGTTATTTGAATTTAACCTTTTCCATTTTATTTTCAAACACACTTCTGTACCTAGATTCAAAAATCAACCCAGATCGATTCAGTGAACAAAATTGAATGAAACCAATTTTGTTAGAAAGGTCTGGGAATGCTGAATCCAAGCCCATTGGATTCAGGTCATTTGGATCTGTAGATCATCCTTGGTAAAAATAACAAGGCAGAAGGTTTTCTGCATTCAAACATTTTTCAAATTAAAACCATAATAGCTTTTGAGTTGATTCCAACTCTCGAAAATCACATTTAACCATACCTTTCAGAATATATAAAAATATATATAGGTTTACTTACATAAATAATGACCAAGTAATAAAAGAATGCTACATAGGCATTTCTAGACACATTATTTAATTAAAATGAAAGGGTAAAACCTTAATAAATTGTGACACCACTTTAAATCACATTCCCATGGACTAAAATATGTGGTGATGACATGTGTCAACATGATCCCATGTTTGGTTTGGAGAATATTAAATCTTAAGTAGTTTTCAATGAGTAGAAATTACTTTTCTAAAAATAAAAGGAATTAAACCAAGCTTTAATCTTGTAATGTTAATGATGATGCTAGATCATATATATGACCCTTTTGTGTGATGATTGCAAGTAGTTAAGTATTGTTTGGTGATTGTGTACATGGTATTTATTTATAGACGCTAGTACCGACCAAGGATACAAGGAGAAGGAGGATTCTACGAACAAGAAGCCGAGGAGAACTTCAACCACTGCTCTGCACAAGGCAAGCTAACACTTGCAATATAGCAAGCTTATACTGATATTGATGCAAGCTAATACTTGCTCGTTACCATGCCAACTATATGCCTTAAGCATATGTGATCATACCCACTTGATAACCCAATCCTAGTTTTATTTGCAAGCTTTCTACTTTATTTCTTTATCAAAGATACTTCCTTAGAGAGTACTTAAGTGACTTGTAGATTCTAAGGAGATATTTGAAGGTTGCATAAAGAGCATAAAATTTGGCCTAAGCTAGAAAATCTTGATGTCATCCTAAGGCATAAGATTGAACTTAGTTGAAACCCCACTAGTTTACCATCCCCCATTAGTGCTTACCCCCACTTGTAGATGCTAGTGCTAAGCATAACACTTGATCAACCTTAGATGGGAATACTTGTGGAAAAATGGTTCTAAAAACCTTAGAATGATGGATCATTCTACTGAGATGTTTTGACATGTGTTTCCGAACACCAGATGATTTTGGTGATGAAAATGTTGAGACATGAGCCTTAGCCCTTTATAAAACTGATGGTTGTCTGGATGCGATACCATTCCAATTTTATCGTACAACCACAATACCCGAAGATTGGGTAGGGCTTGAATGGAAACTTATATACCTTAGTATTAGTTCCCTCACGACCAAGGTCTGAGCTGAGGCTACCTTGTGAAGATTGTCCACCTGTGCAGTACCCAAGATGACAGTTGGTCATGGTTGGGAGGCCAAACTCACAGGAGAGGTGCTTATACTAGGGCGTGTAATTGAAAGGTTAGGATTGATTATCCGCATACTGAGTATGGTGAATTCAGGATTTGTTCCTGACGGATGTATCGAATGTTGTGGTGAAAGTGTACAAACTCTGTAGAGTGTCAAACTATTCGAATAGCCGCGTCCGCGGTTATGGACGGTTGGAGTGGCCATAATGTTCCCCCGTCAGACCTTTCAAAATGACTTGTGAAATGAATTGAGATTTTGACTTGACCACAATAGGGTTGTGATATGAAATACAAGTTCCTACTTAGGAGTTATAAAATTGTGACTAGCTTCTCTCTCTTCTGCACTAGTAGAGATAAGTCTGGCTTTTTGCAAAACAACCATAGAGCCTAGTGTCCTATTATCAAAAACCCCTTCACTTGTTAGTATTAGTTTGCGAGTACTTAAAGAGTACTCATGGATTTGTCCCTGGCTATTCCCGTGGCCAGACTATGAAGAGGAGTTTCTGGAGGATGGACCCCAGGAAGGTTACGACAACTAGGATCATTTCCCATCGTCAGCATTGCTTGTGACCCCGAAGATGGAAATTCGCCTACGCTACCGTTATTATAACGTATTCCGCTCCTTGAGTTATATTAAGAACTGGATCATGAGATCCCTATTTGTGTAAGACCTTATGTATGGTTTGTAATGGATGATGTACTGTGGTATCCAATTCTGTTATGTCTCGCAAAAATGGTAATCCTGGGATTGCGATTTATGGCATAACAGGCATCTAGGATTAAAAATCCGGGTGTTGACAAGTTGGTATCAGAGCCATCCTGACCATAGGAGACCCTAGTTAGACTGGACGTTTGAATCAAAAACTTAGTTTCAAAACCAAAGGAAGCAAATATTTACAAAAAACTTATTCTCATTCTTATCCCTTTGATTCTTTCATGAAAATTCATGTTCCTCAAAAACTCTTGCAAAATACATAAAATTTTGACACACTTGATCACTCTACTAACTTACTTATCCTATACTCTTATAGATGGACGTGAAGTACAACAAGTTTTATCAGTTGGGGAATGGAGGAGACCTTATCTTTGAGAGGGATTTGGACCAGCTTTCGGAACTTCTGGAGCGTCTGCACCCCGAGTTCTTCGGAGCTCAGCTCAATATTAAGGAGGAGAAGATATGCAGTGGCTAATTGTTGAAAGTCTCTGAGGAAAGATTGAACCTCCCACTGCTGAGGGAATTCAGTTTACCTTATGAGAGAACAATTGGCTCGATGGACTTGCCAGGGCCATGCACGAAGATCTTTCCCGTCTGTGTGGGCAGATCATTAATCAGATCAAGGGTACTCACCTTGAGTTTTTCCCAAGGCGTGATGCAAATGGACAACCACTGGAAGCCCCATACCAACCCGAGCTGAAGACTCAATTGGACCACCTTAGCTTCATGATGTACGATCGTCAGCAGGAGTTGGATAATTGCCGTGACTACTCCAACCACAAGTCTGCCATCATCAAGATGAAGGATCAGACCATCGCCATGTTGGCAAAGGATCGCAAGTCTCGCCGCCGTCAGCTGGAAAAGAAGGAGCACATTATTGCCCGTCTTTGCCACCGTATCTCATCTTTGGAGGAGACCATCCACGAGAGAGACATGCAGTTGGAAGAAAGGGAGAATGCAGGAGAGGATCTTCGTGGAGACCCTACTCCTATCTCAGCGATGATGATGATTTTCTGGAGGATCGGGCTATGGATTTCTTCACCGATGAGGATGATTTCGCCTTCATCGATGATGATGAAGATGATGAAGCCACATATTCCGAGGAGTAGTACCACTTGAGCACTAGCGTAGTGAGTAGTATTCGGTCCCACTATATCATAGTGTTCAGAATGGTTCTTAAAACCATCTGTTTTTCCTTGTTGTGGTGTGTGTTGTATCGTGTGCTATGAATGAATGAAAAGCAAGTTGCTAGAAAAATCTGAGTCAAACTTTAAAAACTTTTCAAAAACCCAGAACCTTAGAAATTTCCCTCTTTTCTCATGATCTATCTCAATCTTCAGATGCCACGCGGAGGAAGTGGTTCATCCCCGGACCCGATGTTGCAGATCCTGCAAATTTTGACTTCTGACCGTGAAGCTGAAAGAGCGGAACGTCAAGCCAACCTAGCCACCCTGCAACAGATAGCTCAGCTAGCCCACAACAACCAAGGCCACAGAAATCAGGACAACCATGGATCTAAGCTCAAGAATTTCCAGAATACCAACCCACCTGTTTTCACTAAGTCAGAAGAACCCCTAGACGCCGATGATTGGTTGCAAACCATGGAAAATAACCTAGAAGTCGCCGGAGTGGAAGCCAACGAGAAAGTTCTGTTCACCACCCACTATCTAGCCGGAGATGCCAGGGCATGGTGGAACAATGTTCGCGCAATGACCGGAGGCCAGATGATGACCTGGGAGGAATTCAAGGTCAAGTTTAGCAGAACCCATGTGCCACCGGGTTTGATCAAGAGGATGAGAGACGAGTTCCGAGAACTGAAGCAAGGAATGATGACTGTAGTGGAATACCATGACAAATTCTTGTCATTAGCTAGGTATGCCCCGGATGAGATCGACACTGAAGCCAAGAAGAAAGAAAGATTCCTGAATGGTCTGCATGATGAGATGCAGACTGTGTTAGTCAATATCCCCTTTAATGATATTGAAGCCCTTGTCGACTCTGATATCCAGATGGAAGGAAAGATCAACCAAGCCAACGAGAACCGCAAGCGTCGCATGATGCATCAGCCAGGAACCCATTAGACCCCAAAGTATCGCCCTAACCCATCTCCAGGATTTGCCCCAAGAACCAACAGACCCCCGATGAACCATCCGACCTATCCCAACCGTGGAAACCCTAGGCCCGGAGGAAATCACAACAACCCCGGTAACTCTAGCAATTTCAATCGTGCCCCACCCAAGTTCAACAACAACAATGCTGCCACCAACACCAACACTGCCCCGAGGACTGGAAGCAATGATGTGCCTGTAGAAGCAAAGGACAAGTCGCAGGTAACTTGCTATGACTGTGGAAATAAGGGTCACTACTCCACCGAGTGCCCAAACAAGAAGAATGCCGCAGCACCCAATGCCAATGCCCCAGCTCAGCAGCAGCGTCATGTTCAGCCCGGAAGAAGGTTTGCCCCAGGGAATTCGCTCAACCGCAATGGCCGTCTTTTTCCCATGCATGCTGAAGAAGCTCAGGAAGCGCCAGACGTCGTGCTGGGTATGTTTTCTGTTAATTCAGTACTTGCAAGGGTGTTGTTTGATTCTGGTGCATCACATTCATTTGTCACCGAAGAATTTGCATGCACTAGTAAAATTCAACCAACCAAACTGAAGCATGTCATGATTGTTCAAATTCCCGGATCAACCACCAAGGCTAGGCAAATTTGCAAAGCCGTCCCTATCCGAATCCATGACATAGATTTTTATGCTAATCTGATAGTACTCGGAACTAAAGGTTTGGAAGTAGTACTAGGAATGGATTGGATGTCCAAACATAAAGGATTGATTGACTGTGCCGAGAAAGCCATCACCATGACCAGTACAGCCGGAATATCAGTCGAGCATATATCTGAAACCTTACCTCGTCAATTCAAATGCAACAAGAGTATAGCCCAACCTACCATTGACCAAGTCCGGATAGTCTGTGAATACCCCGATGTATTTCCAGATGTTTTGCCCGTATGCCCCCAGATCGGGATATCGAGTTTATCATCGAATTAATCCCCGGAACTGGACCCATAGCCCAGAGACCCTATAGTATGAACCCGTCGGAGCTAGCAGAACTGAAGAAGCAACTGGATGCCATGCTGGCAATTGGATTGATTCAACCAAGTGCGTCACGATGGAGATCACCTGTCTTGTTTGTGGACAAGAAGGATGGAGGTAACTGTTTGTGTACGGATTATCGGAAGTTGAATGATGTCACCATAAAGAACAAGTAGCCATTGCCCAAGATAGAAGATTTGTTTGATCAGTTGACCGGTGCCAAAGTGTTTTCTAAGATTGATCTTAGAACTGGTTATCATCAACTCAAGATTCATGCAGAGGATATTCCAAAGACTTCCTTTACCACCAGATATGGATTATACGAGTATACTGTCATGTCTTTTGGATTAACCAATTCCCCCGCTTATT
The DNA here is from genome assembly GCA_916181665.1 of Avena sativa. Classification (NCBI taxonomy): domain Eukaryota; kingdom Viridiplantae; phylum Streptophyta; class Magnoliopsida; order Poales; family Poaceae; genus Avena; species Avena sativa. The sequence goes on from OV702280.1 coordinate 277,929,552, forward strand.
TCATGAATCTCATGAATAAGATTTTTATGGACTTCCTGGATAAGTTTGTCGTTGTTTTCATCGATGACATTCTGATTTATTCCAAATCAGAAGAAGAACATGAGCTACACCTAAGGACCATTCTTGGAACCCTTAGAGAGCATCAGTTGTATGCCAAGTTTAGCAAATGTGAATTCTGGTTACAGGAGGTAGGATTCCTCGGTCACATTGTATCAGCTGGAGAGATTGCCGTTGACCCTGCCAATGTGAAAGATGTTGAAGATTGGCAAGCCCCAACCACTCAAACCCAAGTTCGTGCATTTCTCGGATTGGCGGGATACTACCGCAAGTTCGTAGAAGGATTCTCGAGTATCGCCAGACCCATGAACCAATTGCTTAAGAAGGACAAGAAGTTTGAATGGACGGACAAATGTGAAGCAAGTTTTCAAGAACTCAAAAGGATATTGATTTCAACCCCAATCTTGATCATGCCGGATATCACGAAGCCCTTCGATGTGTATTGTGACGCATCCAAGATCGGTTTCGGATGTGTGCTAATGCAAGAAGGCAAAGTTATATCTTATATATCTCGACAACTGAAGCAACATGAGCAAAATTACCCAACCCATGACCTCGAACTCGCAGCCGTAGTTCTAGCCCTGAAGACATGGAGACATTACCTGATGAGAAATCGTTGTGAGATCTATACGGATCACAAGAGTCTGAAGTATATATTCACTCAGAAGGAGCTGAATATGAGACAGAGAAGATGGATTGAGCTAATCAAGGATTACGATCTGGACATTCACTATCACCCTGGTAAAGCCAACGTGGTAGCAGATGCCCTTAGCAGATTGCCGTGCCGCTTGAACTCCATGATTTTGAAGGAGCAACCAAGCTTGCACAACGAAATGGAAGATTTTTGAATGGAATTAGTGAGTGAAGGATTTTTGGCTAGCATATAACTCCAGCGCACTTTGATCAGTTAGATTAAAGAGGCGCAGAAGGGAAATTCTAGTATCGGCGGAATCAAGCGTCGTATCGGTACAGGCAAAGTACCTGGATTCACCGAAGACGAAGAAGGAGTTCTGTTGTACAAAGGACGCCTTTGTGTACCAGCAGATTCTGAGTTGAAAGAAGTTATTTTGAAGGAGGCTCATGATACTCTTTATTCTATCCACCCCGGAGGAACGAAGATGTATCAAGATTTGAAAGAGCAATTTTGGTGGCATAAGATGAAGAGAGAAATTGGAAGCTATATCGCCAAGTGTGACATATGTCAGCGAGTCAAGGCAGGACATCAAAGACCCGTTGGATTGTTGCAACCATTGCAGATTCCGGAATGGAAATGGGATTCCGTTGGAATGGACTTTATCACTGGACTACCTACTTCTTGTAGGGGAAATGACTCTATCTGAGTATGATGGGGATATGCCTACCGGGGTATACCCAACAGGACGTTTCCGGCTGGCCCAGGCACCTGCGAGTGGGCCTGCAGTAGCGGCGACTGGATCACGACCTGGCGTGGACTCAAGCGACTGGAAGCTGAAGGCCCAGAAGCGTAGATAGGCCCAGTCGGATTAGGTTAAACGGTTGCTGAAACCTTAACTGATTCGGTTGAGATCTGTAAACCCTAGGGGGGTGAGTCTATATAAACCTCCCTAAAGGGCGTGTAGAGGATACGTTCTATCATCCACCCAAGCGACTCGCTGCCTAGCCGCCGAGCTCACCCCATTGTACTTCCACCATAATAGAATCTAGCAGGAGTAGGTCTTTACCCTCCGGGGGCCGAACCTGGGTAAATCCTTGTGTCTCCGCCCTCATCTCGCACCGCAGATGGCTGGTCACCCTTGCCCCATGTTCTACTACTCGATGCCGATTGTAGCATCTGCCGTGGTCATTCCCACGACAGTGGCGCCCACCGTGGGGCCTGGCCGGTTTGGCCGGTGTTCTGCGACGAGATCCAATCTACCCATCAACGAGTCGATCGCCATCGGCTGCATGATAGCGATTGGCGAGATGCTCCAAATCTTGCCGAGCAGCTACGTCCCGGCGGCGCGACCCGTCACGCACATCATGATCCTGCCGGTTGGCACGATCAGTCTCTTCATCGGCCTCACCGACGTCATCGTCTCGGAGGACTCGGCTCGCATCCGCGAGTCGCCGCCACGCGACCGGCTCTCTGAGAGTCAGGTCCGCACGATCCACCGCCTCGCCTCCGAGTACGACTCAGCCCACAGCGATGTGGCTGAAACCACTGCGGCCGCAGAAGATGCGGCCCTCAACGACGACGCCGACTCAGCGACCCCGGCGTCACTCGTCGGATCCATCGTCGCCGCGTCGCCCGCGGGCTCCATCACCCAGGTCTCCAACGTCGGGGACTTCGAGGATCCCTCCATCCTTGGGATCTTCGATTTCGACTCTGGGTTGGAGAATTCCGCCGATCTCCGCGACGGAACTGGCCGTCATGCCACGACCTACATGGCGACTGGCGCCGACCCGCCGAAGGATCCATTCTCCACTCCGATCCCTCCCAAGGCAACGGCAACGGAGGTCGAGGAACTCCGCTTGAAGCTGGCGGAAGCAGTCCGCAAGGAGCAAGCCGAGCGCGAATTTTTTTGCCTCGAGCAGGTGACGGCGCAGGAGCTGTCGCGCTACCACCAGCAACGAATCAGGTCGCGCCTGAACCCCACCGTCCAGGGGCGCGCCCTGAATTTCGATGACGAGAGCGATCCGGCCCGCGCGGCCGAGCGCGCGATCTACGAAAATGCGCCACCAGGAGGAAGCGCCCGGCCCCCACCAGGGTCGACGGCGAATGGCGCCCCACCACCACCCAACCGCGCACCCCCCAGGGACCAGCCGCGGATCGTGGTCTCCTCACGGGAGCGAGACGCGAACGGCCTACCACTGTTCTCCACCCCGATGGACAACCTCGTCGCGGGTCGAGCAGCAGCCGACAACATCACGACCACCGGTGACGGTGCCCTACAGATCCTGTACGTCAAGGCCTTGCTCGCAAAGGTGGTCGAGCAACAAAACGCAGGCGTCGACTCACAAGGTCGGATGTACTCGCGTTCATCGGGCAGCAGAGTGGCCTCAAGCGGCCACCCCTTGGCGGCAAACACCCTCAACTGCCTGCCACCCGAACCACTGCAGCTGCAACACCGACCCGCGAACGCGGCACTCTCCACCAACGACCCCCAGCCGGCGACCAACTTCGTCGCCGCCAACGGTCAGCCCGTCGATGCCCGCACCCACATCATCAACAACCAGAGCTGGCGCGCACGCCAGCCCGACGACCTGCGACATACCCTAACCAACCGCCGTGACGGCGAGCCGAGGGGGTCGCTAAGCCGACTCGGGCCCCGGTGCTTCGGATCGATGATCCGAGGCGAAAGATACCCGGCGAACTTCAAAGCGCCGAAGGAAATAGAGAAGTACGACCCCTCGTACGATCCCTCCGTGTGGCTGGATACTTACCTCATGGCAATGGGGATCGCCGGCCACACCGATCTACTCGCCGCCCGCTACCTCCCCCTGATGATGGAGGGTGCGTGCAGGCAGTGGATCAACACTCTCCCCGCGGATAGCATCGACTCCTGGGAAGAGATGCGCGACGCCTTCGTCAGGCACTTCGAGGGTTTATACACCCGTGCCACCACCATCGAGGACCTGGAACGATGCGTCCAGGGACCTCGCGAGTCGACCCGCAGCTGGGTCAACGGTGGCAAGAACTGTGGTACAACGCGGTCGGTATCCACCCAGACACCGCAATCCACTGCTTCAAGACCTCGTGCCGTTGCGAGCCCCTGGTCGCCAAGATCAAACGAGCATACCGCACACTCGACAACATATCGGACCTCCTTGAGATCGCCAAAAGATACGCGGAGGAAGACCCAAACCAAGAAACCGACGACGAGTCGGGAGGACAACGCCGCATGAGCGGCAACGACAATGGACGATGATCCGATCTACGGTACAACAACACTCGCCTCACCGGCAAGCGCCGCAGTGACGGGAGATTCGACTTCGTCGCCAACGCTGGGTACGCGCAACGCGAGCCCAAGAGCTTCCGCCGTGACGGGGGGCAACGCCGCGACGGCGGCAACTACAAGGCGAAACCAAGGTTCGACCCTATGGCCCTCCTTAACCAACCTTGTGCATTTCACAGCAGGGAAGGAAAGCCCGCCGCGCACACGGCCGCCGACTGCCACTCTCTCAAGGAGATCGAGAAGGCACGGAGAGCGCGGGAAGACCCCGACAACAACCCGCCAACCGGCGGAAAATGCGGCAGCGTGGCTGGCTCGCTCCACACCTTCACAGGCTTCAACACGAAGCGCGAGAAGAAGGTCATCGCCCGCGCTGTCGCCGTCAACGTGGTGGCCCAGGTGGACGTCCCCCAGTTCCTCAACTGGTCGGAGCAACCAATCACTTGGAGCCGCCAGGACCACTCGCCACGCATCGAGTACCCAGGCCGAGTCGCCCTGGTGGTCAAGCCCAAGGTGGGAGACTACTGGCTCCCCAAGACATTGATGGACGGCGGCAACTCCATCAACATCCTGTACCTCGACACCTTCAGGCGACTGCGGCTCCCGCAGTCGATGGTCGAGATGACCTACACCACGTTTCACGGTATCTTCCCCGGTCGGAAGGCATACCCGATCGGCAAGGTGACGCTGCCAGTCACCTTCGGCACAACGGCAAACTTCCGCACCGAGCGGATCGTCTTCGAGCTGGTGCCCTTCGACAGCCCCTACCACTGCGTCCTGGGGCGCCAGGCGTTCGCCAAGTTCGTGGTGGCGCCCCACTACGCGTACAACGCGATGAAGCTCTCCGGACCGCGTGGCGTCATCACCATCCACGGCGACCTCGACATGGCCGCCGAGTGCGAAGCCAAAGGAGCTGAACTCGCCGACGCCGTCATCATGGCCAAGGCCGACCACGTCAACGAGCTCGCCAAATACGTGAGCGGGGTCAACAACGACAACCCCACTATACTCAAGAAGCCCAACTCGGAGGGCGGCAACACCTCAGCCTTCGAGGCAACGACGCATACCCTCACCGTCGAGCTGGTCCCAGGCGACTCTAGCCAGACGGTGACCATCGGGACGGGCATGAGCCCAACATAGGAAGGCGCACTCATCAAGTTCCTCCGTGAGAACAGGGACATCTTCGCATGGAATCCCTCTGACATGCCTAGTGTCCCTAGGGAACTCGCTGAGCACAAACTCAACGCCGACCCGAAAGTGCGACCTGTCAAGCAGTCGCTGCGGTCCTTCAATGAAGAGCGCTGCCGAGCAATCGCCGAGGAGGTGCAGCGTCTACTCGCTGCAGGCTTCATCCGGCCAATCAAATACACCAAGTGGCTGGCAAACCCAGTCCTGGTCGAGAAGAAAAATGGGACCTGGAGGATGTGTATCGATTACACAAACTTAAACAGCACCTGCCCGAAGGAGCAATTCGTCCTCCCGCGGATCGACCAAATAATCGATTCCACCGCGGGCTCGGAGACGCTATGCTTCCTCGACACCTACTCTGGGTACAACCAGATCAAAATGGCCGTTGAGGACGAAGAGAAGATTGCGTTCATCATGGCATTCGGAGCCTTCTGCTACACCGCCATGACCTTCGGCCTCAAGAACGCCGGGGCGAACTACCAGCGGTGTATGCAGGAGTGCCTTGCGAGCCAAATTGGCCGCAATATCCACGTCTACATCGACGACGTGGTAGTGAAGTCCGCTCGCCAGGGCGACCTACTCGCTGACCTGGCGGAAACATTCGCCAACCTGCGGAAATACAAGATAAAGGTAAACCCAGGCAAATGCACCTTCTTGGCCTTGGATTCTTGAGCAGAGTATGGTCGATTCTTTTAGAGATCGACATCGGAGTCCCGCTGCAACCAGAGGCAGCCCTGGTCGCACTCATCGCCGAGCCAGAGGACTGGACTAAGCCGTACATCGCTTACCTGGAGGGAGGCACCTTGCCGGCAGACGAAACAGACGCCCGGATGATATCACGCCGCTGCAAATCCTTCGTCATCATCGATGGCGAGCTCCACAAGCGCAGCGTGACCGGAATGTTCCAACGCTGCGTCCAACCCGCTGAAGGACGCAAGATCCTCCACGACATCCACTCCGGCGACTGCGGCCACCACGCCGGCGCCCGCTCTCTGGTCGCAAAGGCTATGCGACACGGTTTCTACTAGCCCACCGCACACGCAGACACTGTTTAAATTGTCCAGCGGTGCGCCGGGTGCCAGAAGTACGCCAATCAGACCCACGTGCCGAGCTCGGCGCTCAAGACAATCCCCATCACCTGGCCGTTCGCCATGTGGGGTATGTACATGGTAGTCCCTTTCAAAAAGGCCCCCTCCGGCTTCACCCACCTCCTGGTCGCAGTCGACAAATTCACAAAATGGGTGGAAGCCAAGCCAGTCTGGAAATGCGACGGGAAGACCGCCACCAAGTTCCTACGCGAGCTCATCTATCGCTACGGGTTCCCAAACAGCATCATCACGGACAACGGCACCAACTTCGCCAAAGGAGCCATGGCCGAGTTCTGCGAAGAACATCACATCCGACTCGACCTCGTCTCAGTCGCTCACCCGGAGTCCAACGGCCAGGCGGAACGAGCCAACCAGAGCATCCTCCATGGCCTGAAGCCACGGCTCCAAGTACCACTCGAGCGCACCGCCGGGTGCTGGGTCGAGGAGCTACCCTCCATCATCTGGGGCATCCGCACCTCCGTCAAAAGGTCGTCAGGGTTCACCCCCTTCTTCATGGTGTATGGCGCCAAGGCAGTCATGCCCATCGACCTAGAGCACGACTCGCCCAGGGTTGTCAACTACACGGAGGCCGCAAACGAACTCGCACGCCAGGATGGAGTCGACCAACTCGACGAGGAACGCGACCTAGCTCGCTCCCGCACCGCCATCTACCAACAAGGGCTCCGTCGCTACCATAGCCGGCGAGTAAGGACTCGCACGTTCCAGGAAGGCGATCTGGTGCTACGCCTCATCCAGGACAAGAAGGGCATGCACAAGCTATCCCCCCTTGGGAGGGACCATTCGCCATCGGGCGAGTCCTCGGCAACGACGCCTACTACCTCATCGACGTCCGAGGAGACGGGAAACTCGACGTCAAGCGACCGTGGAATGTAAACCTCCTACGGAAATTCTACTCCTAGAATTCCATACATGTACTCCCCACCTGCTATGAAATAAAATAGATTGGTTACCGCAAATTGCGTCTACTCTCCGTGCCTTGTGCCACTCGCACTCGTAATAACAGCATCAAGCTAACTGCAGAAGTCAACCTCTGGTGCAGCGACCGGCACGGACAAGTAGCGCGTTCCGAGGGCACTGGGTTACCCCAGGACTCGTAACTTCCACGAAAAACGCCAACCCGGAGCCCCATTGGAGTCGCCTAGATCGACTGGCTTAACGAGCCAAGACAACTGCCCTAGTTCCTCACAACGACCAAGGTCCTCCGCATCCTCGACACCGCGACTCGAACGGCCAAGTACCACGCTCGGGGACTGACGACCAGTCGACTACGAGCGACTAGGGAAAAACGCTAAGTATGAGAGCGTGCCCAGGAGTCGCCATGCGACTGATCCTTTGGATCAGGCTGGAGTGACGCGCTTACTCTCACGCGCTCAACCCTCACCCACCCTGGAGCTGCGACTAGAACGACCAAGTACCACGCTCGAGGACTCGGCCACCCGACCTCGTATGCGCAAGGGAAAACGGCCAAGTAAAGAGAACCCATGGGAGTCGCCCTACGACTGGCTCTCCGAGCTCGGGCGAGTCGACCTCAACAGCAAAACAACTGACCCAAACATTCAAAATCACAAACACATAACAAACGAGGTAAACCCCATAAAAAGGGCGGACGCGCTTGGGGATTCTCCAATCAGCAATCAAAATCACGAAACAATCCACAAAATAACACGAAGTTTCATTACAGCAGAACAGAGTCGTTCCAAAATACAAGTTGAGCCCAATGGCCAATCTCTACTAACGCCCCAGGGCACAATGTTTCTACTCCACAGGTTTCGCCGGTGACTCGCCGCCGCCCCTGCAGTTGCGAATGAATGGCGTGTACGGGTTCGACGGGTACGTCGTCAACTCACCTCCATCGCCACACGTAATGGTTGCTCGACCTTGAAGTCCCGATGCGGCGGCTCAGGATCGTTGGGGGCGATAGTCGTCTCCTGCTAGGGGAGGAGGTCGCCCATCGCCCAGACGCGATCGGAGTACACCGCGGCCCAGTCCGTCAGCTTCAGCACCTCGGCGATCTCCACCGATCCCGTCGACGAGGGGTATCCACTTGTCATGTCGTCAAGATCGAAGTCCTCCGGGAAGTGGGAAAGCCCAAGGCTGAGAGCCGTCGCCGCCCCGCGCCGAAACGCCGCCCGTGTCATGAACTCGACGACTGACGGTGCCTTCTCTAGATACCGCCTTACTTCGACGAGGTCGCTGGGAATCACTTCCGTGCGCGATATCCTGAATATATGCTCGAATGTAAGCCGCGGACAACGTGGCCGAGTCGACCAGAGTGGTCACACACTGCCGCGCGTCGTATGACTGTGCCTCCTTCGAGCTGTCGATAATCTGACCTGTGGACAGAGGTCGGCAGTGAGTACAACAACGATTTCATAATGCAGCTACTACAGGAAGAGGCAGAAAGTTTACCAATTAAAGGACGGCAGAGGCCCGTGATGAAGCTTTGAAGCGAGGAGAAGTTGTTTTGCAACCCAACAACGAGGGCGTCAGAGACCTTTCGCTCTTCAACGGCAGCCGTAACAACAGCTTTTGCTCGCCCATCCGCTGAGCTCGCCTCCGCCTTCGCTTCCTTGAGCTCGCGCTCCAGATCAGCGATCCGCTTCTCAGCCGTACTCAAAGCAGATTGAACCGCTGTCAGCTCACCCGCCGGGACAAGGCCCTGGCGGACCTCCTCTGCCTTGGCAGCGATCGCTTGGAGTCCCTTGTTTGTTTCTTGGACGGCAACAAGTTCCTTCTCCACGCGACACTTTGCAGCAAGCCGATCGGCCGATTCACGCTGCAAGCCCTGCAAACAAGTCAAACTATCAACAACAATAAAATCCTAAGTGCCCACCCGCTGAAATTCAGCGAATAGGCACTCGGGGACTGGAGATCAAAAATCCTAAGTGCCCACCCGCTGAAATTCAGCGACTAGGCACTCGGGGACTGGAGGCTACAAAAAACACTAAAAGAATCCGACCACTGAAATTCAGTGGCCTGATCCTCGAGGACTGGACATACCTGGATGGCTGCGCCCAACATGCCGTGGAGCTGTAACGCGTCGAAAGATGCAAGAAGAGCTGTAGTGTGTCCACGACACTGCTCGACCTCTGTCTCGACGACCCCAGGCGTCTGGTTCATTGACATTGCGCCACTCGCTGTGGCCTCTTTGGCCATGAAACGGGGGAAGGTAGCAGCGGATGCCCCAGCGCCACTAGGAGTCCGCTCGGTCACCCCGGGTGAGGAAACAGCCTCCTTGTTCTTCGAATCCACCTTCGCCGCAGTCGGAGGATCGCTCGGAGCAACTGTCGTGTCGTCAGCGACCGTGACGACATCGTCGCCCTTCGCCCTCTTTGCGCTGTCTGCAGGAATGGCGACTTCATCAGCTTTCCTCTTCCGCGAGGGGTCCTCCTCGGCGACGACTGGCGGAACCTTGGCCACGGAAGGGTGGCCGATCTTTTTAACTCCAGTCCTGTGAAACAAAAATATGAGCAAAATTGTCCGATCACAACGGAAGGCAAGCAGACGAATGAGACTTACTTGGCGACTGGTATGAACCGCAGCCCCGTGCGGACGCTGGCCGGCTTCTCCAGCTCGGGGCCCAGTTTCCGACTGAGGCCCATCTCGAACACATCATGTGCCCAAGACACGGAGGGCCTCTTCGAAGACGAGTCCGCGACAGGAGCCTCCGTGATGACGTCTGCAGGAGCTCTCCTGGGAGGCGAAGCTTCTGCGGCTGGAGTTGCCCCCAACCTAGAGACCGGGGCGAATGGGGGTGGAAGCAAGGCCAGAGGTACCTCATCCAGAAGGGAGGCAGTGTCCGATGCTGCTGTCGTATGCGTCGCTTCACCCTTAGCCGAGCTGGTGGCGTCGGAACTAGTCGCCGAGCGGGGGAGACGCCTGCTTCGCCGGCTTCGTCTTCCTCCTTGGCGGAGCCTTCACCTCCTCCTTCTTCTTCTTCTTCTTCGACGGTGTAGCTTCGTGACGCGAGGTGTTCTCGGGGAGCTCGTCGTCATCGTCATCATGACGTTCGAGGCTCCTACTCGCCTCGAGCTCACGCTGATGTTGCCCGCGAGTTTTGCGAACCATCGGGGTGGCGTCTTCCACGGGCTCGTCATCGTCATCACCCGCGTCGCTCCCGACGTCGCCTTTGGAGGGTGGCGACTCGCTCCCGTCCTGAATGGACGAGCTCGAGTTTTCGTCGTCTGCGGGTGGGAGCCATCCTTCCACCACTTGGAACAGCTACAATGAAAATGAAACAAAGTCAGCATAACCGCGACTGCATCATCTGCGACTGCGAATAGTGATGAAAATGGCGACTTACCGTCGGAGCTGGGCGCCTTGCGGTATAGGGGGCGACCCCGGCCTTCGCGTCTAGGTACGCCGCCTGGGTGATCTTCTTCAGGACCAGGATGTAGTCCTCGAGCTTCCACTCGACGAGGCTGGATTTTGTCGGGTCGTCCCTACCCGCGTACTCGTACATATAATGGTCGCGGCGGGCCAAAGGCACGAGCCGCCGACCGAGCCAGCAGTTGTAAAGATTGATGGTTTGGAGGCCCTTCTTCTTCTTCAGGCCGTGGATGGTTTGCAACATTTTGTCGACAACCATCTGCTGATCCAGCGGGAGCTTGCCAACCTGGAGCCGACGCGGTTCGGGCCGGTTAGCGGAGTATCTTGGAAGCGCCACCTCGCCGTCTAGAGTCGCTTCTGTGACGTAGAACCAGGATTTCTTCCACTTGTTTGCCGGCTTGGCCGGCAGCATCAGGTCGAAGAACGACGCCTTCGACTTCAGCTGAAACGTCAGGCCACCCGCAGCCAGCATCGGGCCGCCTGATTCTTCGCGGCTAATCCTCCAATGGAATAGATCTTGCCATAGGGGGAAGTAGGGCCTGCAGCCCAGATAGCACTCGCAGAACTCCATGAAAATGGCGAGCTGCTTGATGCTATGCGGGCCCAGGTCCGACGGCTAGACCCCGTAGAAGGCGCAGAACCGAAGGAAGAAGAGAGAAGTCGGAAACCCCAGCCCCCGCTCCAGGTGGCTAGGAAAGCAAATGAATTCACCCTCGCGTGGGTCCGGAGTCACCTCTCCGGCCGCGGGGATGCGCCACCTGCCGGCACGCAGGATCCCGGCCTCTTCGAACGACGCCAATAGCGCCCTGGTGCACTTGGATCGGCCCCATGTTTCTGTCAACACCCGGATTTTTCAATCCTAGATGCCTGTTATGCCATACATCGCAATCCCAGGATTACCATTTTTGCGAGACATAACAGAATTGGATACCATAGTACATCATCCATTACAAACGATACATAAGTTCTTACACGAATAGGGATCTCATGATCCAGTTCTTAATACAACTTCAAGCAGCGGAATACGTAATAATAACGATAGCGTAGGCTAAGCTCCATCTTCGGGGTCACAGGCAATGCTGACGACGGGAGATGATCCTAGTTGTCGTAACCTTCCTGGGATGCATCTTCCAGGTACTCCTCTTCATAGTCTGGCCATGGGAATAGCCAGGGACAAAGCCATGAGTACTCTTTAAGTACTGGCAAACTAATACTAACAGGTAAAGGTGTTTTTGGATAATAGGACACTAGGCTCTAGGGTTGTTTTGCAAAAGCCAGATTTATATCTACTAGGTTCCACGGCTAGTCACAATTTTATAACTCCTAAGTGGGAACTTGTATTTCATATCACAACTCTGTTGTGGTCAAGTCAAAGTCCCAATTCATTTCACAGGTCATTTTGAAAAGTCTGACGGGGGAACAATATGGCCACTCCAACTGTCCATAACCGCGGACGCGGCTATTCGAATAGTTTGACACTCTGCAGAGATTGTACACTTTCACTACAACATTCGATACATCCGTCAGGAACAAATCCTGAATTCACCATACTCAGTATGTGGATAATCAATCCTAACCTTTCAATTACACGCCCTAGTATAAGCACCTCTCATGTGAGTTTGGCCTCCCAACCATGACCAACTGTCATCTTGGGTACTGCACAGGTGGACAATCTTCACAAGGTAGCCTCAGCTCAGACCTTGGCCGTGAGGGAACTAATACTAAGGTATATAAGTTTCCAGTCAAGCCCTACCCAATATTCGGGTATTGTGGTTGTACGATAAAATTGTAATGGTATCGCATCCAAACAACCATCAGTTTTATAAAGGGCTAAGGCTCATGCCTCAACATTTTCATCACCAATATCATCAGGTGTTCGGAAACACATGTCCAAAACATTTCAATAGAATGATCCATCATTCCAAGGTTTTCATAACCATTTTTCCACCAAGTAATTCCCATCTAAAGTTGATCAAGTTTTATGCTTAACATTAGCATCTACAGGTGGGGGTAAGCAATAATGAGGGATGGTAAACTAGTGAGGTTTCAACCAAGTCCAACCTTATATCTTAGGCTGATATCCACGTTTCTAACTTAGGCCAAATTTTATGCTCTTTATGCAACCTTCAAATATCTTTCTAGTATCTATAAGTCACTTAAGTAAACTCTAAGTAAGCTTTGATAAAGAAATAAAGTAAGAAGCTTGCAAATAAAACTAGGATTGGTTTATCAAGTGGGTGTGATCACATATGCTTAAGGCATATAGTAGGCATGGTAACAAGTAGGGGTTTGTTGCATCAGTAGGGTATCTTGCAAGTGTTAGCTTGCATAAATGTCAATATAAGCTTGCATAGGTACAGTATCTTGCAAGTGTTAGCTTGCCTTGTGCAGAGCAGTGGTTGAAGTTCTCCTCGGCTTCTTCTTCGTAGTATCCTCCTTCATCCTCGTATCCTTGGTAGGTACTAGCGTCTATGAATAAATACGAGGTACACAATCACCAAACAATACTTAACTACTTGCAATCATCACACACAAGGGTCATATAGATGATCTAGCATCATCTCTAACATTACAAGGTTAAGGCTTGATTTAATTCCTTTTATTTTTAGAAAAGTAATTTCTACTCATTGAAAAATTACTTAAGATTTAATATTCTCCAAACCAAACATGGGATCATGTTGACACATGTCATCACCACATATTGTAGTCCATGGGAATGTGATTTAAAGTGGTGTCACAATTTAATAAGGTTTTACCGTTTTTTTATTAATTAAAGTGGCTAGTAATGCCTATGGGGCATTCTTTTATTACTTGAATATTATTTCTGCAAGTAAACCTATATATTTTTATATATTATGAAAGGTATGGTTAAATGTGATTTTTGAGAGTTGGGATCAACTCAAAAGCTATTAAGGTTTAAATTTGAAAAATGTTTGAATGCAAAAAAGCTTCTGCCTTGTTATTTTTACTATGGGTGATCTATAGATCCAAATGAATTGAATCCAACAGGCTTGGATTCAGCATTCATAGACCTTTCCAACAAAATTGGTTTCATTCAATTTGGTGTACTGAATCAATCTGGGTTGACTTTTGAAGTTGGGTACAGAAGTGTGTTTGAATTGAAATGGAAAAAGTTTAATTTGAATAACTCGGCTGTGCGGGAAAGGTTAACGGGCCGGCCTGCTAAGCGTAGTGCTCCCGCGGGATGCTTAAGTGGGTGTCCCCACTCGTCAGTGACACGGGGCTGGGCGAAGCGGTATGGGGCAACGTGGATCGTTCGATCTTGTTCTAATCCAACGGCAGGGAGTCATCATCGACGCGAGACAACGCCGGCGAGAACGAAACCTAGCACGACCAGTGAGGGGTGCTGGGGGCTCACCGGGGTACGGGCGAGGGTCGGCGAGGTGGGCGAACAATGAAGTCGACGACGGCGAAGTCAGGGGTGGTCGCGGCAGCTCCTGGGGTGGACAAAATTGATGGCTCCCTTCTTCTCTAGAGGCGGCGGGCTCCGGTGAAATTCCGGCGGGGTGGTGCTCGCCTTGCTCTGAGAACGGTGTGGCACGATGAGTGAGGAGAGGGGAGTGAGATGGTGTGAAGAAATCGAGCGGGGGTGGCCTCTATTTATAGTCGAGCGAGGGGACCGTCGGGGCGCATGGTGAGCTCGTCGGGGGCGATGTTACAGGAGGCTAATGGCATGGGCAAGGGTAGGGGACGATGCGGTGTCTCCTGGCGATGCTCAACGACATGGTTTCGAGGCGTGGGGCGGTGCGGCTTGGTCTGGAACGGGCGATGCTCTGCGCGGCAGAGGCGGCGTCTTCGACGGCGGGCGGTGGCTGTGCGACACGGGGCGGCAAACGGGGATGTCTGGCGGTCTCCTGGGTCGGTGGCGATCGTGTGTGCACGCGGTGAGGGAGGCGCGCAGTCTGTGGGCGCTGGTCGAGGGTGATGCTCTGGCGCACGCTCGGCATGGTCTCTGGCAGTCTGGGCTTGGTTCTTGCGCGTGGTCCAGGGCTTGGCAACGCTCGCGGCTGGGACAGTGAGTGGCGGTGGACGGTGGGCTGCCTCCCAGACATGCTGGCTAGGCTTGCTGCTGCTCCTAGCTTGCTTTCGACTATGGGGTGGCAAGGTTGTGCTCGGCTGTTCACCATTTATGGCAATGGCAAGCTCACAGTGGTGCTAGTGCTTGACTAATCTTCCTAGATGATCTACTTAGCTGGTTGTGAGCTAACTAGGGAACAAGGTAGGCAAGAATCACTGCCTACAAATAGTGTTTGATGTTTGTTTGATTTGTGTCTGCAACCTGTTTGATGAAATGGCCGCATGAAATCAAGTTTTGAATTTTGAAAAGATTTTTGGTGGGTTTGCTAGATTGGTGCTGGTGAGTCTGCAGATGCTTGGGTTTTGAAAGTTGAGCTTGTTTGAGTGGTTTTGAAAAAGTGGGATCTTCCCATATGATAAAGATTCAATTTTGAATTGTCATTTAAACTATGCATTTGAAAGTTTCTGGATGATCACAAAGTGGGCCTTGATACTTTTTTATGAGTACATTCAAGGGGTGCAAAGATCCAGAAAAGTTTCTATTAGGTTCTGAAAGTTTGAGACAGCCAAAGTAGGCATGGGAGTTAAATTGGTCAAAATGACCATTCATTTAATATGTGTTTTGATTTACTTGTCTTTAGGAAAAGTGTGGGGAATGTTTTAGATGATGTTTATTTCACCTAAGAATCATTTTACAAGCAATGAAACAAACAAACAAGGTGGTTTTAAAAGAATTCAAAATCAATGCCTACACATATGCATGCATTCATAAATTTATTTAGAAAAGTTTTTGTTAACCCTAAGTTTGATGATTAGAGTTTGATGATCCAAGCTTAGTATTTTTGGGATGTTACAAACCTTCCCCCCTTAAACAAAATCTCGTCCCGATATTTGAAAAAGGACGAAAAGATTACCTAGGATTTGAAGAGATCGGGAAACTCCGTCCTGATGTGATCTTCGCGCTCCCAGGTAGCTTCCTCTTCTGTGTGGTTGCTCCACTGAATCTTGAGAAACTTGATGCTTCGGGTTCGGGTAGTTCGAAAAGCTTCTTCCAAAATGCGGATGGGAACTTCGGGATAGGTCAGGTCATCGTTTATCTCTATGGTCTGATGGTCGATATTCTTGAACACTTCGGTCTTCTCGGGGACTTCGAGACACTTGTGAAGTAACAAGATATGGAACACATTGTGTACTGCCTACATCTCTTCGGGTAACTCCAATTGATACGATACTTCTCGACGGTTCAGAATTTTGAAAGGTTCGATATATCTGGGGGCTAACTTTCCTTTGAGTTGGAAACGCTGCATTCCCTTCAATGGCGACACTTTCAGATAAACAAAATCTCCTATATTGAAGGCGAGGTCTCTACGTCTCTTGTCGGCGTAACTCTTCTGTCGGGATTGGGCGGTCTTGAGGTGCTCACGAATCTTGTGAACCTTCTCTTCTGCTTCTTGTAGGATGTCGGGTCCGAAAATCTGACTCTCTCCTACTTCCGACCAGTTCAAAGGGGTGCGACACTTTCTTCCATACATGAATTCAAATGGGGCCATTTTCAAACTGGCTTGATAACTATTGTTGTAAGAAAATTCTGCGAATGGCAGACAGTCTTCCCACTTGGATCCATATTCTAACACGCACGCTCTCAGCATATCTTCGAGTATTTGATTTACTCGCTCCGTTTGTCCATCGGTCTGAGGGTGATACGCGGTACTGAAATCTAGGCGGGTTCCTAAACCTTCTTGAACTTTCTTCCAGAATCTCGAGGTAAACTGAGTTCCTCGATCCGATACTATGTTCTTGGGGACTCCGTGCAAAATGACGATTCTAGCGATGTACAACCCCGCTAGCTTCGAACTCTGATAGGTGGTTTTGACGGGCAAGAAATGGGCGACTTTGGACAATCTGTCCACTATGACCCAGATAGAGTCCTTTCCCCTACTCGAAGGAGGTAGTCCAGTGATAAAGTCCATTCCTACAGAATCCCATTTCCATTCCGGAATCTGCAAAGGTTGCAACAATCCAGCAGGTCTTGATGTCCTGCCTTGACTCGTTGACATATATCACACTTGGCAATATAGCTTCCGATTTCTCTCTTCATCTTATGCCACCAAAATTGCTCTTTCAAAATCATGGAATTCAAGCGGCACGGCAATCTGCTAAGGGCATCGGCTACTACGTTGGCTTTACCAGGGTGATAGTGAATGTCCAGGTCATAATACTTGATTAGCTCAATCCATCTTCTCTGCCTCATATTCAGCTCCTTCTGAGTGAATATATACTTTAGGCTCTTGTGATCCGAATAAATCTCACAACGATTTCCCATCAGGTAATGTCTCCAAGTCTTCAGGGCTAGAACTACGGCTGCGAGTTCGAGGTCATGGGTTGGATAGTTTTGCTCATGTTGCTTCAATTGTCGAGATAGATAAGATATAACTTTGCCTTCTTGCATTAACACACATCCGAGACCAATCTTGGATGCGTCACAATACACATCGAAGGGCTTCGTGATATCCGGCATGATCAAGATTGGGGCTGAAATCAATCTCCTTTTGAGTTCTTGAAAAATCGCTTCACACTTGTCGGTCCATTCAAACTTCTTGTCCTTCTTAAGCAATTGGGTCATGGGTCTGGCGATACTCGAGAATCCTTCTACGAATTTGGGGTAATATCCCGCCAATCCGAGAAAAGCACGAACTTGGGATTGAGTGGCTAGGGCTTGCCAATCTTCTACATCTTTCACTTTGGCAGGGTCAACGGCAATTCCTCCGGCTGATACAATGTGACCGAGGAATCCTACCACCTGTAACCAGAATTCACATTTGCTAAACTTGGAATACAACTGATGCTCTATAAGGGTTCCAAGAATGGTCCTTAGGTGTAGCTCATGTTCTTCTTCTAATTTGGAATAAATCAGAATGTCATCGATGAAAACAACGACAAACTTATCCAGGAAGTCCATAAAAATCTTATTCATGAGGTTCATGAAATAAGCGGGGGCATTGGTTAATCCAAAAGACATGCCTGTATACTCGTACAATCCATATCTGGTGGTAAAAGCAGTCTTTGGAATATCCTCTGCACGAATTTTGAGTTGATGATAGCCAGTTCTAAGATCAATCTTAGAAAACACTTTGGCACGGGTCAACTGATCAAACAAATCTTCTATCTTGGGAAAGGGGTACTTGTCCTTGATGGTGACGTCATTCAACTTCCGATAATCCGTACACAAACGGTTACCTCCATCCTTCTTGTCCACAAACAAGACAGGTGATCTCCATGGGGACGCACTTGGTTGAATCAATCCAATTTCGATCATGGAATCCAGTTGCTTCTTTAGTTCTTCTAGTTCCGACGGGTTCATACTATAGGGTCTCTGGGCTATGGGTCCGGTTCCGGGGATTAGTTCAATGATAAACTCGATATCCCGATCTGGGGGCATACCGGGCAAAACATCTGGAAATACATCGGGGTATTCACAGACTATCCAGACTTGGTCAATGGTAGGTTGGGCTATTCTCTTGTTGCATTTAAATTGACGAGGTAAGGTTTCAGATATATGCTCGACTGATATTCCGGTTGTACTGGTCATGGTGATGGCTTTCTTGGTACAGTCAATCAATCCTTTATGTTTGGACATCCAATCCATTCCTAGTACTACTTCCAAACCTTTAGTTCCGAGTACTATCAGATTAGCATAAAAATCTATGCCATGGATTCAGATAGGGACGGCTTTGCAAATTTTCCTAGCCTTGGTGGTTGATCCGGGAATTTGCACAATCATCACATGCTTCAATTTGGTTGGTTGAATTTTACTAGTGCATGCAAATTCTTCGGTGACAAATGAATGCGATGCACCAGAATCAAACAACACTATTGCAAGTACTGAATTAACAGAAAACATACCCAGCACGACGTCTGGCGCTTCCTGAGCTTCTTCAGCATGCATGAGAAAAAGACGGCCATTGCGGTTGAGTGAATTCCCTGGGGCAAATCTTCTCCCTAGCTGAACACGACGCTGCTGCTGAGCTGGGGCATTGGCATTGGGGGCTGTAGCATTCTTCTTGTTGGTGCACTCGTTGGAATAGTGGCCTTTATTTCCACAGTCATAACAAGTCACTTGCGACTTGTCCTTGGCTGCTACAGGCACAGCATTGCTTCCAGTCCTCGGGGCAGTGTTGGTGTTGGTGGTAGCATTTTTGGTGTTGAACTTGGGTGGGGCACGCGTGAAATTGCTAGAGTTGCCGGGGTTGTTGTGATTTCCTCCGAGTCTAGGGTTTCCACGGTTGGGATAGGTCGGACGGTTCATCGGGGGTCTGTTGGTTCTTGGGGCAAATCCTGGAGATGGGTTGGGGCGGTACTTTGGGGTCTGATGGGTTCCTGGCTGATGCATCATACGACGCTTGCGGTTCTCATTGGCTTGGTTGATCTTTCCTTCCATCTGGATAGTAGAGTCGACAAGGGCTTCAATATCCGCAAAGGGGATATTGACTAACACCGTCTGCATCTCGTCATGCAGACCATTCAGGAATCTTTCTTTCTTCTTGGCTTCGGTGTCTATCTCATCCGGGGCATACCTAGATAATGACAAAAATTTGTCACGGTATTCCACTATAGTCATCCTTCCTTGCTTTAGCTCTCTGAACTCGTCTCTCATTCTCTTGATCAAACGTGGTGGCACATGGGTTCTGCTAAACTTGACCTTGAATTCCTCCCAGGTCATCATCTGGCCTCCGGTCATTGCGCGAACACTGTTCCACCATGCCCTGACATCTCCGGCTAGATAATGGGTGGCGAACAGGACTTTCTCGTTGGCTTCTATTCCGGCTACTTCTAAGTTATTTTCCATGGTTTGCAGCTAATCATCGGCGTCTAGGGGCTCTTCTGACTTAGTGAAAACAGGTGGGTTGGTGTTCTGGAAATTCTTGAGCTTAGATCCATGGTTATCCTGATTTCCGTGGCCTTGGTTGTTGTGGGCTAGCTGGGCTATCTGTTGCAGAGTGGCTAGGTTGGCTTGACGTTCCGCTCTTTCAGCTTCGCGGTCAGAAGTCAACAGTTGTAGGATCTGCAACATCGGGTCCGGGGCTGAACCACTTCCTCCACGTGGCATCTGAAGATTTAGATAGATCATGAGAAAAGAGGGAAATTTCTAAGGTTTCCGGGATTTTGAAAAGTTTTTTTTTAAGTTTGACTCAGGTTTTTCTAGCAACTTGCTTTTTCATTCATTCATTCATTCATAGCACACAGTACAACACACCACAACAAAGAAAAACAGATGGTTTTAAGAACCATTCTGGAAACTACGATACAGTGGGACCGAATACTACTCACTACGCTAGTGCTCAAGTGCTACTACTCCTTGGAGTCTGTGGCTTCATCATCTTCATCATCATCGATGAAGGCGAAATCATCCTCATCGGTGAAGAAGTCCATGGCCTGATCCTCCAGAAAATCATCGTCATCGCTGAGATAGGAGTAAGGGTCTCCACGAAGATCCTCTCTGGTATTCTCCCTTTCCTCCAACTACATGTCTCTCTCGTGGATGGTCTCCTCCAAAGATGAGATGCGGTGGCGAAGACGGGCAATAATGCGCTCCTTCTTGTCGAGCTGACGGCGGCGAGACTTGCGATCCCTTGCTAGCATGGCAATGGTCTGGTCCTTTGTCTTGATGATGGCAGACTTGTGGTTGAAGTAGTCACGACAGTTGTCCAACTCCTGCTGATGATCATACATCATGAAGCTAAGGTGGTCCAATTGAGTCTTCAGATCAGGGTGGTATGGGGCTTCTAGTGGTTGTCCATTTGCATCACGCCCTGGGCAAAACTCAAAGCGAGTACCCTTGATCTGATTGATGCTCTGCCCACTCAGACGGGAAAGAGCTTCCTGCATTGCTCTGGCAAGTCCATCGAGCCAGTTGTTTTCCCTCAAGGTAAACTGAATTCCCTCCGCAGTGGGAGGTTCAATCTTTCCTCGGAGACTTGCAACAATTAGCCACTACAGATCTTCTCCTCCTTGATCATTGAGCTGAGCTCCGAAGAACTCGGGGTGCGGACGCTCCAGAAGTTCCGGAAGCTGATCCAGATCCCTCTCAAAGATAAGGTCCCCTCCATTCCCAAGTTGGTAAAACTTGCTATACTTCACGTCCATCTATAAAAATAGAGGATGATTAGATTGGCAGGGTGATCAAGTGTGTCAAAATTTTATGTATTTTGCAAGAGTTTTTGAGGAACATGAATTTTTAGGAAAGAATTAAAGAGATAAGAATGAGAATAAGTTTTTGTAAATATTTATTTTCTTTGGTTTTGAAGCTAAGTTTTTGGTTCAAACGTCCAGACTAACTAGGGTCTCCTATGGTCAGGATGGCTCTGATACCAACTTGTCAACACCCGGATTTTTCAATCCTAGATGCCTGTTATGCCATACATCGCAATCCCAGGATTACCATTTTTGCGAGACATAACAGAATTGGATACCATAGTACATCATCCATTACAAACGATACATAAGTTCTTACACGAATAGGGATCTCATGATCCAGTTCTCAATACAACTTCAAGCAGCGGAATACGTAATAATAACGGTAGCGTAGGCGAAGCTCCATCTTCGGGGTCACAGGCAATGCTGACGACGGGAGATGATCCTAGTTGTCGTAACCTTCCTGGGGTCCATCTTCCAGGTACTCCTCTTCATTGTCTGGCCATGGGAATAGCCAGGGACAAAGCCATGAGTACTCTTTAAGTACTCGCAAACTAATACTAACAGGTAAAGGGTTTTTTTGGATAATAGGACACTAGGCTCTAGGGTTGTTTTGCAAAAGCCAGATTTATCTCTACTAGGTTCCACGACTAGTCACAATTTTATAACTCCTAAGTGGGAACTTTTATTTCATATCACAACTCTGTTGTGGTCAAGTCAAAGTCTCAATTCATTTCACATGTCATTTTGAAATGTCCGACGGGGGAACAGTATGGCCACTCCAACTGTCCATAACCGCGGACGCGGCTATTCTAATAGTTTGACACTCTGCAGAGATTGTACACTTTCACCACAACATTCGATACATCCGTCAGGAACAAATCCTGAATTCACCATACTCAGTATGCGGATAATCAATCCCAACCTTTCAATTACACGCCCTAGTATAAGCACCTCTCCTGTGAGTTTGGCCTCCCAACCATGACCAACTGTCATCTTGGGTACTGCACAGGTGGACAATCTTCACAAGGTAGCCTCAGCTCAGACCTTGGCCGTGAGGGAACTAATACTAAGGTATATAAGTTTCCAGTCAAGCCCTACCCAATATTCGGGTATTGTGGTTGTACGATAAAATTGGAATGGTATCGCATCCAGACAACCATCAGTTTTATAAAGGGTTAAGGCTCATGCCTCAACATTTTCATCACCAAGATCATCAGGTGTTCGGAAACACGTGTCCAAAACATTTCAATAGAATGATCCATCATTCCAAGGTTTTCATAACCATTTTTCCACCAAGTAATTCCCATCTAAAGTTGATCAAGTTCTATGCTTAGCACTAGAATCTACAGGTGGGGGTAAGCAATAATGAGGGATGGTAAACTAGTGAGGTTCCAACTAAGTCCAACCTTATATCTTAGGCTGATATCCAGGTTTCTAACTTAGGACAAATTTTATGCTCTTTATGCAACCTTCAAATATCTTTCTAGTATCTATAAGTCACTTAAGTAAACTCTAAGTAAGCTTTGATAAAGAAATAAAGTAAGAAGCTTGCAAATAAAACTAGGATTTGTTTATCAAGTGGGTGTGATCACATATGCTTAAGGCATATAGTAGGCATGGTAACAAGTAGGGGTTTGTTGCATCAGTAGGGTATCTTGCAAGTGTTAGCTTGCATAAATGTCAATATAAGCTTGCATAGGTACAGTATCTTGCAAGTGTTAGCTTGCCTTGTGCAGAGCAGTGGTTGAAGTTCTCCTCGGCTTCTTCTTCGTAGTATCCTCCTTCCTCCTCGTATCCTTGGTCGGTACTAGCGTCTATGAATAAATACGAGGTACACAATCACCAAACAATACTTAACTACTTGCAATCATCACACACAAGGGTCCTATAGATGATCTAGCATCATCTCTAACATTACAAGGTTAAGGCTTGATTTAATTCCTTTTATTTTTAGAAAAGTAATTTCTACTCATTGAAAAATTACTTAAGATTTAATATTCTCCAAACCAAACATGGGATCTTGTTGACACATGTCATCACCACATATTGTAGTCCATGGGAATGTGATTTAAAGTGGTGTCACAATTTAATAAGGTTTTACCCTTTTTTTTATTAATTAAAGTGGCTAGTAATGCCTATGGGGCATTCTTTTATTACTTGAATATTATTTCTGCAAGTAAACCTATATATTTTTATATATTCTGAAAGGTATGGTTAAATGTGATTTTTGAGAGTTGGAATCAACTCAAAAGCTATTAAAGTTTAAATTTGAAAAATGTTTGAATGCACAAAAGCTTCTGCCTTGTTATTTTTACTATGGGTGATCTATAGATCCAAATGAATTGAATCCAACGGGCTTGGATTCAGCATTCATAGACATTTCCAACAAAATTGGTTTCATTCAATTTGGTGTACTGAATCGATCTGGGTTGATTTTTGAAGTTGGGTACAGAAGTGTGTTTGAATTGAAATGGAAAAAGTTTAATTTGAATAACTGGGCTGCGCGGGAAAGGTTAACGGGCCGGCCTGCTAAGCGCAGTGCTCCCGCGGGTTGCTTAAGTGGGTGTCCCCACTCGTCAGTGACATGAGGCTGGCCGAAGCGGTATGGGGAAACGTGGATCGTTCGATCTAGTTCTAATCCAATGGCTAGGAGTCATCGTCGACGCGAGACAACGCCGGCGAGAACGAAACCTAGCGCGGAAAGTGGGGGCTGCTGGGGGCTCACCGGGGTACGGGCGAGGGTCGGCGAGGCGGGCGAACGACGAAGTCAACGATGGCGAACTCAGGGGTGGTCGCAGCAGCTACTAGGGTGGACGAAATCGATGGCTCCCTTCTTCTCTAGAGGCGGCGGGCTCCAGTGAAATTCCGGCGGGGTGGTGCTCGCCTTGCTCTAATAACGGTGTGGCACGATCAGTGAGGAGAGGGGAGTGAGATGGTGTGAAGAAATCGAGCAGGGGTGGCCTCTATTTATAGTCGAGCAAGAGGACCGTCGGGGCGCACGGTGAGCTCGTCGGGGGCGATGTTACAGGCGGCTAATGGCACGGGCAAGGGTAGGGGACGGTTTCGTGTCTCCTGGCGATGCTCAACGACATGGTTTCGAGGCATGGGGCGGTGTGGCTTGGTCTGGAACAGGCGATTCTCTGCGCGGCAGAGGCGGCGTCTTCGACGGCGGGCGGTGGCTGTGCGGCACGGGGCGGCAAACAGGGATGTCTGGCGGTCTCCTGGGTCGGTGGCGATCATGTGTGCACGCGGTGAGGTCGGCGCGTGGTCTGTGGGCGCTGGTCGAGGGTGGTGCTCTGGGGCACGCTCGGCATGGTCTCTGGCGGTCTGGGCGCGGTTCTTGCACGTGGTCCAGGGCTTGGCAACGCTCGTGGCTGGGACAGTGAGTGGCGGTGGATGGTGGGCTGCCTCCCAGACATGCTGGCTAGGCTTGCTGCTTCTCCTAGCTTGCTGTCGACTATGGGGTGGCAAGGGTGTGCTCGGCTGTTCACCATTGATAGCAATGGAAAACTCACAGTGGTGCTAGTGCTTGACTAATCTTCCTAGATGATCTACTGAGCTGGTTGTTAGCTAACTAGGGAACAAGTTAGGCAAGAATCACTGCTTACAATAGTGTTTGATGTTTGTTTGATTTGTGTCTGCAACCTGTTTGATGAAATGGCCGCATGAAATCAAGTTTTGAATTTTGAAAATATTTTTGGTGGGTTTGCTAGATTGGTGCTGGTGAGTCTGCAGATGCTTGGGTTTTGAAAGTTGAGCTTGTTTGAGTGGTTTTTGAAAAAGTGGGATCTTCCCATATAATGAAGATTCAATTTTGAATTGTCATTTAAACTATGCATTTGAAAGTTTCTGGATGATCACAAAGTGGGCCTTGATACTTTGTTATGAGTACATTCAAGGGGTGCAAAGATCCAGAAAAGTTTCTGTTAGGTTCTGAAAGTTTGAGACAGTCAAAGTAGGCATGGGAGTTAAATTGGTCAAAATGACCATTCATTTAATATATGTGTTTTGCTTTACTTGTGTTTAGGAAAAGTGTGGGGAATGTTTTAGATGATGTTTATTTCACCTAAGAAACATTTTACAAGCAATGAAACAAACAAGCAAGGTGGTTTTAAAAGAATTCAAAATCAATGCCTACACATATGCATGCATTCATAAATTTATTTAGAAAAGTTTTTGTTAACCCTAAGTTTAATGATTAGAGTTTGATGATCCAAGCTTAGTATTTTTGGGATGTTACAGGTTCGGTGGAGGGGGCCATTGTTTGGAAGATTTGTGGAGGTCGGGGCTCTCTGGATCGGTTGGATCGCGATGCAGAGTGGAAATGGAGATGGGCGAGGTCGGAGGAAAGATGAAGGAATGTTTCCCCGCTCGCCCGTCATTCCCCGTATATAGCGGTTGTTACCCGCCAATTTCGGGAGCCGTTACGACGCGGTGATAACGCCGGAAGTTACCGTTGGATTACCCCAACGGCTAGTTTTGACACCACCTGACGGTCCAACTTCATCCACTCGACTCGTCGCACCGCGCGACTTGATTATTCGCCGACCCGATCACCACGACAGTGAATGAGAGTCCGCCTCCGATTCGACTGGGCGTCCGCATTGGATCCGTATACACCGACTGCCAGCGACCACCTGCGACCAATCAACAACGGCCTCGAGGACTACTGATGGGGATATGCCTACCGGGGTATACCCAGCAGGACGTTTTCGGCTGGCCCAGGCACCTGTGAGTGGGCCTGAAGTAGCGGCGACTGGATCACGACCTGGCGTGGACTCAAGCGACTAGAAGCTGAAGGCCCAGAAGCGTAGATAGGCCCAGTCGGATTAGGTTAAACGGTTGCTGAAACCTTAACTCATTCGGTTGAGATCTGTAAACCCTAGGGGGGTGAGTCTATATAAACCTCCCTAAAGGGCGTGTAGAGGATACGTTCTATCATCCACCCAAGCGACTCGCTGCCTAGCCGCCGAGCTCGCCCCATTGTACTTCCACCATAATACAATCTAGCAGGAGTAGGTATTTACCCTCTGGGGGCCGAACCTGGGTAAATCCTTGTGTCTCCGCCCTCATCTCGCACCGCAGATGGCTGGCCGCCCTTGCCCCATGTTCTACTACTCGCTGCCGATTGCAGCATGTGCCGTGGTCATTCCCACGACAGGGTCATAGTGGACAGATTGTCCAAAGTCGCCCATTTCTTACCCGTCAAGACCACATATCAGAGTTCGAAGCTAGCAGAGTTGTACATCGCTAGAATAGTTAGTTTGCATGGAGTCCCCAAGAACATCGTATCAGATCGAGGAACTCAGTTTACCTCGATATTCTGGAAGAAATTCCAAGAAGGTTTAGGAACCCGCCTAGATTTCAGCACCACATATCACCCTCAGACCGATGGACAAACGGAGCGAGTAAATCAAATACTCGAAGATATGCTGAGATCATGTGTGTTAGAATATGGATCTAAGTGGGAATATTGTCTGTCGTTTGTAGAATTTTCATACAACAGTTACCAAGCCAGTTTGCAAATGGCCCCATTTGAATTCATGTACGGAAGAAAGTGTCGTACCCCTTTGAACTGGTCGGAAGTAGGAGAGAGTCAGATTTTCGGACCCGACATCCTACAAGAAGCAGAAGAGAAGGTTCACAAGATTCGTGAGCACCTCAAGACAGCCCAGTCCAGACAAAAGAGTTACGCCGATAAGAGACGTATAGACCTCGCCTTCAACATAGGAGATTTTGTTTATCTGAAAGTGTCGCCATTGAAGGGAATGAAGCGTTTCCAACTCAAAGGAAAGTTAGCCCCCAGATATATCGGACCTTTCAAAATTCTCAACCGTCGAGGAGAAGTGTTGTATCAATTGGAACTACCCGAAGAGATGTCAGCCGTGCACAACGTGTTCCATATATCGTTACTTCACAAGTGTCTCGAAGTCCCAGAGAAGACCGAAGTGTTCAAGAACATCGACCATCGGACCATAGAGATCAATGATGACCTAACCTATCCCGAAGTACCCATCCGTATTTTGGAAGAAGCCTTCAGAACTACCCGAACCTGAAGTATCAAGTTTCTCAAGATTCCGTGGAGCAACCACACAGAAGAGGAAGCTACCTAGGAGCGCGAAGATCACATCAGGACGGAGTTTCACTACTAGAGAAAAGCTTATGCGAGGCGCACCTAAAAGCTTATGCGAGGCCATATCATATGTGCCTCTAGCTTCAAGCCTCGGCTATTTTTTATGCGACGCGCATATAATATGCGCCTCCTCTCCTATATTATTAGCGAGGCGCATATCGATATGTGCCTCGCATATGTGAAGTATAGGAGGCGCATATCATATGCGCCTCGCATATGTTTTACAATGCGCGTCGCATATTTATAGGATATGCGCCTCCTATAGTGTCCTATATGCGCCTCCGGTAATATTTTCGCGCCTTCGGTAATATTTTCGAAATTCAAGTTTTACAGACCACTATAAATAATAATATACAGATATTCAAATATACAATATAGTCCATAATACAGTATAAAGAGCACATAATTTTTCAGAAACTTGCAATTTGCCAAAGCATAATAGAACCAACATGAATACAATACATTACACATCAATCATGACATACAAGTTCATACATCAAGTGTTTGTGCCACAAGTTCACACCTCCGAGTACAAGTTCACAATCACATTACACCTCCGATTACAAGTTCACAACCACATTACAACTCCGACGATGGAGCTCTAGCTAGATGAAGTAGAGCACATAACCTACCATGAAGAGCAACAAGGTGGTGATCACGAGGAAGTTCCTCCACTTCTTCCTTCTGTGCTGGACGCGGCGTGCTCAGCGGCCTTGTGCAGTGTCGGCCCGAACCCTGCTAGAAGAGAGACCTTGTTCTCTTTGGCAATGGCCTCGGCAGCGGCCAGCGCGCTCAGAGACGAGGGCTTCACGAGCCCGCCTTCGTGCTCCGGAATCCTGAATAAAGAGCAAGACCAGAATTTGTAATAAAACACATAAGGATAGCACATTGAGAATGGCTCAGCACTTGAGTTGATCAGAGGATAGGGAGGGGGTAATACTCACTGAGAATCATTTATTTTGCCAAATCCTGCAACTAGGATACCGTAGGTAACTATTGTCAACTCAATGCCCTCAGCTTTCATTTCTTCAACGCATGACAGTGCCCCGCGCATATCTCTAGCAACTGCATAAGCGTGAACAAGGCTGCATGAAATGAATTAAATTTAATGCAGGGGACAAACCAGCAATGTGAAGCAATCACAAAGACTATCTTGTATCTTGCAGAAATATTTCCATGACCAATTTATATATAAATTTTTTTTGCAGTTTGTCTATTTGAATTAGTGGTTTGCAGCTTCTGTTTTATCCTACATTAGTCTGTCTATCATGGAAAAGAAACAACCAAACAAAATGTAAATGACAAGTGAAATGGACCTACCTTGGGAAGACAAAAGCATTGGGCTCTGTTCCTCTTGCTCTCATGCTCTCAAAGGTTGCACGAGCATGATGCTTATCACCGCGCTTGGCATAATACACAACCATCAGACCAAATTCTCTCCTTGATGGCTGAAACAATAAAAGTAAAGATTATAAATGAATCATATCAAGAGAGAATTTATATCATAGTGAGACTGTCAGACAATTCTAAAAAAAATCAGTGAGAATCAATTAGAGCAACATTCGTTTCCTTGTTCAGCCCTGCGTGTCAAGTAAAGTGGCTCTGCAACTTCCGTAGGAACTCTAAGTAAACGCGTAGAATATTCATATTTCTGCACAGGGTTACCCCACCTACAAAATATGCAGAAAAGTAAAATGTACTGACTACAAGAATCTCTATCCGCAATAATATGTGTTCATATAAACGAAGAACACCGTGTGGAGCAGTCAATTTTCCAGACAGTCGACTAGTTATAAATAGTTGAGAGTGAGCTCAGTTTCCATTGAAATCGCAAATGGCATCAGCTGTGTAGCAACCGCATGAGGCTAGCTAATAAGAATTAGCAGAAGCTTATGCAGTCACAGATCATCTCTCGTTAAAAGGACAAGAAGACCGCGCTCATATAATTGAGCAATTGGCATCCTGATGAAACTATTCTACTACGGAGTACTATATGTCATATCACGGCATGGTAAGAGGATATCTGTGCAAGTGCAATCGGCGTATCAACTGAAAGAGCAGTTTTCTCAACAAAAAAAACTGAAAGAGCAGTGCGAGCAGACCGGCACGTACCTTTGGGATCCTCTCGAAGGCGGAGACGACGGCCTGCCAGTCCTCTGGCCGCGACTCCACGACCCTGCGGAATTCGCGGCACGCATCGTCCCTGCCCTGGTGCCACGGCGAGGGCGCCTCCCGCCTGCGTCCGTTGTCAACCCAGCGGGCCCGGTCCTCCGCCCTGGCCCTCCCTCGCCTCCCGTCGTCGAGCCGCACCGTGAGGGACCTGCCCCGGAAGTCCACCCCGTCGACCTCGGCAGCGCGCTCCGCCGCGGCCTCGGCGTCGGTGCCCTCACCCTTGGCATCCGCGGGGAGGTGGGGGCGGGGAGAGCTTGCTGGAGAGCCAGAGCTTGGAGGCGAGGGGGTTGGGGAGAGGAGGGGGAGGCGGAGGCGGTGGAGGCGGTGGGGAGGGTTTGGGGGGCGGTGGCGGGGGCTGGAAGGGGCGGCGGAAGGAAGAGGCGGAGGAGGAGGATAGGGCCGCGAGCGAAGTGCGGGGTCGGGGTGGGGTCATGGATCCGGTTTGACCGCGTGGGCAAACGTCTGCGTGTGCACGTGGGCGTGTCGGTGCGAAGGGACATACTTGAGGCGCACTCGGCTAAACGCGCCTCGCATATTTCAAGTATAGGAGGCGCATATGCTGATATGCGTCTCGCATATTATCACCTACCTCCGCCCGGGCCCGCAGGAGTTACTTGAGGCGCATATGACCATATGCGCCTCGCATATTATCAAATATAGGAGGCGCATATAACCATATGCGCCTCGCATATTCATGCACCTACCAACACGCGGGCCCACACAGATTATGCGAGGCGCATTCTGCCCATATGCGCCTCGCCTATCTAATATATAGGAGGCGCATATGACTGGAATGCGCCTCGCATAATATGGGGCTGCTAGATTTAGTCCGTACAGGGATTATAGGAGGCGCATTCTTATCATATGCGCCTTGCCTATTTTTATACTAGAGGCGCATGGAGAAGGAGTGTGCCTCGCCTATTTTATAGGAGGCGCATATGGTCTAAATGTGCCTCGCATAAGCATGCCTCCTATAGCCTTTTCTCTAGTAGTGTTTCCCGATCTCTTCAAATCCTAGGTAATCTTTTTCGTCCTTTCTCAAATCTCGGGACGAGATTTTGTTTAAGGGGGGAAGGTTTGTAACATCCCAAAACTACTAAACTTGGATCATCAAACTCTAATCATCAAAATTTAGGGTTAACAAAAACTTTTCTAAATAAAAATATGAAAGCATGCATGTGGGTATGCATTTCAAATTGAATTCTTTTGAACCACCTTGTTTGTGTGCTCCTTTGCTTGTAAATGGATGCTTAGGTGAAATAAACATCATCTAAACAATTCCCAAACTTTTCTCAAAGACAAGTAAATCAAAACAAATAAAACAAGGGAATGGTCATTTTGACCAATTTAACTCCCATGCCTACTTTGGCTATCTCAAACTTTCAGAACTTAACAGAAACTTGTTTGGATATTTACACCCCTTGATAGTACTCCTAACAAAGTATCAAGGCCCACTTTGTGATCATCCAGAAACTTTCAAATGCATAGTTTAAATGACAGTTCAAAATTGAATCTTTATCATATGAGAAGATCCCACTTTTTCAAAAACCCCTCAAACAAGCTCAACTTTCAAAAAAGCATCTGAAGACTCCCCAGCATCAACCTAGCACACCCACCAAAAACTTTTCAAAATTTAAAACTTGAATTCTTGCGGCCATTTCATCAAACACTTTGCAGACACAAATCATCAAAATCTTAAACACTATTGTGAGCAGTGATTGAAGCCTAACTTGTTCCCTCTCTAGCTCACAACCATCTCAGTAGATCATCTAGCAAGTTAAACCAAGCACTAGACTCACTGTAAGATGGGCAATGACATCAATGGTGAACAGCCGAAGCTTACCATGCCACCCTAGTGGAGACAGCAAGCTAGGAGGAGATTTAGACGTGCCAACCTTGTCTAGGAGGCAGCCCACCGTCCACCGCCACTCCCTCTCCCAGCCGCGAGCGTTGCCAAACCCTGGACCACACGCACAGACCGCGCCTAGCTCGCCAGCAACCATGCCGAGCATGCGCCAAAGCACCACGCTCGACCGAAGCCCACAGACCGCGTGCCGCCCTCGCCGCGTGCATACATGATCGCCACCGACCCAGGAGACCGCCAGACATCCCCATTCGCCGCCCCATGACTCACAGCCACCGCTCGCCATCGAAGACGTCGCCTCTGCCGTGCAGAGCATCGCGCGTTCCAGACCAAACCGTACCGCCCCTACGCGCGCATTAAAGCCGTAGAGCATCACCAGGAGACCACCAAGCGATCGCCACCGCCGGCCATGCCTCTAGCAGCCCATAGCCATGTCGCCACTGTCGCCTGCCCATCCCGTTCGGTCTCGTCATCGCGACTATAATAGAGGCCACCCCCAGCCGAATTGAGCACACCATCTCACTCCCCTCTCTTCACTGATCGTGCCACCCCGTTCCCGGAGCAACGCGAGCAGCACTTCGCCGGAATTTCACCGGAGCCTGCCGCTGCTGGAGAAGAAGGGGGCCAGCGATTGGAGCCGCCCCAGGAGAAGCTGCCGGTACCAGGAGATTCGCCGTCGTCGACTTCGTCATTCGCCCGCCTCGCCGACCCTCGCCTGAACCCCGGTGAGCCCCCAATGACCACCACTGGTCGCGCTAGGTTTCTGTCTCGCCGGCGTTGCCCAACGTCGACGATGACCCTCAGCCGTTGGATAAGAACCAGATCAAACGCACCGCATCACCCCATACCTCTTCGCACCCCCTCGTCTCACTGACGCGTGGGGACAGTGACTTAACTAGCCCGCATAAGCGCTGTGCTTAGCAGGCCGGCCCAGTATCGCTTCCCGCGCAGCCTAGTTATTTGAATTTAACCTTTTCCATTTTATTTTCAAACACACTTCTGTACCTAGATTCAAAAATCAACCCAGATCGATTCAATGAACCAAATTGAATGAAACCAATTTTGTTAGAAAGGTTTGGGAATGCTGAACCTAAGCCCGTTGGATTGAGGTCATTTGGATCTGTAGATCATCCTTGGTAAAAATAACAAGGCAGAAGATTTTCTGCATTCAAACATTTTTCAAATTAAAACCATAATAGCTTTTGAGTTGATTCCAACTCTCAAAAATCACATTTAACCATAGCTTTCAGAATATATAAAAATATATATAGGTTTACTTACAGAAATAATGACCAAGTAATAAAAGAATGCTACATAGGCATTTCTAGACACATTATTTAATTAAAATGAAAGGGCAAAACCTTATTAAATTGTGACACCACTTTAAATCATATTACCATGGATTAAAATATGTGGTGATGACATGTGTCAACATGATCCCATGTTTGGTTTGGAGAATATTAAATCTTAAGTAGTTTTCAATGAGTAGAAATTACTTTTCTAAAAATAAAAGGAATTAAACCAAGCTTTAATCTTGTAATGTTAGTGATGATGCTAGATCATCTATATGACCCTTTTGTGTGATGATTGCAAGTAGTTAAGTATTGTTTGGTGATTGTGTACATCATATTTATTTATAGACGCTATTACCGACCAAGGATACGAGGAAGACGGAGGATTCTACGAAGAATAAGCCGAGGAGAACTTCAACCAATGCTCTGCACAAGGCAAGCTAACAATTGCAATTTAGCAAGATTATAATGATATTGATGCAAGCTAATACTTGCTCGTTACCATGCCAACTATATGCCTTAAGCATATGTGATCATACCCACTTGATAACCCAATCCTAGTTTTATTTGCAAGCTTTCTACTTTATTTATTTATCAAAGCTACTTCCTTAGACAGTACTTAAGTGACTTGTAGATTCTAAGGATATATTTGAAGGTTGCATAATGAGCATAAAATTTGGCCTAAGCTAGAAAATCTTGATGTCATCCTAAGGCATAAGATTGAACTTAGTTGAAACCCCACTAGTTTACCATCCCCCATTAGTGCTTACCCCCACTTGTAGATGCTAGTGCTAAGCATAACACTTGATCAACCTTAGATGGGAATACTTGTGGAAAGATGGTTCTAAAAACCTTAGAATGATGGATCATTCTACTGAGATGTTTTGACATGTGTTTCCGAACACCAGATGATTTTGGTGATGAAAATGTTGAGGCATGAGCCTTAGCCCTTTATAAAACTAATGGTTGTCTGGATGCGAGACCATTCCAATTTTATCGTACAACCACAATACCCGAAGATTGGGTAGGGCTTGAATGGAAACTTATATACCTTAGTATTAGTTCCCTCACGGCCAAGGTCTGAACTGAGGCTACCTTGTGAAGATTGTCCACCTGTGCAGTACCCAAGATGACAGTTGGTCATGGTTGGGAGGCCAAAATCACAGGAGAGGTGCTTATACTAGGGCGTATAATTGAAAGGTTAGGATTGATTATCCGCATACTGAGTATGGTGAATTCAGGATTTGTTCCTGACGGATGTATCGAATGTTGTGGTGAAAGTGTACAATCTCTGCAGAGTGTCAAACTATTCGAATAGCCACGTCCGCGGTTATGGACAGTTGGAGTGGCCATACTGTTCCCCCGTCAGACCTTTCAAAATTACTTGTGAAATGAATTGAGATTTTGACTTGACCACAACAGGGTTGTGATATGAAATACAAGTTCCTACTTAGGAGTTATAAAATTGTGACTAGCTTCTCTCGCTTCTGAACTAGTAGAGATAAATCTGGCTTCTTGCAAAACAACCATAGAGACTAGTGTCCTATTATCAAAAAACCCCTTCACTTGTTAGTATTAGTTTGCGAGTACTTAAAGAGTACTCATGGCTTTGTCCCTGGCTATTCTCGTGGCCAGACTATGAAGAGGAGTATCTGGAGGATGGACCCCAGGAAGGTTACGACAACTAGGATCATCTCCCATCGTCAGCATTGCCTGTGACCCCGAAGATGGAGCTTCGCCTACGCTACCGTTATTATAACGTATTCCGCTACTTGAGTTGTAGTAAGAACTGGATCATGAGATCCCTATTTGTGTAAGACCTTATGTATGGTTTATAATGGATGATGTACTGTGGTATCCAATTCTGTTATGTCTCGCAAAAATGGTAATCCTGGGATTGCGATGTATGGCATAACAGGCATCTGGGATTAAAAATCTGGGTGTTAACAATAACAATGGGCATTAACGAGATTAAACCTCGTCAGCGCCCAGACAGGAACCCTGTTTGGTCGGCGTCAACAAGGGAGTGGATAGAAGTTTGGAGTCTCGTAGGCAGGACCTTGGTGATAGCTTTCATGATACAATTTTGGAGGGAGATAGGCCGGAACGGAGAAGGGGTGTTGGCAGCATCAGATTTTGGCATGAGAACAAGGAAATCCCGGTTAATACGCGTGAGGTCAATAGAACCATTGTAGAAAGAGTCAAAGATGGCGAGGACATCAGGAGACACCTCCTCCCAAAAGGTGGAGAAGAAAGAGGTGCCAAAACCATCGGGACCAGGGATAGAAAGCTTGTTCATGGAAATGAAGGCATGATGGATCTCGTCCTGGGAAAAGGGGCAGAAAACGCACTG
This sequence comes from Avena sativa, assembly GCA_916181665.1. NCBI lineage: Eukaryota > Viridiplantae > Streptophyta > Magnoliopsida > Poales > Poaceae > Avena > Avena sativa. The sequence continues at coordinate 277,964,193 of OV702280.1, forward strand.
GACAGAGGAGGGGTGTTTGGGTAAAGGGCTTCCAGATCAAACATCCACGAGGTGGGGAAAACGGTCCCAAGGAGTGAGGTGAAGAATTTTTTTAGTAAGGCCGCCTTATCCGCGTGGGAGGTAACAGAAACACCATCCACCTCCAGGGAAGGGATAGAGTTCCGCCGAAGACGACAGGTAGCAGAAGAATGGAAAAAGTTGGTATTCTCATCCCCCTCAAGAGCAAACCGAACCTTGGCACGGGTCCACCAATAGATCGCTTTTTCCTTGATGGCAAGGTGGAGGGCATCCATTGAGAGGGAGCGAAGCTGGTTTTACCAGGAGGAAAGGGGACGACTTTCCTCCAAAATGTCGAGGAGGTTGATAAGGATTCTGCAGTCTTTTTCACGTTGGATGGAAGGAGAGGAGCGCTTCGCCCAAGCCTTACACTGAAAACGGCACTGGTGAAGACGCGCGACCAGTTGGGAAGTGGGTTCTGGGCGGGTGGTACCCGCCCAAGCATTGGCGATAAGGGTTTTGAAACTGGCATGTAAGCCCCAGGCCGCGTCGTACCGAAAAAAACCCGTTTAGGGATCACCGTGGAGACAGAGGCGATAAGGGGGACATGGTCAGATGTGTCGCGAGCGAGGGAGGACAGAGAAGAAGAGGGGAATCATTCGTTCCAGGCATGGTTAATGAAGAATTTGTCTAGCCTAATGAGAGTGGGATTGGCACGCCGATTGGACCACGTGAAGCGACGGTCGGAGAGAGTCAGCTCGATAAGGGCCAGGTCATTAATGGTGTCGTTAAAAAGGGTGGAATCGGTGGTGGAGAAGTTGTCGTTGTTACGGTCGGCGCAGTCACAGACAAGATTGTAGTCACCTAAAGCGATCCAAGGGACGTCATCGCCGGGGTCGTGGGAGGCAAGCGAGTCGAGAAAGAGTGCTTTCTCAGAACGCTCGCAGGGGGCGTAAATGTTGGAGAAACGGAAAACATCACCGTCAACATTGAAGAAAAGGTCAAGCGAGAGGATGTGTCGGGACGATGTTTCAGAGACGAGGGAGAAAAGGTTTTGGTCCCAGGAAGAGACGAGTCCGCCAGACGCACCAATGGCATCAATGATGCGGAAAGAGCGAATGGTGGGGAAGGAAGGAAGCCGCTTTAGCGCACGAGAGGGCGGTCAGTTTTGATTCCTGGATGGCGAGAAGGCTAAAACAAGCAGGAACCAAATCCGTGAAGACAGAAATAGACTTATCATCGTCACCAAGACCCCTAACGTTCCAGGAACCATCATTAAATTGCATACAATTCATAGGACAAGGAGAATGCACCGGTCAGGGAGTAACCAAAAGGAGCATGCTGATTCCAATTAGAGGCACAACAGAGTTTGTGATACAAAGAAATAAACAAAAAGGGGGCAAAGCTTCGACGCGGCGTCCAGAAGGCATACGGAAGCAGGAACAGCAGCTTAAGCTTACGACTCTAGCATGTCTAGGGCAGAACATGGGTAAGGCTCCAGCGACCTTCATGCAGGAAGGGAACCACAGTGGAGCAGAAGCACCAGGGACGGGCGTCATTCAGAAACTGTGGCATCCCGTAAAATCCCTACTAGAAAATCGCGTTGTTTTTGTGCATTGCATCGTCATCATCATGCATTGTTTGCCAAAAACTATTTTCGCAAAGCCTGTTTTTGTTTTCTAAAACGCCCCATCTTAATTATCACGCAAACCCCGGGTCTCCGGATTATTTTTGTTTGTCTACTATCGGTTTGCAAACGGTGCTTTTAAAACAAATAAAATATTATATTATTTTTAGTGGGGCAGTCGAACGGGCCGAATCGACCCGAACGACCACCCCTTAATCCTACAGCTACCCACCTATCTACCCACACACCCCCCTCCACCTCACCCCAGCCTATCACCTCTCGCCACCTCACCCTCACCCTCATCCCCACCCAACCGGGCGCCGCCACTTGGCACACTCCCTCTCTCTCTCACCTCCCTCTCTCCACCTGGACAGCCAACCACCCACCAACCGACACGCACCCGGTCCCACCCTGGCCCGCGTGCCCCCCGCTCTCTTCTTTCCTCTCTTCCTCCCACGCGAGCGGCCCCGTGCCCCTTCCTTCTTCTCCCTCACCGGCTACCTCCCCCCCCTTCTCCGGCCACCGCCCAGCCCCCTTCCCGCCGGCGCCCCTCCTTCCTCCTCCAGCGCCCTCGCGCCCCACCGCCAACAACCACCCTCCCACCGGCTCGCCCCGCTCCCTCCGGCCGGGTCCGCCCCAACCGACCCCGCCGTCGCGCCCCGACCTCGCGGGCCTCCTCTTCCCGGCCGCCTCGGCATCCTCCCCGCACCAGAGCCGCCCCCGAGCCGCTCCGCGGCTGTCCTCCGCCTCGCCACCGCGCCTCCTCCCAAGCGTCGCCGGCCGCCTCCCGCGCTTCCTCCACCTCGCTCGCCCCTGCAGGCTGCCCTCCAGTCGTCGAGCTCCGCCGCCGGCGCCGTGGTTTCCGGGCCGTGGGCCTCCTCCCCACCGTCCTTCTGCTCCGACACGGTCGCCGGGCCTCGAGCCTCTGTCCTGTTGGTTCTCGTCCTCGCGCGCTCCCGCTGGTTCTCTGTTGTCGGCCGGGTGATAGCTGTTTTCCCTAGCCCATATGCTCTCTGCTGCACTCGCTGAGGTGAACCTCCGTTGTGGTGATGTGATGACGCTGCTACAGGTACTCGAAGGAAAGATCGACAGTTTATTCAACTACCTGATGTTGTGGTATGATGCCAAGGAAATGGTGTTATGGAGCATCATGTATTCGACCAGAACATCCGGCAGACGAGAGTCATCGGTGTCGTCGACAAGATCTTCCGATGACCACGGGAGTTGAACCAAATTCTCGTCGACAACAAGTTAGCCACACGGACCCGAAGACCTTTCCGAAGGCCGATCCGTTGCCGCTCCAAGACCATCGATGCTTGGAGATGTACCCGAGGATTACGAGAATACCCGCAAGATCTACATCACGGACGCCGAGACCCCCGAACCCGAAGGCCGACCCCGTACCCGGTGCCGCGCCAAGATCTCCGAAAAACCCGGGTACCGGACAAGTTCGCCATCGACCTCGAGAACGCCTACACGGAACGGCAAGATCGCCTCACGGAATCCGAAGCGCGGACCCGACAGAATCTTCGCGACAATAAGAACGACACCGACCCGGAAGATCCGATGCGCCCCGACACCGAACCAAGTACTCTTTTCCGGACGCCGAGCTCGCCGAGATCTACTCTGCCATCCGAGAACGATCCCGCCGAGCCCATCGAACCCCGAACCCCAGATCTGGACCCTGAGACCGACCCCCGAACCCCGGAACCCCAAGTTCATCGAGACCCTAATGTGCGAACCCCTTTCCGAGAACCCTATTTTTATAATTGGTCAACTACATGAATTGTTGCATATTTAATTGTCATCTCGCATGCATATCTTTGGTTTGGGGGCCTTATGCCGATTCACCTAATAATTAAATATGGGGCCATATGCGGGCAAATATAGTCTTATATTGGCCTCATTTAAATTTGTGTAGCGAACCCGGTGCTATCTTCTGCCATGTTAAAACAACATATAAATTGCGGGGGTTCTAAGTAACATGAACCATTTAATTAATTGTCGGGACCCCGGTTCCGCTTAATCTTGCCTAATTGCATCGCATCTTTGCCATGCCATGCATCATACATGCATCATGCCGATCTTCTGCCGTTGTATTAAATATTGCATCCGGTGTTTCTTCTAGTGTTTTGCATCTTCGCGGATAAGGCCGTTGAGTTGATGTGAGCTTTGCCCCGATCTCCGGTTGAACCTTCGGCAATGTTTTCAGGCGAGCATCTCCCCCTTTCTACCTATCTTATTTTTATAGTATTTATTCCCTCCTGTTGATCTATTGCTATCTGTGTTGCGATGCTTTAGTTTCCGTACCTGTGATATACCGTGCAGCCCTATATTGCCTTGGACACACCCTATTACCTGTTGTTTGGTAGATAGTTGGACCTGCGCGTCTTAGTCGCTTGCTCAAGTGTTGTTGCGTGTCGTTCAGTGCCACAGTTGTTGATGTTTTGCCACATGTTGATGTTGGAGATGATCATAGTTTTACTTATCGTTCACTTTAATTCCTGTTTAATAACTAAAATTGAAGTAAGCAGAGGCATCGGTGGGTGATAGATAATATTTGGTTTCCGAACGCCCACTTGTGTCCCGTAGGACCCCGAGTACTTGATACCTGTTCCTTGATTTATCGCGCTATCCACATCCGGGAGGTATATGGGACCCCCCTGAGCCAGAGCTTGATTCAGTCTTATTTCTTGGAGCCACAAACTAGTTTGAGGTTTTATTTACTATCCTGTACTTATGCCATGCTACTTCTGTATTTACGTTTGTGCGAGGAGCACACTGTACTGTTTAGGATCGTGGCACGATTCCGCGGTGTCGACAAGCCCAGCCACACTTTCGGGTTCCCAGTCGTTCACAGCCGTCCCCACAACCTTAAGTCCGTCTCGGAGCCGGCCGGCTTCGTTGCGGTTCTACTTTAAGGGGTGGCCCCCTGAAATATTTCTGAATCCTGTGATTGCTTTGTCGTGAAAGCCTCGTTGGGTTTTGTTTTGGTTTTTCCGAGGTTGATCGAGTGTGTGTTGCTATTGGTGCACCCCGGCCGGGTAAAACTTTCTGAAAGCCGTGTCCGCGGTTATGGACGACTTGGAGCACAGTATCTCGATCATAGACAAGCATAACTAAAGTAGTACTATAAATTTGACTCTATAATGACTAGTAATCAGCTTCACTATAATGGAATGGCTAAATAAAACTGCCAACAATTGCTTGCTTGGGTTGTCGCTGGCGACCATTGTACCTGACTAGTAAGTATTGCAACTACAACGGAATGGCTAATAAAAGTACCAACAACTGCTAGGTTTTGGGTTTATCTCATGCTAATTGTATCTGTCTAGTAAGTGTTGCAACTATCACGGAATGGCTAACTAAAAGTGCCCACTGCTTATTTTATCAGGATGACTATCTATACCTGACTAGTAATTGCTGCAACGATAACTGAATAAATAAAATTGCCAACTGTGTGAGTTCCTCGGTTGACTTCCTCGTTTGGTCTCGAGGGGGAAATACTAGGATGGGTTTGTTTGATGGTAGCATTAGGTTGGTTCCGGATAGGTCATTCTTACCCCTCTCTGATAACCGCCAGTTGTATCGAGTCTCTATAGGTTGTTCAGTGCATGCTGCCGCTGCCGCTCAGTCCACCATACCTATGTAGGCGAGGACCGCCGAATTCTAGCCTCGCCGTGTACTGGCCTCAGTACTGACGCTCCTCTTTTTCCTTTGCCCTTTGTCGGCACCCCTTTTTGTTTAAGCAGGTTTTGAGATCGACGTCGTTAGCAGGGTTACCCTTCCGGCTTGGCCTGGGCAGGGTTATGGACGCCATTGGTTATTCTTCAGGGCTCTTAGCCCCATTTGCATCTTGTCCGTAGTCGGACGCTCTATCATTTTCAAGGTGATTTGGATCTTTGTACATTATATCTGTATTCTTGACTCGTTGAGTCGCTGTTGTATATATCTGTTCTGTGGGTCCCATCGAGGACTGTTGTGTAATGTTATTACTTCGTTTTCCACCCGCACGAAAGTGCCTGGTGGGCACCTTCGAATCGTTTCTACGCGGGTTTGGCGGGTTTCGCTAAAACTTGCATAGGGCCGATTCTGAGGGTGTTACAGAGTGGTATCAGAGCTCAGCAGTTACGATACCCCACAAGTCCAGCCTGTAGGATAACCTAGCTAACGGCCAAAGTAGAGCGTCAAAACTATTTTTGCAAAATCGGTTGGATAGTTCTGATTAGGTCTGATTTTACTCCTTACCTCTCTGCTGCTCTCCTCTCATCTCTGCGTGTTTTGAATCTGCTCTCTTCTCTTGCTTCGAGTCTAGGACTTCTCGTGGTTGGGTTTTCCGTCGTACCTTCAGGGTTTCGCTTCCTCCTTTTGGTAACGGTGTGTCTACGTCTGGTCTTCATGCTATCCGAGGAACCCTTTGTCTGGTGGACTTCTCTTTGTTCCTTCTAGTGCCTTCCGGTGTTTTCCGACGCGACGACATCATCTACGCCAGATCCGATGCAGAGTCTGCATCCCTCCTTTGTTTCCGAACCTCGCTTGTCGAGATCTTCAGTCTGATTCCGAGAATGGTTGCACGCTTTTCTACTGATTGTGCAGAGTAATAGTTTGGGTGCGTGATGGATTGTCCCCCATGCCGACTACCCCTTCTATTCGCTCTTGTACATTGAAGTGGATGAGGATGCATCGGTTCCCTCTTTCCATCGGAAGTTAGAGGTGGCTTTATTTTGTTGATGCCTCTACTTTTGCCCTTTGTTCCCGGAGTGTTCTCGACGATCACGGACAACGAACTCTTGTTAGTGGTGTCGCGAGGATCTACACGAAGCGAGAAGATGCAGATCACCGACCTTCTTCCCGGTACCATGAGGCGGATCTCGAGGGCGAGATCCCTTGTTAGTGGTGTCGAATTGTGGCATCCCGCAAAACCCCTACTAGAAAATCGCGTTGTTTTTGTGCATTGCATCGTCATCATCATGCATTGTTTGCCAAAAACTATTTTCGCAAAGCCTGTTTTTGTTTTCTAAAACGCCCCATCTTAATTATCACGCAAACCTCGGGCCTCCGGATTATTTTTGTTTGTCTACTATCGGTTTGCAAACGGTGCTTTTAAAACAAATAAAATATTATATTATTTTTAGTGGGGCAGTCGAACGGGCCGAATCGACCCGAACAACCACCCCAGAAAATAAATCGGCCCACCCCTTAATCCTACAGCTACCCACCTATCTACCCACACACCCCCTCCACCTCACCCCAGCCTATCACCTCTCGCCACCTCACCCTCACCCTCATCCCCACCCAACCGGGCGCCGCCACTTGGCACACTCCCTCTCTCTCTCACCTCCCTCTCTCCACCTGGACAGCCAACCACCCACCAACCGACACGCACCCGGTCCCACCCTGGCCCGCGTGCCCCCCGCTCTCTTCTTTCCTCTCTTCCTCCCACGTGAGCGGCCCCGCGCCCCTTCCTTCTTCTCCCTCACCGGCTACCTCCCCCCCCTTCTCCGGCCACCGCCCAGCCCCCTTCCCGCCGGCGCCCCTCCTTCCTCCTCCAGCGCCCTCGCGCCCCACCGCCAACAACCACCCTCCCACCGGCTCGCCCCGCTCCCTCCGGCCGGGTCCGCCCCAACCGACCCCGCCGTCGCGCCCCGACCTCGCGGGCCTCCTCTCCCCGGCCGCCTCGGCATCCTCCCCGCACCAGAGCCGCCCCCGAGCCGCTCCGCACTGTCCTCCGCCTCGCCACCGCGCCTCCTCCCAAGCGTCGCCGGCCGCCTCCCGCGCTTCCTCCACCTCGCTCGCCCCTGCAGGCTGCCCTCCAGTCGTCGAGCTCCGCCGCCGGCGCCGTGGTTTCCGGGCCGTGGGCCTCCTCCCCACCGTCCTTCTGCTCCGACACGGTCGCCGGGCCTCGAGCCTCTGTCCTGTTGGTTCTTGTCCTCGCGCGCTCCCGCTGGTTCTCTGTTGTCGGCCGGGTGATAGCTGTTTTCCCTAGCCCATATGCTCTCTGCTGCACTCGCTGAGGTGAACCTCCATTGTGGTGATGTGATGACGCTGCTACAGGTACTCGAAGGAAAGATCGACAGTTTATTCAACTACCTGATGTTGTGGTATGATGCCAAGGAAATGGTGTTATGGAGCATCATGTATTCGACCAGAACATCCGGCGGACGAGAGTCATCGGTGTCGTCGACAAGATCTTCCGATGACCACCGGAGTTGAATTAAATTCTCGTCGACAACAAGTTAGCCACACGGACCCGAAGACCTTTCCGAAGGCCGATCCGTTGCCGCTCCAAGACCATCGATGCTTGGAGATGTACCCGAGGATTACGAGAAGACCCGCAAGATCTACATCACGGACGCCGAGACCCCCGAACCCGAAGGCCGACCCCGTACCCGGTGCCGCGCCAAGATCTCCGAAAAACCCCGGTACCGGACAAGTTCGCCATCGACCTCGAGAACGCCTACACGGAACGGCAAGATCGCCTCACGGAATCCGAAGCGCGGACCTGACAGGATCTTCGCGACAATAAGAACGACACCGACCCGGAAGATCCGATGCGCCCCGACACCGAACCAAGTACTCTTTTCCGGACGCCGAGCTCGCCGAGATCTACTCTGCCATCCGAGAACGATCCCGCCGAGCCCATCGAACCCCGAACCCCAGATCTGGACCCTGAGACCGACCCCCGAACCCCGGAACCCCAAGTTCGTCGAGACCCTAATGTGCGAACCCCTTTCCGAGAACCCTATTTTTATAATTGGTCAACTACATGAATTGTTTCATATTTAATTGTCATCTCGCATGCATATCTTTGGTTTGGGGGCCTTATGCCGATTCACCTAATAATTAAATATGGGGCCATATGCGGGCAAATATAGTCTTATATTGGCCTCATTTAAATTTGTGTAGCGAACCCGGTGCTATCTTCTGCCATGTTAAAACAACATATAAATTGCGGGGGTTGTAAGTAGCATGAACCATTTAATTAATTGTCGGGACCCCGGTTCCGCTTAATCTTGCCTAATTGCATCGCATCTTTGCCATGCCATGCATCATACATGCATCATGCCGATCTTCTGCCGTTGTATTAAATATTGCATCCGGTGTTTCTTCTAGTGTTTTGCTTCTTCGCGGATAAGGCCGTTGAGTTGATGTGAGCTTCGCCCCGATCTCCGGTTGAACCTTCGGCAATGTTTTCAGGCGAGCATCTTCCCCTTTCTACTTATCTTATTTTTATAGTATTTATTCCCTCCTGTTGATCTATTGCCATCTGTGTTGCGATGCTTTAGTTTCCGTACCTGTGATATACCGTGCAGCCCTATATTGCCTTGGACACACCCTATTACCTGTTGTTTGGTAGATAGTTGGACCTGCGCGTCATAGTCGCTTGCTCAAGTGCTGTTGCGTGTCGTCCAGTGCCACAGTTGTTGATGTTTTGCCACATGTTGATGTTGGAGATGATCATAGTTTTACTTATCGTTCACTTTAATTCCTGTTTAATAACTAAAATTGAAGTAAGCAGAGGCATCGGTGGGTGATAGATAATATTTGGTTTCCGAACGCCCACTTGTGTCCCGTAGGACCCCGAGTACTTGATACCTGTTCCTTGATTTATCGCGCTATCCACATCCGGGAGGTATATGTGACCCCCCTGAGCTAGAGCTTGATTCAGTCTTATTTCTTGGGGCCACAAACTAGTTTGAGGTTTTATTTACTATCCTGTACTTATGCCATGCTACTTCTGTATTTACGTTTGTGCGAGGAGCACACTGTACTGTTTAGGATCGTGGCACGATTCCGCGGTGTCGATAAGCCCAGCCACACTTTCGGGTTCCCAGTCGTTCACAGCCGTCCCCACAACCTTAAGTCCGTCTCGGAGCCGGCCGGCTTCGTTGTGGTTCTACTTTAAGGGGTGGCCCCCTGAAATATTTCTGAATCCTGTGATTGCTTTGTCGTGAAAGCCTCGTTGGGTTTTGTTTTGGTTTTTCCGAGGTTGATCGAGTGTGTGTTGCTATTGGTGCACCCCGGCCGGGTAAAACTTTCTGAAAGCCGTGTCCGCGGTTATGGACGACTTGGAGCACAGTATCTCGATCATAGACAAGCATAACTAAAGTAGTACTATAAATTTGACTCTATAATGACTAGTAATCAGCTTCACTATAATGGAATGGCTAAATAAAACTGCCAACAATTGCTTGCTTGGGTTGTCGCTGGCGACCATTGTACCTGACTAGTAAGTATTGCAACTACAACGGAATGGCTAATAAAAGTACCAACAACTGCTGGGTTTTGGGTTTATCTCATGCTAATTGTATCTGTCTAGTAAGTGTTGCAACTATCACGGAATGGCTAACTAAAAGTGCCCACTGCTTATTTTATCAGGATGACTATCTATACCTGACTAGTAATTGCTGCAACGATAACTGAATAAATAAAATTGCCAACTGTGTGAGTTCCTCGGTTGACTTCCTCGTTTGGTCTCGAGGGGGAAATACTAGGATGGGTTTGTTTGATGGTAGCATTAGGTTGGTTCCGGATAGGTCATTCTTACCCCTCTCTGATAACCGCCAGTTGTATCGAGTCTCTATAGGTTGTTCAGTGCATGCTGCCGCTGCCACTCAGTCCACCATACCTATGTAGGCGAGGACCGCCGAATTCTAGCCTCGCCGTGTACTGGCCTCAGTACTGACGCTCCTCTTTTTCCTTTGCCCTTTGTCGGCACCCCTTTTTGTTTAAGCAGGTTTTGAGATCGACGTCGTTAGCAGGGTTACCCTTCCGGCTTGGCCTGGGCAGGGTTATGGACGCCATTGGTTATTCTTCAGGGCTCTTAGCCCCATTTGCATCTTGTCCGTAGTCGGACGCTCTATCATTTTCAAGGTGATTTGGATCTTTGTACATTATATCTGTATTATTGACTCGTTGAGTCGCTGTTGTATATATCTGTTCTGTGGGTCCCATCGAGGACTGTTGTGTAATGTTATTACTTCGTTTTCCACCCGCACGAAAGTGCCTGGTGGGCACCTTCGAATCGTTTCTACGCGGGTTTGGCGGGTTTCGCTAAAACTTGCATAGGGCCGATTCTGAGGGTGTTACAGAAACCAAGGCCACCACCTCAGCTGCAGCCACGGTGTCAGGGTCGACACCGCACGCAGCGGCAAGCTCCTTCAGGTGCGGCAGGGGAATGGGCTCCGGGATACCATTCTCACCGAAACCGGCTGCCAGAGTGGCCACACGAAGAAGGGGGGAGCCATCGGAGAGGTCGAAGCAGGAGGCCTTGATAGCCTTGGCCTTAGACAACATGTTGACAAAGTGGGCGAGCTCCTTGGAGGCTAGGCGAGAGCTGCGACGGGCTTTGAACGCGGAGTCCACCGCGCGCTTGTGGTGCACCCTCTGCTTGCGAGCATCATCCTCATGGTCCTCCACACCATTGGAGAAAGACAACAAGGGCTGGCTCACAAAGGAGGCAGCAATGTCCCACGGGTGTGCGTCAGCTTCACCAGCAGGCGGAGCGTCGCCAACAAAAGGAGTAGCAGGGATGGCCAAGGTGTCGTACCACTGAAGAAGAAGCAGAGAGGGACACGGGTTAGGCAGAGGCAGAGGCGACGAGGAAGGGAAAAAGAGAAGGGGTAGGCGACTGGTCACCTGGTCGGCGTCAAGGCCGGACTCGAGGAACTCCGCAGCCAGGCGGCGAGAGAGCACTGATATCTACGCACTTCTATTCTTGTAGACAGTTGTTGGGCCTCCAAGTGCAGAGGTTTGTAGAACAGCAGCAAGTTTCCCTTAAGTGGATCACCCAAGGTTTATCGAACTCAAGGAGGAAGTGGTCAAATGTATTCTCTCTCAAGCAACCCTGTAATCAAGATACAAGAAGTCTCTTGTGTCCCCAACACACCCAATACACTTGTCAGGTGTATAGGTGCACTAGTTCAGCGAAGAGATAGTGAAATACAAGTGGTAACGGTGCCAGAAAAGAGCTTCTGACTTGTTGTTGACGTGGGCTAACAGTGCCAGAAAATAGCTGATGGCGTGGAGGAACAGACTAAAGGCAAACCGATGGAAGCAAGCAAACATGCAACAGATCTAGTAGCAAATGGTGTTTCAATGCTTAGAAACAAGGCCTAGGGATCATACTTTCACTAGTGAACACTCTCTCATATAAATATCCTCTCTTCATGATACTACTCTTAACTACTCTCCGGTTGGACACTATAATCCATGGTAGGGCTATAACAACACACCTCAAAGTCTTCCTTCCCCAATCTAGATAACCCCACACTATCACCTTGAGCGCTAGATGGTTCCAACAAACACCACAATTTCATAGAGACATCCAACTCCAAATATAACTCATAACAAATATTCAGTATAGCCAAAGTGCTACACACGGTATGCCCGTTGTCACTTTCACACACGTGGGGAAAAGCATAGATCTATTAAAGCACAAAGAGTATTTATGTAGATTTAAACCTAAGTGCCACCATGGTGTGCACACTGTCACTTTCACACACATGGGGAGAGCAGAGATCTAATGAAGCACTTGAGTAACAAGGTAGATCTACTTGATTACAAAGCTCATGACCACAAGATCATGCATATAGAGAGAGATGAACACATAGCTACCGGTAGAGCCCTTAGCCTCGAGGAAGAACTACTCCCTCCTCATCATGGGAATCAGCAACGGTGATGGAGATGGTGGTGGAGATCAATGGAGATGGCTCCGGGGGCACTTCCCCGTCCTGGTAGGGTGCCGGAACAGAGACTTTCTGTCCCCTGAATCTCCCCTTCGGTCGCAGCGGTGCTACAGAGGTTTTCGTGGATTTCTTCTGGATTGCCTAGGGTTTTTGGGTCGGAGGCTTCTTATAGGCGCATGAATCAAGGGCGGAGGGGGTACAGGGGGCCCACACCCCCTCCAGGCGCCTCCAGGGCTTGCCCGCGCCTAGGAGGGTGCAGTCACCCTATGGCCCCCCTCCGGCTCTTCTTCCTGGTTCCGTGTTGCTCCGGGGAAATAATAACTTTGGCTTTTGTCCCGTCCAATTCCGAGAATATTGATTTTCCGCCTTTCTGGAACCAAAAACAGAAGAAAACAGGCAACTGGCACTGTGGAAACTTGTTAATAGGTTAGTTCCATAAAAGATATAAAAAACCTCAAAGTATAGACAAAGCAAAGCAAAGTAGATACAAAACAAGCATGGAGCATCAACAATTATAGATACGTTTCCGACGTATCAAGCATCCCCAAGCTTAACTCCTGCTCGTCCTCGAGTAGGTAAGTGATAAAAATAATAATTTTTGAGGTGACATGCATCCTCACAATAAAGATCAAACCATTTGAAAGCATTGAAAGCTATGATCAAAGAACTCTAAACATGTACATGAAAGATGGAGTTCTAACAATAGGACATAGTAACTATGCAAGCAACATGTCAAGCTACAAACAAAGATCATGAATAATATGCATTGAAAAATGTTTGTTTGTTTCACATACAAAAACATGGCATAGTGACAATCAAATTGTCCCTCATAGAGTAGAAAATAGATGCATAGGACACCTTCAAAGTTCACAAGGGTGACTAGAAACAAGTAGCACAAGAACAAGTAATATCACAATATGCATCAATTAATAAGCTTTGGAACACTGCACACAGAATGGAAACTACGCTCTCTTAATGGTGCCTAAAGGTAGAAGGTGGAGACTCAAATAATGGTGGAATAAAGGCCTTTCATATAAAGGAAGCAGGGATTTCAAGTATCAAAAAGAGCTTCCAAAAATTATGGTACTTGTTAGCTTTCAGCCCTCATTGCCCCTATCATAAGCATCTTGAAGTGGTTACGGTTAACGTGGCAAAGGTGGAGTATATGCTTGACGAAGTATAAGTTGGCAATCTCAAGTCTCTTGAATACGAGGGCCACACCTCATGCATACTCAACTTTGGGTCCAGGTAAGTTCTTGTCATTGTAAGTATTTGCATATCATTGAGAACCGCCAACGGGGTACCCCTTGCACATGGTACAGGATCTTTCCCATAACCAAAATGACAAGGCAAGCAGACAATGAGCATCTCATCAATCTTCTTATTTACCATGGGAATATGGTGCTTTTTTATCTCTTTCCTCTTTTCTCAATGTATCTCTTTTTTTATAATAAGAATGCTTCATAGATGTCACTATGGTGATGCTGCAAGTTTCCACCATGATTAGGCATGGCTTAGGCTAGCGGCCCAGGAGTTTCTCTAACACAGGATACGAACTCCATGGACTTACAAGTTCCCTTTTTATTTCACACCGGTGACATCCATAGACAAAAGAGCATGATATCAACTAAGTACAAAGTACAAGTGCAATGTTGAAAACGTTCCCCGTGACAGCACGGTTCTGCTAATTCCAACTTATAAGTGCAAGCATATACAACAAAGTTGTCACAATGGTTCAAGTTTATTAGGGGCAAAGAATATAAAGTGTGCCATCAAGTTCGTGAGGGCTTTAATCACTAAGTTTTTACATAACAAAATAGTTTTTAATTGGAAGATAGTTGAAAACAATAATATACTTGGAATGGTGTAACACACCATGCATAGGAATTTATAGTGGACACTTTGGAATAACTTGGTTTCTTGGGAGTTAGAAGCATGAGTAGAGCTTACTCATACAATTGGAGGCTAGGAAAAGACTGAGAGCAACCAACTAAGAGAGCATAATGGCAATAATCATGCATAGCAACAAAGCATTACTAATCAAAGCATAGAGTGGTACTAAAAGTCAAGGACTAAATGATCATAGAGGATAATGGTGACTTTTCATAGTCATAACATGGTGTGAGCATGTGCCAAGTCAACCCAAACAAAGCATCAAAGGAGAATACCACAATACTATGCCTTTTGCATGCTAAAACAACGCATGATTTATTCAAGGCACATTAAACAATCCCAATTGTTTGGAACAAGATATACTATAGAAATAATCACTAAGCATAAGGTCAAAACAACACCTAGCATGTTATGACAAAGTCTAAGTCACAGTCAATGCAAGATCCTCTTGCACTTTCATGCAGGAACTTCCTACTCCTTTCCAACACCAAGCAACTTATTTGAAACAACTCACAAAGATAATAATCAATAAAGATCAATGAGCTTGTCTCACAAATCCACAAAGAATAACTAAGAAGTTCTAAGCTGAAAGCACAAGAAAACTAAGGCTAAACACACTGCTAGCAAAAGTGAACACTCAGAAAACAATAAGAGTGAAAACTAGAGTGTTCTAGGCAATGAAAATAGAGTGTGTCTCTCTCAAAAAAGGTGTGTTGTGATCAACCAACTTTACTCAAGCAAACTAAGCAAACCAAGCAAAGAAAACGAAAACTAAGACGCTCCAAGAACAACACAACAGTGCATGAAATAATAAAAACGAAGTGTCTAGAAAGACCTGAGATTTTTATTGATTTAGAATGGGATGCCTTGGGCATCCCCAAGCTTTGACGCTTTTAGCTCTTGAATATTTCTTGGGGTGACACGGGGTGGCATACCCAAGCTTGATCTTTTGTCCATTCTTCATCTCATTACATCATTCTTTCTCTACACCTGCAAATTTTCCTTCATACAAAACTTCACACAATCTTCATTAGCAACATTAGCTTATTCAAAAGATATTAGACCTCTGGCAAAGCTTTGGAACAGCAAGGATTTTCACTAAAAACACATTCTACTGTAGTAACTCCTTCAAAAATCTCAATTTACCTAAAGATAACTCAAAAAGGAATCAATAAGAAGCAAATGCAAATAATGGCAGGAATTTGTCAAAACAGACCAACAGGTAGAAACTGATTTTTTCAAAGACCTTATGTTGCTCAAATCAAAAAGTTTTGAACTAACAAAAGTTAGCTAACATACTGGAGGATTTATTCGTAAATTTTCAGATCAATCCTACTTACATAGGATCCTCAAGTATTTTTATGGTGGAGGATAGAAATCTGTTTTGGGACAGCAACTCGCCAAATCTTACTTCCCTCTCATTAGAGGTCATTCTTGGCACAAAAATCAAACAAAAAGGATAAGGAGAGGTCATTACAGAAGTAATAACTTCCAAGACTCAAGAAAACTCTTGGGTTATCTCCCAACAAGTACTTTTCTTTAATTCCTTTAAGTTAGGCTTCATAGTTTGAGAAGATGCTCTCATAAGAAATATGAATTGAAGTACAAGAGAGCATCAAGAAGCAAATTAAAAAAACATTTTAGTCTAACCCACTTCCTATGCATAGGAATCTTGTAAATAAACAAGTCATGAAAGCACAAAGCAACAAGCATAGGAAAGCAAAATAAGTGCAACTTCAAAACTTTCAGCACATAGAGGGGAAACTTAATATTTTTTAGATGCATAAAACCTTGTTTCCCTCTCTCATAATAAATTTCAGTAGCATCATGAATAAAATTTACAATATAACTATCACATAAAACATTCTTATCATGAGCCACATGCATATGATAATTATTACTCTCCATATAAGCATAGTTATCCTTATTAATCATAGTGGGAGCAAATTCAACAAAATAGCTATCATTACTATTCTCATCACCATAATCATGAAATATAGGAGGTTTATTGTAATAATAATTACTTTCCTCCTCAATAGTAGGTGGACTGAAAATATCATATTCATCATTGTAATCATCATATATGGGAGGTTTGGTATCATCATAAGCAATAGAATAGCTATCTTCCAAAGCTGGGGAACTAAAAAGATCATTTTCATAAAAACTAGCTTCCCCAAGCTTAGACTTTTACATAGCATTAGCAATAATGGTGTCCAAAGAATTCATACTAATAACATTGCTATTAGCATGCAGAAAAAGCTCCATAGGTTTTTTAATTTTCTCTTCAAACACTTCATGTCCTAACTCAAGATAGATACTATAAAGCTCTCTAATTTTTTGTTGTTTTCCATTAAGCCTAACTAGTGAAAATAAGAAACAAAAAGTAAAAATTGCAGAATTTAAAGGAAATAACTTCGAGCACTCACACCGGAGGATGTGAGTACCTTTTACCTTACCTCCCTGGCAACAACGCCAGAAAAGAGCTTGATGTCTACGCACTTCTATTCTTGTAGACAGTTGTTGGGCCTCCAAGTGCAGAGGTTTGTAGAACAACATCAAAGTTTACCTTAAGTGGATCACCCAAGGTTTATCGAACTCATGGAGGAAGTGGTCAAAGGTATTCCCTCTCAAGCAACCCTGTAATCAAGATACAAGAAGTCTCTTGTGTGCCCAACACACCCAATACACTTGTCAGGTGTATAGGTGCACTAGTTAGGCGAAGAGATAGTGAAATACAAGTGGTAACGGTGCCATAAAAGAGCTTCTGACTTGTTGTTGACGTGGGGTAACGATGCCACAAAATAGCTGATGGCGTGGAGGAACCGACTAAAGGCAAACTGATGGAAGCAAGCAAACATGCAATAGATCTAGTAGAAAATGGTGTTTCAATGCTTAGAGACAAGGCATAGGGATCATACTTTCACTAGTGAACACTCTCTCATATAAATATCCTCTCTTCATGATACTACTCTTAACTACTCTCCGGTTGGACACTCTAATCCATGGTAGGTCTATAACAGCACACCTCAAAGTCTACCTTCCCTAATCTAGATAACCCCACATTGTCACCTTGAGGGCTAGATGGTTCCAACAAACACCACAATTTCATAGAGACATCCAACTCCAAATATAACTCATAACAAATATTCAATCTAGCCAAAGTGCTACACACGGTATGCCCAATGTCACTTTCACACACGTGGGGAAAAGCATAGATCTATTAAAGCACAAAGAGTATTTATGTAGACTCAAACCTAAGTGCCACCATGGTGTGCACGCTGTCACTTTCACACACATGGGGAAAGCATAGATCTAATGAAGAACTTGAGTAGCAAGGTAGATCTACTTGATTACAAAGCTCATGACAACAAGATCATGCATATAGAGAGATGAACACATAGCTACCGATAGAGCCCTTAGCCTCGAGGAAGAACTACTCCCTCCTCATCATGGGAAACAACAACGGTGATGGAGATGGTGGTGGAGATCGATGGAGATGGCTCCCGGGGCACTTCCCCGTCCCGGCAGGGTGCCAGAACAGAGATTTTCTGTCCCCCGAATCTCCCCTTCGGTCACGGCAGCGCTACAGAGGTTTTCGTGGATTTCTTCTGGATTGCCTAGGGTTTTTGGGTCGGAGGCTTCTTATAGGCGCAGGAATCAAGGTTGGTGGGGGTCCAGGGGGCTCACACCCACTCCAGGCGCCTCCAGGGCTTGACCGCGCCTAGGGGGGTGCGGCCACCCTATGGCCCCCCTCCGGCTCTGCTTCGTCGTTCCGTGTTGCTCCGGGAAAATAATAACTTTAGCTTTTGTCCCGTCCAATTCTGAGAATATTGATTTTCTGCCTTTCTGTAACCAAAAACAGAAGGAAACATGCAACTGGAACTGTGGCAACTTGATAATAGGTTAGTTCCATAAAAGATATAAAAATACCTCAAAGTATAGACAATGCAAAGCAAAGTAGATACAAAACAAGCATGGAGCATCAAAAATTATAGATACGTTTCCGACGTATCAAGCACCTTGTCCTAGAGATTTGTGGGTGAAGAGTGGCGCGGATCCAAGAGCACACCAAGCATCGGGGGGACACCGTCGATGTCGTCCATGGAGGACGCCTGAGCGGCCCGACCTGGCATCGAGCAACGATCCTCTGCCAAAGCGCGAGCACAGGGGAGGTGCCACCCTGGGGAACATGGACAGGGGACGGGGGCCGGCCATGCATAGACTCAACGTCGACGTCGCTGAGGTGCGGCCCGCGAACAACACGGCTGGCAGGGGGCATGCCAGGGGCGACATTGGCAAGCCCCTCGAAGTGGGAGAAAGGCATGTCAGAGAGATTGTCGGTGAAGGGCCTGACCCGGACCACGCGGAGGCCCACCTCCGCGGAGCAACCACCAAGACAGTCCCGCATGATCAGGGTATGAGGCACGATACCACCCTCAACCAGCTTGATGATGAGATGAACGGGGGAGAAGTCTAGCTCATCGAGGCAGAGGGGATCAATGCAACACACGCACCCGATCGGACGGAAAGCCGCACGAATACCGCCCTCACTCCAGTGCTCGAGGGGAAGCCAGTCGCGGTAACCTACACGAAGTGCGAGAACTGCCACGTGAACCTGTTCCCCCATCCTCAGGGCGCTCAAGCCTGATGGTATGCCCCTCAAAGGGGAGGGGGAATAAGGACATGGTAGATTCGCGCACCTCAGGCATAGGGAAGACAACCAGCAGGGCCCCATAGTCACTAGCAGCAAGGCCAATGGGCGGGTTTCCCCCAAGCTCCTCGAACGCCCGCCGAAGGAGGAAGCCGGGGGAAGCCGTAGGCGGGTCGATCAAGGTGTAGGTGAAACGGCGGCTGGCAGGGGTATTCGCCACAAGCGGCATGAAGATTTCTGCCACCCCGTCAGCGAACCGCGGGGGAGACGGCTCAGGCTACACGGGGGCCATGAGGATGGGGCTTCCAACAAGCACGAGTGGGGCCGAAGATGCGGGCACCATAGCAGGCACGGGGGATGCCAAGCTAGACGGAGGCGTGCCCAGGGCGGCCACGCCACAGGGGTATGGGGTCGGAGTGAGGACGGCAAAGCGGGGGGTGGGGGGTGGGGGGCTTGTACAGGCTCTGGAATAAGCTAGCCATCCAGTGGTCCGTTGAGGCAGCAGTAGTTGCGGCGACAGGGGAGCCACGGGGGAAGGCGGGGAGAATGAGCCGGAGCGGGCAAGGCGCAACCTGGAGGCAGGGGAAGTTGGTTCATTAGAGAAGGAGAGCAGAGAGGGGGCCAAACGGGAGTAAGTAAGGGGAGGAAGCTCACATGATCGACGCTGGTGGCCAAACCTACCGCAGGCGGCACAGCAAACTAGGTCCCTACAGTCCCGAACGCGATGCTCGGGGTCGACGCACCGGAAGCACAGCGGGCGGCCACGAGCAGGGGAGAAAATGAGGCGCTTGGGGGAAGGGTGCTGAGATGGGGAAGGGGGGAGGAGAGCAGTGCATCCTTATAGGAGAAAAGAGGGGATGGCTCGCCGGAGGCCGGACGTCGTGGAGATTGAACGGAGCGAGGCCCATCCCGCCTGGTGGAGCAAGAATCCAGGGAAACAGACTGCGGCGCGGCACAGGAATCATCGCGACGGGATGTGACAACAGAAAACGAGGGCACAGAAGGGGAGGCAATAGAGTGGGCAGAGAAATGAGGGGTGCTAGAGGAGAGTAGGCTAGGATCTGCCGGTAACCAGCAGGGGAGGAGTTCCCTCAGAGCAGGGGGAGGGGATGGGCTGGGCGGAAAGGCGACGGGATTCGCGGCCATAGGCATAGACTAGGGGGAGGATAGGGGTGCGGGAGAAGGACAGGAGATATGGGACGCGACTTGGCAAGAAAAGTCCACGCAGCTGACCGAGTCAGTCACGGGCCCAGAGACGTCGAGGCCGATATGACCCACCGAGGGGCCCCCACCGAAAACCACCAAGGTCATGCAAGGAGGCGAAACAGACTGGGCGACAATTGACGCCGCTGCCGCACCAGCAGACCGATGGAGGAGATAGGCCAAACGTCCCAACCTAATGGAACCGTGGGCGAGGATCAGATCGCGGATGATAGGGGAGGCCGCGAGGGCAGAGAAGACGCCGGCGCCATGGTCGACCACGATGAACGCATCAGGGTATGCCGTGAAATGATAATTGAGCGCATTGGCCACCGAGAAATCATTGGAATAGGGGGAGAGGGCGCTCGGCGTAACCCAAAACCGGCTGAACTCACCCGCCCCACTAATGGCAGAAGCCACCAAAGAGTGAAACATCGAGAGAATAGAGTCAAGGAAAGCCACACCTGGGGATTGATACGGCACGCCTGCTTTCCTGGACACGGGAGGAGGCTCAGTGCAGGGGGATCGACATCATCACCACCAGGGGATTCCGAGATGTGGTCCAACAACAGAGGGCGGGGTTCGGCATCAGGAGCTCCGGTGGCCGTTGCTGCAGTCGTCGAGGGGACGGTGGCAGCCTCCAGCCACACGAGCAGCGAGGAAGAGGGCAACGAGAGGGGGTGGGGAGGAAGGAGGCGGCTAGCAGGGATGGAACCTAGACTACAGAGCGGAAGGGCGGCGGCCGAAGAGGCATCACGCGTCGGCAATGTAGGGTCGCCCACGCAATCGCCAGAGCCCGCGCTTATCCTATCCATGTAATAATATTGGCCAAATTGATTCATCTAGAATGGGAGATAGAGAGCTCGAACCTGCAAGATGGAGAGCTGCGGTGACCCAGCATACCACTGCATGATGTAGTATACTATAGTCATTGATATAACACCAATGAAACACCGTTCACTAGTATTACATCCCTCCGAGTGGTACAAAAGAAACACAGCAGGTCCAAGACATGACTATAGGTTACAACTCAACTCGTTACATAAGATCTAGAGAACACTCTAGGTTAAAGAGAGAGAAAGAAACTTCTTACAAAGAAGAATCAGAAATAAACAACTCAAAAACTATTATACTAATAAGACTAGTATCTGAACTATTGGTCTGGCATTGCTGCTATTGCAATTCACTATAGCAATAGGTTCTATGGCTAGAGATTATATTCCTATCTAATCAGTAACTTAGTCTTCACTTGAGTTGATGTATATGCTGACTTTCTTGACTTCATTGAAGAACTTTAACTTTTCGTGATGGTTCCTAGAGCATAAATTGATGTAGACATCATCTTAATGGCTTCAGAATCTAGCAAGGGTTAAGAAGATACGTTGAGTACGAGCGTACTCAGCAAGTTCACTAGAAAAGGAGTGTTTGATGCACTATATCTACAGCCACAAACCATAAGTTGTAGGCAATGCAAGTTTTCATAAACATTTCTTCAAAGGTTGCTTTTATTCTGAAAAGCTATGTCTGTCAGCCTTCCCGGAACAGGAGTAACAAGTTAAAGTTCTTACACTCTACAGAGGTGCGTTACTTTACCCATGAGAGACCTTAGCCTTGTTGCACAACCAAGTCATGACCTTGTACATACTTCCTTGTTATGGGGCCCAGTCTAAGATCCAAGCCAATCACTGCCCCCTTCGCGACCTCGCATGCCTCCTTGGTGTACACCATGCCCACCCATTGAATTATGACAATGGTTTGTACAGACCATTAGATGCCAGAACTGTCGTGGGACGTTGAGGGTTCCCACCCATATGCTTCATATCCTCTACGAATTACCAATTAATATGCACGCTATGAGTGATAACAGCCATGACCTGCACATCCGGCTACATGCGAGAGGAAGAAGATACAACTGACTTCTCCGTCCCATTCCAAATCTCATGGTTAATGCGTGATATATGGCGCAAGAATTATTGGCGACACTGGTTGTTAAGTCCTAGGTAATATGTTACTTTACCACCGGAACTTTCATAGTAGGTTATTACCTCATGGTAAATAACCAATAATCATATTATTATGAAAATAGTGTTTTCTGACCCTTTTTTGAAATGCAGGTGATGATAACACTGGATTTGCAAAATACTTTACAAAAAAATAATCAAAGGACATGAGAAACTGTGAACTTGCCTTTTGTGATTGCAAGATTATGCACTCATGATCTTCGAGACAATATAAGATCCAATATCTAAAATCAGCATCATTGGTCCGGTAAGGACTAATGTTTAAAGAAGCAATATGCTATTATGCATAAGTAATGTAATGCAATTTTGTAAACTCGAATCCCGGGTATAACGTTGCTCTAGGGTTTGGATATTGGAAATGGTTTATTTAGAATGTGTTGTACTTTTAGATAAGTTTCACATTTGTGCTTCTTATTAGGGCTTGTGAGTGTGTGTGGAACAACATGTAATTATAATACCATACAACAACAATATACACTAATATGGAATGCTACTTAGAGACTACTCATATAAGAATTATTGTTTGAAGTGGTAAAAAGAATAACATTTGAAGAAAAGATTCCTTTTCTAAGGTTTAAACAATCTTTGTGGTTAATTAAAGGTGGTCGATGTTGTTTATGCTTGCTTAAATAGTTTGGACTTGAGATGCTTTAGGTCTCAATTAAAATAGACCAAAGTTAACTATAAAGCATATAATAAAGTTTTTAGCATTTTATTTGAAGTCTTGTAGACTAAGGTTAACTTTAAGGATGTAGATGAATTTAAGATGTAATGCTTATGATATTTGTACTTTGTTCACTTCATAAGGTTTCCTTAAAGATACTTTGAGAATGTCATTACTTCTAGTTGATTAGTGGTTTCCTAACATTATAAATGTATAAAAGGATTTATCTCCTTATAAGGGTGTGGTTATGGTTTGTGAATAAGTAAACAATATTATTTACTACTTATGAATTATCTTTGGATTTAGTCCATTATAAAGTTGTGAGTGAAAAAATGATAGAAAGGTTTTATTTGGTTGAAAATATCATTCTTGAAGATTTTATAATTGATAAGAAGTCTTTAAAAAATGATCTACACTTCTAATTGAATGATATTTTAATAATATTATTTTTAAAATGTGTTGAACCATTTTGTTTTCATATACTCAATATTTAAGACTAATACTATTTATTAGACCTTAGTTGGTTGATTTTAGAATGTTAAAAAATTTTATTTACCCTTATATGAATTATTGATTAAGGAATTTGGATTTAAATTCAAGTTATTAGGGTATTAGATTTTTATTTACTTTAAAAGTTAAATGCTATATTTTTAACATGTAAATATTATTTTTGTGATCTTTTTGGTATATTACATTTATTTTTATGATTTATAAGTAATAAGATATGATTTTTACAAGATTTATTATTTATAAATACTTAATAAATAATAAATATTTAATTAAGTGAAATAATAATGCATGATTATAGTTTTAAATTATAGTTCTTATTTTTCTAAGATTTTTGGTATTTTATTTATATTTTAACATTTACCAATATTAAAATATGAATTATCAAAGTATTATTACTTATAAAATCTTTATTAAATAATACTTATTTAAATAGTTAACATAATAATGTTTGATAATATTTTTAAGTTGTAGATTTTATTTTTCTGAAAATTTTCATATATTGAAAATATTTTTCTGAATTATAATACAAAGACATTGAATTTATAAGTTTTGATCATTTTCTAGAATTAAATTAAATGGTTTATGATGTAATGCTGATGTCAGCATGGGGTGAAGAGTTTTTCTCACCAGGTGTAATCTTACCCCCAGTAACTGACTAGTGGGGCCTATGCCATGTCATATCTAAGGTTTTTATTTATTACAGAAAACATTAACACAATTTCTAAAATATAATTATGACATCGTCGTGATGTCACGCTGACATCATCCCTGGAGGATCCTCATATCATGATTCGATCTTCGGATTGAGAGCGCGCAAGCATGCGGGGTTGGTCGCGTTCGACTCAGTGCTCAACGCTGAGCCTCACAGTGGTTGCAACGCTCGGGAATGGTCACTGGAGTTTCTCTGGTGACGACCTATTACGATGGCCGACGGTGGTGCGCTGTGCGACGGCGATTTACGGCGAGATAAAGTGATTGGAGAGTACTGGAAGATCCAGGAGCTCACCCAGATGATGATGGAGAGGTCGAGGAGGCGTGGGGAGGCATGACGACGGTGAATCGATGACAATGGCCATGACAGACGACAGAAGATGACGCCCGATTTCGCATGATTTATGGCGCGCCAGCTCCCGTGCTTGGTCCTAGGCGAACAAGAACACGACGGAGCTTCCAACGATGGCTTCGACGAGTCAAGGGGTGGTCGGACATGACCGGAACTACGAACACCGGTTGAAAGAACATGTGGGCCCCCATGTGTGGTTTTGGTAATTAATGACAATCTCTATGGACTAATGCTTGTATCAAGTTGTACGTGTAGGAATTGTCCATAGGCAATGCTTGAACCATTTGTTGGCTTCAAGGTTTGGAGAAGAAGTGAAGAGGATCATGTGGTGACCAAGGTGTTCAAAGAATGATCCACATATTGGTCATGTGAGAGTTAAACCTATGGCAAGTATGTCTTGAAGAATAAGATGGAGTAATATCTCTGGTGTATCTTCAAGGCATCAACATAATGAAGAAAAGAAGAAATCATGTGCAACCTAAAGATGTGCAATATCTAGAAGATCTCATGCTTTAAAGCTTGCCATCCTCGGTGATCATGGATCGATGAAGACAAGGTAAATGTAAAGGTTTCCCCATTTTATATGGGGGAGTAACTTGCAAGTCTTCATCAAGCAAGTACGTAAAAGAGCAATCAAGAAAGGTGTTCCATCTTGAGAAGGACAAGATCGTATACATCAAGATCAAGTGGAATATGTGCAAGGCAAAGGTATGATATTGATAGGGTTTCTTTCTTACCGGTCTCGTGGTGTTAGTTGGGGAGACCGGTTTATAGGATAAACAACGTACTATCAAGAAGGGCTCTCAAGTGAGTAACTCGATCATATCTTTCAAAGAGAGCTCAAACATTTGCATACTTAGCATCATCCTTTATTGGTTGATTATTTGGATCTTATCCATGTGAGGTTGTAGAGCTTGTGGTAATATTCATAACAAGCTCTAGTTCATCAAAAACGGATTTCCCTTTTATATCATATTGCGTTTTTGATCTTTGAGGTTTTATGGTTTCTCACCAAGAGAGGTATCTCATAGTATAATACATGAAATGTTCTCTCTTGGTGGTATCCAATATTTCCACTTTTTGTTGGGTATCCCTTGTTGTCCTCTTTCCAACAAAATTGGTTTCGGGTCAATCGGAGTTTCCAAACTCTAGATATCGCCATTTGAAGTTTGCCTCTTATTTGGTCCTGACCGGAGTCTCCGGTCTGTGTGGACCGGAGTCTCCGGTGTAGTCCGGAGTTTCTGGATGTGTCTCCGGTGGTGACTTCAGAATCAGGGCTGGGACATACTGTATGGGGGTCCGGAGCCAGGTCCAGAGGCTACCCCGGAGTCTCCGGTGTTTCCTCAGTCCGGAGTCTCCGGTGTTGGAAGACCGGAGTCTTCGGTCTTGTTGGGTCTTGGATGGCCCAGGTCATTCAGATGGGAGGTCCGGAGGCTGGTCCGGAGGTTGGGCCGGAATCTCCGGTGTAGACCGGATCATTGGACAGCGGTCAAAAACATCCTTAAGTACTTGAGAAGAACTAAGGATATGGTTCTTTCTTATGGAGGTGATGAACAGCTCGTTGTAAATGGTTACACCGATGCTAGTTGGAACACCGATTCGGATGATTCTAAATCACAATCTGGATACGTATTTATTTTGAATGGTGTAGCAGTTAGCTGGAGGAGTGCAAAGCAAAGCGTTGTGGCGATATCTTCAACTGAATCGGAATACATGGCTGCTTCGGAGGCTTCACAAGAAGCGATATGGATGAAAGAGTTCATTACAGAGCTGGGTGTGGTTCCTAGTGCGCTGGACCCAATGTCTATCTACTGTGATAACATGGGTGCCATAGCCAATGCGCAAGAACCAAGGTCACACAAGAAGCTGAAGCACATCAAGCTACGTTTTCACGCTATTCGAGAACATATCCAAGATGGGGATATAAAGATTTGCAAAGTACACACAGATCTGAATGTCGCGGATCCATTGACTAAACCTCACACGAGGGCAAAACATGACCAACACCAAACTGCCATGGGTGTTCAGTATATTACCATGTAATCTAGATTAGATGACTCTAGTGCAAGTGGGAGACTGTTGGAGATATGCCCTAGAGGCAATAATAAATATAGTTATTATTATATCTTTGTGTTTATGATAAATGTTTACATTCATGCTATAATGGTATTAACAAGGAAACATTAATACTTGTTTGATTTGTAGACCAAAATAAGAGTCCCTAGTAAAGCCTCTATATAATACTAGCTTGTTGGTTAATAGATGATTGTGGTTTCCCTATCATGAACATTGAGATGTTATTAACAACAAGATCATATCGTTAGGAGAATGATATGGTGGACATACTCCTATAGATAAGCGTAGCATAAAGATCAAGTCATTTTAATAGTTCAATTGCTATATGCTTTCTGATACATAGTAATCTAATTCCTTCGACCATGAGATCATGCATATCACCTTTACCGGATGGATGCTTTGATGACATCAAACACCACACCGTAACTGGGTGGCTATAAAGGTGGCATTGAGTGTTCGAAAAGTATTGGTTGAAACACATGGATCAAGAGTGGGATTTGTCTATCCATATGACGGATAGATATACTCTGGGCCCTCTCGGTGAAATGTCATCCAATTAGCTTGCAAGCATGTGACTGGCTCACAAGGGATCACATATCACGGGAACGAGAAAAGAGTACTTATCAGTAACGAGGTTGAACTAGGTATGCAGAGATACCGACGATCATAACCTCGGATAAGTAAACTATCGTGATACAAAGGGAAATTGATATCGTATGTAAGTGGTTCATTCGATCGCAAAGTAATCGTAGAAATATGTGGGAGCCATATGAATTTCCAGATTCCTCTATTGGTTATTGATCGGAGAAGTTTCTCGATCATGTCCGCATAATTCACGAACCGTAGGGAGACACACTTAAGGATTCGACGTTGTTTGAGTAGTTATGGAATGATGAGAAAGAGTTCGAATGTTGTTCGGAGTCTCGAATGGGATTCGGGATATCACGAGGAGATCCGGAATGGTCCGGAGAATAAGATTCATATAAGGAAAGTCCCGTTTCGGAGTTGGAGAATGGTTCCGGTGTTTTCATCGGGAATGTTCTAGAAGGTTCCGGAATGTCCGGCACTCCAGAGGGGAAGGGTACATGAATGTGTTATATCAAGTTGGTATGATTGCATCATGTACTAAGTGTCATCGCTGAACAAAATAGAGGATTAAATCAAATCCTTGTTTGAAAAGTCAAACGGCTATTTTTGGGAAGTGGAAAAGGAGGAGGAAACCGAGTTGGGGAGGAGTCCCTCCTCCCCACCGCCAGCGCACCACCAAGCCGAGTAGGGGAGGGACTCCCCTCCCCTTGGCCGGCCCCCTCCACCTATAAAAGGAGGGGCAGGGCTCCCCTCCTAGACACACAAGATCCCCGCCTCCAAACCCTAAGCCGCCGGCGCCGCCACCTGCTGCCGCCGCCGCCCTAGGTCAAGCCGCCGCCGCCTAGCAACCCTAGCCGCCGGCCAAGCTTCCTCCTCGGCGTGTCTAAACCCTAGATCATCGAGGGACTCTCTCATACTCCACTATACTCGCTCCGGCTTAAGGCGAAGCCCTGCGAGATCTCCCCTCTACTTCCGGTACCACGCCGTTGTGCTGCCGGAATCGCGAGGAGAGTGCTACAACCTCCGCTGCCTGCTGGAACAAGGGAGAGGAAGGTCTTCGTCGAGTACCGAACGTGTGACCGACTGCGGGAGCGCTGCCGGAACGCAGCGCCGGAAGGATCGTCTACGCGATCTTGAGATCGGGAAGAGTACGACTACATCACCCACGGGAATCCGCTCTCGTTAAACACTTTGGAATCTTCGAGGTGAGTTATTCTATCGACTCGTTGCTACAATCTAGTAGATAGATCTTGGCTTGTTTGTTTGTATGCGGTAGAAATTTTTTGTTTTCCATGCTACGAAACCCTACATACTAGTCTTGAAATATGCTATGTCATGCATCTCACACATCCTTGTGGTTGAGCCCGCTAATATGCTGTCTCTTACTTATTGCTCAACCATTTGTTTCTTGCAAATTTTATGCCTTGGTATTTGCTCATTTGCACTAAGCTGTTTTAAAAGTAAAATAGAGGAAGTGAGGATTCCATGTTGTGCACATTGTATTCACATACAAAAACCTAATGTTGCACATACCTTGGGGAGCTTCCTAATTTTATTTATAGCATCACTTTGTGCTTATCATATTTGTTCTCTCATGCCTTGTATTGTTAAAATGGAGTTGTATGAGTGAGGATTCCATGATTATGCACTTTGTTCCCAAATGCAATTATCATAATTGGTGCATTATCTTTGGGGAGCTCATCTAATTCATTTAATAATGCTCATTTGTCTTCTTTCTCATTTATTGTGCCTTAAATGTTTATGGGGGAGTGAGGATTCCATGTTTGTGCATTTTTTTGTATTAAAATACGCCGATTTTAAAGTATGCACAAATCTTGGGGAGCTTCTCTATTTTATTTAAGCATTTATTTGATCTTTCATTTGTTGTGGTTTAAATACTTATGGGGGAGCAAGGATTTCATATTTGTGCATTATGTATTCCAATGCATTTACTTTAAATTGTGCACAAATCTTGGGGAGCTTCTCTATTTGTTATTTAAAACACTCATCTACTCGTATCATAATATCTTGTTGTTTCCATTTGGACTCATTTGTTGTTTTCAATTGGTTTGTCGGATCTTGTGATTGCTTACATCATTTGTTGATGCTTCTTTTATTTTATTTATTTAGGCAATCTTTGGGTCCTCTATATAGTTCTACTTCCTCCCACGTATTAATCATTGGATATGTGCGAATGCACACCTTTGGAGGATTTATCACTATATTGGTCTTCTAGAACTTGTCACCCATTTCGGCAATCGATGCCAATGGGGGAGAAGTTTTAGAGGGTTTAAGGGAAATGGTTTATGCCTTGAGTTTGTTCTTAAGCATTTTTCCTTTCATTCTCTTGCATCTTTGTTGTTGCTTAGCATGTGGTATATAGAAGAAACTCCACCAATGATATTGATTGGCAATATATGCAATGAAAATCAAGTTCATCACACATGCATAGATTGTGGGGGAGTTTGCTCTATATATGGTGATGGCACCAATATCACATACTTGTGTAGTATTTGATATTGGCGCTACCATTTTATTTGTTAAAATTCCTTATATAAACTCTCTCAAAGGGATTGTCATCAATTACCAAAATGGGGGAGATTGAAAGAACATGTGGGCCCCCATGTGTGGTTTTGGTAATTAATGACAATCTCTATGGACTAATGCTTGTATCAAGTTGTATGTGTAGGAATTGTCCATAGGCAATGCTTGAACCATTTGTTGGCTTCAAGGTTTGTGTGACACCCCGGTTCTGAAAAGACCGTGGCCTCTATGTGACATGACAATCCCTGGATCGGTTCATTGGCCCACAATAGAGTAAGATAGATAATCATAGCAAAATAACCGTGTATCATGATCTACAAGATCCAGAGTACCATTATTACAATGAAAGCTTAGCATAAAGCTTAGCTCAAATTATTCAGGTAGCAACATAAACATATAAATCCTCCAATCTACAAATTGCCCACAAGTGAACAAGTGCCGAGTGGATTACCGTGGCCTATAACGATCAATCAGAATCGGAATAACCTGCAACATGAAACATAGCAGCCCCGTAGGGTCAATACATGGAATGTATGGCAAGTAGAGCTAGTAAAGGAGACAATAGTACTAACATCTACATGCATATTTGGCAAGTGGAGCTGTGTCTGGCTTGCATTTGCAAATACATTTGTCCTACTTTCATAAACAGTTTTCGATTTTCTTTGAAAAGATCCCAATTAAGTTAGCCCAACAATATTAAAACAATTATGAAATTAGAATGAGCGAGAAACATGTCATGGAGTCAATATCTAGCAACTCAGATGTCCGTAACCGGGGACACGGCTAATCGATTAGATTATACACTCTGCAGAGGTTAGTACACTTTACCCATGTGACTTGGCCAGCCCAGCTCGTACCGTCACTCTCATTTTGGGTGACGATAGGGAGAAGACCAAGAAGAGACTGTTCGGGAAGTAGCTCCTCAATCCCGACGCGCACCGGTCCATCCTACCAAAATTCTACATCTCTGGATACGCGGGTTCGAGTTACCACAACCTACTAAGTCCAACCAACCGCCCATTTAATTATTGGCACATGGTTGTACACGTAAGCTACACAATAAAGAAGCCAATCATTCTCTCTTGATACCTGGGTGCCTTTCCGCAATGAAACCACCAAAATTTATCAATACCATCACACCCAGGGGATTCATTGATTAAGTTGTTTTAGTTTTCACAAACCAATACTTTGAGAAAACAAGTATCAACGATGTAACCCAGCCCTCGTTCAACATAGCATGGCTAAGCACTTCTACCAACGGTGGTTCATCTACAAGGAAAGCCCTACCACATAATAGGACATAGCATAGCGATAGTATCATCCTACATGTGCTTCTACAAAATACACGACAATGCAACAAAAATAGTAGGACGATATCATGAACAAAGTAGCATCTACTTGCCTTGGTTGTAGCGGTCTGGAGCACAATCCTCACACGAACAAGCGTTGCACTCAGCACAATCTACACGACACAATTGCATTCATAAACAAACAAACCACAACATATGCAACAAATATGATGCATGAATGCAAGAACGGCAAGTGAATTGGTGCTACAGCTGCGCCACATAATTCTAATCCATAATACTACCGAATAAATGCATGGAAAAATAGATTTGGCGCTAGGAAAACTAATAGACAAAAGTAATGCTCACAACTAGAGCTAGAACTTAAATAATTCGCTACCGGTAGTATACTGTTCGTAAAATCTTGGGAAAACTCTACCGCATGGGCATCGCTGATTAGAAACAGTACCAATTGGAATTACTCAAAAAGGAATTATAAAACTCCCCGAGTAATTAAAACACTGCAGAAAGCCATAAGACAAATACTGCAGAAGTTTTTACTGTAAGCCTATCTTTTAATTCACGATGAGATTCCCCTTGTTCCACTGAATCCAGGGACATATCACACGCGATTTTTGGAGCTACGGATCTTTTTCTACGAATTTATTACTCCGAAAAGGCCACTAACTACTTTGATTAAACTGTACTAAACCTTACAGTAAAAGTCTGAACCAAAGGTACAGCGAGATTCTACACGACTCACTAAACCCGTACATATTTTATTTGCAATTTTTGGCCAAGCGGTTGAATTTCTACGCAATTTACAAGATTCTACCGAAATCTGTCAAATAAAGGGATTAACGAGATTGACCAGTCAATTGTGTCTGTTTGACTGGTCAACTCGTCTGCTGACTGGGCGCTGACTGGGCATCTGACTAGTCAACGCCTGGGATGCTGACCAGTCAACGAACGATCTAGGCCGCTGATCTGAGATCTGACGGTGGCTGCTGTCTTACCGGAAATGGATGGCGAAACGGACTCCGGCGAGCTCTGGACGGCGGCGACGATCGGTTCCGGTGTCGGAGTTCTTCCTGCACGGACGTACACGGTCAAAGGACGGGTCGAGAAAATCAATCGCGCGCGCGAGGAGGCGCGCGAACGTGCGTGTATGCACGCGTGTGTGCGCGCATAGCGCATGCGGCAAGCGCACGCGGCGCAGCAAGCAGCGGCAGCGAGGCAGCTGCGGCAGCGCGCGAGCGCAGCGCGCGCGCGGGCGGCGGCTCGGCGGCGCTGGCGGCGGAGACGGGCGCGGCGCTGGCGGCGGCGGCTGCAGCAGCTTGGCGGCGGGGATGCGGGTGCTGGCCGCGGTGGCAGTAGTGCGGCGGCCGGCGGGCGGCGTCGCGGGGCTTGGCGGCGGTGCTGCGGGCTCGCGGCGTGGTGGCGGGATGCGACGGCGGCGGCGGACGGAGTGGCGCGGATGGCGGCGGCGTCGGCGGGAATAGAGAGAGGAGAGGGAGTGGGAGGCGCGCGGCGCACCTGGGGGCGGCGATCGGCGGCGAGGGGCGGAGGGCGGCGGCGCACCTCGAGAACCGCGCGCGGGAGCAGGGCTCGGTGGCGGCGCGATCGATCGCGTGGGGGCAGAGTCGGCGGGCACGGAACTCGAGGCCAGGTGGGCCTCCTCAAATAGTACCCTGGCGCGGAAACCTAAACTGAAATGGCGCGGAACTGGACTCCGATTCGGAAATCGGTCCAGATTTTCGGACCGTTTTCCGGCGGTTTACTAAAACGTCCGAGTCTTTTGCATACGAACTCCGATTGGAGCGATTCTCGCGCCTACGGGTTCGTATCGTCGAGGGGAACAACCTTCAGTCGAAGTTTGAGTGAAAACTCGAACCTACAGGGGTGGTTGTTGCAAGTCTCTCTAAAGCTCCCCGCAGGAACCTTGCAGCGAAACAAAATAGGGTTTTGAAGGTGGCGTTCCGCCGAACCTTTCTATTCGACGGTTTTGCGTGGAAAGATATGATGCAATGAAATGAATGATATGCAAGACCAAATCTAAAATTTGGGATGTGACAAGACTAACCCCCTTAAGATGAATCTCGTCCTCGAGATTCGGCGCGGCTAGCAAATAGGTGTGGGTAGTCCTCTCGGATGTCATCCTCACGATCCCAAGTGGCTTCCTCTTCGGTGTGGTGGCTCCACTGTACTTTGCAAAACTTGATTTTCTTGGTACGGGTAGTCCTTTCTGCTGTCTCCAGAATCTTGACCGGTTTCTCCTCATAGGTCAAATCATTCTCTAGCTGAACCTCCTCTAGCGGTACAGTGTCTCTCAACGGTGTATCCACCATCTCCGGATGGCACTTCTTCAGCTGGGATACGTGGAACACGTTGTGAACAGCAGACAGAGCCTCTGGCAACTCCAAATGATAAGCAACTTCTCCTTTGCGTGCTAAGACCCGATACGGTCCAATAAATCGAGGTGCCAGCTTACCCTTAATTCCAAATATCTTGATTCCACGAAGCGGCGATACTCTAAGGTATGCTCTATCACCTATCTCATACACCACTTCCTTGCGCTTGGCGTCAGCGTAGCTCTTCTGCCTTGATTGTGCTACTTTCAGCCTATCTCTAATCAAGGCGACCTTCTCCTCAGCGTCCTTGATCAAATCAGGTCCAAACAGCTGACGTTCTCCTACTCCATCCCACAGCAATGGTGTACGGCATCATTTTCCATACAGCACATCGAACGGTGACGTCTTGATGCTGGTTTGGTAGCTGTTGTTATAGGAAAACTCCGCATACGGCAAATTCTCATCCCAACTGGATCCATGAGCCAAGGCGCAAGCTCTCAGCATGTCTTCCAAAATCTGATTCACCCTCTCGGTCTGTCCATCAGTCTATGGGTGAAACGCTGTGCTAAACTCCAGTCTAGTACCAAGTGACTCGTGCAGCTGGCGCCAGAAGTGTGAGGTAAATTGGGTGCCTCTGTCAGATACGATACTCTTGGGAACTCCATGTAGGCACACAATCCTGTTCATGTAAATCTTGGCCAACTTTGCACTCGTATAAGTCGTCTTCACTGGTATAAAGTGGGCTACCTTGGTCAAATGGTCGACCACTACCCAAATAGAGTCATATCCTGACCTGGTCCTGGGCAGTCCTGTGATAAAATCCAT
Organism: Avena sativa; assembly: GCA_916181665.1. Lineage (NCBI taxonomy): Eukaryota > Viridiplantae > Streptophyta > Magnoliopsida > Poales > Poaceae > Avena > Avena sativa. Next base: position 277,998,177 of record OV702280.1, read on the forward strand.
TCCCACTCTATCCCACTTCCAATCCGGCACGGGCAATGGTTGCAGCAGTACTGCTGGCTTCTGATGTTCTGCCTTCACTCGGCTTCATACATCACATAGGGCAATATGCTCCGCGATGTCTCCCTTCATGTTGTTCCACCAGAATCTGTCCTTTAGGTCCATATACATCTTCGTATTGCCCGGATGTATGGAATATGGCGAGTCATGAGCTTCCTGCAGAATCAACTTCCTCATCTCGGGATCGTTGGGGACGCATACACGATCTCCGTACCACAAGGTTCCTTGCTCATCCTCGCGGAATTTCCTTGCTCGACCTTCCTTCATCTTTTCCTTAACTTCATCTATCTCTTTGTCTCCTATCTGAGCCTTTATGATCATGTCCTGTAGCGTTGGTTGGACTTCCATTGTTGCTAAGTATCCTTCAGATACTACCTCCAGTCTAAGGTCCTTGAATTGCTTGCACAAGTCCTCAGGCAGTTCACCAATTGTCAATCCATTGGCATAAACCTTCCGGCTTAGAGCATCAGCTACTACATTGGCCTTTCCTGGGTGGTACTGTAGATTCATATCATAGTCCTTGATAAGTTCCAACCATCTCCTTTGTCTCATGTTCAGTTCCTTCTGTGTAAATATGTACTTCAGGCTCTTGTGGTCGGTGTACACATCATAGTGTTTTCCCATTAAGTAATGCCTCCATACCTTGAGCGCATGAACCACTGACGCTAACTCCAAGTCGTGTGTGGGGTAATTCCGCTCATGGTGCTTGAGTTGTCGCGAGGCATATGACACTACTCTCCCATCTTGCATCAGCACACTCCCAAGTCCCTGTCGTGAAGCATCATAGTACACTTGGAAATCCTTCTGAAGATCTGGTAAACATAGAATAGGCGCGGTCACTAGTTGACGCTTCAGTTCCTGAAAGCTGGCTTCACATACGTCTGACCATTCGAACTTCCTCTCCTTCTTCAGAAGTTCAGTCATCGGCTTAGCAATCTTGGAAAAGTTTTCAATGAACCTCCTGTAATATCCAGCAAGTCCCAAAAAGCTTCGAATCTCTCCTGCATTCTTGGGCGCTTCCCACTCTGTTACTGCAGTCACTTTGTTTGGATCAACAGCAATTCCTTCTCCTGACACTACGTGTCCAAGAAACCCAACAGTGTTAAGCCAGAATTCACACTTGCTGAATTTGGCATACAGCTTGTGTTCTCTCAGCTTCTCCATAATCAGTCTCAGATGTTTCTCATGCTCAGCATCATCCTTGGAATATATCAGTATGTCATCAATAAACACCACCACGAACTTGTCCAAATACTCCATAAATACCTTGTTCATCATGGTCATGAAGTATGCCGGGGCATTCGTTAGTCCAAAAGACATAACTGTATACTCATATAAACCATACCTAGTGGTGAAGGCGGTTTTCGGTACATCCTCCTCCCGGATCTTCAATTGAAAGTAGCCAGATCGCAGATCAATCTTGCTGAACACCTTTGCTCCTTCCAGTTGATCAAACAAATCATTTATGTTTGGTAGAGGGTACTTGTTCTTGATGGTTACTTCATTCAGCGAACGATAGTCCACCACTAATCTCTTGGTGCTGTCTTTCTTCTCCACAAACAGAACAGGTGCTCCCCATGACGACGCACTAGGCTGAATGAATCCCTTTTCCAGCTGCTCCTTCAACTCTTTCTTCAATTCCTTTAGCTCATCGACATCCATATTATATGGTTTCTTTGCTATTGGTCCTGTTCCCGGCAGCAGGTCGATAAGAAACTCTACATCTCTGTCAGGTGGCATACCTGGCAGCTCTTCCGGAAACACGTCGGGGTAATCCCTAATCACTGGCACAGTATCCATGCTAACCCCCTTAAGAGAATTCAACTTACACCTTCCTGGTCGTGCAGCCGACTTGAATCTAATCCTCTTACCATCCGGGGTTTTGAGTGAAACAGCTCGCTGTGCACAATCTATGTGTCCCCCATGCATAGACATCCAATCCATACCCAGAATGACATCTAATCCCTGTGAATCCAACACTACCAAATGTGCAATGAAGTTGTGTGTTCCAATCCTCACAGTCAAGTCGCGGCATCCCGCACTAGCTATCATATCTCCTCCAGGTGAACTCACTCTAATAGACTTTTTCATAGACTCGGTAGGTAACTTATACTTATCCACAAATGCCCTTGATATGAATGAATGCGATGCACAAAAGTATAAGTGCAGGGTAAGTGTTGATTGGGAACTTACCAATCACAAGGTCAGGCTCATCTGGAATCTCCTCCACATTCATGTGGTTCACTGTGGCCTTCTCGCCGTTGGTTGGCTTCAGTCCTTTCCTCTCCGGACAGTTGTCAGCATAGTGTCCCTTTTGCTTGCACTTGAAGCACGTCACCTCGCTCAGATCCTTCTTCACAAAGCTGCGATCACGGTTGCGGTCATGTCCACCGTGTCCTCCAGAGTGGTGAGAGTGTCCTCCCTTGTGGTTGTGGTGGCTGCTCCTATGGTTGTCATGACGATGTCCATCGCGGCGGTCATGGCTCCCATGGTCACTTCCTCCATGCTTGGAGTATCCATCATATGAAGTGCGAGTCTTGTGGTGTGAACCAGAGTGGTGATTGTTGTTCTTTCTTTTGCGGTTCTCCACTTGCTTGTGCTTCCCCTCCAAGATCCTGGCCTTGTCCATAAGCTCCTGGAAAGTGGGGCAGTAAACCACGAGTAGCTGTACTGAAAGCTCATCACTGAGGCCATCCAGGAATCTCTCTCTCCTTTTGGCATCAGTGTCAACATCCTCAGGTGCATAACGGGACAGGTTGTTGAACTCCTCAATGTACTCGGCCACGGAGCGATTGGTTTGGCGCAAGTTGCGGAACTCCTTCCTCTTCAGGCTCAGAACTCCTGAAAACACGTGGTTGGTTCTGAAACCTTCCTCGAACATAGCCCAAGTCACGGTATCCAGCGGGTGGGTGATCTGGAATGTGTCCCACCAAGAAGCGGCTGGTCCCTCCAGTAGGTGAGCGGCAAACCTCACCTTCTCAGCATCAGTGCAACCGACAGTTACTAGATCCTTGTTGACGGAACGCAACCAGTCGAGAGCAACCATTGGTTCCGTTGCAGTAGAGAACTTAGCTGGCCTTAACCTCAGAAATCTGGTGAGAGCATCTCCCTGAGGCTGATTGTTTCCATTGTTGTTGTTCTGGTTCGCCATGAACTGGGTCATCACTTGAGTCAGCTGTGCCTGAGCTGCCATCAGCTGCTCTATTTCAGTGGGTTGGCGGCGAGGAGGCATCTGCGGTTCAGCATAGGTAAGTTTAGAAAGAATCAACTACGATAATAGGATTCTACCCATGCATATGATCAATCAACAACAAACAATAGCAGACAATCACAAGCAAGCAACACATCAACAAACAAGCGGTCCAGCAACATCCCAGGTGTTGTCCTAGCAGTATATACCTACTGAAATAGTTTTGCAAGAGTTGGCAATGGTTAACTAAACAATAGATCAACTAATCAGCAAAAACAGCAATCTGCCAGAACAGTCCAGCAGCGTTCACGAATTTTTCCGCCTGACTTAAACACGTCAGAAAAATTAGCCAATTTTTGTGCATATGGAACAGAGAGTTTCGCATCAGCCCAATTTTTTTCAGATTTTTCCGAGTTACCAGAAAAATATGAAAAATCGCGCAGTACTGCTGTATCAGCAGAAAAACTGCAGCGAAAATCACACAGATGATAACCAAATTGCCATAACTCTTTCATTAATTGTTCAAATAAATCCTGGGATATTGGAGTACACAAATAAGCAACTAAACACTTTTAGGCTAACACGAACTAATATTCACAACGATCGAGACTAATCGTAACGAATTCGCCTAACGAGGACTAATTGGTGGACTTCTATCTACTTCTTGAGGAGATTGAGGTAGGTCCTTGCGGTCATGCGTTGGCGCTTCGGCTCGCGGTACAACCATGGCGGCGGAGTGTACACCTCTCCTGATCCATCACTTGAGACCTCAAACTCCACCTCCTCTGGATCCTCCTCTTCTGCTTCATCCTCAGCTGCAACTGCAACAGCTTCATCTCCTCCACCATCATCGTCTCCATCATCATCATCCTCGTCCTCATCATCATCTTCATCTCCACTGTCATCATCATCCCCATTGTTGCCATCATCTCCATTGTCATCATCAGAGGGTGGATTCAGCTGTGCTTGGAGAGCGGCAATCTGGGCTGTCATAGCTTCAATGGTTTGGTCCCTTTCCTGGACGGTCCCTTGCAACTGTTGTATGTTCTGGGTGTTCTCTTGCACAGTACCATGAAGATGGGCTATGGTCTCATCTCTAGCTATCAGGGCAGTCTCCAGAACTCCCACAGCTTCATGCAAAGTGTCTATTTCCTGTCCTTGGACCACCATTCCATTGCTAGTAAAGTCAGCAATCTCCTTCAACATCCTCACCTTCTCTGCTAGAGCTCCATTCTCTCTTTCCATGTCCTCTATGTGCCTTCGACGGGGCGGCATGTTGTTCCTGTCGCCCGGGGTAATCACAATGTTCCCTTCTTCATCACGCCTTCCATAGTCATGGTAGGGTGAATCCGCAGGCAGTAGGTGTCGGACATAGTGGCACTGGCGAGACAGGGCTTCATGTATGGCCAAGTTGATTCCAAGTCCCCAGTTGCAGTATGTCTTGGTGTAGACCAGGTGCGAGGGGTTTGGCAAGGCGGCATCTCTGAATATGAAGGTAGTGATCTCCCATGCATCCTCTCCGTATCCATAGGTGTACAGCCTTCTTCCCTTGAACATAGGCAGTGGCAATCCCAATGACTGAGAGAGCTAAGCTAACTGCCTTGCAAAGGGCCTTGGTGACTCCATGGTGACATACTCAGTCCTGACGTCTCCCATCTATCAAGTAAAAGAGGAAAGTGTGAGAATAGCATATGGTAAGAATTTACGAGGGTGAAAGGCATAAGAGGAAAGACAGAGTTAATATAGGCTTAGTAATTCTATGGCTTCCTAATCCAATCCTAGGTCACGATCCTACAGTCGACACACGGGCTCTGATACCATCCTGTGACACCCCGGTTCTGAAAAGACCGTGGCCTCTATGTGACATGCCAATCGCTGGATCGGTTCATTGGCCCACAATAGAGTAAGATAGATAATCATAGCAAAATAACCGTGTATCATGATCTACAAGATCCAGAGTACCATTATTACAATGAAAGCTTAGCATAAAGCTTAGCTCAAATTATTCAGGTAGCAACATAAACATATAAATCCTCCAATCTTCAAATTTCCCACAAGTGAACAAGTGCCGAGTGGAGTACCGTGGCCTATAACGATCAATCAGAATCGGAATAACCTGCAACATGAAACGTAGCAGCCCCGAAGGGTCAATACATGGAATGTATGGCAAGTAGAGCTAGTAAAGGAGACAATAGTACTAACATCTACATGCATATTTGGCAAGTGGAGCTGTGTCTGGCTTGCATTTGCAAATACATTTGTCCTACTTTCATAAACAGTTTTCGATTTTCTTTGAAAAGATCCCAATTAAGTTATCCCAACAATATTAAAACAATTATGAAATTAGAATGAGCGAGAAACATGTCATGGAGTCAATATCTAGCAACTCAGATGTCCGTAACCGGGGACACGGCTAATCGATTAGATTATACACTCTGCAGAGGTTAGTACACTTTACCCATGTGACTTGGCCAGCCCAGCTCGTACCGCCACTCTCATTTTGGGTGACGATAGGGAGAAGACCAAGAAGAGACTGTTCGGGAAGTAGCTCCTCAATCCCGACGCGCACCGGTCCATCCTACCAAAATTCTACATCTCTGGATACGCGGGTTCGAGTTACCACAACCTACTAAGTCCAACCAACCGCCCATTTCATTATTGGCACATGGTTGTACACGTAAGCTACACAATAAAGAAGCCAATCATTCTCTCTTGATACCTGGGTGCCTTTCCGCAATGAAACCACCAAAATTTATCAATACCATCACACCCAGGGGATTCATTGATTAAGTTGTTTTAGTTTTCACAAACCAATACTTTGAGAAAACAAGTATCAATGATGTAACCCAGCCCTCGTTCAACATAGCATGGCTAAGCACTTCTACCAACGGTGGTTCATCTACAAGGAAAGCCCTACCACATAATAGGACATAGCATAGCGATAGTATCATCCTACATGTGCTTCTACAAAATACACGACAATGCAACGAAAATAGTAGGACGATATCATGAACAAAGTAGCATCTACTTGCCTTGGTTGTAGCGGTCTGGAGCACAATCCTCACACGAACAAGCGTTGCACTCAGCACAATCTACACGACACAATTGCATTCATAAACAAACAACCCACAACATATGCAACTAATATGATGCATGAATGCAAGAACGGCAAGTGAATTGGTGCTACAGCTGCGCCACATAATTCTAATCCATAATACTACCGAATAAATGCATGGAAAATAGATTTGGCGCTAGGAAAACTAATAGACAAAAGTAATGCTCACAACTAGAGCTAGAACTTAAATAATTCGCTACCGGTAGTATACTGTTCGTAAAATCTTGGGAAAACTCTACCGCATGTGCATCGCTGATTAGAAACAGTACCAATTGGAATTACTCAAAAAGGAATTATAAAACTCCCCGAGTAATTAAAACACTGCAGAAAGCCATAAGACAATTACTGCAGAAGTTTTTACTGTAAGCCTATCTTTTAATTCACGATGAGATTCCCCTTGTTCCACTGAATCCAGGGACATATCACACGCGATTTTTGGAGCTACGGATCTTTTTCTACGAATTTATTACTCCGAAAAGGCCACTAACTAATTTGATTAAACTGTACTAAACCTTACAGTAAAAGTCTGAACCAAAGGTACAGTGAGATTCTACACGACTCACTGAACCCGTACATATTTTATTTGCAATTTTTGGCCAAGCAGTTGAATTTCTACGCAATTTATAAGATTCTACCGAAATCTGTCAAATAAAGGGATTAACGAGATTGACCAGTCAATTGTGTCTGTTTGACTGGTCAACTCGTCTGCTGACTGGGCGCTGACTGGGCGTCTGACTAGTCAACGCCTGGGATGCTGACCAGTCAACGAACGATCTAGGCCGCTGATCTGAGATCTGCTGTCTTACCGGAAACGGATGGCGAAACGGACTCCGGCGTGCTCTGGACGGCGGCGACGATCGGTTCCGGTGTCGGGGTTCATCCTGCACGGACGTACACGGTCAAAGGACAGGTCGAGAAAATCAATCGCGCGCGCGAGGAGACGCGCGAACGTGCGTGTATGCACGCGTGTGTGCGCGCATAGCGCATGCGGCAAGCGCACGCGGCGCAGCAAGCAGCGCGCAGCGCAGCAAGCAGCGGCGGCGAGGCAGCGGCGGCAGCGCGCGCGCGCGGGCGGCGGCTAGGCGGCGCTGGCGGCGGAGACGGGCGCGGCGCAGGCGGCGGCGGCTGCAGCAGCTTGGCGGCGGGGATGCGGGTGCTGGCCGCGGTGGCGGTAGTGCGGCGGCCGGTGGGCGGCGTCGCGGGGTGGCGGGGTCGCGGAGCTTGGCGGCGGTGCTGCGGGCTCGCGGCGCGGTGGCGGGATGCGACGGCGGCGGCGGACGGAGTGGCGCGGATGGCGGCGGCGATCGGCGGCGAGGGCGGCAGCCGGCGGCGGCGCACCTCGAGAACCGCGCGCGGGAGCAGGGCTCGGTGGCGGCGCGATCGATCGCGTGGGGGCAGAGTCGGCGGGCACGGAAATCGAGGCCAGGTGGGCCTCCTCAAATAGTACCCTGGCGCGGAAACCTAAACTGAAACGGCGCGGAACTGGACTCCGATTCGGAAATCGGTCCAGATTTTCGGACCGTTTTCCGGCGGTTTACTAAAACGTCCGAGTCTTTTGCATACGAACTCCGATTGGAGCGATTCTCGCGCCTACGGGTTCGTATCGTCGAGGGGAACAACCTTCAGTCGAAGTTTGAGCGAAAACTCGAACCTACAGGGGTGGTTGTTGCAAGTCTCTCTAAAGCTCCCTGCAGGAACCTTGCAGCGAAACAAAATAGGGTTTTGAAGGTGGCGTTCCGCCGAACCTTTCTATTCGACGGTTTTGCGTGGAAAGATATGATGCAATGACATGAATGATATGAAAGACCAAATCTAAAATTTGGGATGTGACAGTTTGGAGAAGAAGTGAAAAGGATCATGTGGTGACCAAGGTGTTCAAAGAATGATCCACATATTGGTCATGTGAGAGTTAAACCTATGGCAAGTATGTCTTGAAGAATAAGATGGAGTAATATCTCTGGTGTATCTTCAAGGCATCAACATAATGAAGAAAAGAAGAAATCATGTGCAACCTAAAGATGTGCAATATCTAGAAGATCTCATGCTTTAAAGCTTGCCATCCTCGGTGATCATGGATCGATGAAGACAAGGTCAATGTAAAGGTTTCCCCATTTTATATGGGGGAGTAACTTGCAAGTCTTCATCAAGCAAGTACGTAAAAGAGCAATCAAGAAAGGTGTTCCATCTTGAGAAGGACAAGATCGTATACATCAAGATCAAGTGGAATATGCGCAAGGCAAAGGTATGATATTGATAGGGTTTCTTTCTTACCGGTCTCGTGGTCTTAGTTGGGGAGACCGGTTTATAGGATAAACAACATACTATCAAGAGGGGCTCTCAAGTGAGTAACTCGATCATATCTTTCAAAGAGAGCTCAAACATTTGCATACTTAGCATCATCCTTTATTGGTTGATTATTTGGATCTTATCCATGTGAGGTTCTAGAGCTTGTGGTAATATTCATAACAAGCTCTAGTTCATCAAAAACGGATTTCCCTTTTATATCATATTGCGTTTTTGATCTTTGAGGTTTTACGGTTTCTCACCAAGAGAGGTATCTCACAATATAATACATGAAATGTTCTCTCTTGGTGGTATCCAATATTTCCACTTTTTGTTGGGTATCCCTTGTTGTCCTCTTTCCAACAAAATTGGTTTCGGGTCAATCGGAGTTTCCAAACTCTAGATATCGCCATTTGAAATTTGCCTCTTATTTGGTCCTGACCGGAGTCTCCGGTCTGTGTGGACCGGAGTCTCCGGTGTAGTCCGGAGTTTCTGGATGTGTCTCCGGTGGTGACTTCAGAATCAGGGCTGGGACATACTGTATGGGGGTCCGGAGCCAGGTCCGGAGGCTACCCCGGAGTCTCCGGTGTTTGCTCAGTCCGGAGTCTCCGATGTTTCCTCAGTCCGGAGTCTCAGGTGTTGGAAGACCGGAGTCTCCGGTCTTGTTGTGTCTTGGATGGCCCAGGTCATTCAGATGGGCGGTCTGGAGGCTGGTCCGGAGGTTGGGCCGGAATCTCCGGTGTAGACCGGAGTCTCCGGTCTGACTTTTCCCCAAAGGGCAGAAAACGGTCAGAAATCTGTGGGCCTATAAAAAGGGGCCCTTCTTCCCCAATGCAACTGCTCGAGTTTTATAGGCTTTCTCCTCCATTTCTTGACCCTCTTGAGCTTGCTCCCCCTTCAATCCCTCCCTTGATTCTTGCATATACTTTAGGGATTTGAAAGAGGGAGATCTAGATCTACAATCCTACCAATCCATCTCTCCTCTAAGTGAGGGGGACATCTTGGGATCTAGATCTTGGAGTCTTTTGTGGATTTCCTCCTTTGTTCTTCCTCTCTTATTCCCCCACAAGCTTTTTGTAGCTTTGGTGGAATTTGGGAGAGAAGGATTTGATCACTACTTGTGTTCTTTCCATTGCATTTGGTGCATCGGTTTGAGTTCTCCCCGGAGGATTTGGTGAGTGAAAGTTGAGAAGCTTTTTACTCTTGGGTTCCTGGAACCCTAGACGATTTCTTGGTGTTGCAGGTTGTGGCCTTGGTGGCGGTTGTTGTGAGCCTCCAACTAAGTTGTGGACAAGTGCCCCAACCTTGTGAGAGGTTCTAGTTTTCCACCGACAAGTGCACCGATAGTGGATGTGTGGATCGATCCCATTGGGGTGAGATTCACCGGAGAATAAGGGAGGCCTTTTGTGGCGTTGGTGGTTTGATACCACCCCCTCTCCAAACGAGACGTACTCCATGTTGGGAGGAACTCGGTAAAATATCGTTATCCCCGCGTGCCTTGGTTATCTCTATACCCGAGCTCTTTACTTATACACTTTACATTGTGATAGCGTTCATGCTTGAAGTAATATATATATTGCTATCAGTTTGTTGCTTGTATTGCTTAGCATAAGTTATTGGTGCACATAGGTGAACCTTAGTTGTTCTAGGTTGTGCTTTACAAAGTAAACACTAGTTTTATTCCGCCTTTGTTGAGCCACTCTAGGAAAAGTTTTAATCGCCTATTCACCCCCCCTCTAGGTGACATCTATATCCTTTCAATTGGTATCAGAGCCCGGTCTCTCATTTTAGGCTTCACCGCCTTGAGAGTAAAGATGTCGGCTAGAGTATTTGTGCACAATGACATGTTCACATTCGATGGCACAATTATGATATATGGAAAAATTGCATGCTCATTCATTTTCGGGACATGGACCCAAATTTGGAGCGTATTGTAGATATAGGTTTTTCTCCTCCTATGGATTTCAAAAATCTATCTAGTGAGGATGAGAAAAACTTATATCTCGATGCTCAATCTTCTAATGTTCTTGTTAATGCTTTGAGCTATAGTTACATCTTCAATCATTCCTTTTTGGAGCGCTCATGAGTTATGGACAAAACTTCAAGATAAATATGTTGTGTCCAACATTATTGAGGATGATTGTGTTGCTTCCACTTCCGGTCGAGATGAGTTCTCATCCTCTACCACTTCACCAACATGTGACTTTTCACAAGGTAATGATATGGTGAGTGGTGATAGAAATTGCAATATGGATAATGTGTTTACTATTTGTAATCCCTCATATCTATCTAGTTGCAATGATCTATCTTTGGACCTTAACACTTCTAACACTCAAAATTCGTTCCATGTTTGTGTTAATAGTCCTTGCATATCATGTAAAAATGACTTGAATAAATCTCATGATGATATGCTCATGGTGTCTTGTTGCCATGATAAAAATGCTTCTATTTCCTCTGGTGCTTGTGTTGTTAACCATGTAGAGGAAAATGAAGATTCTATGGACCAATACAAGGTCTTGAAGAGAGCTACAATTGCAATCTCATCATCACCTTCCTCCGGTCCTCACATATGCCTTATGGCTAAGGGAACAAAGGTAACCTATTTGAATCCCATTGTATCTCATGATGATGATGATGAGGTTGAGAATGATAATGATGATTATAGAGGTAAGTATGATATTACCTCTATTAATAAAATGGGCGAGTTTGTCTATAGCGCTCTCTTCAAAAATAAAATTGCTTCCTCCAACTTTCTTGAAATCTTGAATTGTGCCATAGAAGGCAATGATCTTATTGAGGATAAAGGAAACTTAATTGATGAAAAGTTTGCACTTGAGCGTGAGTATGCTAATGAAGTTGCACAACTAAAGGACTCCCTTGAAGAAGAACAAACCACCAAAGAATCTCTTGAGGAGACTTTTACTCTAGAATTATCTAGAGTAAAGGAATACCATGATAGAGAACTTGCGGTAGCAAACTCCTTCAAGATTAAAAATGATGAACTTGAAGGTTCTTATGCTAAACTCCTTGAGGATTTTGAGCACCTCAAAATGGCTCTAGGGTCATCAAGGGTGAGCTCATCAAACTCACCGAGTCACATGAGCAACTTAAAGCTTCATATTCAAAAGTGCTTACCAAGTTGCCCTCACCTCTTGCAAATAGTGATGATGCTTGTGCCACTAACTCTATTTCTTGTGAAGCATCTATTTTTAAGGATAATGTTGAGCTAAAGGCTCAACTTGCTTTGCTAACTATCAACTATGGGAAATTAAAAGAAAGTCATGTTAAGCTCTCAAGCTCGCATGAGGATCTCCTAGTCTCTCATGGTTGGCTAAAGTTGGCTCATGAGGCCATCATGTCAAAGGTAACATCTAGTGGGCCTCATGTGGACATTAGCACTATATCTACTCCAAATGTTATATTGCCATGTGCTAGTCCTTCTAATTCATCCTCTCACAACCATGTTATATCTCGTGATGAATTACATTCCATGCCTTGTTGCTCTAACAGTGTAGCATCTACTTCCTCTAGTACTTCTGTTGAAACTAATCATGTAGAGGAAATCAAAAGGCTCAAGGCTCAAGTCACTTCTTTTAAGAAAGACTTGAAAAAGGGTCATCAAGGGAAGGTCACACTCCACAAAATCTTGAGTGTGGAAAAATCCCCCAATGACAAGAGTGGTATTGGATTCAACTCCAATGTCAAGAACAAGTCCACTATCAAGTTGAAGCACAAGGACAAAAATAATAATGGCCAAGATCAAGTCAAGAATCCGACCAACATTGTTTGCTTCAAGTGCAAGGAAGAAGGTCACCATGTTAGATCTTGCCCATTGAAGAAAAAGCCTCTTAGTGTGAAGCAACAAGGGAAGCGGCCTCAAGCTCCACCTCAAGTCATTAATGGGCCTCTTCCTAAGAGGACTACTCGAGCTCTTCCTCGAGTTGTGGCTTCACCTAAGAAGAAAGATGGCAAGAGAAGAACTTGCTACATATGTCGTGCAAAGGGGCATATTTCTTCCTCATGCACAATTGGTATCTCCTCATCCAACCCTATCATTATTGATGATGCTTATTCTCTTTGTAAGGATGAGGTTGGCAATGTGTTTGCCAAATTTGTTGGTGCTCAATGTGGGTTCAAGAAAAGAACCATTTGGGTTGCCAAGCCTATTGTGACTAACCTCTTAGGACCCAACTTGGTTGGGGACCAACAAGCCAAAACTTGATCAATAGGTATTGATGGAGGGCATTGGAGACTTGGTTACATTATGAAGAATTGAGGGATCTTCATCAATTATTTGTGTCAAGCCAAGCCACTTGGATTATCATGATTATGTTATATATCCAATGTTCCTCCTTGCGGTAACATATGCTTAACTCATTACATTGAAAGTTACTCGCCCCCATGTGCATGTGTTGGTTTTGTATCTTCCATGCTTTTGTACATGTTGTGCTATACACTTAATTATCTTGAGGAATCAAGCATATATTTATGTATGATAAGGTGGCACTCCATGTATGTGTGTTTCTTGTGGTTTAGCCTTTCTTGATTATATTTTATATCTTATTTGGCTCTTGTGAGAAATTAATAGATTATCCCATTTTGGGGGAATGTTATGCTTGGGCATTCCACAATCCTAAAATTGTGTGTACATGAGGAATACCACCTAGTATTTATATTGGACTATTGTCTAGTATCTATGTCGTATAATTCTCATGAGAAATTTAAGTTTTATAATGTCCATTAATTATCTCTATTTCTATCCTTTTTCCTCGTGTTGGTTTTATGGTAGTATCACATTATGGGGGAGTCATATGCTTAGTGCATATTACAATCCTAGAAAATGTGAATATTCGAGGTTGTGTCACTTAGAATTGATATTGATAATTATCTAGCTCCTATGTGACACATTTTCCTCATACAAGTTCCAATTTGCCTGAATGCCTTTATTGCTCATATTTTGGATCTTGTATGTGAGAATGATTCTTGGTATGTGTTTCCTCATATTTAGATATATATATTTGCATGGAAACCATTTGCTTCAAGTTACTCTAATCACTAGTGATTGTGTGACTATTGGAAGCTACCAAGAATCTTGCTTAAAGTATCATGCTCAATTCTTATATTTAGTTATATGCTTATTGTTGTGACTATGATCTTGGATATCCATGCAAGCTACCTTGGGAAAATTATTCCCAATATTTCTTGTACTTGGACAATGAGTACTCAAGTTATGGTAGAATTTATTGATCATAGTCACTTTGGCCTTTGCTTAATCGTGTCCTATCTTTGGCCAAGTAAATGTTTTATGTGCTCCCATTCCTTCCTTGCCTCTTATGAATCTTCTTATTTTATTGGTATTCTCGTGTGTTTTATTTAATGTAGGTAGTGGTGATGATCTCATTTGTGTGCATTTTGCATTAAAAAGCAAAATTCTATATAATGTACTACTTATGGGTGAGCTCTCCTATATTATCTAGAACAATCCTTTTATGCTTCCTTGTTTGATCCATATCGGGTTTTATGTGCTTGGAAGTTTGATCTTTTCGTTTTGGTATTTTTTGGCATCATGAAAAGTTTGGAGAGTTTGGTTTACTTGTTGTAACCTTACTCTTTTTGGGAGTTGGTTTTGTCTCATTCCTTGTTTCACACTTTGACCATTTTAGAATGAGATAAATCCTTGAGCATTTGTATTTTTATCTATCTTTTGCTCTTTGGATTTTGCCTAGTTCATTTTTGAACTTATGCTCTTTTATGTGTTGAATTGGTTATTTGATACAATTTGGACACCGCTTGTCTTGTCACACTCTTGTGTGTGCCAACTCGGTTTACTTGGTGTTTTTGTTCAAATTGTATCTCATTTTTGGTTCTTGAAAGCTTTATGCATGCATATTTACTATATGTTTATATTAAGGCATGCTTGCTTTCTTTGATCCAATATATAAGGGAAACTCCACCAATTCCCATCGGCTAAGTTGTGCATGAAATTCATTTTCATATCAATATACACATAATTATGTGGAGTCTCTCCTATGTATTGTAGTTGCACTAACTACTTTGGACCCAATAAGTTTGAGGACCATTTTGTACATAAATGTGTTTTAGGTACATTGGAGATAGATTGGATGCTTGTCTCCCAATTTTAAAGAATTGATGCATACATGAAAATTGGAGGCAAGCTATAGGATGATCAACGAATTCATATCCTCTACATCCTATCAATTATATCTTGGTAACAAGTATCTCTTCCTCATGCATATTTATATTGCTTCCAACCTTTTGTAGGTTGCATCTTGGCATGAATTTTTGTTATTATATTTATTGATTGTATCTCTAGCCATGGTATTAATAGGACTCTCTAGTGTATATGTGCATAAGTTGAGATGCGTGCATATAATTGGGACTATACAAAATCATGCATATGATCCACCAATCCCAAATATGTCAATCTAGCAATTTTATTGCCTATATTTTCCTCAACTTCTCTCATGTGCAATAGTGAAATTTTGCTAGTTGATTTCTCCTTGTGATACTTGTTGCCTTTCTCCATATATTCCAACTTTCTCCTTTTACCTTGGTGATAGTTGTAATGTATGGGGTGTGTTGGTTGTTGTAGCTCATCGATGTACAATGAGATATTTGAGCCTTTTGGCCATGCTTTCAAGAAAAATCTTATTGGTATTGTCATGACTTCATTTTGGATATCTTTCTCTATTGATTTTAAGTATCTACTTTGTGTGTACATGTTTCTTTGTGGATCAATATCTTTGCAAGATTGTCTACTTAGAAACTTATACACATGAAAGAGGTTACTCATTTTTTCTTGATATCTTCCTTGTTTTGTGTGTGTTGTATGGTCATACTAAGAAATATCATTCATTGAAGACTATGTGGATAAGCAATGATCATCCTTGTACTATGTTGGAGATATGCCCTAGAGGCAATAATAAATATAGTTATTATTATATCTTTGTGTTTATGATAAATGTTTACATTCATGCTATAATGGTATTAACAAGGAAACATTAATACTTGTGTGATTTGTAGACCAAAATAAGAGTCCCTAGTAAAGCCTCTATATAATACTAGCTTGTTGGTTAATAGATGATTGTGGTTTCCCTATCATGAACATTGAGATGTTATTAACAACAAGATCATATCGTTAGGAGAATGATATGGTGGACATACTCCTATAGATAAGCGTAGCATAAAGATCAAGTCATTTTAATAGTTCAATTGCTATATGCTTTCTGATACATAGTAATCTAATTCCTTCGACCATGAGATCATGCATATCACCTTTACCGGATGGATGCTTTGATGACATGAAACACCACACCGCAACTGGGTGGCTATAAAGGTGGCATTGAGTGTTCGGAAAGTATTGGTTGAAACACATGGATCAAGAGTGGGATTTGTCCATCCATATGACGGATAGATATACTCTGGGCCCTCTCGGTGAAATGTCATCCAATTAGCTTGCAAGCATGTGACTGGCTCACAAGGGATCACATATCACAGGAACGAGAAAAGAGTACTTATCAGTAACG
The DNA here is from genome assembly GCA_916181665.1 of Avena sativa. Classification (NCBI taxonomy): domain Eukaryota; kingdom Viridiplantae; phylum Streptophyta; class Magnoliopsida; order Poales; family Poaceae; genus Avena; species Avena sativa. The sequence continues at coordinate 278,014,369 of OV702280.1, forward strand.
AGGTTGAACTAGGTATGCAGAGATACCGACGATCATAACCTCGGATAAGTAAACTATCGTGAGACAAAGGGAAATTGATATCGTATGTAAGTGGTTCATTCGATCGCAAAGTAATCGTAGAAATATGTGGGAGCCATATGAATTTCCAGATTCCTCTATTGGTTATTAATCGGAGAAGTGTCTCGATCATGTCCGCATAATTCACGAACCGTAGGGAGACACACTTAAGGATTCGACGTTGTTTGAGTAGTTATGGAATGATGAGAAAGAGTCCGAATGTTGTTCGGAGTCTCGAATGGGATTCGGGATATCACGAGGAGATCCGGAATGGTCCGGAGAATAAGATTCATATAAGGAAAGTCCCGTTTCGGAGTTGGAGAACGGTTCCGGTGTTTTCATCGGGAATGTTCTAGAAGGTCCCGGAATGTCCGGCACTCCGGAGGGGAAGGGTACATGAATGTGTTATATCAAGTTGGTATGATTGCATCATGTACTAAGTGTCATCGCTGAACAAAATAGAGGATTAAATCAAATCCTTGTTTGAAAAGTCAAACGCCAAGTTTGAAAGTCAAACGGCTATTTTTGGGAAGTGGAAAAGGAGGAGGAAACCGAGTTGGGGAGGAGTCCCTCCTCCCCACCGCTGGCGCACCACCAAGGCGAGTAGGGGAGGGACTCCCCTCCCCTTGGCCGGCCCCCTCCACCTATAAAAGGAGGGGCAGGGCTCCCCTCCTAGACACACAAGATCCCCGCCTCCAAACCCTAAGCCGCCGGCGCCGCCACCTGCTGCCGCCGCCGCCCTAGGTCAAGCCGCCGCCGCCTAGCAACCCTAGCCGCCGGCCAAGCTTCCTCCTCGGCGTGTCTAAACCCTAGATCGTCGAGGGACTCTCTCATACTCCACTATACTCGCTCCAGCTTAAGGGGAAGCCCTGCGAGATCTCCCCTCTACTTCCGGTACCACGCCGTTGTGCTGCCGGAATCGCGAGGAGAGTGCTACAACCTCCGCTGCCTGCTAGAACAAGGGAGAGGAAGGTCTTCGTCGAGTACCGAACGTGTGACCGACTGCGGGAGCACTGCCGAAACGCAGCGCTGGAAGGATCGTCTACGCGATCTTGAGATCGGGAAGAGTACGACTACATCACCCACGAGAATCCGCTCTCTTTAAACACTTTGGAATCTTCGAGGGTGAGTTATTCTATCGACTCGTTGCTACAATCTAGTAGATAGATCTTGTCTTGTTTGTTTGTATGCGGTAGAAATTTTTTGTTTTCCATGCTACGAAACCCTACATACTAGTCTTGAAATATGCTATGTCATGCATCTCACACATCCTTGTGGTTGAGCCCGCTAATATGCTGTCTCTTACTTATTGCTCAACCATTTGTTTCTTGCAAATTTTATGCCTTGGTATTTGCTCATTTGCACTAAGCTGTTTTAAAAGTAAAATAGAGGAATTGAGGATTCCATGTTGTGCACATTGTATTCACATACAAAAACCTAATGTTGCACATACCTTGGGGAGCTTCCTAATTTTATTTATAGCATCACTTTGTGCTTATCATATTTGTTCTCTCATGCCTTGTATTGTTAAAATGGAGTTGTATGAGTGAGGATTCCATGATTATGCACTTTGTTCCCAAATGCAATTATCATAATTGGTGCATTATCTTTGGGGAGCTCATCTAATTCATTTAATAATGCTCATTTGTCTTCTTTCTCATTTATTGTGCCTTAAATGTTTAAGGGGGAGTGAGGATTCCATATTTGTGCATTTTTTTGTATTAAAATACGCCGATTTTAAAGTATGCACAAATCTTGGGGAGCTTCTCTATTTTATTTAAGCATTTATTTGATCTTTCATTTGTTGTGGTTTAAATACTTATGGGGGAGCAAGGATTTCATATTTGTGCATTATGTATTCCAATGCATTTACTTTAAATTGTGCACAAATCTTGGGGAGCTTCTCTATTTGTTATTTAAAACACTCATCTACTCGTATCATAATATCTTGTTGTTTCCATTTGGACTCATTTGTTGTTTTCAATTGGTTTGTCGGATCTTGTGATTTCTTACATCATTTGTTGATGCTTCTTTTATTTTATTTATTTAGGCAATCTTTGGGTCCTATATATAGTTCTACTTCCTCCCACGTATTAATCATTGGATATGTGCGAATGCACACCTTTGGAGGATTAATCACTATATTGGTCTTCTAGAACTTGTCACCCATTTCGGCAATCGATGCCAATGGGGGAGAAGTTTTAGAGGGTTTAAGGGAAATGGTTTATGCCTTGAGTTTGTTCTTAAGCATTTTTCCTTTCATGCTCTTGCATCTTTGTTGTTGCTTAGCATGTGGTATATAGAGGAAACTCCACCAATGATATTGATTGGCAATATATGCAATGAAATTCAAGTTCATCACACATGCATAGATTGTGGGGGAGTTTGCTCTATATATGGTGATGGCACCAATATCACATACTTGTGTAGTATTTGATATTGGCGCTACCATTTTATTTGTTAAAATTCCTTATATAAACTCTCTCAAAGGGATTGTCATCAATTACCAAAATGGGGGAGATTGAAAGAACATGTGGGCCCCCATGTGTGGTTTTGGTAATTAATGACAATCTCTATGGACTAATGCTTGTATCAAGTTGTACGTGTAGGAATTGTCCATAGGCAATGCTTGAACCATTTGTTGGCTTCAAGGTTTGGAGAAGAAGTGAAGAGGATCATGTGGTGACCAAGGTGTTCAAAGAATGATCCACATATTGGTCATGTGAGAGTTAAACCTATGGCAAGTATGTCTTGAAGAATAAGATGGAGTAATATCTCTGGTGTATCTTCAAGGCATCAACATAATGAAGAAAAGAAGAAATCATGTGCAACCTAAAGATGTGCAATATCTAGAAGATCTCATGCTTTAAAGCTTGCCATCCTCGGTGATCATGGATCGATGAAGACAAGGTCAATGTAAAGGTTTCCCCATTTTATATGGGGGAGTAACTTGCAAGTCTTCATCAAGCAAGTACGTAAAAGAGCAATCAAGAAAGGTGTTCCATCTTGAGAAGGACAAGATCGTATACATCAAGATCAAGTGGAATATGCACAAGGCAAAGGTATGATATTGATAGGGTTTCTTTCTTACCGGTCTCGTGGTCTTAGTTGGGGAGACCGGTTTATAGGATAAACAACATACTATCAAGAGGGGCTCTCAAGTGAGTAACTCGATCATATCTTTCAAAGAGAGCTCAAACATTTGCATACTTAGCATCATCCTTTATTGGTTGATTATTTGGATCTTATCCATGTGAGGTTCTAGAGCTTGTGGTAATATTCATAACAAGCTCTAGTTCATCAAAAACGGATTTCCCTTTTATATCATATTGCGTTTTTGATCTTTGAGGTTTTACGGTTTCTCACCAAGAGAGGTATCTCACAATATAATACATGAAATGTTCTCTCTTGGTGGTATCCAATATTTCCACTTTTTGTTGGGTATCCCTTGTTGTCCTCTTTCCAACAAAATTGGTTTCGGGTCAATCGGAGTTTCCAAACTCTAGATATCGCCATTTGAAGTTTGCCTCTTATTTGGTCCTGACCGGAGTCTCCGGTCTGTGTGGACCGGAGTCTCCGGTGTAGTCCGGAGTTTCTGGATGTGTCTCCGGTGGTGACTTCAGAATCAGGGCTGGGACATACTGTATGGGGGTCCGGAGCCAGGTCCGGAGGCTACCCCGGAGTCTCCGGTGTTTGCTCAGTCCGGAGTCTCCGGTGTTGGAAGACCGGAGTCTCCGGTCTTGTTGGGTCTTGGATGGCCCAGGTCATTCAGATGGGCGGTCCGGAGGCTGGTCCAGAGGTTGGGCCAGAATCTCCGGTGTAGACCGGTGTCTCCGGTCTGACTTTTCCCCAACGGGCAGAAAACGGTCAGAAATCTATGGGCCTATAAAAAGGGGCCCTTCTTCCCCAATGCAACTACTCGAGTTTTACAGGCTTTCTCCTCCATTTCTTGACCCTCTTGAGCTTGCTCCCCCTTCAATCCCTCCCTTGATTCTTGCATATACTTTAGGGATTTGAAAGAGGAGATCTAGATCTACAATCCTACCAATCCATCTCTCCTCTAAGTGAGGGGAACATCTTGGGATCTAGATCTTGGAGTCTTTTGTGGATTTCCTCCTTTGTTCTTCCTCTCTTATTCCCCCACAAGCTTTTGTAGCTTTGGTGGAATTTGGGAGAGAAGGATTTGAGCACTACTTGTGTTCTTTCCATTGCATTTGGTGCATCGGTTTGAGTTCTCCCCGGAGGATTTGGTGAGTGAAAGTTGAGAAGCTTTTTACTCTTGGGTTCTTGGAACCCTAGACGGTTTGTTGGTGTTGCAGGTTGTGGCCTTGGTGGCGGTTGTTGGGAGCCTCCAATTAAGTTGTGGACAAGTGCCCTAACCTTGTGAGAGGTTCTGGTTTGCCATCGACAAGTGCACCGATAGTGGATGTGTGGATCGATCCCATTGGGGTGAGATTCACCGGAGAATAAGGGAGGCCTTTTGTGGTGTTGGTGGTTTGATACCACCCCCTCTCCAAACGAGACGTACTCCATGTTGGGAGGAACTCGGTAAAATATCGTTGTCCCCGCGTGCCTCGGTTATCTCTATACCCGAGCTCTTTACTTATGCACTTTACATTGTGATAGCCTTCATGCTTGAAGTAATATATATCTTGCTATCACTTTGTTGCTTGTATTGCTTGCATAAGTTGTTGGTGCACATAGGTGAACCTTAGTTGTTCTAGGTTGTGCTTTACAAAGTAAACACTAGTTTTATTCCGCCTTTGTTGAGCCACTCTAGGAAAAGTTTTAATCGCCTATTCACCCCCCCCTCTAGGCGACATCCGTATCCTTTCATCGGTGAGCTACGGTTTCAGGTGAGAGAAAGAATCGAGAGAGAGAGAGAGAGAGAGCTTCAGTGGGGAAGATATGGGTATTGGGAGATAGAGGAGGATAAGGGCGTCTATGTGGAGTTCTTATCTTGGAAGGGTGACCTCGGCGGTGGTGGGAATCGCATCGGCGACGTCAAACGAGATCGACGTCGCCCACACAGCTGCTTGCCAGCGTGAGGATGACGAAGGGGTGGCAGGTGACGAATCGGTATGGGATGGACTTGGGCCAAGTGGGCCGTGGTGTGACGCGCGTGAGCGACAGGAAAGGGGAAGGAAAGATGGGCTGCGACCAGAAAATATTTTTTTGTTCGGTTTTCTTTTCTGTTTTCTGTTTTGTTTTCAGAATTGCATCTTGTATTTGTTTTTGAGTTTATCAGAATTTATTTTTTAAGAAATTGCAAATTTGTGTAGATGTACTTAAGATTCGGGTTTTATTTATTATTATGATTTACTTTATTTATTTACTCTTTTCCTACTCTATAATACCTAATCATATGAGAGGTTCTTATATAAAATAGAATGAGTAGAATTTTAGGGTTTTAGAGTTTTAATATTTGCTTATGATCTTATAAAATTATTTCTATTTCCTCTTAATGAATATAACGAGAATAGTTTAATATAGCTAAGGACACACTAATAATATATCCATATTTATTCTTATATAGCAATCATTATATAGGATGTTTTAATTATTAAAGTTCTTAATATAGTAACTTCTATTGTCCCAGTTCCACTAATGGGTGAATATTGTTTTGATAATCTTGGTTATGGCCTTACTTATATATTGACAATCATGATTGAAATAGAAGTTAGGATTTTGAATTATAAGTATTTACCATGAATTCTGGAAGTTTTAATATTGGAATATCCTTTTATAATTATAAATAAAGGTGAATGGTTAAGACATATTGCCTTTATGTTTATGATCTTTAATGATATCACCCTTTAAGATAGAAAGTTATTTTCTGGAATGTCTTATGGAAAAGAATTGATAAAGATAACTCCTAAGAACATATGGTTATGATAATTGGAAATGACAAAGATGTGCTTAAGTGATTTGCTATAGGAAAATATTCCTATAAAGCATTGTGAAAATAAGATGATAGATCAATCATATGAAATGGATATTATGTTTGGTTAAAGATTTAAAGTTGACTGTTTACCAAGAATTCCTATCTTCCATAATTCACTATCCTAGACTTCTAATTAAGGAATTCCTTTCCTAGATATACTACTTCTTCCTATCCATCATCATGTGTTAACATGATGAGTTTTACTTCCCAAGAATATGCTTATCAATCCCTTTCTTCTTCTAGATCCATTTGTAAATTCAATGAGCTTGACACTAAAGCTTTTCATAATCTTCTCACATCTATAATTGGTTATATCAAACTACTCTGATAATGATAACCTCTAATCCACTAAGTAGTTACTTCTAACTCCATTCATATAATTTCGTTATCACCCTTCACTAATATTACTTCAATAGATGTATACATCAAATCCTACTTCACCTCAAGTGCTTAGTATTTCCAAAGAGGAAAATACTACTTCTTTAATCCAATGTTGCTCTAAAATCATCTTAATCATACTATCTTATATTTACTTCACTCCAGTATCTTATATTCAAACTTCACATCATATCATGGTGACTTATCATGGCTAACCTACAATAACATATCTATACTAGGGTTCAATCATGTTCTATCCACCAATGTCACTTATACATGATATAAGCATTTAATCTTGGTGACTAAAGCATGATCATTATAATCCTTTGATCATTTATGGCTTAGGTTTCCAGTTGGATAATCAAAGCTTTCATCAATACAACATTACTGTTGTAATATAATTATCTTCTCAGTATCTTTTACTGAGTAGAATATATTATCCATTGACTATAACTACTTGTTCCAACAAAATTACTCCTTGGTAACTATCTTCAGAATTCATCCTTATAATCCTCTTTGTTACCAAAAATATCTTTAATTCACATAACTCTTCTATCCATTCAGGAGTGAGTTAACTCCATCGATTATCGTATTAATTTGATTATCTCCACACACTCCACTCCTATAGATGATACCTAAAACTAGCATTACCACTTATCTCTTCTTACTTCCATCTTTATAGGTTTAAATTGATTGTTATGGTAAGAGCAAGAGTTGATATATCAAGAATTGATAGATTAAGAATTGATAGGCTAAGAATTGGTGAGTCGTAACATCCCAAAACTATTGATCATGATCATCAAACTCTAATCACTAAAACTAGGGTTAATAAAAACTTTGATTAAATAAAAACCAAATGAATGCATGTGTGTATGTGATGATTTGATGAATGCATGAATGGACTTGTGTGATTAATATAAATAGCAAGGAATGGTTTAAGGATGAAAATAACATCATCTAAAACATTTCCAAGCAGAAACAAATCAAGAGAAAATAAAAAACAAATCAAATAAGGCAAATAGTCATTTTTGCCAATCTTGCTCACTAGGTCACTTTGAGTGTTTCTAGTCCAAGATTTCAAACAAAAACTTTTCCAATTATTTTCACCCCTTGCAAGACCAAGTAAAAGTGAATCAAATCCCTCCTTTCAAACTTACAGAAACATTTGTCATTTGATTCAAATGACAATTCAAAATTGAATCTATATCATATGTGAAGATCACACATTTTCAAAACCCAACCAAACCAGTGCCCCTTGACTAATCCAACAAACCAGAGACTCCCTAGTATGTGCCTAGCAAACCCACCAAGTTTGAATCCAAAATTCAAATTTGAATTTCTTTCAGCCATTTCATCAAACACCTTGTGATCAGCAAACAACAAAACATTAAACACTATTTGCAGCAGTGAATTTGGCCAACCTTGTTCCCTCTCTGCTTGCAACAAGCTCTTAGTAGATCATCTAGCATGTTTAACAATCCTTAGCACCACTGTGAGCAAGCCTAGCCATCAATGGTGACCATGCCGAGAGCAAACTTGCCACCCCCATGTCACCAGCGAGCTAGAGGAAGCACTAGCCTCGCCAACCTTGTCTGGAGCACTGACCACCGTCCATCGCCACCCTCTGTCCTAGCCCCGAGCATTACTAGCCCCTGGACCACATGGCAAACTCATGCCAAGCTTCTCTGCGTGCGAGCCGAGAGCGCGCCAGTGCGCCGCGCGCGCTGTGTGTAGTGGGCCGGCCCAGTTAAACATCCCGCGCGACCCAACAATTCAAACTTAAGTTTATTCATTTAATTTCAAACTTAGTTCTGTACCTAGATTCAAAATTCAACCCAGCTTGATTCACTGAACCAAAATGCATGCAACTAATTTTGCTAGAAAGGTACCGGAGTGCTTAATCCAAGCCCTTGGATTCAAACCATTTAGAATTGTAGATCACCCATGGTAAAAATAACAAGGCAGAAGCTTTTCTGCATTCAAACATTTTTCAAAATTCAACCATAAAAGCTTTTGAGTTGATTTCAACTCTCAAAAATCACATTTAACCCTACCTTTCAGAATATATAAAAATATATAGGGTTACTTGCAGAAATAATGATCAAGTAATAAAAGAATGCCTCATAGGACATTCTAGTCACTTTATTTAAATAAAATAAAAAGGTTAAACCCTATTAAATTGTGACACCACTTTAAATCACATTCCCATGTACTAAAATGTGTGGTGATGACATGTGTCAACATGATCCCATGTTTTAGTTGGAGAATATTAAATCTTGAGTAGTTTTTCAATGAGTAGAAATTACTTTTTTAAAATAAAATAAATAAGATAGGTGCTTTAATCTTTGTGATAATAGTGATGATGCTAGATCATCTAGTTTGAAACTTTGTGTGATAAATAGAAGCAATTAAGTATTGTGTGGTGATTGTGTACCTCGTATTTATTTATAGACGCTAGTACCAACCAAGGATACAAGGAGGAAGGAGGATACTACGAGGAAGAAGTCGAGGAGAACTTCAACCACTGCTCTGCATAAGGCAAGATAACACTTGCAAGTTACCTTACCTATGCAAGCTATTAACTAATGATATCCAAGCCAATACTTGCAAGCTTATACCCATGTGATGATACCCAATCCTAGTTTTACTTGCAAAGTTTAATACTCTATTTATTTATCAAAGCTTTTATTTGAGTTTACTTGGTGACTTGTAGATATTAGAAAGATATTTGAAGGTAGCATAAAGCGCATAAATCCTGGCCTAAGTTAGATAAATCTTGATGTCATCCTGAGGCATGATATTGAACTTAGCTAATTCCCACTTGTTTACCACCACTCCTTAGTATTTACTCCCAGTTGTAGATGCTAGTGCTAAGCACAAAACTTGATCAGCTTTAGATGGGAACACTTGATGAAAATGGTTATGAAAACCTTAAAATGATGAGTATTTTACTGAAATGTTTTGACATATGTTCTTGAACACCAGATGATTTGGATGATGAAAATGTTAAGGCATGAGCCTTAGCCCTTTTTAAAACTGATGGTTGTCTGGATGCGATACCATTCCAACTTTACCGTACAACCACAATACCCGAAATTTGGGTAGGGCTTGACTGGAAATTTATATACCTTAGTATGGGTTCCCTTGCGGCCAAGGTTTGAGCTGAGGCTACCTTGTGAAGATTCTCCACCTGTGCAGTACCCAAGATGACAGTTGGTCATGGTTGGGAGGCCAAACTCACAGGAGAGGTACCTATACTAGGGCGTGTAATGGAAAGGTTAGGACTGATTATCCGCATACTGAGTATGGTGAATTCAGGATTTGTTCCTGACGGATGTATCGAATGTTGTGGTGAAAGTGTACAATCTCTGCAGAGTGTCAAACTATTTTAATAGCCGCGTCCACAGTTATGGACAATTGGAGTGGCCATACTGTTCTGTCGTCCGATGTTTTCAAAATGACTTATGAAATGATTTGTGACTTGACTTGGCCACAACTGAGTTGTGATATGAAATTGAAGTTCACACTTAGGTGTTATAAAACTCTCAACTAGCTTTCTTTGTTTCTGAATCAGTAGATATAAATCTGGCTTTTTCAAAACAACCCTAGAGCTTAGTATCCTACTCAAAACCCCCTTCACTTGTTAGTATTAGTTTTCGAGTACTTAAAGAGTACTCATGGCTTTGTCACTGGCTATTCCCGTGGCCAGACTATGAAAAGAGGACTATCAGGAAGATGGACCGCATGAAGGTTACGACAACTAGGATCATCTCCCATCGTCAGCATTGCCTGTGACCATGAAGATGGAGCTTCGCCCATGCTATTGTTATCTTTACGTTATTCCGCTGCTTGAACTGTATTAAGTCTGGATCATGAGATCCTTATTTGTGTAAGACCTTATGTATGGTTTGTAATGGATGATGTACTGTGATATTCAATCTGTTATGTATCGCAAAAATGGTAATCCTGGGATTGCGATGTATGGCATAACAAGCATCTGTGATTAAAAATCCTGGTGTTGACAAGTTGGTATCAGATCCATCCTGACCATAGGAGACCCTAGTTTAGAATGGACGTTTGAATCAAAAACTTATTTTCAAAACCAAAGAAGTGAGTAATTATGAAAACTTATTCTCATTCTTATCACTTAAAATCTTTCATGAAAATTCATGTTCCTCAAAAATTCTTGCAAACTTACATAAAATTTGACACACTTGATCACTCTACTAACTTACTCATCCTTAAAATGTTAAAATGATGAGTATTTTACTAAAATGATGAGTATTTTACTAAAATGTTTTGACATATGTTCTTGAACACCAGATGATTTGGATGATGAAAATGTTAAGTCATGAGCCTTATCCCTTTTTAAAACTGATGGTTGTATGGATGCGATACCATTCCAACTTTACCGTACAACCACAATACCTGAAATTTGGGTAGGTCTTGACTAGAAATTTATATACCTTAGTATGGGTTCCCTTGCGGCCAAGGTTTGAGATGAGGCTACCTTGTGAAGACTTTCCACCTGTGCAGTACCCGAGATGATAGTTGGTCATGGTTGGGAGGCCAAACTCACAGGAGAGGTGCCTATACTAGGGCATGTAATGGAAAGGTTAGGATTGATTCTCCGCATACCGAGTATGATGAATTCAGGATTTGTTCCTAATGGATGTATCGAATGTTGTGGTGAAAGTGTACAATCTCTGCAAAGTGTCAAACTATTCGAATAGCCACGTCCGCGGTTATGGACAGTTGGAGTGGCCATACTATTCCGTCGTCAGATGTTTTCAAAATGACTTATGAAATGATTTGTGACTTGACTTGGCCACTGTCGTGTTATTGCCGACGAGTACGCCATGGAGGGGTCCTCACAGTGCATGTCTAGAGACGTGGGGGAAGGCGGACGGTTGATGGGTACGAGGTAACACAGCTTACCCAGGTTCAGATCCCATGACGGTGGAGGAATCCTACTCCTGCTATAAATCATTATAAGGGAAATACGCCGATTTGCAGAGATAGGTTCGTTGTGCAAGGTGTGTGCTAATCGCTACTCGATTGTCTGAAGTTGTCTTCTAAAGGATCCCATAGGCCCGACTTATATAGTTTCCAGGTACTAGGGTTATGGGGAAAAGTCCTAGCCGGACAGGTTACAGAGTCCTACACTGTCTTTTACTAGTCTTGTGTGTCTTGTACTCCAAGGCTCCGGGTACGTCGATGACTCCAACCATAGCCTTCCTTTATCCGGCATGGGCCTCCCTTCTGTATCCATCTAACTGGGCCGCCCAGCAGGCCATAGGCCATGCTACCAAGTGTGGGCCACCCGGGTTAGCCAGATAAGAGACATGCTATAAGGATACCCATATAGCATATCCCCAACAGTAGCCCCCGGAGAACTCCGAGATCTTGCGTCGTCTTGCCTCTTCACGTTGAATGCTCCGTCTAAACGGATGTCGGCAAATCATCAAGCAATATCTTGTAGTCCTCCCAAATAACCCTGCAAGGTTTTCTCCGTCTTCAACTTGTAAGTTAGAGAAATACTGAATCTTCCATCGTACTCTTCCGTAGCCGGACTAGATCCGTCCATGCCGGAATCTTCGATGTGACGGCTCATCTGCCTATGTCAGCTAGGGCGACGTAGGGTTAGGTCAGCGACGCCTCGTAACTAACACATGCAGAGAACGCAATCATGTCCGATTTTCCCGCGCGAGCGATACGAACCGTTGGCGGCGACGCTTGGAGACGTGGCGAAATTTCCGCACACGCTCGCGAACATGTTGTCTACGCGGCAACCTTCCGATCAAGCTGCACGAATCTTGACGCTGGATATGATAAATAGTAACAGCGGTGGAATTTTCACCTTTTACCTCATTCTCCTCGCATCGTCTTCTTCCTCCAGCGCGCGCCTCCTCGAGCTCTCCGCAAAAGCTTCTGAAAAATGCTAGCGCCAATCCGCACCAGTCACCTCCATACTCACCCCATGGCTAGCAGCAACACTTCCCCTTCCATGGCGGCGTCGAGCGAAGCCGCGGCGAAGCCGACGAGCTCCGTCGTCGTGCCCCAGAGGGTTTGGTCATCCCCGTTTCTGCGGTGGTCAAATCCACCGGCGGTGACCATAATCCAGCAGCGCTGGAGCCGTTGGAGGAGGAACTGGACTCGCACAATGGCGATTGAGGCGGCTCAGACATCACTGCCCGCGATATCCAAGAGCTGGTCGTCGAGGGATACCTCCCCGCGATGGAGGGGCTTGCCTGGCGGGCGGCACCGGCCGGCAAGGTGACACCTTCTCCCCAAGTCGGAGAAAAGGTGTACCTCAAAGCCCAACTGGTACGCAGCGTCTTCCTGCCCATCTCCAACTTCTTTCTATCTGTCTTGAATCACCATAGGGTCCAGCCCCAAAAACTCTCTCCCAATAGTATCCTAGTGCTTAGCAATTACGCGGCACTTTGTGAGGGTTACCTAGGGATTAGGCCTAGGCTAGATCTCTTTGTGTATTTCTTCACTGTCAAGCGCGAAGCCGGAGCTAGCAAATATGAACTTAGAAATTGTGGCACTATAAGCTTCAAGATCCGTCCTGGCCGGCGGTTCCCCGACATCATCGGCCACGAGTCCTGCAAGAATTGGCAACGTACTTACTTCTACGGCCCAGATATCCCTCTGGATAGCCGAGAAGTAACGTACCCGGACTTCGTGGATGAAGCCGCCGCTGAAGTTTCCACATGGAGATCCCAAGCCTCCCTTCCTTCCGACCTCGACACTTATCGTGCCATAAGGCGGATCGAGTGGCTCATAGATACGGGTTTGACCGGCTTGGACCTGGCCATGTGCTGGTTCATCAGGCAAATCCAACCTCTGCAGCACTGCACGAAGCTCATGCACGAGTATACCGGCGACAGGAGGGATAGCCTCCGCATCTCCGTGGACAATTTCTCGAGTGACTCCGTCAAGCTCCGTCTTAAGGACATCGTCAAGGTGAAGGACAAGCAACATGTCTTCGCATCACCTATGACATGTTCGTAGACGGCAAGTGCCCAAAGGTAACTGTTTATTTTCCGTGTATGACTTTTACTCCAGTTCTTTCCGTCTATCAACTTCCATCTCATCTAACACGGTGGACCTTCACTTAACAGCTTTGCGACATAGATGAGGACAACATGGCTCCCAAAATCTATGGACCAAAGATGAAGGAGGTCACCGTCGTGTCCAACGACGATGCTCTGGTGGCGCGAAAGCAGAAGAGCTCCACCTCTGACGCTGCCGACGGAGGCAAGAAGAAGAAGACGGAGGGTGGAGCCTCCAAAAATACTACCGCCGCCCTGGAGGCAGAGAAAAGAAAAGCCATTGGGATCCCTTTTGCCAAAGCACCCCCACTTGTGTAAGCTTCTTTTCTTCTGACATTGTTTATTTATTCGTCTTCCTCCTGTACTTATGTACTTTGCATGTTTCAGGAAGAAAGCCATGACCAGCCTGAATAAGACCTCCAAATCATTGGGGGCTTTTAAAACCGTGAAGGACATGCTGCATCGCGACGCATCTCCCGCCATCGCCCCTACCACTCCCTCCGTCAAGCCCTCGTCTGCCCCGACAAGCTCACAAGCTAAGGAGGCATCTGGCCCTTCCGCCATGGAAGTGGACTCAGGTGCTTCTACCGAGCTCGCTGTTGTCGACGAGTAGGCGATGCAGGAGAGTGCCGCCCAACAAATGGCTGAAGCTCCGGCTAAGGATGCCATCAATAGCGGTAAGGCAGTGGTGGAAGTTGGTACTTCTGCCGAAGGCAGCGCCCTTGCTCCCCAGAAACCTTTTGAGTTCCCGAAGATAGTCTACCCGACACTTACACCGAGTAGCACAACTCTGGTTCCTGGCGCAGCACCGACATCTCCGACGTGCGGTCTTGAGGAGCTCCTCCGACAAGCTGACATCTTGCAAGGAAACAACATCTCCTTTGGCAAGCTGCTGGCCGAGAGCGCTACCAATCTCAAGATCATTGCACTCGTAAGTTTTATTTGCCTTTCGCATTTCATATGAGTATCGTACTGTAGCCCCCGAGGATGTAGACGGAAAACCATAGGTCTTTGCGTCTAGATGCTCTAAGAGTGACTAAGCTAGAAAACTTCTCACTGTAGCCCCCAAGCATTTAGATGGAATGAAATATTCCGACTAGATGCTTTAAGAGTAGCATATGCAGTGTTTATAAATTTCAATACTATAGCCCCCAAGCCTCTAGTTGTAACTAAATCAGTTACGACTAGATGCTTAAAGAAAAGCTAAGCACATATCCGAGTTAAAAACTTTATACTGTAGCCCCCAAGCTTCTAGTTGTAACTGAATTAGTTCCGACTAGATGCTTAAAGAATAGCTAAGAATATTGTTAAGTCAAAAACTGTCACATCCCAAGATTTTCCAAATCTTGTAATGTGAAAAATAATTGAATAAAATAAAACTTTGTTGATTTTCAAGGCCAGAAGAAACTTTTTGAATTCAAATGGAACCTCAAACCAATTTGAATCAAATAAATCCTAAAGGGATTTAACAAGATAAAATTTTATTAAAGGAAAATAAAAAAATATTTAAAATTACTAATTTGGATATTTAAATAAAAGGATTTGGTTTTCAGAGGAAAAGATAGATTTATAAATAAAGATTATTTTATAAAGCCAAATTAAACCTTGGCCAAGCTTTTGAAATAAAACATTTTGTTTTGATAAAATAGTAAAGGTTTATTTAAATAAAATAATAAGGATTTAATATCCAAATTTTATTTAAATAAAGGCCTTTCCCATTTTAAATAAACACTAAAACCTATTTATTCATTTTAAATAAGTTTTCCAAGTATTTTATATTCTCAAATGAAACCTACTGAAGTGTTTTGGTTTTATTTTAGATTTCAAAATAAATAAATTAATAAAACAAATTCTATATGGATTATTAACTAAGGTCCATTGTATTTAAATATTAAAGAACCTAAAATAAAAATATTATTTTATTTTAAACAAGCTTTCCAAGTATTCTTTACTTTCAAATAAAACCCACTGATATGGTTTTGAAAGTATTTGGATTTCAAATGAAGATTTTATTAAATAAACCAAACCCTATTTTATTAATAAACCATGGTCCATTTTATTTAATTAATAAATGGAACCTAAAAAGATTTAAATTATTATTTTATTTTATTTTGGGCTTTGGTCCATGTTACTGAACAGAACTAATTTCAATATTACAAAGTTTGGTGTTGTTTGAATTGTTTTGGTTGATGTTTGAATGTTTGGGAATTCAAAACAGGAAATAGAATTAGAAAAAGAAAAAGCCAGCAGACAGAAAAAAATAGAGTTTGGGACCAGCCCAGTCGACGAAGCCCAATAGGCCCAGCGCCGGCCCAGTTCCTCTATCCACAGCGAAACGTTTTCCTACCTAAACACTAACCCACATAGACAATGACCGGTGGACCCTCCCTCTCACTTCTTTTCCCACTGACGATGGACCCCGCTCTACTGTTTATCCTGCTCACCCGCGCGACCAAATTTTTCTCCTCACTCCGGCCGTTTCCAGCGTCGTTACTCGTGATTCAATTCGCCTAAATGATGCACTAATTCCGCCTAGTGATGATGCTCGTAAACTCGCCTCCCTCCACTCTCCCTTTCCTTCCAGTCATCACACCACCGGAGCCCCAGGGTGTCCACAATTTTTGCTCGAAGCCTCACTGCCACCGACGAATTCCCTGTCAGATTCTGGCAGCCCCTCGCCGCCCCTCTCCTCCCCGACCAAGCTCACACCTTCCCCACTCCCAGGAGCATCTCCCGGCACTTCCCATTTACCCGCGGGCGCCCCAGAACGCCGTCCCCAGCAAACCACTGAGCACCGCCGCAGCTCCGACGAGTTTGTCGACAAATCCCGGTGAACCCCGACCCTCTCTTTCATTCTGGTTTCCCTTATCGCAAACCTGGTTATCATCCGCGTTCACTGACGTCTTCCGTTTACCCTCGTGTGCCTTGTAGACCCGCCTCTGACAACCTCTGCTAGAACCCGACGGAGAGCATAACTCCGGTGAGCCCTAACGTCTGAAACCGTGCATGCCTTGCACTCTAGCCCAAACCATTTTGATCTCCATTGTCTAACGCGTTCTCTGATACTCGCCATTTATCCGCGCATAACCTATAGGTTCGCCATCGACGACGACAGAAAGCATCCGACGCCGACGACAACTACGGCGAGGAATTCAGGTTGACCTAGAGCGCCCCTTCGTCAGACAAGAACACGTTGAGAATCAGCAAGGCACAAAGAACCTAGTGAGCTACCCCTCTCTCCCTCTATCCCCCTGTGTCGCCAGCAACCTCTGTTGGGGTTCGTAGCATGGAAAACAAAAATTTTCTATCGCATACAAACAAACAAGCCAAGATCTATCTACTAGATTGTAGCAACGAGTCGATGGAATAACTCACCCTCGAAGATTCCAAAGTGTTTAACGAGAGCAGATTCTCGTGGGTGATGTAGTCGTACTCTTTCCGATCTCAAGATCGCGTAGACGATCCTTCCGGCGCCGCGTTCCCGCAGCGCTCCCGCAGTCGGTCACACGTTCGGTACTCGACGAAGACCTTCCTCTCCCTTGTTCCAGCAGGCAGCGGAGGTTGTAGCACTCTCCTCGCGATTCCGGCAGCACAACGGCGTGGTACCGGAGGTAGAGGGGAAATCCCGCAGGGCTTCGCCTTAAGCCGGTGCGAGTATGGTGGAGCTTATGAGAGAGGCTATTAGTGGTCTAGTAATTAGACACACCAATTAGAAGGCTCTAAACCAATTAGAAGGCTCTAAACCGAATAGCTCTAAACCGGGGTCTAGATCTAGGGTTTAGTTTAGAGGATAGGAAACTTGTGTGTATAGGAGGGGAGGCCCTGCCCCTCCCTTTATAGGTGGGAGAGCCGGCGGCCAAGGGGAGGAGTCCCTCCCCAAGTCGGCCTTGGGAGGCGCGCCGGCCAAGGGGACTCCTCCCCCAAGTCGGTCTCCACCTCCTCCTCTTTTCCCACTTCCCAAAACTGCCGTTTGACTTTCAAACTAGCCGTTTGACTTTTCAATTTAGGATTTAAATAAATCCTTTATTTGGGACAGCAAGAACACTTAGTACATGATGCAATCATTCCAATATGCAATGACACACTCATGTACCCTTCCCCCTCCGGAGTGCCGGACATTCCGGGACCTTCTAGAATGTTCCCGATGAAAACACCGGAACCATTCCCCAACTCCAAAACGGGACTTTCCTTATATGAATCTTATTCTCCGGACCATTCCGGATCACCTCGTGATATCCCGGATCCCATCCGAGACTCCGAACAACATTCGGTCTCTTTCTCATAATACCATAACTACTCAAACAACGTCGAATCCTTAAGTGTGTCTCCCTACGGTTCGTGAATTATGCGGACATGATCGAGACACTTCTCCGAACAATAACCAATAGAGGAATCTGGAAATTCATATGGCTCCCACATATTTCTACGATTACTTTGCGATCGAATGAACCACTTACATACGATACCAATTTCCCTTTGTCTCACGATATGTTACTTATCCGAGGTTATGATCGTCGGTATCTCTGCATACCTAGTTCATCCTCGTTACTGATAAGTACTCTTTTCTCGTTCCCGTGATATGTGATCCCTTGTGACCAAGTCACATGCTTGCAAGCTAATTGGATGACATTTCACCGAGAGGGCCCAGAGAATATCTATCCGTCATGTGGATGGACAAATCCCACTCTTGATCCATGTGTTTCAACCAATACTTTCCGAACACTCAATGCCACCTTTATAGCCACCCTGTTACGGTGTGGTGTTTGATGACATCAAAGCATCCATCCAGCAAAGGTGATATGCATGATCTCATGGTCGAAGGAATTAGGTTACTATGTATCAGAAAGCATATAGCAATTGAACTATTGAAATGACTTGATCTTTATGCTACGCTTGTCTATAGGAGTATGTCCACCATATCATTCTCCTAACGATATGATCTTGTTGTTGATAACATCTCAATGTTCATGACAAAGAAACCACATCATCAATCAACCAACAAGCTAGTGAAGTATAGAGGCTATACTAGGGACTTCAAATTAAGTTTACAAATCACACAAGTATTAATGGTTTCCTTGTTAATACTATTATAGCATGAATGCAAACATTTATCATAAACACAAAGATATATAATAATAACTATATTTATTATTGCCTCTAGGGCATATCTCCAACAGTCTCCCACTTGCACTAGAGTCATCTAATCTAGATTACATGGTAATATACCGAACACCCATGGCAGTTTGGTGTTGGTCATGTTTTGCCCTCGGGAGAGGTTTAGTCAACGGATCCGCCACATTCAGATCTGTGTGTACTTTGCAAATCTTTATATCCCCATCCTGGATATGTTCTCGAATAGCGTGAAAACGCAGCTTGATATGCTTCAGCTTCTTGTGTGACCTTGGTTCTTGCGCATTGGCTATGGCGCCCATGTTATCACAGTAGATAGACATTGGGTCCAGCGCACTTGGAACCACACCCAGCTCTGTAATGAACTCTTTCATCCATATCGCTTCTTGTGAAGCCTCCGAAGCAGCCATGTATTCCGATTCAGTTGAAGATCTCGCCACAACGCTTTGCTTTGCACTCCTCCAGCTAACTGCTGCACCATTCAAAATAAATACGTATCCAGATTGTGATTTAGAATCATCCGGATCGGTGTTCCAACTAGCATCGGTGTAACCATTAACAACGAGCTATTCATCACCTCCATAAGAAAGAACCATATCCTTAGTTCTTCTCAAGTACTTAAGGATGTTTTTGACCGCTGTCCAATGATCCACTCCTGGATCACTTTGATATCTGCTAGTTAAACTAACAGCATATGCAATGTCGGGTCTAGTACATAGCATGGCATACATTAGAGATCCTATGGCTGAGGCATAGGGAGTCTTACTCATTCTTTCTCTATCTTCTGCCGATGTCGGACTTTGAGTTTTACTCAAGGTCGTATTGGGCAACATGGGCAAGAACCCTTTCTTGCTATCTTCCATTCCAAACCTCTTTAGAACTTTGTCCAAATATGTACTTTGTGACAATGATATTTGGCGTTTCGATCTATCTCTATAAATCTTTATGCCTAATATGTAAGCTGCTTCGCCAAGATCCTTCATTGAAAAACTATTATTCAAATACTCTTTGACACTATTAAGAAGGTCTACATCATTCCCAATCAACAATATGTCATCCACATACAGTATTAAGAATGCTACAGAGCTCCCACTCACTTTCTTGTAAATACAAGCTTCTCCATAAGTTTGTATAAAACCAAAACTTTTGATTACCTTATCAAAATGTTGATTCCAACTTCGGGATGCTTGCTTCAATCCATAGATGGACCGTTGAAGCTTGCATACCTTGTTAGCATCTTTAGGATCGACAAAACCTTTGGGTTGTATCATATACAACTCTTCATCAATGTCTCCATTGAGGAATGCTGTTTTGACATCCATCTGCCATATCTCATAATCATAATATGCAGCGATTGCTAACATAATCCTCACAGACTTTAGCTTCGCTACCGGTGAGAAAGTCTCATCGTAGTCAACTCCTTGAATTTGTCGAAACCCTTTTGCGACAAGTCGAGCTTTATAGACAGTAACATTACCATCAGCATCTGTTTTCTTCTTGAAAATCCATTTGTTCTCGACAGCCTTCCGGCCATCCGGTAAGTCCACCAAAGTCCATACTTGGTTTTCGTACATGGATCCAATCTCGGATTTCATGGCTTCTTGCCATTTATTGGAATCTGGGCTCATCATCGCTTCCTCATATGTCTCGGGGTCATCGGTGTTGTCCACCAACATGACATTCATAACGGAATCATACCAATCTGGAGTGGTACGAGTTCTCGTTGACCTCCGAGGCTCTGTAGCAACTTCAACCGAAGTTTCATGATCACTATCATTAGCTTCCTCTCTTATTGGTGCAGGCACCACAGGAACTTCTTCCGGTGCTGCGCTACTCGCAATTTCGAGAGAAGGCTCGACAACCTCGTCAAGTTCTACTTTCCTTCCAGTCACTTCTTTAGAGAGAAATTCCTTCTCTAAAAAGGATCCATTCTTGGCAACGAAGATTTTGCCTTCGGATCTATGATAGAAGGTATACCCAATAGTTTCCTTCGGGTATCCTATGAAGACGCATTTTTCCACTTTGGGTTCAAGCTTGTCCGGCTGTAACTTCTTTACATAGGCTTCGCATCCCCAAACTTTAAGGAACGACAATTTAGGTTTCTTCCCAAACCATAATTCATACGGTGTCGTTTCAACGGATTTAGACGGTGCCCTATTTAAAGTGAATGCGGCTGTTTCTAATGCATAACCCCAAAATGATAGTGGTAAATCTGTAAGTGACATCATAGAACGAACCATATCTAAGAGAGTTCGATTACGACGTTCAGACACACCATTACGCTGTGGTGTTCCCGGCGGTGTCAACTGCGAAAGTATTCCACATTCCCTTAAATGCTCGCCAAACTCGTAACTTAGATATTCACCTCCACGATCAGAACGTAGAAATTTAATCTTCTTGTTACGTTGATTCTCTACCTCACTTTGAAACTCCTTAAACTTCTCGAAAGTTTCGGACTTATGTTTCATGAAATAGATATACCCATATCTACTCAAGTCATCCGTGAAGGTAAGAACATAACGATAACCACTGCGCGATGCTACACTCATTGGACCACACACATCGGTATGTATGATTTCCAATAAGTCTGTAGCTCGCTCCATCATACCAGAAAATGGAGTCTTAGTCATTTTACCCATCAGACATGCCTCGCATCTTTCAAGTGATTCAAAATCAAGTGATTCAAGAAGTCCATCGGAATGGAGTTTCTTCATACGCTTCACTCCAATGTGACCAAGACGACAGTGCCACATATAGGTCAAATTATCGCTTGATTTCAAACGTTTAGCCTCAATGTTATTAATATGTGTATTTCTACTATCGAGATTCAATATGAATAGACCATCTATCAAAGGTGCATGTGCATAAAACACATTACTCATATAAATCGAACAACCATTATTCTCGGATTTAAACAAGTAACTGTCTCGCAATAAACAAGATCCTGAGATAATGTTCATGCTTAATGCAGGCACCAAATAACAATTATTTAAGTATAAAACTAATCCCGATGGTAGATGAAGAGGTAGCGTGCCGACCGCGATCACATCAACCTTTGATCCGTTTCCTACGCGCATCGTCACCTCGTTCTTCACTAGCTTCCGTTTATTCTGCAGCTCCTGTTTCGAGTTACATATATGAGCAACCGAACCAGTATCAAATACCCAGGCACTACTACGAGTACTAGTGAGATACACATCAATAACATGTATATCAGATATACCTTTCTTCTTGATGTTGCCGTTCTTCAAATCCGCCAAGTACCTTGGGCAATTCCGCTTCCAGTGACCTTCTCCCTTGCAGTAAAAGCACTCAGTTTCAGGTTTAGGTCCAGCCTTGGTCTTCTTCGTTGGCGTGGTAACTTTCTTACCACCCTTCTTGAAGTGTCCCTTTTGCTTAGACTTGCCTTTCTTGAATTTGGTGGTCTTATTGACCATCAACACTTGGTGCTCTTTCTTGATCTCCACTTCTGCAGATTTTAACATAGCAAATAGTTCTGGCAACTCTTTGTTCATGTTCTGCATGTTGTAGTTCATCACAAAGTTCTTGTAACTTGGTGGTAGTGATTGGAGGATGCGGTAAACTCCCAAAGTATTAGGAATCACTATACCCAAACTTTGAAGTTTATTTGCGTGCCCAGACATCTTAAGCACATGCTCACTGACGGAGCTACCCTCTTCCATCTTGCAGTTAAAGAACTTTTCAGAAGCTTCATAACTTTCAATTGCCGCATGAGTCTCAAAGATTAATTTGAGATCCTCGACAATATCATATGGATCTGACTCTTCAAACCTTTTCTGAAGCTCCGATTCTAAACCATACAAGATAGCACACTGAACTATGGAGTACTGATTCTTCCGAGCAAGGTAAACATTCTTTACTTCATCGGTAGCATCAGCTGCAGGTGGGTCACCTAGCGGTGCATCCAGCACATAGGTCAAATTACCAGCTGTGAGGACAATCCTCAAATTTCGGAACCAATCCGCGAAGTTGCTTCCATTGTTTTTTAACTTTTCTTTCTCTAGGAACGCATTAAAATTGATGGTAGGGGCTGCCATTGATCTACAACATATTTGCAATAGTTTAGACTAAGTTTATGACAAATTGAGTTCAAATTAATTAATGAAATTAAACTAGGTGAACTCCCACTCAAAACAACATCCCTCACATTGTTTTAGTGATCACACGAACCAAATCCACTACATCAACACCGATCATCACGAGAGCTGATATAGTTTTAATGGCGAACAATCATCATGTTCATCATATCTACTATATGATTCATGCTTTGCCTTTCGGCGATCCGTGTTCCTGAGGCCATGTCTGTACATGCTAGGCTCGTCAAGATCAAACCTTAGCTACCGCATAAGCAAATCTGGCTTGCTTACGTTGTATTCACCCGCGAAATCAAAGACACCCGATCATCACGTGGTGCTTCGAAGCAGCAAGCTTTGGCAACGGTGCATACTAAGGGTGAACACTTTAGAACTTGAAATTTATGTGCATGAGGGATCATCTTATAATGCTACCGTCGTCTACTAAGCAATACAAGATGCATAAAGGATTAACATCACATGCAATTCATAATATGTGATATGATATGGCCTTTCTTCTTTGTGCTTCCGATCTCCATCTTCAAGCACGAATATGATCTCCATCATCACCGGCATAGCATCAAGGTCAATGACGCTTCTCCATGGTTGTCGTCCACCAGCTTCAACTATTACAACTATTTTGAATAGACACGCAGGTCTTAACAGAAATTAAAGACAACCATATGGCTCCTGCCGGTTGCCAACTTACAATAAGGAACATTGCATACATCAAATATAATCACAATCATGGCCATATCACATCACTGCACACCCCTGCAAAACAAAGTTAGACGCCTCTACTTTCTTTGCATATTTTACGTGGTTTGGGGCTTTCAATAAGTGTCGTTCTAACTTACGAACAAGAACCACAACATTGATACTAGCATTGTTGATTACCCGTTGTAAATTGTATCTTAACTATGCTAGGAGAAACAGGCACCCGCAAAGCCACTTATGCAATACAAGTTGCATGTCAAACGTGGAGCAAGTCTCATGAACGATGTCATGTAAGGTTAGCCCGGGCCGCTTCATCCCAACATACCGCAAGATGCAAAGTACACAAAAGCAATCTACAATAAAAGCATCAATGCCCACAATGACCATTGTGTTCTACTCGTGCAACAGATCTACATATAGACACGGCTCTGATACCACTGTTGGGGTTCGTAGCATGGAAAACAAAAAATTTCTATCGCATACAAACAAACAAGCCAAGATCTATCTACTAGATTGTAGCAACGAGTCGATGGAATAACTCACCCTCGAAGATTCCAAAGTGTTTAACGAGAGCAGATTCTCGTGGGTGATGTAGTCGTACTCTTTCCGATCTCAAGATCGCGTAGACGATCCTTCCGGCGCCGCGTTCCCGCAGCGCTCCCGCAGTCGGTCACACGTTCGGTACTCGACGAAGACCTTCCTCTCCCTTGTTCCAGCAGGCAGCGGAGGTTGTAGCACTCTCCTCGCGATTCCGGCAGCACAACGGCGTGGTACCGGAGGTAGAGGGGAAATCCCGCAGGGCTTCGCCTTAAGCCGGTGCGAGTATGGTGGAGCTTATGAGAGAGGCTATTAGTGGTCTAGTAATTATACACACCAATTAGAAGGCTCTAAACCAATTAGAAGGCTCTAAACCGAATAGCTCTAAACCGGGGTCTAGATCTAGGGTTTAGTTTAGAGGATAGGAAACTTGTGTGTATAGGAGGGGAGGCCCTGCCCCTCCCTTTATAGGTGGGAGAGCCGGCGGCCAAGGGGAGGAGTCCCTCCCCAAGTCGGCCTTGGGAGGCGCGCCGGCCAAGGGGACTCCTCCCCCAAGTCGGTCTCCACCTCCTCCTCTTTTCCCACTTCCCAAAACTGCCGTTTGACTTTCAAACTAGCCGTTTGACTTTTCAATTTAGGATTTAAATAAATCCTTTATTTGGGACAGCAAGAACACTTAGTACATGATGCAATCATTCCAATATGCAATGACACACTCATGTACCCTTCCCCCTCCGGAGTGCCGGACATTCCGGGACCTTCTAGAATGTTCCCGATGAAAACACCGGAACCATTCCCCAACTCCAAAACGGGACTTTCCTTATATGAATCTTATTCTCCGGACCATTCCGGATCACCTCGTGATATCCCGGATCCCATCCGAGACTCCGAACAACATTCGGTCTCTTTCTCATAATACCATAACTACTCAAACAACGTCGAATCCTTAAGTGTGTCTCCCTACGGTTCGTGAATTATGCGGACATGATCGAGACACTTCTCCGAACAATAACCAATAGAGGAATCTGGAAATTCATATGGCTCCCACATATTTCTACGATTACTTTGCGATCGAATGAACCACTTACATACGATACCAATTTCCCTTTGTCTCACGATATGTTACTTATCCGAGGTTATGATCGTCGGTATCTATGCATACCTAGTTCATCCTCGTTACTGATAAGTACTCTTTTCTCGTTCCCGTGATATGTGATCCCTTGTGACCAAGTCACATGCTTGCAAGCTAATTGGATGACATTTCACCGAGAGGGCCCAGAGAATATCTATCCGTCATGTGGATGGACAAATCCCACTCTTGATCCATGTGTTTCAACCAATACTTTCCGAACACTCAATGCCACCTTTATAGCCACCCTGTTACGGTGTGGTGTTTGATGACATCAAAGCATCCATCCAGCAAAGGTGATATGCATGATCTCATGGTCGAAGGAATTAGGTTACTATGTATCAGAAAGCATATAGCAATTGAACTATTGAAATGACTTGATCTTTATGCTACGCTTGTCTATAGGAGTATGTCCACCATATCATTCTCCTAACGATATGATCTTGTTGTTGATAACATCTCAATGTTCATGACAAAGAAACCACATCATCAATCAACCAACAAGCTAGTGAAGTATAGAGGCTATACTAGGGACTTCAAATTAAGTTTACAAATCACACAAGTATTAATGGTTTCCTTGTTAATACTATTATAGCATGAATGCAAACATTTATCATAAACACAAAGATATATAATAATAACTATATTTATTATTGCCTCTAGGGCATATCTCCAACAACCTCGCCGCCAGAGCCCGCGCCGCCGTCTGCCGCCGCTAGCGCCGCCCTCCTCTGGTCAGTCGCACCGTAGCCGTTCGATTTAAATCCAACGAGTGCGATAGATCCATTTAACTGAAAGGGTACGCTAGCTCTTAACCGTGCGATATGACTTAAATCTAACGGCTGCTGTCAGTCGATCCGCGTGAACCGTTTTCAACGAATTAGAACGTGCCGCGTGGCACTAGATCTGTTTAAAAGAATTTTTGAATCAGATTTATTTGCAAACTTCAAACCCTTGTAACTTTCAAACCACACGTCCAAAAATTACAAATTTTATATCAATGGATTCAGGAGAGCAAGACCTAGCCAACCTTGCCCTTGGTTTAGTAAATAGTATCTGTTTATTTACTTGTTTTTGCAGATTCATTTGTGTGCTTGTTTAGATTAGAAAATTTGTTTAAAAATGATTTTAGGGTTAAAACTTTTGCAAAATGGTTTGTTGTGACCTCACTGACCCTAGGAACCAACCCATGATTTTTAAAATGAATTTGGAAAAGTTTAGGAAGGATTCAATGAATTAGTCCATTTCTAGCCAAGTAAAAATAATGGTTTTATTATGAGAATGATTTTGGAATAAAAACCTTGGGGAAAACAATTTGATTCAAAGCTATTGACCCAAAACACCAATTCTTGAGAGTTAGAAACTTTTGGTGAAGACTTAAAGGTTTTGGATTTGATAAAACTAATTTCTACCACATAAAATGATGAATGGATTTAAAAATGGTTTTTGGGCAAAACCCTCTAACTAATGACTTTGCCATTTTTGTAAATGACCAATTTGGACCCTACAAAGTTTAGAAACCTAGTAGAGACCATCCTTGCAATAGAACCATCCTTTGCATGACTTAGATTCCATTGCTTTGTGAGTGTGAAATTGTTTGTTTGACCTTGGTTTGGAATGTTAGTTGATTTTGTGTTTGGTTGATTGACTTGTAGTGAAGTTAGAGAAGTGTGAGACTAGCAAGATCAAGGAGTGAACCACCATTCCCTACCAAAAAGGCAAGTGATGCTCATACTTTTGTCCCATTACTTTCCCTATGCATTAGTGATTTTTGCTAAGTAAAACTTGCATGGATTTTGCTAAGTATAGACCTTGCTATAAGAAAACCTAGTAGATGAATCCTTAGTAGGATTTTCCTAAGTTAAAGATTCCTACTACTATCAATCTTAGCCTAGCTAATAGAAAACATGGCTGGAAAATATATTCACACTATGGAAAAATCTCTAAGTCTGAGGACTTATGATTTTGTTTAATAAAACAACTAAGTCAATAAATACCCTGGGTGGAAGGGAAGGATTGGGTTATGTTGAGTGGTTCACAAGGCCCATGTTTATGGTTGACCTTGTGTATCTCACTTGTGGATTGCCACCCAGGAACAAAGAGATTTGAGAGGTCAAATGTTGAGAAGCTTCAAGTGCAACCACTTGGCAATATGGGCTCTGCCATGATCATATAGGTTGCAAGAACTTAGCCATATGGACAGTGGGTGGTAGTGTTTGATAGGTTGGAGCGCGTCCATTTTGGTCTAAGGGAAGGCTTTTGAAAGATCTTGTCTTGGGAAACCAAGTCTTGTGGGGAAAGTGCACCACCTCTGCAGAGTGTAAAATATAAGTACTTAGCCATGTCCCTGGTAAAGGACAATTTGAGCGTCAAGACATGGAAGCAATCAAGAATCTCATCATTCAAATTTCTAAGTTAAAACTTGTGGATTGAACAAGGGTTGTTTGAAATATTCAATCTTGGATTGAGAGATGCCTTGTAAAGGATCTTCAATCTTTGATTGTGAAAAATGATTTTATCAAAGCAAAAACTTAGTATTTTCATATGTTAAGGAAAAATCTATTTAGAGCAATGCAAGCCTCAACTCCACTTAGCTAATTGCATATAGATGATAGACTCCACTATACTGTTATAGTATCACTTGCCAATACAATTCAAATGTATTGACCCTTGTGGCTGTAACTTGTAATGTTGCAGGTTTGATTGTTTTAGTGAAGATTGATTAATTAGGATTACAAAGTCTACAACCAACATCTGCCTGTGGCACTTTGAAGATGAAGGACCCCATGCTTATAGTTATTCCGCTGCAAAGTAATGAAATAGCCAAATGAGCTATGTAATGATGTAATAAAATTATGTTATTCCTGGTTATAAAGTTATATTATGACCTTTGTTTCTTGATATTACATCTAAACTGTGGATGCTAGCTATTGATCCAGGGACTAGCATTGTAAACACAGGGGGCTCTATCTTATTAAAGATTGAGGACCTCTACAAAAACTCTCGCTGTAGCCCCCGAGCTTCTAGGTGAAAAAATTCCGGCTAGATGCTCCAAGAAGACCAAACAACATTTTAACTTTGACCTTTTTTCCACAGAACGAGAATGCTCGGAGGGGCATGGCCAATGACAAGTACCAGAAGATGCGCGTAGATCTTGAAGCCGAAAAGGGTAAAACTGCCATCTTGAAGGAACAGATCATCAAAAACAAGACTCTGTTTTCTTTTTGCGCATTCTGTCTTGGTTTTGTGCTCATATTCTCCGAGTACTCATTGTGTACTTTGATTTCTCCGACTTTGCAGAACATGTTGCCAAGGCTAAGGATATTGTCGAGCAATCCAAGCACATTCAACAGCTAGATAGCGAGAACAAGATCCTTAAGGAGGAGAGGAAGGACATGCTGAAAATGCATGAGGAGTCAATGAAGGCCCTGTAGGACTCCACCACCGAGGAAATCATTCGCTTGAAGGAGGAGATTGCGATCTTAAAAGATCAGAAGCAAGCTGCCGAAGAGCAGAATCAACGCTATAGCGAGGCGTATAAGATCCTCCAACAAGAGAAAGAATCCTTGGCAGACACCCTCTGGCAGGCTGAGGCCAGCATCTTCAGTAAGCTTTCTCCGCCTTGGATTTCTGTAGTCTGGATACTCTGAATTGTTGAACTCATGTGCTCCTTGTCGGATTTTGCAGCTCCTATGGGTTTGACCCGTTCTCCTCCTCCGGCCAAGGAATGCATGGTTCTTGCCGACAACTTTATCAACACCGCCATCACGCAGGCCAAGGAGATCGCCAAGCCCCTCCAGATCAACATAAAAGCACCAGACTCTGTGGCGAAGTACTCGGAGATCCTGCGCCGAGCCCCCGAGCGTATCACAAGCTGGAAAGCTTCATGTGCACGGGTTGGTGCAAGGATGGCGCTGTCAATGGTGAAGGCACACTATGAATATGCCGACATCGACACGGTGACCTCTGGGATTCCCGACGTGGATGACGATGGCAAGGCTATCAATCATGAGTCCATCTTGTCGTCACTCGCGGGCTATGACACCAGAGTCGCCGAGTTGGTTGACGTCAATGTCTTCGTGCCCAGGAATACCATCAATGACGACGACCAAAGCTCCTATGAGTCTCTTCACATAGCCGACTTCGAGGGTGGTTCTCCTGCTGTTGATGACGTTGTATCCAAGTCACCTTCGCCAAAGGAATGAATAACAACTTTGTAATATTTGTTTTCTCCTTTGGTGCATATGCGGAAAAAACTTGTTTATGTAATCTTAAGGCGGAAAACAATGGTTGTTATTTCCTGCTACTCAAGAACTAATTTCCGGCATGTGTATATTTTTTAAGCAAGTGCTGGTTTATCCATTACTTTGGTTCTTATGTTTGACCTTTCGTGAGTCGGAAGACTCATTATCGGAACCATGCGCTCTGGTGATGATGCCCAATGGCACCGTCAATAACCTGAGCACAAAATCGCTGACAATATGTGCCGAAAGTCACTACTCCAGAATCCACATAAAAACAACAAAGAACGTGTAGACCAGAAAACTTAAGCTAACGCCCGTAGGCGGAATTTTTCACCAGTGCAATCGCAAAGCTTGTGCATAGAGGGTTTACATGATCCAAAAATGAACACTAAAGGAGGTAAAAGACTCAGAAATATGAGTAAACGAGAGAGCTTTATTTCATTGATCATATAAGAGATACACAATTAGATAAAAAATGCTAAGTGTAAAAAGGACGTAGCTGTGCTATGTTCCATGGCCGATCAAGCTCCGGGTAGTCATCATCCGGGTCACGTCGCTTATGCTTATGATCCTCGTTGGGTCTATCCTTCATTTCACGATTGTCAACGAGGTAGTAAGACCCATTGAGTAGCGCCTTGCTTATGATGAACGGTCCTTCCGGTGGCGGGGATAACTTGTGTGACTTCTTCTGCTTAAGTCGGAGCACCAAATCCCCCTCTTTAAACGAGCGATGCCGGACGCGGCGACTATGGTAGCTGCGTAGCTTCTGCTGGTAGATGGCGGATCTTTGGCATGCCAAAACGCGCTCCTCCTCGAGAAGGTCCACATCTAGGCGTCTGGATTCTTCAGCGTCATCTTCGTCATAGGCGGCAACTCTTGGCGCATCGTGAAGTATGTCGGAAGGTAGGATGGCTTCTGCTCCATATATCATGAAGAAAGGGGTGTAGCCGGTGGATCTGTTGGGTGTAGTTCGTAAACTCCATAGCACAGATGACAATTCTTCCGCCCAGGCTCCAGCTGCTCTATGTAGCGGTGCCTCAAGACGTGTCTTGATTCCCTGTAGAATTAATCCATTCGCTCGCTCAACTTGACCATTGGATTGTGGGTGTGCCACAGATGCAAGATCAAGTCGGATGACTTTATCCCAACAATAAGCCTCCACTTCTCTGAGTGATAAATTGCTGCCGTTGTCGGTGATAATGATGTGTAGGAGACCAAATCTCACCACTAGATCCCGGACGAACCTAAGGGCAGTTGCCCCATCAAGCTTTCTAATGGGTTTAGCTTCTATCCATTTAGTGAATTTATCCACTGCTACAAGCAGATGTGTAAACCCACAAGGTGCCATTTGTAACGGTCCCACCATGTCCAGCCCCCAGACTACAAATGGCCAAGTTATTGGTATTGTTCGCAGTTCTTCAGCAGGAACATGTGGTTGTCAGGCATAATACTGGCATCCCATGCATGTCTCAACCAGTTTGTCAGCGTCCGCCTTCGCGGTCAACCGGTAGAATCCTTGCCTGAAGGCTTTCGCGACCAACGATCGAGGAGCAGCGTGATTCCCGCAATCTCCGAGATGGATTTCGCGTAGGATTTCCATACCTTCTAGATGGGAAACACACTTTAGGTATACACCAGTAGTGCTCATTTTATAGAGTTGCCCATTAATTATGGTATAACCCTTTGCTCGTCGTACTATTTGCCGTCTTTCGAACTCGTCGTCGGGCAAAGTTCCGTGTTCGAGATATTCCATGAACGGTTTTGTCCGAGCCGGAGGGACCTTTGTCACCATGTTGACAAAAGAGTCAGCTCTATCCGGGCTGTCGATGTCGGCTCCCTTCACGGATGGTGTGCGCAGATGCTCTAGGAAGACTCCTGGCGGAATTCTCTTGCGCCCTGATCCAAGCTTAGACAGCAGATCAGCCGTCTCATTTTGCTCCCTAGGCACATACTTGACTTCGTAGCCCAAGAAGCTCTTGGCTATCTCGTCCACTTCGTCTCGATATGCCGCCATCATAGGGTTCCGCGCATTCTAGGTGCCAGTCACCTGCTGGGCAACCAAGTCGGAATCTCCACAGCAAACTATGCGCTTGATGCCAATATCCTTGGAAACACGTAGTCCGTCAATGAGTGCTTCATACTCCGCCATGTTATTTGTAGCCTCGAAGTGGATCTGCAGAACGTAGTGTAGCTTGTCGCCAGTTGGTGACTGTAGCAATACACCAGCCCCCGAGCCGTTGAGCAACTTTGATCCGTCAAAGTGCATCACCTAGTACTCTATGTTGGCGATATGCTAAATGGGTATCCCTATAGCATGTCTCTTATCCGGCTAACCCGGGTGTCCCACAGTTGGTAGCGTGGCCTATGACCTGCTGGGCGGCCCAGTTAGAGGGATCCAGAAGGGAGGCCCATGCCGAATAAAGGAAGGCTACGGTGGAGTCACTAGCGTACCCGGAGCCTTGGAGTGTAAGATACACTAGACTAATAATAGACAGTGTAGGACTCTGTAACCTGTCCGGCTAGGACTTTTCCCTGTAACCCTAGGACCTGGCGACTATATAAGTCGGGCCTATGGGAGACTTTAGGGCACGATCATAGACAAACGTCACACAACCTCGCACAGCGAACCAATCCCTGTAACTCGGCGTGTTGCCCTTATAGTGATTTATAGCAGGAGTAGGATTCCGCCACCGTCGTGGGATCTGAACCTGGGTAAGCTGTGTTACCTCGTACCCGTCAACCATCCGCCTTCCCCCACGTCTCTAAACACGCACTGTGAGGACCCCTCCATGGCGTACTCGTCGGCAATACCACGACAGTTGGCGCCCACCATCGGGCAAGAGGCGCTTCTGGCTCTTCAGCGGGCGAGGACCAAGATCTTCGCAGGAATCGGCAAAACCGTAGCCATCGGTCGTGTTCTATTATCTGGCAACATTCCGATCGTCCCTCCTGATGAGTTATGGATCCCTGCAAAGATGAACCCCACGCGGTGTTCGATCGTTCCTATCGGAGACATCCACCTCTTCATCGGCGAAACCGACTCGAGCACTAGTTCCCTGGGAGTCGGAGGAGCATCAAGGCCCGCACGGACCGCCTACGGTCAGGATACGTTCGTGGAAGGATCGATGTCGGATCTCTCTTTGGAGTTTGCCAGCAAAGATCGGAAAAATTCAAGACCACCCAAACCGTCCCTATGCAGGATATCAAGGTGGAAGATCACTGCAAATCCGCCGGCGTCGCCCGTGCGTCTGGAAAGCAAAGATCCAAGTGTTGGGGTTCGTAGCATGGAAAACAAAAATTTTCTATCGCATACAAACAAACAAGCCAAGATCTATCTACTAGATTGTAGCAACGAGTCGATGGAATAACTCACCCTCGAAGATTCCAAAGTGTTTAACGAGAGCAGATTCTCGTGGGTGATGTAGTCGTACTCTTTCCGATCTCAAGATCGCGTAGACGATCCTTCCGGCGCCGCGTTCCCGCAGCGCTCCCGCAGTCGGTCACACGTTCGGTACTCGACGAAGACCTTCCTCTCCCTTGTTCCAGCAGGCAGCGGAGGTTGTAGCACTCTCCTCGCGATTCCGGCAGCACAACGGCGTGGTACCGGAGGTAGAGGGGAAATCCCGCAGGGCTTCGCCTTAAGCCGGTGCGAGTATGGTGGAGCTTATGAGAGAGGCTATTAGTGGTCTAGTAATTAGACACACCAATTAGAAGGCTCTAAACCAATTAGAAGGCTCTAAACCGAATAGCTCTAAACCGGGGTCTAGATCTAGGGTTTAGTTTAGAGGATAGGAAACTTGTGTGTGTAGGAGGGGAGGCCCTGCCCCTCCCTTTATAGGTGGGAGGGCCGGCGGCCAAGGGGAGGAGTCCCTCCCCAAGTCGGCCTTGGGAGGCGCGCCGGCCAAGGGGACTCCTCCCCCAAGTCGGTCTCCACCTCCTCCTCTTTTCCCACTTCCCAAAACTGCCGTTTGACTTTCAAACTAGCCGTTTGACTTTTCAATTTAGGATTTAAATAAATCCTTTATTTGGGACAGCAAGAACACTTAGTACATGATGCAATCATTCCAATATGCAATGACACACTCATGTACCCTTCCCCCTCCGGAGTGCCGGACATTCCGGGACCTTCTAGAATGTTCCCGATGAAAACACCGGAACCATTCCCCAACTCCAAAACGGGACTTTCCTTATATGAATCTTATTCTCCGGACCATTCCGGATCACCTCGTGATATCCCGGATCCCATCCGAGACTCCGAACAACATTCGGTCTCTTTCTCATAATACCATAACTACTCAAACAACGTCGAATCCTTAAGTGTGTCTCCCTACGGTTCGTGAATTATGCGGACATGATCGAGACACTTCTCCGAACAATAACCAATAGAGGAATCTGGAAATTCATATGGCTCCCACATATTTCTACGATTACTTTGCGATCGAATGAACCACTTACATACGATACCAATTTCCCTTTGTCTCACGATATGTTACTTATCCGAGGTTATGATCGTCGGTATCTCTGCATACCTAGTTCATCCTCGTTACTGATAAGTACTCTTTTCTCGTTCCCGTGATATGTGATCCCTTGTGACCAAGTCACATGCTTGCAAGCTAATTGGATGACATTTCACCGAGAGGGCCCAGAGAATATCTATCCGTCATGTGGATGGACAAATCCCACTCTTGATCCATGTGTTTCAACCAATACTTTCCGAACACTCAATGCCACCTTTATAGCCACCCTGTTACGGTGTGGTGTTTGATGACATCAAAGCATCCATCCAGCAAAGGTGATATGCATGATCTCATGGTCGAAGGAATTAGGTTACTATGTATCAGAAAGCATATAGCAATTGAACTATTGAAATGACTTGATCTTTATGCTACGCTTGTCTATAGGAGTATGTCCACCATATCATTCTCCTAACGATATGATCTTGTTGTTGATAACATCTCAATGTTCATGACAAAGAAACCACATCATCAATCAACCAACAAGCTAGTGAAGTATAGAGGCTATACTAGGGACTTCAAATTAAGTTTACAAATCACACAAGTATTAATGGTTTCCTTGTTAATACTATTATAGCATGAATGCAAACATTTATCATAAACACAAAGATACATAATAATAACTATATTTATTATTGCCTCTAGGGCATATCTCCAACAGTCTCCCACTTGCACTAGAGTCATCTAATCTAGATTACATGGTAATATACCGAACACCCATGGCAGTTTGGTGTTGGTCATGTTTTGCCCTCGGGAGAGGTTTAGTCAACGGATCCGCCACATTCAGATCTGTGTGTACTTTGCAAATCTTTATATCCCCATCCTGGATATGTTCTCGAATAGCGTGAAAACGCAGCTTGATATGCTTCAGCTTCTTGTGTGACCTTGGTTCTTGCGCATTGGCTATGGCGCCCATGTTATCACAGTAGATAGACATTGGGTCCAGCGCACTTGGAACCACACCCAGCTCTGTAATGAACTCTTTCATCCATATCGCTTCTTGTGAAGCCTCCGAAGCAGCCATGTATTCCGATTCAGTTGAAGATCTCGCCACAACGCTTTGCTTTGCACTCCTCCAGCTAACTGCTGCACCATTCAAAATAAATACGTATCCAGATTGTGATTTAGAATCATCCGGATCGGTGTTCCAACTAGCATCGGTGTAACCATTAACAACGAGCTGTTCATCACCTCCATAAGAAAGAACCATATCCTTAGTTCTTCTCAAGTACTTAAGGATGTTTTTGACCGCTGTCCAATGATCCACTCCTGGATCACTTTGATATCTGCTAGTTAAACTAACAGCATATGCAATGTCGGGTCTAGTACATAGCATGGCATACATTAGAGATCCTATGGCTGAGGCATAGGGAGTCTTACTCATTCTTTCTCTATCTTCTGCCGATGTCGGACTTTGAGTTTTACTCAAGGTCGTATTGGGCAACATGGGCAAGAACCCTTTCTTGCTATCTTCCATTCCAAACCTCTTTAGAACTTTGTCCAAATATGTACTTTGTGATAATGATATTTGGCGTTTCGATCTATCTCTATAAATCTTTATGCCTAATATGTAAGCTGCTTCGCCAAGATCCTTCATTGAAAAACTATTATTCAAATACTCTTTGACACTATTAAGAAGGTCTACATCATTCCCAATCAACAATATGTCATCCACATACAGTATTAAGAATGCTACAGAGCTCCCACTCACTTTCTTGTAAATACAAGCTTCTCCATAAGTTTGTATAAAACCAAAACTTTTGATTACCTTATCAAAATGTTGATTCCAACTTCGGGATGCTTGCTTCAATCCATAGATGGACCGTTGAAGCTTGCATACCTTGTTAGCATCTTTAGGATCGACAAAACCTTTGGGTTGTATCATATACAACTCTTCATCAATGTCTCCATTGAGGAATGCTGTTTTGACATCCATCTGCCATATCTCATAATCATAATATGCAGCGATTGCTAACATAATCCTCACAGACTTTAGCTTCGCTACCGGTGAGAAAGTCTCATCGTAGTCAACTCCTTGAATTTGTCGAAACCCTTTTGCGACAAGTCGAGCTTTATAGACAGTAACATTACCATCAGCATCTGTTTTCTTCTTGAAAATCCATTTGTTCTCGACAGCCTTCCGGCCATCCGGTAAGTCCACCAAAGTCCATACTTGGTTTTCGTACATGGATCCAATCTCGGATTTCATGGCTTCTTGCCATTTATTGGAATCTGGGCTCATCATCGCTTCCTCATATGTCTCGGGGTCATCGGTGTTGTCCACCAACATGACATTCATAACGGAATCATACCAATCTGGAGTGGTACGAGTTCTCGTTGACCTCCGAGGCTCTGTAGCAACTTCAACCGAAGTTTCATGATCACTATCATTAGCTTCCTCTCTTATTGGTGCAGGCACCACAGGAACTTCTTCCGGTGCTGCGCTACTCGCAATTTCGAGAGAAGGTTCGACAACCTCGTCAAGTTCTACTTTCCTTCCAGTCACTTCTTTAGAGAGAAATTCCTTCTCTAAAAAGGATCCATTCTTGGCAACGAAGATTTTGCCTTCGGATCTATGATAGAAGGTATACCCAATAGTTTCCTTCGGGTATCCTATGAAGACGCATTTTTCCGCTTTGGGTTCAAGCTTGTCCGGCTGTAACTTCTTTACATAGGCTTCGCATCCCCAAACTTTAAGGAACGACAATTTAGGTTTCTTCCCAAACCATAATTCATACGGTGTCGTTTCAACGGATTTAGACGGTGCCCTATTTAAAGTGAATGCGGCTGTTTCTAATGCATAACCCCAAAATGATAGTGGTAAATCTGTAAGTGACATCATAGAACGAACCATATCTAAGAGAGTTCGATTACGACGTTCAGACACACCATTACGCTGTGGTGTTCCCGGCGGTGTCAACTGCGAAAGTATTCCACATTTCCTTAAATGCTCGCCAAACTCGTAACTTAGATATTCACCTCCACGATCAGAACGTAGAAATTTAATCTTCTTGTTACGTTGATTCTCTACCTCACTTTGAAACTCCTTAAACTTCTCGAAAGTTTCGGACTTATGTTTCATGAAATAGATATACCCATATCTACTCAAGTCATCCGTGAAGGTAAGAACATAACGATAACCACTGCGCGATGCTACACTCATTGGACCACACACATCGGTATGTATGATTTCCAATAAGTCTGTAGCTCGCTCCATCATACCAGAAAATGGAGTCTTAGTCATTTTACCCATCAGACATGCCTCGCATCTTTCAAGTGATTCAAAATCAAGTGATTCAAGAAGTCCATCGGAATGGAGTTTCTTCATACGCTTCACTCCAATGTGACCAAGACGACAGTGCCACATATAGGTCAAATTATCGCTTGATTTCAAACGTTTAGCCTCAATGTTATTAATATGTGTATTTCTACTATCGAGATTCAATATGAATAGACCATCTATCAAAGGTGCATGTGCATAAAACGCATTACTCATATAAATCGAACAACCATTATTCTCGGATTTAAACAAGTAACTGTCTCGCAATAAACAAGATCCTGAGATAATGTTCATGCTTAATGCAGGCACCAAATAACAATTATTTAAGTATAAAACTAATCCCGATGGTAGATGAAGAGGTAGCGTGCCGACCGCGATCACATCAACCTTTGATCCGTTTCCTACGCGCATCGTCACCTCGTTCTTCACTAGCTTCCGTTTATTCTGCAGCTCCTGTTTCGAGTTACATATATGAGCAACCGAACCAGTATCAAATACCCAGGCACTACTACGAGTACTAGTGAGATACACATCAATAACATGTATATCAGATATACCTTTCTTCTTGATGTTGCCGTTCTTCAAATCCGCCAAGTACCTTGGGCAATTCCGCTTCCAGTGACCTTCTCCCTTGCAGTAAAAGCACTCAGTTTCAGGCTTAGGTCCAGCCTTGGTCTTCTTCGTTGGCGTGGTAACTTTCTTACCACCCTTCTTGAAGTGTCCCTTTTGCTTAGACTTGCCTTTCTTGAATTTGGTGGTCTTATTGACCATCAACACTTGGTGCTCTTTCTTGATCTCCACTTCTGCAGATTTTAACATAGCAAATAGTTCTGGCAACTCTTTGTTCATGTTCTGCATGTTGTAGTTCATCACAAAGTTCTTGTAACTTGGTGGTAGTGATTGGAGGATGCGGTAAACTCCCAAAGTATTAGGAATCACTATACCCAAACTTTGAAGTTTATTTGCGTGCCCAGACATCTTAAGCACATGCTCACTGACGGAGCTACCCTCTTCCATCTTGCAGTTAAAGAACTTTTCAGAAGCTTCATAACTTTCAATTGCCGCATGAGTCTCAAAGATTAATTTGAGATCCTCGACAATATCATATGGATCTGACTCTTCAAACCTTTTCTGAAGCTCCGATTCTAAACCATACAAGATAGCACACTGAACTATGGAGTACTGATTCTTCCGAGCAAGGTAAACATTCTTTACTTCATCGGTAGCATCAGCTGCAGGTGGGTCACCTAGCGGTGCATCCAGCACATAGGTCAAATTACCAGCTGTGAGGACAATCCTCAAATTGCGGAACCAATCCGCGAAGTTGCTTCCATTGTTTTTCAACTTTTCTTTCTCTAGGAACGCATTAAAATTGATGGTAGGGGCTGCCATTGATCTACAACATATTTGCAATAGTTTAGACTAAGTTTATGACAAATTGAGTTCAAATTAATTAATGAAATTAAACTAGGTGAACTCCCACTCAAAACAACATCCCTCACATTGTTTTTAGTGATCACACGAACCAAATCCACTATATCAACACCGATCATCACGAGAGCTGATATAGTTTTAATGGCGAACAATCATCATGTTCATCATATCTACTATATGATTCATGCTTTGCCTTTCGGCGATCCGTGTTCCTGAGGCCATGTCTGTACATGCTAGGCTCGTCAAGATCAAACCTTAGCTACCGCATAAGCAAATCTGGCTTGCTTACGTTGTATTCACCCGCGAAATCAAAGACACCCGATCATCACGTGGTGCTTCGAAGCAGCAAGCTTTGGCAACGGTGCATACTAAGGGTGAACACTTTAGAACTTGAAATTTATGTGCATGAGGGATCATCTTATAATGCTACCGTCGTCTACTAAGCAATACAAGATGCATAAAGGATTAACATCACATGCAATTCATAATATGTGATATGATATGGCCTTTCTTCTTTGTGCTTCCGATCTCCATCTTCAAGCACGAATATGATCTCCATCATCACCGGCATAGTATCAAGGTCAATGACGCTTCTCCATGGTTGTCGTCCACCAGCTTCAACTATTACAACTATTTTGAATAGACACGCAGGTCTTAACAGAAATTAAAGACAACCATATGGCTCCTGCCGGTTGCCAACTTACAATAAGGAACATTGCATACATCAAATATAATCACAATCATGGCCATATCACATCACTGCACACCCCTGCAAAACAAAGTTAGACGCCTCTACTTTCTTTGCATATTTTACGTGGTTTGGGGCTTTCAATAAGTGTCGTTCTAACTTACGAACAAGAACCACAACATTGATACTAGCATTGTTGATTACCCGTTGTAAATTGTATCTTAACTATGCTAGGAGAAACAGGCACCCGCAAAGCCACTTATGCAATACAAGTTGCATGTCAAACGTGGAGCAAGTCTCATGAACGATGTCATGTAAGGTTAGCCCGGGCCGCTTCATCCCAACATACCGCAAGATGCAAAGTACCCAAAAAGCAATCTACAATAAAAGCATCAATGCCCACAATGACCATTGTGTTCTACTCGTGCAACAGATCTACATATAGACACGGCTCTGATACCACTGTTGGGGTTCGTAGCATGGAAAACAAAAATTTTCTATCGCATACAAACAAACAAGCCAAGATCTATCTACTAGATTGTAGCAACGAGTCGATGGAATAACTCACCCTCGAAGATTCCAAAGTGTTTAACGAGAGCAGATTCTCGTGGGTGATGTAGTCGTACTCTTTCCGATCTCAAGATCGCGTAGACGATCCTTCCGGCGCCGCGTTCCCGCAGCGCTCCCGCAGTCGGTCACACGTTCGGTACTCGACGAAGACCTTCCTCTCCCTTGTTCCAGCAGGCAGCGGAGGTTGTAGCACTCTCCTCGCGATTCCGGCAGCACAACGGCGTGGTACCGGAGGTAGAGGGGAAATCCCGCAGGGCTTCGCCTTAAGCCGGTGCGAGTATGGTGGAGCTTATGAGAGAGGCTATTAGTGGTCTAGTAATTAGACACACCAATTAGAAGGCTCTAAACCAATTAGAAGGCTCTAAACCGAATAGCTCTAAACCGGGGTCTAGATCTAGGGTTTAGTTTAGAGGATAGGAAACTTGTGTGTGTAGGAGGGGAGGCCCTGCCCCTCCCTTTATAGGTGGGAGGGCCGGCGGCCAAGGGGAGGAGTCCCTCCCCAAGTCGGCCTTGGGAGGCGCGCCGGCCAAGGGGACTCCTCCCCCAAGTCGGTCTCCACCTCCTCCTCTTTTCCCACTTCCCAAAACTGCCGTTTGACTTTCAAACTAGCCGTTTGACTTTTCAATTTAGGATTTAAATAAATCCTTTATTTGGGACAGCAAGAACACTTAGTACATGATGCAATCATTCCAATATGCAATGACACACTCATGTACCCTTCCCCCTCCGGAGTGCCGGACATTCCGGGACCTTCTAGAATGTTCCCGATGAAAACACCGGAACCATTCCCCAACTCCAAAACGGGACTTTCCTTATATGAATCTTATTCTCCGGACCATTCCGGATCACCTCGTGATATCCCGGATCCCATCCGAGACTCCGAACAACATTCGGTCTCTTTCTCATAATACCATAACTACTCAAACAACGTCGAATCCTTAAGTGTGTCTCCCTACGGTTCGTGAATTATGCGGACATGATCGAGACACTTCTCCGAACAATAACCAATAGAGGAATCTGGAAATTCATATGGCTCCCACATATTTCTACGATTACTTTGCGATCGAATGAACCACTTACATACGATACCAATTTCCCTTTGTCTCACGATATGTTACTTATCCGAGGTTATGATCGTCGGTATCTCTGCATACCTAGTTCATCCTCGTTACTGATAAGTACTCTTTTCTCGTTCCCGTGATATGTGATCCCTTGTGACCAAGTCACATGCTTGCAAGCTAATTGGATGACATTTCACCGAGAGGGCCCAGAGAATATCTATCCGTCATGTGGATGGACAAATCCCACTCTTGATCCATGTGTTTCAACCAATACTTTCCGAACACTCAATGCCACCTTTATAGCCACCCTGTTACGGTGTGGTGTTTGATGACATC
This sequence comes from Avena sativa, assembly GCA_916181665.1. Taxonomy (NCBI): domain Eukaryota; kingdom Viridiplantae; phylum Streptophyta; class Magnoliopsida; order Poales; family Poaceae; genus Avena; species Avena sativa. The sequence goes on from OV702280.1 coordinate 278,055,543, forward strand.
AAAGCATCCATCCAGCAAAGGTGATATGCATGATCTCATGGTCGAAGGAATTAGGTTACTATGTATCAGAAAGCATATAGCAATTGAACTATTGAAATGACTTGATCTTTATGCTACGCTTGTCTATAGGAGTATGTCCACCATATCATTCTCCTAACGATATGATCTTGTTGTTGATAACATCTCAATGTTCATGACAAAGAAACCACATCATCAATCAACCAACAAGCTAGTGAAGTATAGAGGCTATACTAGGGACTTCAAATTAAGTTTACAAATCACACAAGTATTAATGGTTTCCTTGTTAATACTATTATAGCATGAATGCAAACATTTATCATAAACACAAAGATACATAATAATAACTATATTTATTATTGCCTCTAGGGCATATCTCCAACACCAAGTTCGTCGGCGTGGTCACCATCTTCGATATGGCACACTGTGTTCAGAGAGAAGGCGAAAACCCTCGCGATTACCTGGCCAGGTGGCTCCGTATACGATCCGATCTGGCCCACTACCCCGATGATAACGCTCTGTATCACTTTGTGGAAGGATTGGACCATGGCACGCTTCTCCGACATTCTTTAAGGAGGCAGCAGTCAAAAGGACGCCTTACCCTCGAACAGATGGTGAGCACCGTCAACAACTACGCGGAGGCTGACGCGGAGACCCAGAAAGCACTCGTACTCATCGACGGAGAACCTCCGATTCATCCACCGCTACAACCGCCTCCGGCCGCCATCGCCGCAGCAACACCACCACCTCCAGTCATCGTCGCGGCCGTTGCACCTCCACCGCCCGTCATCAAGGAAGTCCTAGCACCCTCCGACTCTGTCATTGAGGCGCTTTACGCTGATTTCAGTGCAGATTCAGAGGAGATAGATTTCAGTCCAGAAGAGCTAGACTCTGCTATGCAGGAGATGGAGGAGGAGTACTCGCGCGACGAGCAAGACAACAACGCCATCGCATCTCAAGGGGTGTTCGTCACCATTGGGATGGCGATGGAAGAAGATCAACCCGGAAGAGCTCCGCCTACAGCGCTGGACAAGGGGAAGGGGCCACTTATTGCTGTTGACGATGATCGTGCAAAGGTCATGCCTCCTCCGCCTAACCCAGTGCAGCAGCCGCAGGAACTCGGTATCGGCCCGAGAAACAACAAACACCGCAAACTTGCCGCCCCCAGCATCCATGTCTGTAGTAGCCCAAGTTACTCCAGCTGATAGAGTGATGTACGACAATATCCTCGTCGAGCCACTGACCGTTGCTCATATCCGGAACGTGACCTAGCTTGACGAGAAACGCCAGCAGCTGCTGGAGGAAGCGCATGCCATCGTGGAGCAAGGCGCCAAGCTAGATCGAGATCTGGTCAACGCGTAGAAATCTATAGAGAAGGCTAGAGCAATGGAGGCCGAGTACAAGACTTTGCTGCAGCAGCAGAAGGCTAAGAAGGCTCCAGCTCGCGTCATCAACGATCTTGTGTACGGCGCAACCTAGGATGGGCTCCCTCGAAGCCAGTACAAGCCAAGCCATACATTGACAGTGAAGGCAAGCAGGTGATGCCCACCCCACTCCTTAACCTCGCCGTCGCCAAGACCCTTCTGGAGCAGGATAGATCGCCCGAGGCAGTGGAACCTGTCTATGACCTAGTGGCCAAGGCGGTGAAGCAGCAGGAAAATGCCACCTCTCAGAGGCTCGAGTCCGATCCAGCGCTTTGCCGATATCGTCAGTACAAACCGCCAAGGGACAGATCTCCTCTTGATGTCGGGTCCCAGATGGGTTCATCAGAACGAAGACAGAGGGACGCACGCAACATGAAGGATGCCATCCCTATATCCCCTGACCACGGAGAAAAGGCCCGACCTCATCGCCCGTCGTCCGTCGCCACCGCCCCGATCTCCCCGACATCGCGACGATTACAAGGCTCACCATCTAACGGATATTCCCCCACCAAAGTAGTGTGGCATCGTCATCCGCGACAACGCGGAGCAGACCCGTCATGACGGAGAGCGCAACCAAGGGCACAGGAGTAGGTCGCACCATGACCCTCCATGTCCGACAAGCAACCGTGACAGGCGTGAGGAGTCGCAGGAGGGTAACAACAAGAAGGCTAACCCACCGCCACCTCCGCCTCCGTCACCACCAAGTAGTCACCATGGCGGAGGGGCCCCGCGTCGTTCATGCAGCCCGTCCCCTGTTGACAAGAAGAATAAGAACCCGGAGCCATACGATGCACGTTCGCGGATTGATAAGATCCACGAGGCCCGGGAAGGACCATACCTGGGGCCACGTTGCTTTGGACCTGCAATATGGTCCGCAACTTACCCCAAAGGTTTCCGGATTGACAAGACCATTAGCCCTATGACGGCACCGCCAAGCCAGCCACATGGTTGCAGGACTACGACAACACGTTGGAGATTGCTGGTGGCAACCCCAATGTCGCCGTCAAGTACCTCCCGTTAATGTTGGCAGGCACGGCCTGTCAATGGATCGACGACTTGCCGGAGAAATCTATCTACATCTGGTTGGACATGCAAGAAGCGTTCACCAAGAACTTTGAGGGTACATACAAGCGTCCCTGCACTGTTGGAGATCTACAGCAGTGCGTGCAAGAGAAAGACGAGACATCTCACGCCTACCTCTCTGACTGGCTAGACATGAAGAATTCCTGTGCAAGAGTGCACGCTCAGACCACCATGGCCGCCTTCATCGACGGGTTGGAAAGAGGCACGTCGCTCCGACATAAGCTGAAGCGCTTGCAGGACAATCACCAGCTGGACTTGAACCAGATGATTCAGTTGGCTAGTGAGTTCGCAGCCGCCGCCGACGATGCTCGCGGCTGCTTGCCGGCAACAGCCGTTCCAACTCAAGCTCGGAGGAACAGCAGTACAAAGCAAAAAACCGCTCCAGAAGAAAAGCAATCTACCGACATGGTCGCTATGACTTTTGCAGGATGAGGTGAAGGCGGACAACGTGGCAGAGGAAGAGTAGCTGGTCGTGGGCAGCAACGAGGAAATGAAACCACCTCAGCGCCGCTCCGCGTTCCTCAAACCTACGAGGAGTACCGCGATATGCCATGCCTCATACACCTCGACGCCAACGGTAAAGCCACCCATACCAATCGACACTGCAAGTTCGTCAACGACCTCAAGGAAGACCCGGAGTCCGGCTACAAGCAAAGTCGGAAGAACATACCGCGAGGCAAGGGCAAGGGGTAGAAGAGGAAGGAGGAGTCCAAGGATTCAAGTGACATGGACGAAGACGTTGACCCCAAGCACGTAGCCAAGAGCGACGACAAGGGAAAGAACCCCTTTGCGAAAAAGGCCCCAGTCTACCACACTTTCCTTGGCACCCCCACCGTCCGACAACAGAAGACCTCTCTAAGGATCCTGATGGCCACTCTCCCCTAGTTCCCCAGTACCTGCGCTGGTCGGAGGTTCCAATAATTTGGGACAGGATGGATCACCAAGACCTTATACCTACGGAGAACCAGTACGCCATGGTCATCAACCCTTTGATTGACGGCGTGGAGTACACTAAGTGTATGGTGGATAGTGGAAGCAGCATCAACATCATGTACCTGGATACACTGCAGAAGCTGAACTTGACGGAGGCAAACCTAAGGCGGACCAACACCATCTTCCACGGCGTAGTCCCTGGTCGGGAGGCTCGATCCCTTGGGTGCATTACACTTCAGGTTTCCTTTGGCGATGTTAACAATTACTGCTAAGAGCGCATGACCTTTGAGGTGGTCCCCTTCAAGAGCGTGTACCACCTCATATTTGGCCGCGACATATTCCACACGTTCATGGCCAAGCCATGCTTCGTCTACAACAAACTCAAGATACCCGGACCAAACGGTGTCATCACCGTATCCAGAAGCTTTACCAAGGCAAGGGACTGCGAGATTAATGAAGCAGCCGTTGCAGAAGTTGTCCTCTACAGCAAAGAATTCAAGGAGATCCAGAGCAAGGTCGATGACTCAGAGATGCCCATGTCGAAGAAGCAGATCTCCAACTCCGCTCTTGTGTTCAAGGCCGCCATCGAGACCAAGCCGGTGGAACTTGTGGTAGGCGATGCCTCCAAGACCATCACCATTGGAACGAACCTGGATCCCAAATCGGAAAGCGCGCTCGTCGAGTTCCTCCGTGAGAATAGGGACATCTTTGCCTAGCAACCTGCCGACATGAAAGGTGAACCTAGGGAACTTGCCGAGCACAGCTTAAACATCGATCCAAAATGCAAACAAGTAAAACAACCTCTACGACGCTTCGGAGATGAGAAGAGACACGCCATTGGCAAGGAGATAGCAAGGTTACTTAAAGCTGGATTTATCCGAGAAGTCCTTCACACCCGATGGGTGGCCAATCATGTACTTGTACCCAAAAAGGGAACAATGAATTAAGAATGTGCGTTGATTACACCGGCTTGAACAAAGCATGTCCCAAAGATCCGCTTGCTTTGCCTCGCATTGACCAAGTCATTGACTCGACGGCTGGCTCGAAGCTTTTGTGCTTTCTCGATGCATACTCAGGATACCACCAGATCAAGATGAGGAAGTCGGACCAATTGGCCACTTCGTTCACTACACCATACGGCACGTTTTGCTATGTTACGATGCCCTTCGGGCTAAAAAATGCAGGTGCTATGTACCAGCAGACAATGCAACGCTGCCTCCATGACCAAATTGGTCGGAACGTTCACGCCTATGTGGATGATATTGCGGTGATGTCAAAAAAATCAAACGACTTAATCTCCGGCTTAAAAGAAACCTTTGATAATCTCCGAAAATACAACATGATTCTTAACCTAAGAAGTGCGTCTTCGGGGTTCCAGCAGGAAAACTGTTGGGTTTCATCGTTTCCCAACACGGAATCGAGGTCAACCCGGAGAAAATCAAGGCCATCTTAAACATAAACCGTCCGACATGCCTAAAGGACTTTCAACGACTAACTGGTTGTGTTGCAGCAGTTAGTCGGTTCGTCAGCCAACTTGGAGAGAAGGCTCTGCCGCAGTACAAGTTGCTGAAGAAGGCGGACAAATTCACATGGACAGACGAAGCAGATGCATCATTAAAGCAGCTCAAGGAGATTCTTTCCTCAGCGCCCGTCCTTGCAGCACCCGAGCCTGGAGAGCCCCTGTTAATCTACATGGCGGCAACCAACCGGGTAATCAGCATCGTCGTCGTGGTAGAGAGGAAGGAACCAGGCTATGAGTATGGAGTTCAACGACCAGTTTACTATGTAAGAGAGGTCTTGACAGAGTCCAAGCAGCGTTACCCACACTACCAGAAGATAGCTTATGGAGTATTCCTTGCTTCTCGGAAGTTGAGGCATTACTTTCAGGAGCACCCAATCACAGTGGTGAGCAAGACTCCATTGTCCGACATTATCAACAACAGCGACGCTACGGGAAGGGTCGCGAAGTGGGGCATTTAACTTGCCGCCTTCGAGATCACCTACAAGAGGCGCGACGCTATCAAATCACAAGACTTGGTGGATTTTGTTGCAGATTGGACGAAGATGCCAGATGCTACTCCATTGCCGGAACCAGAGTACTGGGTGATGCACTTTGACGGATCAAAGCTGCTCAACGGCTCCGGGGCTGGTGTATTGCTACAGTCACCAACAGGAGACAAGCTACACTATGTTCTGCAAATCCACTTCGAGGCTACAAACAACATGGCGGAGTATGAAGCACTCATTCACGGACTACGTGTAGCCAAGGATATTGGCGTCAAGCGCATAGTTTGCTGTGGAGATTCCGACTTGGTTGCCCAGCAGGTGGCTGGCACCTGGAATGCGCGGAACCCTATGATGGCGGCATATCGAGACGAAGTGGACGAGATAGTCAAGAGCTTCTTGGGCTACGAAGTCAAGTATGTACCTAGGGAGCAAAACGAGGCGGCTGATCTGCTGTCTAAGCTTGGATCAGGACGCAAGCAAATTCTGCCAGGAGTTTTCCTAGAGCATCTGCGCACACCATCTGTGAAGGGAGCCGACATCGACAACCCGAATAGAGCTGACTCTTTCGTCAACATGGTGACTAAGGTCCCTCCGGCTTGGACAAAACCGTTCATGGAATATCTCGAACACGGAACATTGCCCGACGACGAAGTCGAAAGATGGCAAATAGTATGATGAGCAAAGGGTTATACCATAATAAATGGGCAACTCTATAAAAGGAGCACTACTGGTGTATACCTAAAGTGTGTTTCCCATCTAGAAGGTATGGAAATCCTACGCAAAATCCATCTCGGAGATTGCGGGAATCACGCTGCTCCTCGATCGTTGGTCGCGAAAGCCTTCAGGCAAGGATTCTACTGGTTGACCGCGAAGGCGGACGCTGACAAACTGGTTGAGACATGCATGGGATGCCAGTATTATGCCTGACAACCACATGTTCCTGCTGAAGAACTGCGAACAATACCAATAACTTGGCCGTTTGTAGTCTGGGGGCTGAACATGGTGGGACCGTTACAAATGGCACCTTGTGGGTTTACACATCTGCTTGTAGCAGTGGATAAATTCACTAAATGGATAGAAGCTAAACCCATTAGAAAGCTTGATGGGGCAACTGCCCTTAGGTTCATCCGGGATCTAGTGGTGAGATTTGGTCTCCTACACAGCATTATCACCGACACCGGCAGCAATTTATCACTCAGAGAAGTGGAGGCTTATTGTTGGGATAAAGTCATCCGACTTGATCTTGCATCTGTGGCACACCCACAATCCAATGGTCAGGTTCAGCGAGCGAATGGATTAATTCTATAGGGAATCAAGCCACGTCTTGAGGCACCGCTACATAGAGCAGCTGGAGCCTGGGCGGAAGAATTGTCATCTGTGCTATGGAGTTTACGAACTACACCCAACAGATCCACCGGCTACACCCCTTTCTTCATGATATATGGAGCAGAAGCCATCCTAACTTCCGACATACTTCACGATGCGCCAAGAGTTGCCGCCTATGACGAAGATGACGCTGAAGAATCCAGACACCTAGATGTGGACCTTCTCGAGGAGGAGCGCGTTTTGGCATGCCAAAGATCCGCCATCTACCAGCAGAAGCTACGCAGCTACCATAGTCGCCGCGTCCGGCATCGCTCGTTTAAAGAGGGGGATTTGGTGCTCTGACTTAGGCAGAAGAAGTCACACAAGTTATCCCCGCCATGGGAAGGACCGTTCATCATAAGCAAGGCGCTACTCAATGGGTCTTACTACCTCGTTGACAATCGTGAACTGAAGGATAGACCCAACGAGGATCATAAGCGTAAGCCACATGACCCGGATGATGACTACCCGGAGCTTGATCGGCCATGGAACATAGCACAGCTGCGTCCTTTTTACACTTAGCATTTTTTATCTAATTGTGTATCTCTTATATGATCAATGAAATAAAGCTCTCTCGTTCACTCATATTTCTGAGTCTTTTACCTCCTTTAGTGTTCATTTTTGGATCATGTAAAACCTCTATGCACAAGCTTTGAGATTGCACTTGTGAAAAATTCCGCCTACGGGTGTTAGCTTAAGTTTTCTGGTCTACACGTTCGTTGTCGTTTTTATGTGGATTCTGGAGTAGTGACTTTTGGCACTTATTGTCGGCGATTTTGTGCTCAGGTTATTGACGGTGCCATTGGGCATCATCACCTAAGTGCATGGTTCCGACAACGAGTCTTCCGACTAACGAAAGGTCAAGCATAAGAACCAAAGTAATGGATAAGCCAGCACTTGCTTAAAAAATATATACATGCTGGAAACTGATCCTTAAGTAGCAGGACATACAACATTGTTTTCCGCCTTAAGTTAAATACATAGTTTTTTCCACATACGCACCAAAGGTGAAACAAATATTACAAGTTGTTTGTCATTCCTTTGGCGGAGGCTACTTGGAAGCAACTTCATCAGCAGCAGGAGAACCACCCTCGAAGTCGGCAGTGTGAAGAGACTCGGAGGAGATTTGGTCGCCGTCATCGATGACATTCCTTGGCACGATGACGTTGACGTCGACTAACTCGGCAACTCTGGTGTCATAACCCGCGAGTGAAGACAAGATGGATTCATGATTAATCGCCTTGCCATCGTCATCCACGTCCGGAATGCCAGAGGTTACCGTGTCGATGTCGGCATCTTCATAGTGTGCCTTCACCATTGACAGCGCCATCCTTGCACCAGCCCGTGCACATGAAGCTTTCCAGCTTGTGATACGCTCGGGGGCTCGGTGCAGGATCTCCGAGTACTTGACCACATAGTCCGATGCCTTGATGTTAATCTGGAGGGGCTTGGCGATCTCCTTGGCTTGCGCGATGGCGGTGTTGATAAAGTTTCCGACAAGAACCATGCATTCCTTGGCCGGAGGAGGTGAACGGGTTAAACCCATAGGATCTGAAATATCCGACAAGAAGCGCATGAGTTCAACAATTCAAAGTATCCGGACTACAGAAATCCAAGACGGAGAAAACTTACTGAAGATGTTGGCTTCAGCTTGCCAAAGGATGTCCGCCAAGGATTCTTTCTCTTGTTGGAGGAGCTTATACGCCTCTTTATGGTGTTGATTATGCTCATTGGCATCTTGCTTCTGATCTTTTAAGATCACAAGCTCCTCATTCAATCGATTGATTTCCACGGTGGCGGAGTCCTGCAGGGCTTTCATTGAATCCTCATGCATTTTCAGCATATCTTTCCTCTCCTCCTTAAGGATCTTGTTCTCGCTGTCCAGCTGCTGGATATGCTTGGACTGCTTGACAATGTCCTTAGCCTTGGCAACATGTTCTGCAAAGTAGGAGAAAGCAAAGTACACAGTGAGTACTCGGAGAATGTAGGCACAAAAACAAGACGGAATACGCAAAAAGAAAACAGACTCTTGTTTTTGATGATCTGTTCCTTCAAGAAGGCAGTTTTACCCTTTTTGGCTTCAAGATCTGCACGCATCTTCTGATACTTATCATTGGCCATGCCCCTCCGAGCATTCTCGTTTTGTGGAAAAAAGGACAAAGTTAAAACGTTGCTTATTCTGCTTGGAGCATCTAGCCGGAGATCCTCCACCTAGACGCTCGGGGGCTATAGCAAGAGTTTTTAACCTAGCAACATGCTTATCTTTCTTTAAGCATCTAGTCGTAACTAATTCGGTTACAACTAGAAGCTTGGGGGCTACAGTGCTGAAATTTATAAACACTGCGTATGCTACTCTTAAAGCATCTAGTCGGAACATTTCATTCCATCTAAATGCTTGGGGGCTACAGTGAGAAGTTTTCTAGCTTAGTCACTCTTAGCGCATCTAGACGCAAAAGCCTATGGCTTTCCGTCTACATCCTCGGGGGCTATAGTAGGATACTCATATGAAATGCAAAAAGGCAAATAAAACTTACAAGTGCAATAATCTTGAGATTGGTAGCGCTCTCGGCCAGCAGCTTGCCAAGGGAAATACTGTTTCCTTGCAAGATGTCTGCTTGTCGGAGGAGCTCCTCAAGACCGCACGTCGGAGATGTCGGTACTCCTCCAGGAACCAGAGTTGTGCTACTCGGCGTAAGTGCCGGGTAGACTATCTTTGGAAACTCGAAAGGTTTCTGGGGAGCAAGGGCGCCGCCTTCGGCAGAAGTACCAGCTTCCACCATGCCTTGCCGCCACCGATGGCATCCTTAGCCGGAGCTTCAGCCATTTGATGGGCAGTACTCTCCTGCGTCGCCTGCTCGCCGACAACAGCAAGCTCAGTAGAGGCGCCAGAATCCACTTCCATGGCGAAAGGGCCTGATGCTTCCTTAGCCTGAGAGCTTGTCGGGGCAGACGAGGGCTTGACGGCAGGAGTGGCAGGGGCGATGGCAGGAGAGGCGTCGCAATGCAGCATGTCCTTGATATTCTGAGAAGCCCCCGATGTTTTGGAGGTCTTCTTGAGGCTGGTCGTGGCTTTCTTCCTGAAACATGCAAAATGCATAAGTACAGGATTAAGACAGAAAAATAGACAATTTCGAAAGAAAAGAAGCTTACACAAGTGGGGGGTGCTTTAGCAAAAGGGATCCCGATGGCTTTTCTTTTCTCCGCCTCCAGGGCGGCGGTAGTCTTTTTGGAGGCTCCACCCTCCGTCTTCTTCTTCTTGCCTCCGTCGGCAGCGTCAAAGGTGGAGCTCTTCCGCTTTCGCGCCACCAGAGCTTCATCGTCAGACACGACCGTGACTTCCTTCATCTTTGGATCATAGATTTGGGTAGCCAGGTTGCCCTCCTCTAGATCGCTAAGCTGTTAAGTGAGAAATCACCGTGTTAGATAAAAATAAATTTGCAAGACGGAAGAACTGGAGTATATGTCATATACGGAAAATAAAAACCTACCTTTGGGCACTTGCCGTCTACGTACATGTCATAGGTGATGGTGAAGCCACACTTCTTATCCTTCACCTTGATGATGTCCTTAAGGCGGAGCTTGACGGAGTCGCTCGAGAAGTTGTCCACGGAGATGCGGAGACTATCCCTTCTGTCGCTGGTATACTCGTGCATGAACTTTGCGCGGTGCTGCAGAGGTTGGATTCGCCTGATGAACCAGCACATGGCTAGGTCCAAGCCGGTCAAACCCGTCTCTACAAACCATTCGATCTGCCTTATAGTGCGAGAAGCGTCGAGGTCGGAGGGAAGGGAGGCTTGGGATCTCCATGTGGAAACTTCAGTGGCGGCTCCGTCCATGAAGTCCGGGTACGTTACTTCTCGGCAAACCAGAGGAATGTTTGGGCCATAAAAGTAAGTACGCTGCCAATTTTTGCAGGACTCATGGCCGACGATGTCGGGGAACCGTCGGCCAGGTCGAATCTTGAAGCTTATGGTGCCGCAGTTCCTAAGATCTTCCTTGCTATGTTTGGCTTGACGTTTGACGGTGAAGAAGTACACAAAGAGGTCTAACCTAGGCCTTATCCCTAAGTATCCCTCATAAAGCGCCGCGTAGTTGCTAAGCACTAAGATACTATTGGGGGAAAGGTTCTCGGGCTGGACCCTATAGTGATTCAAGACAGAGAGGAAGAAGTTGGAGATAGGCAGAGAGACGCCGCGTACCAGCTGAGCTTTGAGGTACACCTTTTCTCCGGCTTGAGGAGAAGGTGTCACCGCCGACCGGGGCCGCCCGCCAGGCGAGCCCCTCCGTCGCAGGAAGGTAGCCTTCGGCGATCATCTCTTGGATATCACGGTCTGTGATATCCTAACCGCTCCAGTCGCCCTTGTGCGAGTCTGGTTCCTCCTCCAACGTCTCCAGCGCCTCCAGATTAAGGTCACCGCCGGTGGACTCGATAACCGCCGACGCGGGGATGACTAGCCCCTCTGGAGGCACGACGATGGAGCTCGCCGGCTTCGCCGCGTCTTCGCTCGACGCCGCCATGGAAGGAGAAGCGCTGCTGCTGGCCATGGAGTGAGGCAGGGCACAACTGGTGCAGATTGGAAGCTAGGGTTTTTTCGCGAGTCCGACGCGGAGAGCTCGAAGGGGCGTGCGCTGGAGGAAGAATATGATGCGAGGGGAATGAGATAAAAAGTGGAAAATCCACCGCGGTTACTATTTATCATCTCCAGCGTCAAGATTCGTGCAGCTTAATCGGACGGTTGCCGCATAGACGACGTGTTCACGAACGTGCGCGGAAATTTCGCCACGTCTCCAATCGTCGCCGCCAACGGTTTGTATTGCTCGCGCGGGAAAGTCGGACATGATTGCGTTCTCTGCATGTGTGAGTTACGAGGCATCGCTGACCTAAGCCTACGTCGTCCTAGCTGACATGGGCAGATGAGCCGTCACATCGAAGATTCCGACATGGACGGATCCAGTCCGACTACGGAAGAGTACGATGGAAGATTCAACATTTCTCTGACTTACAAGTTGTAGACGGAGAAAGCTTTGCAGGGTTCTTTGGAAGGAATACAAGATACTGCTTGATGATTTTCCGACATCCATCTAGATGGAGCATCCCACGTGAAAAGGCAAGACGGCGCAAGATCTCGGAGTTCTCCGGGGGCTACTATTGGGGATATGCTATATGGGTATCCCTATAGCATGTATCTTATCCGGCTAACCCGGGTGGCCCATAGTTGGTAGCATGGCCTATGGCCTGTTGGGCGGCCCAGTTAGATGGATCCAGAAGGGAGGCCCATGCCGGATAAAGGAAGGCTACGGTGGAGTCACCAGCCTACCTGGAGCCTTGGAGTGCAAGATACACTAGACTAATAATAGACACTATAGGACTCTGTAACCTGTCCGGCTAGGACTTTTCCCTGTAACCCTAGGACCTAGCGACTATATAAGTCGGGCCTATGGGAGCCTTTAGGGCACGATCATAGACAAACGTCACACAACCTCGCACAGCGAACCAATCCCTATAACTGGGCATATTGCCCTTATAGTGATTTATAGCAGGAGTAGGATTCCGCCACCTTCCTGGGATCTAAACCTGGGTAAGGTGTGTTACCTCGTACCCGTCAACCGTCCGCCTTCCCCCACGTCTCTAAACACGCACTGTGAGGACCCCTCCATGGCGTACTCGTCGGCAATACCACGACACTCTGGTTCCAGCAACAGAGTAGCATATGGCATCTCCGTCCAATCTGCAATAAAATCCGCCAAGGCTTTTGACTTGATAGCGTCGCGTCTCTTGTAGGTGATCTCGAAGGCAGCAAGTTCAATGCCCCACTTCGCGACCCTTCCTGTGGCGTCGCTGTTGTTGATAATGTCGGACAGTGGAGTCTTGCTCACCACTGTGATTGGGTGCTCCTGAAAGTAATGCGTCAGCTTCCGAGAAGCAAGGAATACTCCATAAGCTATCTTCTAGTAGTGCGGGTAACACTGCTTGGACTCCGTCAAGACCTCGCTTACATAGTAAACTAGTCGCTGAACTCCGTACTCATATCCTAGTTCCTTCCGCTCTACCACGACGACGATGCTGATTACCCGGTTGGTTGCCGTCATGTATATTAATAGGGGCTCTCTAGGCTCGGGTGCTGCAAGGATAGGCGTTGAGGAAAGGGTTTCCTTGAGCTGCTTCAATGCTACATCTGCTTCGTCTGTCCATGTGAATTTTTCCGCCTTCTTCAGCAACTTGTACAGCGGCAGAGCCTTCTCTCCAAGTCGGCTGACGAATCGACTAACTGCTGCAACACAACCTGTTAGTCGTTGGATGTCCTTTAGGCATGTCGGACGGTTTATGTTTAAGATGGCCTTGATTTTCTCTGGGTTGACCTCGATTCCGCATTCGGAAACGATGAATCCCAATAATTTGCCTGCTGGAACCCCGAAGACGCACTTATTAGGGTTAAGCATCATGTTGTATTTCTGGAGATTGTCAAAGGTTTCATTCAAGTCGGAGATTAAGTCATTTGACTTTTTAGACATCAGCGCAGTGTCGTCCACATAAGCGTGAACGTTCCGACCAATTTGGTCGTGAAGGCAACGTTGCATTGTCCGCTGGTACGTAGCACCTGCGTTTTTCAGCCCAAAGGGCATCGTAACATAGCAAAACGTGCCATATGGGGTAGTGAACGAAGTGACCAGCTTGTCCGACTTCCTCATCTTGATCTGGTGGTATCCTGAGTATGCATGAAGAAAACACAAAAGTTTCAAGCCATCCATCAAGTCACTGACTTGGTCAATGCGAGGCAAAGCTAACAGATCTTTGGGACATGCTTTGTTCAAGCCGGTGTAATCAACGCACATTCTTAATTCATTGGTTCCTTTTTTGGGTACAAGTACAGGATTAGCCACCCATTGGGTGTGAAGGACTTCTCGGATAAAACTAGCCTGAAGTAACCTAGCTATCTCTTTGCCAATGGCGCGTCTCTTCTCATCTCCAAAGCGTCGTAGAGGTTGTTTCACTTGTTTGGATTTTGGATCAATGTTTAAGCTGTGCTCGGCAAGTTCCATAGGTACACCTTTCATGTCGGCAGGTTGCCAGGCAAAGATGTCCCTATTCTCACGGAGGAACTCGACGAGCGTGCTTTCCTATTTGGGATCCAGGTTCGTCCCAATGGCGGTGGTCTTCGAGGCATTGCCTACCACAATTTCCACCGGCTTGGTCTCGATGGCGGCCTTGAACGCAGGAGCGGAGTCGGAGATCCGCTTCTTCGACTCGGGCATCTCTGAGTCATCGACCTTGCTCTAAATCTCTTTGAATTCTTCGGTGTAGAGGAGAGCTTCCGCAACGGCTGCTTCATTGATGTCGCAATCCCTTGACTTGGTAAAGCTTCTGGATACGGTGATGACTCCGTTTGGTCCGGGTATCTTGAGTTTGTTGTAGACGAAGCATGGCTTGGCCATGAACGTGTGGAATATGTCGCGGCCGAATATGACGTGGTACACGCTCTTGAAGGGGACCACCTCGAAGGTCATGCGCTCTTGGCGGTAATTGTTAACATCGCCAAAGACAACCTGAAGTGTAATGCACCCAAGGGACCGAGCCTCCCGACCAGGAACTACGCTGTGGAAGATGGTGTTGGTCTGTCTTAGGTTTTCCTCCGTCAAGTTCATCTTCTGCAGTGTATCGAGGTACATGATGTTGATGCTGCTTCCACTATCCACCATACACTTGGTGAACTCCACGCCATTAATCAAGGGGTTGATGACCATGGCGTACTGGTTCTCCGTAGGGATAAGGTCTGGGTGGTCCGTCCTGTCCCAAGTTATTGGAACCTCCGACCAGCGCAGGTACTAGGGTACTGGGGGTAGAGTAGCCATCAGGGTCCTTAGAGAGGTCTTCTGTTGTCGGACGGTGGGGGTGCCAAGGAAAGTGTGGTAGACTGGTGCCTTGTTCGCGAAGGGGTTCTTACCCTTGTCGTCGCTCTTGGCGGCGTGGTTGGGGTCAATGTCCTCGTCCATGTCACTTGAATCCTTGGATTCCTCCTCCTTCTTCTTCCCCTTGCCCTTTCCTCACGGTCTGTTCTTCCGACTTCGCTTGTAGTCGGACTCCGGGTCTTCCTTGAGGTCGTTGACGAATTTGCAGTGTCGATTGGTATGGGTGGCTTTACCGTTGGTGTCGAGGTGTATGAGGCACGGCATATCGTGGTACTCTTGGTATGTTTGGGGAACGCGGAGCGGCGCCGAGGTAGTTTCGCTTCCTCGTTGTTGTCCCTGACCGGCTCCCCTTCCTCGGCCACATTGTCCGCCATCGCCTCGCCCTGCAAAAGTCATAGCGACCATGTCGGTGGATTGCTTTTCTTCTGGAGCGGTTTTCCGCTTTGTACTGTTGTTCCTCCAAGATTGAGTTGGAACGGCCGTTGCCGGCAAGGAGCCACGAGCATCGTCGTCGGCAGCTGCGAACTCACTGGCTAACTGAATCATCTGATTCAAGTCAAGCTAGTGATTGTCCTGCAAGCACTTCAGTTTATGTCAGAGCATTGTGCCCCTTTCCAACCCATCGATGAAGGCGGCCATGGCGGTCTGAGCGTGCACTCCTGCGCATGAATTCTTCATGTCCAGCCAGCGGGAGAGGTAGGCGCGAGATGTTTCGTCTTTCTTTTGCATGCACCGCTGTAGATCGCCAAAAGTACAGGGACGCTTGTACGTACCCTCTAAGTTCTTGGTGAATGCTTCTTGCATGTCCAACCAGTTGTAGATAGATTGCTCTGGCAAGTCGTCGATCCATTGACGAGCCGTGCCCGCCAACATTAATGGGAGGTACTTGATGGCGACGTTGGGGTTGCCTCCGGCAATCTCCACCGCGTTGCCGTAGTCCTGCAACCATGTGGCTGGCTTGGCGGTGTCGTCATAGGGCTTGATGGTCTTGTCAATCCTAAACCTTTGGGGTAAGTTGCGGACCGTATTGCAGGTCCAAAGCAACGTGGTACCAGGTATGGTCCTTCCCGGGCCTCATGGATCTTATCGATCCGTGAACATGCATCGTACGGCTCCGGGCTCTTCTTTTTCTTGTCAACAGGGGACACGCTGCATGAACGACGCGGGCCCCTTCCGCCATGGTGACTACTAGGTGGCGATGGAGGCGGAGGTGGCGGTGGGTTAGATCTCTTGCTGTTACCCTCCTGCGACGCCTCGCGCCTGTCGCGGTTCCTTGTCGGATGCTGAGGGTCATGGCGTGACCTGCTCTTGTGTCCTTGGTTACGCTCTCCGTCATGATGGGTCTGCTCCGCGTTGTCGCGGATGACGATGCCACACTGCTTTGGTGGGGGCATATCTGTACGATGGTGAGTCTTGTGATCTACGCGATGTCGGGGGGACTGGCGCAGTGGCGATGGGCGACGAGGTTGGGCCTTTTCTCCGTGGTCGGAGGATATGGGGATGGTGTCCTTCCTGTTGCGCGCATCTCTCCGTCTTCATTCTGATGAACCCATCTAGGACCCGACATCAAGAAGAGATCTGTTCCTTGGCGGTTTATACTGGCTAGATCGGCAGAGCGCTGGGTCGGACTCAAGCCTCTGAGAGGTGGCCTTTTCCTGCTGCTTTACTGCTTTGGCCACTAGTTCATAGACCTGTTCCACTGCCTCGGGCGATCTATCCTGCTCCAGAAGGGTCTTGGCGATGGCGAGGTTAAGGAGTGGGGTGGGCATCACCTGTTTGCCCACACTATCAATGTATGGCTTGGCCTGTGCCGGCTTCGAGGGAGCCCATCCTAGGTTTCGCCGCACACCAGGATCGTTGATCACGTGAGCCGGATCTTTCTTGGCCTTCTGCTGCTGTAGTAGAGTCTTGTACTCGGCCTCCATTGCTCTAGCTTTATCTATGGACTTCTGCGAGTTGACCAGATATCGATCTAGGTTAGCGCCTTGTTCCGCGATGGCCTGCGCTTCCTCCAGTAGCTGCTGGCGCTTCTCGTCAAGCTGAGTCACGTTCCGGATATGAGCTACAGTCAGTGGCTCAACGAGGAGATTGTCGTACATCACTCTATCAGCTGGAGTAACTTGGGCGGCCGCAGACGTAGATGTCGGAGGTGGCAAGTTTGCGGTGTTGTTGCTCGGACCGGTGCCGAGTTCCTGCGGCTGCTGCACTGGGTTAGGCAGAGGAGGCATGACCTTTGCACGAGCAACGTCAGCAGCAATAAGTGGCCCCTTCCCCTTGTCCAGCGTTGTAGGCGGATCTCGTCCGGGTTGATCTTCATCCATCGCCGTCCCAATGGTGACGAACACCTCTCGAGATACTACGGCGTTGTTGGTTTGCTCGTCGCGTGCATACTCCTCCTCCATCTCCTGCATGGCAGAGTCAAGCTCTTCTAGGCTGAGATCTATCTCCTCTGAATCTGCACTGAAGTCAGCATAGAGCGTGTCAATAACAGAGTCAGAGGGTGCTAGGACTTCCTCGATGACGGGCGATGGAGGTGCAATGGCAGCGATGATGAATGGAGGTGGTGGTGCTGCTGCGACGATGGCGGACGGAGGCAGTGGTGATGGCTGAATCGGAGGGGGTCCGTCAGTGAGTGACAACGCTAACTGAGTTGCCGCATCAGCCACCGCATAGCTGTTGACAGTGTTCACCATGCCTTTGAAGGTAAGGAGGCTTGCCGCCTGTTGTCGCCTCAAAGAATGTCGGAGAAGCGTGCCTTGATCCAGTCCTTCCACAAAGTGATACATAGCGTCCTCATTGGGGTAGTGGGCCAGATCGGTTCATACACGGAGCCACCTGGCCAGGTAATCGCGGGGGTTTTCGCCCTCTCTCTGAACTCAACGCGCGAGGTCGAAGATGGTAACCACGCCGACAAACTTGGATCTCTGCTGTCCAGACGCACGGGCGAAGCCGGCGGATTTTCAGTGATCTTCCACCGTTATATCCTGCACAGGGGCGGTTTGGGTGGGCCTTGAATTTTTCCGATCTTTGCCAGCAAACTCCAAAGACAGATCCGACATCGATCCTTCCGCGGACGTATCCTTCCCGTAGGCGGTCCGTGCGGGCCTTGATGCTCCTCTGACTCCCAGGGAACTAGTGCCCGAGTCATTTTCGCCGATGAAGAGGTGGATGTCTCCGATAGGAACGATCGAGCACCGCGTAGGGTTCGTCTTCGCTAGGATCCAGAACTCGTCAGGAGGGACGATCAGAATGTTGCCAGAGAAGAGAACATGACCGATGGATACAGTTTTGCCGATTCCCGCGAAGATTTTGGTCCTCGCCCGCTGAAGAGCCTGAAGAGCCTCTTGCCCCACGGTGGGCGCCAACTGTCGTGGTATTGCCGACGAGTACGCTATGGAGGGGTCCTCACAGTGCGTGTTTATAGACGTGGGGGAAGGCGGACGGTTGACGGGAACGAGGTAACACAGCTTACCCAGGTTCAGATCCCACGACGGTGGCGGAATCCTACTCCTGCTATAAATCACTATAAGGGCAATACGCCGAGTTACAGAGATAGGTTCGCTGTGCGAGGTGTGTGCTAATCGCTACTCGATTGTCTGAAGTTTTCTGCTAAAGGCTCCCATATGCCCGACTTATATAGTCGCCGGGTCCTAGGGTTACAGGGAAAAGTCCTAGCCGGACAGGTTACAGAGTCCTACACCGTCTATTACTAGTCTTGTGTGTCTTGTACTCCAAGGCTCCGGGTACGTCGATGACTCCAACCATAGCCTTCCTTTATCCAGCATGGGCCTCCCTTCTGGATCCATCTAACTGCACCGCCCAGCAGGCCATAGGCCATGCTGCCAACTGTGGGCCACCCGGGTTAGCCGGATAAGAGACATGCTATAAGGATACCCATATAGCATATCCCCAACAGCCACAACAGAGTTGTGATATGAAATTCAAGTTCCCACTTAGGTTTTATAAAACTCTCAACTAGCTTTCTTTGTTTCTAAACTTAGTAGAGATAAATCTGGCTTTTTGAAAAACAACCCTAGAGCTTAGTATCCTACTCAAAAACCCCCTTCACTTATTAGTATTAGTTTGCGAGTACTTAAAGAGTACTCATGGCTTTGTCCCTGGCTATTCCCGTGGCCAGACTATGAAGAGGACTATCAGGAAGATGGACCGCAGGAAGGTTACAACAACTAGGATCATATCCCATCGTCAGCATTGCCTGTGACCATGAAGATGGAGCTTTGCCCACGCTATCGTTATCTTTACGTTATTCCGCTGCTTGAACTGTATTAAGTCTGGATCATGAGATCCTTATTTGTGTAAGACCTTATGTATGGTTTGTAATGGATGATGTACTGTGATATTCAATCTGTTATGTCTCGCAAAAATGGTAATCCTGGGATTGCGATGTATGGCATAACAGGCATCTGTGATTAAAAATCCGGGTGTTGACATGAATCAATAGTTGATTACTCAACATTAATGAACAACATATATTATAATAAGATTCAATAGAGATGATAATATTGATATGGGAAGAAAGATATATGGTGAATGATCTTGACTTGGCTTCTTTCCTACTCAATCTCACTAAAGAGTTAAGGTTAGGTATTACCATGATACTCATAGTATAAGTAGATAAGATTAAGATAGATCAAGATTTGGTTGTTACATTCCCATTACTTAAGTTATATTCATAACTTGGTATTCATGAGTTGTGTAATGAATACTAGGATATGATCTCTTAAAAATTAACATCAAACATTAAGTAATACGTGGTGGTTTAGTTTTAGTACATTTGATCTACCCTTAGGTCAATTCATGATTATCGAAAATAAGGTTTTAGCAAAGATCATATTGAAACTTATCGCAGTCAACTTGATGATCTACTTCAATTCCATCAAGTTAAGAGAAGCTTCAATCACTTTGACAAGTTTTGTTCAAAAGCGCGAAAATTATTCAAATTTTATATGCATGAATGCAATGCACACATCTATGTTCAGCTTATTTCTAAGCTCTAATGCTGGGATGTTACAAGAGCTTGGGGGGAGTCTCATGTGAGACGATATTCCTCCTCCAAGCCTCTCTTCTTCATATCTCCTCCTCCCTCTTTTCCTCCTCTTCTTACCAGCAGTGAACATCGCAACGCGTCGGGCTCCGTGTGCATTGTGATCCCTTCACCGCCAGGCCATAAAAGCCACAAGTGGCGATGACATGATGCGCATTAGCGCGCTTGATGTAGCGGTGCAGCAGGTCATGCTCAGCGGGTCATGCTCCTCCCACCGAGCGCCTTAGAGTAGCTCCCTCCTCTGTTGTTGCACGCCCTCCCCTTGCCCCGTGCATGGAGATGAGCCAGGGATGGCGACGGAGGATCTCAGACCTGCCCCATCTTCCTCCCGCGGGTGAGATCCGCCCCGATCGAACTTCTCCTCGCCGCTAGCAGCGGCCCACCTCTCCCAGCTTCCGTCGCTGCCATGTGACCCTGCGGTGGCTCCCCTCCTCCTCTCTCCCTTATCACGAGGCCTCCTCGGATCCCCTCTGCACGCAACGAGCTTGAGCCCGAACGGCTCCCTCCTCCCACTCGAGCCCGACCTTGCAAGCTCCACCGCCTTTGACCCTCCCTGTAGTGCCATCTCTATGGTTGTGTCTTGCGCCGCCATGGCCGCCTCTCGAAGCTCCTCCCAGAGTGTGCGCCTCCTTCCTGTCCTGCTCTAGAGGCGGGGATCGTCCAGTATAAATGAAGAGGAGAGGCGGGCGTGTCTCCGCAACGAAGGTAAGGGAGTGGAGGAGTCACGACCTCACGGGAGGGAGGACGGAGGTAAGGGAGAGGAGGAAGGAGGTGGAGCACGCCGACCACCACGTGGGAAGAAGAGGAAAGGGAAGGGCATGTGCATGGGGGAGGGGAGTGCACCTAGGGTGTGCGGGGGTGGGAGTGCGACTAGGTTTTTCAATGCGAGGTCGCTGCGCTTTTAGAGCATCCCCACTCGTTGGTCCCAGGACGAAATCCGGACCAAGTTTGGGCTGGACGAAACTCGTTTTTGTCCTGGGAGCATCGAGTTTCCCACTCGCGTTCTCAGGCCGAGTTCCCACGTTCGGCAAAATTCAGTTAAACATGGAAAAATTTGGGCGAATATAGGTGGATATATTTAATTAGGCAAGGATGTACATATTACATCGAATTTAACTAGGAAAAGGCTGCCGCCGTGGTCGACGTTGGACGCTGCATCTACAGGCCGAGGTGGGGGCGGTTGCCGGCCTAGATGTGCTCCATCACGGCGGCGAGAGTTCGCCCTAGAACGCTTCACCAGCGGCGGCGAAATGCCGCATTGTGACGCGTCGGCATCGAGCCCCGCGGTCCCTCGTGTCGGGCGAGTTTCTGGAGGCGCCTATCGGCGAAGAACTGCCTCCAGAAGAACAGGTTGCCAGGATCCTCAGCGAGATCCGGGTCTTCCATGGCGGTGATAGCCGCCTAGATCTCTCCGGAGATGTCCTCGTCGGCGGCACGGGCAGAATAGGGATCCCGCCAGCTCTGAGATTCCAGCCGACGGGGAGACAGAAGTCTGGCGGCACCATATAACCCGCGTCGTGGAGCAGCCGGGCTTCCCACGTCTGCAGCGTGTGGCGGCCATTCGCTGCCGCGATGTCGCCGGTAAATCTATCAGCCATGGTGCGAGCGTCTGGAGTTCACCGGATTTGGGAGCGGTGTGAGAGAGTGTGAAGGGAGACGGCGATATGTACGCCTTTTATAGGCCGAGGTCGGCGGTGAGGGCGGGAGGGGTGTAGCGGCGAGGGCAGGAAAAGGGAAACAGCGGGAAGGATGATGATGACTCGGCTTCTGTCACTGACAGGCTCATCCACTCAGCCAATTCGCGTTGTTTGGCGTTCCTAGGGTGTTCCCGGGATCCTGGGAATGGCCTGGGAAGTCCGGACCGAAGTTGGCCCAAATCTGGACAAAAACAGGTTCCTGGGATCGCGACTGGGCCGATTTTCGGTGTCCGGACCTAAATTCAGAGTTCGGATTGGCGTCTTGGGTAGTCGAGTGGAGATGCTCTTATACGGGACGGTGAAAACCAAATCAATTACTCAACAGCGATCCAACGGCCCATCAACTTAGATTTTTGTGCAGCGTCGTACTACCCCCTCCAATTATTGGTGTTATAGAAGACCTTGCGACGAATTTACAAACCAAACTCTACGACCCTATGATACGTCGGTAACGTATCTATAATTTTTGTTGTTCCATGCTTGTTTAGTATCTACTTTGCTTTGCTTTGTCCACACTTTGAGGTGTTTTTATATGTTGTCTAGTACTAACCTATTAACAAGATGCCATAGTGCCAGTTGCCTGTTTTCTTCTGTTTTTGGTTCCAGAAAGGCAGAAAATCAATATTCTCGGAATTGGACAGGACAAAAGACAAAGTCAATATTTTGCCGTGGGGAACACGAAGCCGGAGTATGAGACAGAGGAGACCCACCAGGGGGCCACACCCCCTGGCCGCGCGGGTAGGCCCACCCTGTGCATGCGGGGGTGCCGCCGCCCTGGTGGCCCCCCCTGCCTCGCCTCTTTGCCTATAAGAAGCCCTAGATGCAGAAACCCTAGGCACCCGATCAATATTCCATGAAACCGTCTGTAGCTGCCGTGTGAGACCCTAGCGCATGGCTCAATAGGATTGATAGGAAACCCATACCAACAAGTTGCAACTTCTTTTCCGGAAGCTCATTCGAAAAGAACTCTAAGGTTAAGCGTGGTTGGACTAGAGCAATTCTAGGATGGGTGACCGACCGGGAAGTGGGTACCGGGTGCGCACGAGTGAGGACAAAGTGTGCAGAAAAGACTACTGTTGGTCTGTGGGGTTAGTCTAGAGATCCTATTGAGCTGCCAGAAGTGACAGCCATCGGTCTAGAGTGACCGAGGGTGTTACAAATTGGTATCAGAGCCGACCCTCGTGGTTAAACGGGCGTCTGCGGGTTAGTGGCGGACATGTGGCGCATGGCGCATGTGGCCGGGAGTGGACACGGCATGGCACATGTGCCGGCACTAGACGCACAGACGTGTGCCAAGAGGGGACATTCCTGGCTTGTGGTTGATCGACGAGGACGTCGATCTTCTAAGGGTGGGTGTATGTGAGACCCTGGCGCATGGCTCAATAGGATTGATAGGAAACCCATACCAACAAGTTGCAACTTCTTTTCCGGAAGCTCATTCAAAAAGAACTCTAAGGTTAAGCGTGGTTGGCCTAGAGAAATTCTAGGATGGGTGACCGACCGGGAAGTGCGTACCGGGTGCGCATGAGTGAGGACCAAGTGTGCAGAAAAGACTAGTGTTGGTCTGTGGGATTAGTCTAGAGATCCTATTGAGCTGCCAGAAGTGATAGCCGTCGGTCCGGAGTGACCGAGGGTGTTACAAAAGCCCACCCGACTCCCCCTCTCTCTGCCGTTCTTCTCTCACCCGCAGATCTACCCCCTCGCCACTGACTAACCGGCCCTACTTCCAGGCTGGCATCGTCGTCCTCACCCACCCCCACGACCCGTTCTTCCCCCAAATCCTCCCGAGTGTTTCTTCCTTTGATTCCGCGGCGTTAATTCACGTCAATGCGCCATCAATCCCTCCCCCTTACCTTGCCCTCTTAAGCGTGCCCCTCCCCTCTCTTGTTTCCCTCAAGCCCCATGCCCCAAACGCCCCTAGGCTGCTGCAATTTCAGCTCGCAACCCCACTGTCTCCGACGAGGTCCTACATGAATTCCGGCCAACCCTCACCTTCTCTAGCCTCCTAAATCACACAAGTGTGCTTGCCTTAGCCGTGCGCATCTTCTAGTGGCCTCAGCTTGCCCGCGCGTGCCCCATAGCATCGGCAACAAAGACGACAGAGCGCCGCCTCTGTCTGGTGCAACTCCGACGAGCTCCTCACGGTGAGACCTGACCGCCCCCTCCTCTCTGGTTGCTACGCCTACAACCCCCTCTCCCGCGTGCATCTAATGACACCGTTGGTTTGTCTTAGCGCGCACCGTAGCCTCGCCAATGTCGACGAACATATGCGCCCGTCACCAGGACCATCTTCGGTGAGCAATCGTCGTTCTCCCGTGTGCCCCTTCGTCTACAACGAGAACGTCGAGCATCTACTCGCCACGGCGAACACTATGAGCCCCTTCCCCCTCTCTCTTGCTTCCTGTTTTCGCCGCAGCGCCGCTGACCGAGCGTCGCCGCCGCGCAGCCCTCACAGCACCGCCAGTTACTGGCCAAATCAATTTCATCTATTAGATCTTGACCGCGTGGCTAGGATAGAATGACTTAAACAAAGGGGTATGCTCGATCTGATCCGTCCATTGCTCTTTAAATCCTACGGCCTACGCCGCTTGATCCGTGTGAACCGGTACGCGTCAGTAGGAACGTGACACGTGGCCCTGCCTGCTATTTTAAATAGAATTTTGATCTATTAGATGTTAGAATTTGAAAAATTCATAATTTTTGATCCACATGTCCAAATTTTGCAAATTTTATATCATTGGAATCAGAAAAAGGAAACCTTTGCAACCATGCCCTTAGTTTAGTATTTTTATTCTGGAAATTAGGTGTTTTGCAGAAACATTATAAGGGCTATTTTGGTTATAAAATTTATTCTAAAAATGATTTTACGGTAAAATCTTTGGCAAATGGTTTGTTTTGAACCTACTGACCATAAAAACCAACTTTTAGATTTAAAAGTATATTTTGTGACACTAAGGAATTATTCCTTGAATAAAATCATTTCTAGTAAAACAAAAATTGTTGATTATGTTTTAAAAATAATTTTTGAGTAAAACCTTTTGCAAATGGTTTGATTTAAACTCTCTAACCCTAAACACTAACTTTTGGATTTAAAAATATATTTTGATTAGCACTAGAAAATTATTACTTTGATTTAAAGGAATTTCTAGTAAAACAAAATGATGCTTTGATTTAAAAATGATTTTGGGTGAAACCTTTTGTAAATGGATTTGTTTTAAAACACTTTGACCATAAACATTAATAATTGTGTTTAAAAACATTTTGGCTAGCACTAGAAATTATTCCTTTGATTAAAATCATTTCTAGCAAAACAAAAATGATTTAAATGGTCCATTTTCACTAAATTGTTTTTAAATGGTTTTGCCACTTTTAAGACCAATAGGTGTTTTAAAATGTTTATAGCCTTAGTAGAAACCACTTTTTCAATAAAACAATCTTTTTCATGCTTGCATGCATTGTTTTGTTTTCTTTATCTTATGTGATGAATTGTTTGAATGCTAGATTTGAATATGTGCTTGCTTGATTGAATTGTAGTGAACTTTGAAGAGTGTGACTATTGCAAGATCAAGGAGTGAACCTAGTTTCTCTACTAAAAAGGCAAGTGGTGCTTCATACATTTTTGTCCTATTATTTTAACTATGCATTAGTGATATTTCTAAGTAGGACTTGCATGGAATTTTCTATGTGAATAACTATGCCATGGGAAATCATAGTAGATGATGCCTTAGTAGAATTTTCCCTAAGTTAAGATTCCTACTACTATCATGCTTAGCCTAGCTAGTAGCAAACAAGGGTGGTTTATATACATGCTATGGAAATTTTGCTAAGTCTTTTGACTTATGTTTTTGCTTAATAAGACTACTAAGTGAATGAATCACCTAGGTGGAATGGTGAGAATGGGATATGTTGAGTGGTTACAAAAGTCCAGTAAACTGTGGAAAACTTTTGTATCACACTTGTGGAAATCCACCCAGGAACAAAGAGATTTAAGATGTCAAGTGTTGAGAAGCTTCAAGTGCAGCCATATGGCATTATGGGCTCTGCCTAGATCATATAGGTTGCAATAACTTAGCCAGATGGACAGAAGGTGGTAGGGGTGATAGGATGGAACACGTCCATTTAGTCTAAGGAAAGGCTTCTGAAAGATCTTGTCTTGATGCATGTCGAGTCTTGTGGGGAAAGTGCACCACCTCTTGAGAAGGAAAAAATATAAGTACTTAGCCATGTCCTCGGCAATGGACAATTTGAGCATCAAGACATGGAAGCTATCAAGGATATCCTCATCCCAATGTCTAAGTTAAAAAAACTTGTGGTTGAACAAGAGCAAAGGACCAGTGGTTACACAAGGCCCAGTGACTGGAAAACCTTGGTATCACACTTGTGTTCCTTGGGTGATTTTTGGCAAACAAGAACTTATAGTTTTCAAATCATAAGGAAAATCTATTTTGAGAAAAGCAAGCCTAAACTCCACTTAGCCAAATGCATATAGATGATAGATACCACTATTCTACCATAGTATCTCTTGCCAATACAATTCAAATGTATTGACCCTTGTGGCTGTAACTTATTATGTTACAGGTTTGTTTGATGTTAGTGAAGTGTGTTGAATAGGATTACAAGTCTACAACCAACATGATTGTCTGTGGCACTTTGAATATGAAGGACTCCATGCTATAGTTATATCTGCTGCATTGTAATGAGATAGCCATATGAGCTATGTAAGATGTAATGAATTATTTTACTGGTTATAAAGTTGTAATATGACTTTGTTCCTTGATATTACATCTTAAATTGTGGATGCTAGCTACTGATCCAGGGACTAGCATTGTAAACACAGAGATCTCTACCTTATCAGGTTGGGACCTCTACAGATGGTATTAGAGCACTGTGTTGCCTGTAGGATTGTAACCCTAGGATTGGACAAAACCCCTTAGAAAAATAGGAGTTGTATTTGTTCAAACTTATTTACAAACAATCTTGTAAACTCTTTCCTCAACCTTTTTGGTTTTGATTCTACATATCTTCCTTTGCAACTTGATTGACAAAACCTTCAAATTGAGCAAAGACTTCACCAACACCAATGACTTCAACTTTAGTTTCACCAAGGACTTCAACTTAGATATCACTAAGGACTACAAGTGAGACAAGAATATTACTCAAGACTTGGATACTAAGGAAACACAACCTAGAAGGAAACATCATCACCTTTGAAGTTTTGTGACCAAGATGTAAGAAATTTTCCAAGGATGCCATGAGCTTGTTCAAGAAGAAACAACTAAGAAGAATGAAATGATCTCAAGTGAACCACATAGTTAGACCACCATACTAGTGTTTAGCTTAGATCAATTTATTGATCACACCAATAGTGGTGTAAGAAAAATATTTTGTTGCCTAAAAATATGCTTGCATCTTGTTGTTTGACTGGAATGTTTGATTGTGATTGCTTGCACATTGCTTGTGTGAATTGTTGTGTGTGAGTAGACTTCTTTCTCTAGAAATCTTTTGCCTATTCTAATTCCAATCCAACCCAAGCAGATGACTTCTCCAAGAGACCACAACTCCAACATCAAGGATGGTGACAACAATAACCAAGAGATGCACATGAGAGAACAAATGATAGCAACCTAAGCCCAGTTGAATCAAGTGACAACTCAGTTTTTAGCCAACAACAATGAGTTAGACCCAACCATGCAAAAATTCTTGGAAACCCAATCCCAATTGTTGCAAAGGATGACCAATCAAATGATCAACATGAGAAGCAACATTTCCCAAGGAGATAGTGATAACAATGCTATCAAGGATGATATTATAGAAGGAACACAAGCTTACAACATTTCTGGAGACATAGGACACACTTACAAAGAGCATATGGACCAATGCCCTAATTGTGAAGAGAAACATCCAGCTAAACAATGCCCCACATCTCAAGTTTCTTGTTTCCTATGTGAAGGAAATGATCATGTCCCTATACAATGCCCCATCTATCCTATAGTTCAACAAATGAAACAAGATGGAATGCATCAAATGTTTAGAAAACTCCATGAAGGAACAACTTCCACCAAAAAGGATGAAGACAAAGGAAAATCTCAGTTTGCACCTCCATATATTGTGACTCACCATGGTGGACAAAAGAGTAAATATGGACATTATCCTAGGAATCGTTCAAGGAACGGAGGAAGTTTTCCCACCTTTGAGGTCAGATATGAAGAACATGAACTAGAAGAACTCCTAGCTTTGGAGAAACCCAAGAAGAAGAAGATCCAAGGAAACAAACAAGCAATAGTGAAACCAAAGATGAGAAAGGATATTAGCCAAGTGATGTTCAACCACTGCAAAGAACTAGGCCATTATGCATCATATTGTCCAGAAAAGGCACCTCAAGATCTCAATATCACATGTTTCAAATGTGGAAACAAAGGGAACTATGCAAACAATTGTCCAGAACATGAGGATCTTAGCCTTGTTACATGTTTCAAGTGTGGTGACAAAGGACATTATGCCAACAACTGTTCGGAGAAGTTTCATCAAGACCTCAAGTAAGCCATGATGCAATCTAGTTGAAAATCTTTTAAGGGTGGTAGTACTCTAGTTGCCTTGAATCCAACTTGTAACCTCTAGCCTCCCCAAATCTCGGGACGAGATTTCTTTTAAGGGTGGTAGCCTGTCACATCCCAAAATTTTCCAAATTTTGAAATGTAAAAAAATAAATGAACAAGAGGAATAATTGTTGAAATTTAGGGTGAAAAGAAACTTTTTTCTTCTAAATGGAAACATCCAAAACCCTTCTTGAACAAAATTTTGAATGAAAAGGGAATCCAAAAAAAATTCAATCAAGTGAAATGCATTCATCAATGAATGTATCTTGAAATTTAAACACTTGGAAAAGTTAAACCAAAACCCTAATGAAGAAAATAATTTCCAAGGTCTCTCTAAGACTATGGATTTTATCCATATAAAAATTCAGCAACAAACATTTATAAATGATCAAAATGATAAACAAAAATATTATAAAACCATGGAAATTGGCTTCATTCAATTTGGAGCCATGGATAAAAACTTATGAATTTAATAAGATAAAAGGAAATAATTACCAAAGCTAATAAATCCCCTATCTAAAATCTATACCAAATCTTGAGCAAAGTAATCCTAAAAGTATTTAAAATGATAAACAAATATTGAATAAAATTATACAAATTGGAATCACCAATTTTGGATCTATAAATAAAAAGATATGGATTTTATAAGAAAAAGAAAGAAATAAATAAATAAATAAGGAATATTTAAAAGACAATTTAAAACTTGAATTAAATCCATAAGAAAATGGAATAAAGATAATCCAAATAAAATAAAGGGATAAATATTATTCAAATAAAATTATTTGGGCTTTAACCAAATTCAATTCTATTTGAAATAAGACAAAATCCCTAATAAAAATGATTAATTAAATCATGAGAAAATAAATAATTGAAATAGCCAAAGTGGATTAAAAGTTATCCAATCAACTTAAAGGGAATAAAGAATTAATTAAATAGAATTATGTGGTTTGGAACCATATCCAAATTCATTTAAATAAAGACAAAAGACTCATCTAAAAAATATTAAAATCATAATAAAGTATTTGAAATAATTCAAAGTGAATTATTTAAACACACTAATGAATAAATAAAACCTACTGAAAAGGTTTGATGAAAATTTGAAATCAAATGAATCAATGGTTTGAATAAAAACAAATGACTATTTTAAACCCATAAAAGAATATTTGAAATATTCTAAAAATGGAATTTTAAACACATTATTAATTAGTACAAACTTTCTAAAAAGGTTTGAGAAACATTTTAATTTAAAACAGATGTTTCAATCTTTTGAATAAAATAATATGAGTTGGAAACATATTTAAATCTTATTTAAATAAATACAAATGTTTATTCAAATAAATAATAAAACATAAGAGAATATAAGAAATATTCTAAAAATTGATTATTTAAATACTTTAATAAACAGATAAAAACCTACTAAAAAGATTTAGATAAGGTTTGACAAAAATCTGATTTCAAATGAGTGTTTGAAATATTTGAATCAAATCAAAACAGAAAATAAAATAGAAAAAAAGAAAAAGAATCAGGGAAGAAAAAAATAGAAAAACAGACAAACCCACTAAACCTAACCCAGCCCAGCAAAGTCCCTGGCCCAACTAAAGCCCACCCGGATCCCCCTCTCTCTGTCGTTCTTCTCTCACCCGCAGATCTACCTCCTCGTCACTGACTAACCGGCCCTACTGCCAAGCTGGCATTGTCGTACTCACCCACCCCCACGACCCGTTCTTCCCCCAAATCCTCCCGAGCATTTCTGCCTTTGATTCCGTGGCGTTAATTCGCGTCAATGCGCCAACAATCCCTCCCCCTGACCTTGCCCTCTTAAGCATGCCCCTCCCCTCTCTCGTTTCCCTCAAGCCCCATGCCCTGAACGCCCCTAGGCTGTTGCAATTTCAGCTCGCAACCCCACTATCTCTGACGAGGTCCTGCACGAATTCCGGCCAACCCTCACCTCCTCTAGCCTCCTGAATCACACGAGAGTGCTCGCCTTAGCCGTGTGCATCTTCCAGTGGCCTCATCTTGCCCGCGCGTGCCCCATAGCATCGGCAACAATGAGGATAGAGCACCGCCGCTGTCTGCTGCAACTCTGACGAGCTCCTCACAGTGAGACCTGACCGCCCCCTCCTCTCTGGTTTCTACCCGTACAACCTCCTCTCTCGTGCTCCTCTAACGACACCGTCGGTTTGTCTTAGCGTGCATCGTAGCCTCACCAACATCGATGAACAGACGCGCCCATCGCCAGGACCATCTTCGGTGATCAATCGTCGTCGCTCCCATGCGCCCCTTCGTCTACAATGAGCACGTCGAGCATCCACTCGCCACGGCGAACACTGTGAGCCCCTTCCCCTCTCTCTCTCTCTTCATATTTTCGCCGGAGCGCCGCTGACCGAGCGTCGCCGCCACGCAACCCTCACAGTGCCGCCAGTTACTCGCCAAATCAATTTCATCCGTTAGATCTTGATCGCGTGGCTAGGATAGAATGACTTAACGAAGGGGTATGCTTGATCTGATCCGTGCATTGCTCTTTAAATCCTATAGCCTACGCCGCTTGATCCGTGAGAACCGGTACGCGCCAGTAGGAACGTGACACGTGGCCCTGCCTGCTGTTTTAAATAGAAATTTGATATATTACATGTTAGAATTTGAAAAATTCATAATTTTTGATCCACATGTCCAAATTTTGCAAATTTTATATCATTGGAATCAGAAAAAGGAAAACTTTGCAACCATGCCCTTAGTTTAGTATTTTACTTCTGGAAAATTAGGTGTTTTTGTAGAAACATTATTAGGGCTATTTTGGTTATAAAATTTATTCTAAAAATGATTTTAGGGTAAAATCTTTTTCAAATGGTTTGTTTCGAACCTACTGACCATAAAAACCAACTTTTAGATTTAAAAGTATATTTTGTGACACTAAGGAATTATTCCTTGAATAAAAGCATTTCTAGTAAAACAAAAATTGTTGATTATGTTTTAAAAATAATTTTTGAGTAAAACCTTTTGCAAATGGTTTGATTTAAACTCTCTGACCCTAAACACTAATTTTTGGATTTAAAAATCTATTTGATTAACACTAGAAAATTATTACTTTGATTTAAAGGAATTTCTAGTAAAACAAAATGATTCTTTGATTTAAAAATGATTTTGGGTGAAACCTTTTGTAAATGGATTTGTTTTAAAACACTTTGACCATAAACATTAATAATTGTGTTTAAAAACATTTTGGCTAACACTAGAAATTATTACTTTGATTAAAATCATTTCTAGCAAAACAAAAATGATTTAAATGGTCCATTTTCACTAACTTGTTTTTAAATGGTTTTGCCACTTTTATGACCAATAGGTGTTTTAAAATGTTTATAGCCTTAGTAGAAACCACTTTTTCAATAAAACAATCCTTTGCATGCTTGCATGCATTGTTTTGTTTCTTTTTCTTATGTGATGAATTGTTTGAATGCTAGATTTGAATATGTGCTTGCTCGATTGAATTGTAGTGAACTTTGAAGTGTGTGACTGTTGCAAGATCAAGGAGTGAACCTAGTTTCTATACTAAAAAGGCAAGTGGTGCTTCATACATTTTTGTCCTATTATTTTAACTATGCATTAGTGATATTTCTAAGTAGGACTTGCATGGAATTTTCTATGTTAATAACTATGCCATGGGAAATCCTAGTAGATGATGCCTTAGTAGAATTTTACCTAAGTTAAGATTCCTACTACTATCATGCTTAGCCTAGCTAGTAGCAAACAAGGGTGGTTTATATACATCCTATGGAAATTTTGCTAAGTCTTTTGACTTATGTTTTTTCTTAATAAAACTACTAAGTGAATGAATAACCTGGGTGGAATGGTGAGAATGGGATATGTTGAGTGGTTACAAAAGTCCAGTAAACTGGGGAAAACTTTTGTATCACACTTGTGGAAATCCACCCAGGAACAAAGAGATTTGAGATGTCAAGTGTTGAGAAGCTTCAAGTGTAGCCATATGGCATTATGGGGTCTACCTAGATCATATAGGTTGCAATAACTTAGCCAGATGGACAGAAGGTGGTAGGGGTGATAGGATGGAACACGTCCATTTGGTCTAAGGCAAGGCTTCTGAAAGATCTTGTCTTGATGGATGTCGAGTCTTGTGGGGAAAGTGCACCACCTCTCAAGAAGGAAAAATCTAAGTACTTAGGCGTGTCCCCGGCAATGGACAATTTGAGCATCAAGACATGGGAGCTATCAAGGATCTCCTCATCCCAATTTCTAAGTTAAAAAACTTGTGGTTGAACAAGGGCAAAGGACCAGTGGTTACACAAGGACCAGTGACTGGAAAACCTTGGTATCACACTTGTGTTCCTTGGGTGATTTTTGGCAAACAAGAACTTAGAGTTTTCAAATGATAAGGAAAATCTATTTTGAGCAAAGGAAGCCTAAACTCCACTTAGCCAAATGCATATAGATGATAGATACCACTATTCTACCATAGTATCACTTGCCAATACAATTCAAATTTATTGACCCTGGTGGCTGTAACTTATTATGTTGCAGGTTTGTTTGATGTTAGTGAAGTGTGTTGAATAGGATTACAAGTCTACAACCAACATGATTGCCTATGGCACTTTGAAGACGAAGGACTCCATGCTATAGTTATATCTGCTGCATTGTAATGAGATAGCCATATGAGCTATGTAAGATGTAATGAATTATTTTATTCCTGGTTATAAAGTTGTAATATGACTTTGTTCCTTGATATTACATCTTAACATGTGGATTCTAGCTATTGATCCAGGGACTAGCATTGTAAACATAGGGATCTATCTTATCAGGTTGGGACCTCTACACCTAACTCAAGATAAATGTTATAAAGCTCTCTAATTTTGTTCTTGTTTTCCATTAAGCCTAACTAGTGAAAACAAGAATCAAAAAGATAAAACTGCATAATCTGAAGGAAATAACTTCGAGCACTCACACCGGAGGATGTGAGTATCTTTTACCTTACCTCCCTGGCAACGACGCTAGAAAATAGCTTTGATGGAGCTTGACATGGAGGAAAGGTAAAAGGCCTAAAATCTCCCCGGCAACGGCGCCATAAGATAGCTTGATGTCTACGCACTTATATTCTTATAGATAGTTGTTGGGCCTCCAAGTGCAGAGGTTTTTAGAACAACAGCAAGTTTCCCATAAGTGGATTACCCAAGGTTTATCGAACTCAAGGAGGAAGTGGTCAAAGGTATCCCTCTCGAGCAACCCTGCAATCAATATACAAGAAGTCTCTTGTATCCCCAACACACCCAATACACTTGCCAGGTGTATAGGTGCACTAGTTCGGCGAAGAGACACTGAAATACAAGTGGTAAAAATGCTAGAAAATAGCTTGACGGTGAGGTAAAAACTAAAGGCAAAAATATGGAAGCAAGCAAAAATGTAACAGATCTAGATGCAAATGGTGTTTAAATGTTTAGAAACAAGGCCTAGGGATCATACTTTCACTAGTGAACATTCTCTCATATAAATATCTTCTCTTCATGATACTACTCTTAACTACTCTCCGGTTGAACACTCTAATCCATGGTAGGCCTACGAAATCACACATCAAAGTCCACCTTCCCCATCTAGATAACCCCACACTGTCAGCTTGAGCGCTATATGGTTCTAACAAACACCACAATTTCATAAAGACATCCAACTCCAAATATAACTCATGAATGTATATGTAATATAGCTTAAGTGCCACACACTGCGCACACGCTATCACTATCACACACGTGGGGAAAAGCATAGATCTATTAAAGAACGATGAGTATTTATGTAACATCTAGCCTAAGTGCCACCACGGTATGCACGATTTCACTTACACACACGTGGGGAGAGCTAGAGATCTATTAAAGCACTTCAGTAGAAAGGTAGATCTACTTGATTACAAAGATCATGACCACAACAAGATCATGCATAGAGAGAGATATGAACACATAACTACTGGTAGAGCCCTTAGCCTTGAGGAACAACTACTCCCTCCTTATCATGGGAATCAACAACGGTGATGAAGATGGTGATGGAGATCGATGGAGATGGCTTCGGGGGCAGTTCCCTGTCCCGGCAAGGTGCCGGAATAGAGACTTTCTGTCCCCCAAATCTCCCCTTTGGTGGCGGCGGTGCTGCGGAACTTTTCATGGCTTTCTGGTATATTCCTTAGGGTTTCTGAGTCGGGGCTTCTTATAGGCATAGGAGGCAAGGTCAATGGAGGTCCAGGGGGCCCACATCCCCTGTGGGCGTGACCTAGGGTGGGCCCACGCCCACATAGGGTGTGGCCACCCTGGTGTCTTCCTCCGTCTCATCTTCAATTTTCCGTATCGCTTAGGGAAAATATGAACTTTGGCTTTTGTCCCGTCCAATTCCAAGAATATTCATTTTTTACCTTTTATGGAACCAAAAATAGAAGAAAACAGGCAACTGGCACTGTGGCATCCTGTTAATAGGTTAGTACCAGAAAACATATAAAAACACCTCAAAGTGTAGACAAAGCAAATCAAAGTAGATACTAAACAAGCATGGAACATCAAAAATTATAGATACGTTTCCGACATATCAGACTTTACCATGTCATGCTAGATGTTGCTTTAACCTTATGCTTAGTGATTACTGTTGTAGCATGACTTGTTCCAAACAATTGAGATTGGTTAATGTGCCTTGAAAGAATCATGCGTTGTTTTAGCATACAAAAGCATAATATTGTGGTATTCTCCTTTGATGCTTTGTTTGGGTTGACTTGGCACATGCTCACACCATGTTATGACTATGAACCAGTCACCTTAGCCTCTATGATCATTTATTTTTTGACTTGTGATATCACTTTATGCTTTAATTGATAATGTTTTGTCGCTCTGCATGATTATGTCCATTATTGCTCTCTTAGTTGGTCGCCCCCAGTCTTTTGCTAGCCTTCACTTGTATTGAGTAATCTCTACTCATGCATCCAAATCCGAAGAAACCGAGTTATTCCAAAGAGTCCACTATAAATTCCTATGCATGGTGTGTTACACCATTCCAAGTATATTCTTGTTTTATCTATCTTCCAAATTAAACTTGTTATGAGAAAATTAGTGATTAAAGCTCTCACAAACTTGATGGCACACTTTAATTTTTGCACCTAATAAGCTTGAACCATTGTTTCATCTATGTTTTATATGCTTGCACTTATAAGCTAGGAATTAGCAGAATCATGTTGTCATGGGGAACGCTTTCAACACCTGTACATATTACCCAGTTGATATCATGATCTTTTGTTTGCGGATGTCTGCGGTGTGAAATAAAAGGGTAGCTTGTAAGTCCATGGAGTTATGCATGTGTGTTAGAGAAACGCTTGGGCGGCTAGCCTAAGACATGCCTAATCATTGTGGAAACTTGCACCATCACCATAGTGAGCAATCCATGAAGCATCTTCAGAAAAAACTAGAAAAAAATAAAAAAAAAGAGAGAGAAAAATACAGCACCATACCCATGGTAAATAAGAAGATTGCTAAGATGCTCATTGTATGTTGCCTTGTCATTTTGATATGGGATAGCTCCTGTGTCATGGGGCAAGGGGTACCCCGTTGGCGGTTCTCTATGATACACATATACTTACAATGACAAGAACTTGCTTGTGACTAAAGTTGAGTAGCATGAGGAACGTCCCTCATAATCAAGGGACATGAGATTGCCCTTATGATTTGTCAAGCATATACTTCATATTTGTTTCACTTTAACCTTAATCACTTCAAGATGCTTGTGATAGGGGCAATGAGAGCTGAAAGCTAATAAGTATCATAATTTTTTGAAGCTCTTTATGAAACTTTAAATCCCTGCTTCCCTCTCTGAAGGGACTTTCTCTTTACTTTTTGTTGAGTCTCCATCTTCTACCTTTAGGCACCAATTAAGAGAACATAGTTGTAATTCTTAGTTCTATGTGCATTGTCCTAAAACTTATTGATTGATTCATAATGTTGGTATTGCTTGTCCTTAAATTATTTGTATCTAGTCACCCTTATGAACTTTGAAGGTGTCCTATGCATTTATGTTTTGCTATTCCATGAGGGACAAGATGAATACCACATATGCTATGTTTTCTATATGTGAAACAAACAAACATATTTCAATGCATTGTTATTCATGATCATTCGTTTGTACCTTTTCATGTTGCAACATATTTGCCATGTCTTATTGTTAGAAATACATCTTTCATGCTAGAGTGCCTTGATGCCAGCTATCAATGCTTTACAATAGTTTGATCAAGATTGTGATGCTGCATGTCACCTCAAAAATTATTCTTTTTATCACTTACCTACTCGAGGAGGAGCAGGAGTTAATCTTGGGGATGCTTGATACGTCGTAAACATATCTATAATTTTTGATGCTCCATGCTTGTTTTATATCATTTGTCTTATGTTTTGTCTACACTTTGAGGCATTTTTATACATTTTCTGGAACTAACCTATTGACAAGATGCCGTAGTGCCAGTTGACTGTTTTCTATGGTATACATCCACGAAAAGTTCCACAGCGCCGCCGCCATCGAAGAGGAGATTCGGGGGATAGAAGTCTCTGTTCCGGCTCCCTGCCGGGACGGGGAATTGCCCCCCGGATCGATCTCCATCGCTGTTGCTGATTCCCATGATGAGGGGGGAGTATTTATTCCTCAAGGCTAAGGGCTCTACCGGTAGCTATGTGTTCATCTCTCTCTCTCTATGCGTGATCTTTATGTTATCATGAGCTTTGTAATCAAGTAGATCTATATTGCCACTCAAGTGCTTTAATTGTAATCTCCGGCCATCCCCATGTTTGTGAAGTTGACAGTGTGCACACCGTGTGGCACTTAGGCTAGAGATTACAGAAATAGTTGTCATGAGTTATATTTTGAGTTGAATGTCTCTATTAAATTGTGGTGTTTGTTGGAACAATCTAGCGCTCAAGGTGACAATGTGGGGTTACCTAGATGGGGAATGTGAACTTTAAGGAGAGCTTTTATAGCCCTACCGTGGATTGGAGTTATCCAACCGGAGAGTAGTTCAGAGTAGCGTAATGAAGAGAAGATATTTATATGAGAGTGTCCACTAGTGAAAGAACATTTCTTAATCCCTAGTGTTTTGTGTGTTAGATAACAATATCAAGGATTATTTAATGTGTGTTGAAGTGTTGAAGCTCTCTCTAAGAAAAAGGGAAAAGTATCTGCCTTTGGGGGGTGGATTATCCGCCCCCACCAGGGGCGGATAATCCGCCCCTCTCTCTTCCCAAGCAGTCGCTAACCCCAAAAGGGGCGCGGAGTTTTGGCCGGATTTTCCGGCCCCACCGGATAATCCGCCCCTTTGGGGGGCGGATAGTCCGCCCCGTTGCTCACCGCCAAGGCGCAAGCCCTAGAGAGGGGGCGGAGTGTTCGCCGGACTTTCCGGCTTGACCTGATTATCCGCCCCCCCCCAAGATCTTCACCAAGTCACGCAGGCGCCAGCCCAGAGGGGGTGGAGTTTCTCCCGGAAAATACGCCTATGGGGCGGAGTTTTCCCAGGGGGCGGATAATCTGCCCCTAGCGGGGGGCGGATAATCCGCCCCCAAAGTTGCTCAACGGACAGATCTAGGGAGGGGGTATTTAAGCCAGCCTTCCCCCTCCTGCCAGATCTCTTGATTCATTCGAAAAAGACAAGATCTGATCTGCATCCTTCATCCAAGAGAGATCCACCTAGATCCACCCAAAGGCCCCGTCCCTTGGGGAATCGAAGGAGGAGAACTCGATCTTCATCATCAGCAATCAAGCGCTTCATCTCCTCTCCATTCATTTGGAGATTCAATGATCTAGTATTTCTTGCAAATACCTAGATCCTTGTTTTGTTTATATTGATAAACCTTGTTCTTGTGACAGCTTGTTTTCATCTCGGTATCCCCCAATTCAGTTGTGGGTGTGTGCCCCGGTAGCGTTTTAAAAGACATCGGTTCCCGCCTCGAAGGGATCCAATAGTGGAGAAGGTGGATCAGGCCTCTCGTGGCGGGATCCATCGGAGAATAGGGTGAGGACTATTGTGGCGTGGTGGTCTTAGAACCTCCCACCCCTCCAACACAGATGTACTTCCCTTAACAAGTAAGGAACTGCGGTAAAACAAATCCCTGTGTCTCCGTGTGCTCCACTACGGTTCCTTCGCTCCTCTCTTTACGTTCTTAGTAGCTAGGGTTGCATATAGGGAAATTCTCATAGTTACATATCTAGAGAATTTACTTTGTGTCAAGCCTAAAATTGAAAAGTATTAAAAATTGGTTAGCACCTATTCACGCCCCTCTAGGTGCCCATACGATCCATTTCAATTGGTATCAGTTCCCCGGCTCTTATTTCGGGCTTAACCGCCTAAGAGAAGTATGGGTTCCAAGGTAGATCAGAGTGATGCTCCGGATGTAGTCACCATGAACGATCTCAAGACGTTGGAAACAACCTTGGTGAGTTCAATGGAGGCTAAGATGGAAGATATGCGTCAATTCATAATGCATCTCTCCACATCCACAACATCACCTCCATCTAACTCTGAGGCTACCACTCCGCAATCCAAGGAAACAGGTAAAACCGATTCCAAAGAGAACGAAGTGGTTGGTGATGACACTAGTAAGAGCTCCTCCTCGAAAAAGGATAGTGGTAAGGATGGATACAATGAGGTTTCTCATGTGTATTCTCCTGACCCACCTATCCCTCACCCACATATACATAATAGGGGTGATCCACCCAAACTTTCTGCATCTACTTTTTCTCAATGGCAATTTTTGATGAAGTCTCATGTGTGCAGTTCCTCCATTGAGTTGTGTAAAATCATAGAAAATGGTCTTCATGTTGGAAACCCCAACATTCTCACAAGAAGAGAAGTTGTTGATAGCCAACTCAACGCTACAGCTCTACACATGATACAGCTTGGTGTGGGTGACAAAGACATGCCACACATTTAGCATCTTAGCACAGCTAAGGAAGCTTGGGATGCCCTCACCGAGATCTTCATCAGAAATGAAAGTATGATAAGGAATATATATGATGCTTTGAGCAACGAAGCTGAAGGATTCTATATGTTGGATGGAGAAGACCACGGGGACATGAATAGGAGGCTCAAGGCAATAGCCACAACTTTCAGAAACCACGGTGGAGCTTATGTTGATGATGCATGGATCAAGCGCAAGTATGTCAGTGCTCTTATGCCATTTGAGCCCACAGATTTAAAAAGTCTCCAAGGTAGGCATAACTATCACCTCATGACATCCAATGAGGTAATGCAAGAAATGGCCGCTTTCAAAGTGGCTGCCAAGAATGCCGAAGATGCTCATGCTCGAGCTATGGGGATGCAAAAGGGAGTCAACATGGCCTTGAAGACTAGTGTGATTGATCATGATGAATATGCCATAGAAGGTCTGGACTATCCCGAGGATATAAAAAGGATCCACGGACAATACTTAGCTCTTTATGCTAGAAACTTTTGGAAAGATCCAGCCAAGGCTAAAGCTGAACTAGAACACAAGAGTGGAGCCTATGGAAGAAAACAAAATGGTCCCAAGCTGAGAACATGTTTCAACTGTGGTGACCGGCTGCACTTTGTAGCTGAGTGTCCATATCAAAGTAGGGAAGATAATGGAGGAATACTTATTTTCAAGGACAAGTCAAAGGCTCCACACAATAAACAGTTTGTAAAGAAGAATGCTCCCTTCAAGAAGCAACCAAAGATTGTTCTAGTGCCTCAAGAAGAATACTCATCGGGAAGTGAAGATGAGGACGAGGACGATAGCTCTCAAGAGGTGGCTTCTATAGCCACCACATCTACATCAACATCTCTCTTCGACTCTCCGAACGAAAACATCATCAACAAAAATGCTACTTGTCTCATGGCAAGAAGCTCTGAGGTAACGACTTCTAACTCTTCTTTTCCTAAGGCTATGATTGACATGGATGATCCTACTAGTCTTAAGGTTAAAGAAGAGATTATTGCTTTGGATTACTTCTACACTAACTTGCAAGGTGAGCACAAAGTTCGTTTTGAAGCTCTTATGGATCAGCTGGCCCAAAACGAAGCTCTCCTCAAAGAAAAGGGCAGAATTGAAAGGGAGGATGCAATGGAAATTGCATCCTTAAAAAATGCTCTTGAGGAAGAAGAAGAAGAAGCTCGGGTCTCTCTTGAAGAGAAGCTTGAGTCCATTGAAGAGTCACATGAAGAAATTGTGGCTAAACTTGTTAAGGAATGTGACAATGCAGTCACCAAAGCAAAGAAGTTAAAGAAGGAAAAGATTGACTTTGGGGCTGCTCTTCACAGACTCTCCAAGGAATTGGAGAAACTTGACAATGCTCACAAGGCGTTGAAAAATGATTTCTCCATCCTCAGTGAGTCACATGATCTGCTTCAAAGTTGATTGGCCAAATATGATGTTCCTAGCTCATCCATCTCAACATATAGTCACAAATAAAATGCTAGTGTGGAAAAAGAAGTTGTCAAGGACATCACTCCCAATAAGGGTGTGCTTGATGAAGTTCTTGGCAAGCAAAGGTCAAATCATGGTAAAGAGGGACTTGGGTATGTCACCAAGTCCAAGAAGAAGAAAAACAAGAAGAACAAGACCAAGAATGTGCAATCAAAGACAAGCACCGCTGAGAAGAACGTCACAAAAGACAAGACTAACAATATTGGTTTTGGAGGGTCTCACAATCCAAATTATAAACTCTTTTGTGATGATTATGGCGATATTTATGCTTATTATGTCGGTCCCTTTGATGAATATATTGCTTGGTCTATTTGGGTCCCAAAGACCCTTGTTACTAACATGAAAGGACCCATTGAAAAATGGGTACCTAAAACCAAGAAGTAATTCTCTTGCAGGGCTATGCTTTCGGTGGGTCAAAATGGGTGCTGGATAGTGGATGCACTAGTCATATGACCTGTAGCGACCACCGATCAGTAAGGATCCTAAGTCCCTATGATTAACATGCTAGTCCCTGGATCAATAGCTAGCACTCACAGTCGATGAATTATCATGTAAAACACAAGTCTTTATTACCTGAATCGAATAATCCAGAGTTTACATTATTACAACAAAAGCGAAAAATATACAACATGAGTCCCATCAATGCCACAGGCAGGTTGAGTGAAGACCCGCGATCCTAGCGCACCTTTCAATGATCTCCAAAATTCTGCACATGAAACGTGCAGCCAACAAGTTGGGTCAATACTTTGAATGTATTGGCAAATTACACCAAGGAAGGAAAGACTAACTCTACATGCAAGGCTAATTTAGGCTTTGGAGTTCATTTGCATAAAGCTAATTTTCACTAAGTATGGAGAGAAAAGGGAGAGAGAGTTTTACCCTACTTTGTAAACATTTGCTTAGATAAAATAGGGTCGAATGGCACACGAGAATATTACTCACCAAGTGTCCAAACAACCAAACACTTGGATATTACTCACCAAGTGACACTTGGATATTACGCACCAAGTTCCCAAAATCCCACCCATTGGCGATATTACTCACGCCATGGGGTTTCAAAACTTTGTTTAGAAAAGAGAGAGGAAGATCCTTCAGAGGCTCCATCCTTCAGATGCTCAATGTTGTTCTGTTTCCGTGAACACGGCTGATCGATCAGATTGCAATACTCTCGAGAGTTTGTGAACTTTACCCACAATCCACGACCAAGTCCTTTTACAAACAAGACCATGGCGAGGCTTTCCCTTAGTAGCCCCTCTACCTTCTGGATCCAACCGTGCTAAGAACCTCCAAATGTTGGTACCTAGGTGAGGTTTCCCACTAAGTACTAGGCCAAGACAGAGCCCATATGTATTGTGGTTGCACTGGAAGCTTCTGAATTCTGAAACATGGCAGACTTCTTTGATTCCTGGGTGGCCGTCCTCCACCAAAATCTCACTCATTGACCCGACAACCATTCCGCCC
This sequence comes from Avena sativa, assembly GCA_916181665.1. Lineage (NCBI taxonomy): Eukaryota > Viridiplantae > Streptophyta > Magnoliopsida > Poales > Poaceae > Avena > Avena sativa. The sequence goes on from OV702280.1 coordinate 278,097,549, forward strand.
AGAAGGAAACTTAGTTTTATTTTGAAGTGGATTTGAGAAGAAAATTTTGCTCAAGAGAGCCTTTATACTTAGAAAAATTCATTGTCTTTCGAACCCCCCAACGGTACTTTACATATATATAGCATAGAAAGCATTACTTAGCAAAACAGGGAAACCTATTAGGAGGGTAAACCCTAAGTATAGAGCTACTCATGGCATACTACAAAATCATCGCACTTGCAAAATAATACTAAGGAAAAATTCTACTAGAACATCCTACACATGCATACTATAGAATTTTGAAGATCACATGCATAGAATCAAAACTAGGACAAAATTAATGAACAAGTGGTGTAACTTGCCTTATGTTGATAATATGGGTGTTGATTGTATTTCTCCGCAGCAATCGCACTCTCCGAACAATCTAATACGAGGACAAGGTAGTTCCAATCAAAACAATTGCAAACATAGCAAACACAACAAGGATGATCAAAAACATGTATGAAAGAGACCAATCAATGCAATGGAGTACTTGTTATTAATAATTACTTGCCAATATAGGGGTTTTAATAGTTCTGTTGTAACGCATGTTCTAACTGTCGAATTAAATTTGTTTCTTGGGTTTACTGGATAGAGGACGTTAATACGAACCAGTAGGCGTTAGATTCACCCTAATCAGAGTTATAGATCTTTTTGTATGATTTAAATAGTGTTTAATGGGTTTTAAATGATTCATACAGTTTATGTTGCCTAAAAATCAAAATAAAATTATATTTGTAATCTCCATGGAATTGTGATTCCAGGGACATATTATTTGTAATTTTCTGAGCAGTATTTATTTTCTTATAAATTTATTACTCTAGATAGGCCATTAAACCATTTAAATCTTCACGGCAAAACCTTACAGTCAAAGGCTGAACTAATTTGCTATGAACCTTACAGTCAATCTACATGGAACCAGCTTTCCATCGGTATATTATTTATATTTTTGTGATATGCAAATAATTTGCTATGAATTTAATGATTTCTAAAGCCATTAAAACTAATTAAATCACTACAGGGTAAATAATCAGCAAATGATGGATCCAACCAGATATTATTAATCTACATTATAGTAGCTTCAATTTGATATATTGTTCATATTTTTCAGAGTTACAGATAATTTTTTATGAATTTATTGACCTAAAAGACCATTAAAACTAATTAAATTACTGCAGTAATCACATAGTGTAAAAGTTGGATCTATTCTGATAAGATGATTCTACGTAAAATTATCTTCAATTTGATATATTATACGCAATTTTTTGGACGTTGTATGAATTTCTAATGAATTTTACAAGTTAGATCTATAATGTGCAATTTTAAATTCGAACGGAATATTCCAGAGAATATTCCGCTGACTGGACAGGTTGACTTTGCATGCTGACTGAGATTAGATGCTGACCTGACGTTGACACGTGGCGAGATCCAGTTGGCTCGTACCCCTTCGAGGAATCGATCTAATCCTGGCCGTTGGGATGAGATCCAGTGGTTAGGAGAGGAGATTGACCCGATTTTGGCTCAGAATAGACAAGAAATAGATCTGGGTTAGAGAGACAAATCTGTAGGTCAAATTGAAAAACTTAGAACATGAAAGTTGTGGGAAATCATTAGTCCTACCTTCTCACCAAAGGAATTTCGATTTGAAGAAACGAGCGCGAGTACATCTTGGATTTACACCTTTAGATCTGAAATATTGTGATGCAAAATTCTCCGGCTGTGGTGGATTAGAAGAGGTGAGGTTTGTTGGGATTGAAAGATTTCGACGAGTTTTACAACTTTTGTTTTTTGGCCGAAGACAAACAACGAAGTCTAGATGGGTCAAAAAGCGAAATAAGATTCGGGCATGCGTAGATTCGGGATTTCGGGAATAGAAACTCATACAGCTGTGGCTCCACGAGTTTATATGGAGATTTAGGATGGTGTAGAGATTGGTATTGGAGTAGGGAACAAGTAGAAACAAAAGGAAGTCGATTTGGAGTTGTAGATAAAAAGTTATGAGAGTTTGAATAGAGATAGGTTAGAGAAAAACTGATTGCACGCTTTTTAAAGCGATCACATCGATCGATCCTCTCCTGTACATGGCTGGCTCGGTTGTCCCTTGCTGGGCCGGACCGCTTTGTTTTTTTTTCTTTTTTTTCTTTTTCTTTTTCTATTTACTTGTTTCTCTCATATCTTTTGCATATGAACTCCAAATGATATGATTCTTGTTTCTAAATTTTTCTAAAATCGAATAGATCATTATAGGATCAAATTTGTAATCTTTTTACTAGTTTGGAAGTAGTGGGTTTATAAATCCTTGTATATTTCATTTTATTTATATCTTTATGTGTTTGTATTTGTTCCATAACTTTTTCATAATAGCTCCAAATGAGCTCAATTTTGTTTCTAAAATTTTGTAATATTAAATGGATCTCTTTAGGCTATAATTATCAATAATGTATGCCTTATAAATAGTGGGTTTTATAAAGTCAATTTAATTACCTTTAGGAACATTTGGGTGAATCAACTATAGGATTTGGATACAAGGATTTGGATTCAGTTTGTGAGAACCTTGCATGGATGTAATGAAATGCTTATGAATGCTTCATGACTTCCATTTTGAAATCTTGCACACCAATTCTACAATCCATAATCAATACATGCCCTTTTGCTTATATGGCTACTTAGGTCATAACAAAAGAATATAAGATTTTGAATTCAAGGTTGAGAGGATTTTCTATTCAAAAAGTTTCTTCTCTTTGAGAATTTTCAACAAAGTCAAACAATCAATCAAGCTATTGATTTAATTTATATCATTCCAAAATAGGAAGAATTTTGGGATGTTACATGACCGGAAGCAAGGAGATCATCACGGAGATGCGTCCAAATCATGATAATATTATAGTCTCCTACGGTGATAAGTCTAAATCTCAGGTACTGGGTCTTGGCAAAGGTTGTGGTTGCCCACGATATGTCTCTCGTGGACGTCATGCTTGTTGAGACCCTCGGTTACAACCTTCTTTCCGTTCATGCACTTGGCAAGATGGGTTTTGCTGTTTTTATCGATGGTGATTTGGTGGTCCTCTTGTGGAGCAAGTCTCTAAAGGTCGCTTTTCGTTGGGTACATCGAAAATGACCTGTATGTGGTGGACTTTTCGGGGAAAACCACTTCGGGTCCGATGTGTCTATTGGGAAAGGCCGATGTGGGATGGTTGTGGCATCGCCGTTTAGCCCATGTAAACATGAGAACTTTGCAAAGTCTCCACAAGGGTGGCCACATTCTTGGACTAAAAGACAATGTCTCCTTTGCCAAAGATCGTGTTTGCAGGGCCTGTGTTGAAGGCAAAATACATGACTCTCCCCACAAGACGAAGACTATTGTGTCGTCAAAGAGGATCTTGGAATTACTTCATGTGGATTTATTTGGTCCTCCTTCTCATGCAAGTCTTGGTGGGAAGAAATATTTTTTGGTCATTGTCGATGATTACTCAAGATATACATGGGTCTATTTCTTCAAGCTAAAGAGTGAGACTCAACAAACAGTCATTGACTTTGCCAATGAAGTTCAACGTCAACACAATGTTCCTATCTTGGCAATAAGAAGTGACAACGGCTCTGAATTCAAAAACTACACTTTGAATGAGTTTCTTAGCGAAGAGGGGATTAGACATCAATATTCCGCTGCGTACACCCCTCAACAAAATGGTGTAGCCGAGAGGAAGAACCGGACTTTGATGGATATGGCCAGATCAATGTTGGCTGAATTTAGGTCTCCTTACAATTTTTGGGCTGAAGACATATCCACTGCTTGTCACTCATCGAACCGGCTCTACCTCCGAAAGATTTTGGACAAGACTCCTTATGAAATACTTACCGGTAACAAGCCCAACATCTCATACTTCAGAGTATTCGGGTGTAAGTGTTTCTTTCTTATTAAAGGTGTCCGCTTGTCTAAATTTGAGTCCAAGGCTTTAGAAGGTATTTTTATTGGTTATGGTGCCGAATCCCACACTTATAGAGTCTACAACAAGCTCACTGGGATTGTTGTAGAATCTTGTAGTGTGGAATTCGATGAAAATAACGGCTCCTTTGTAGGGCAAGTTGATGTTTGTGATGCAGATGTTGAAATACCCCAAGATGCCATAAGAAGAATGGGCGTGGGATTTTTCCGCCCCATTGAGGAACCCCTTGTGGCGGATCGGGAAGGACAATGCTCCACTCAAGTGGAGCCCTCATCTTCACAAGATCAACAAGCTCCTACTGTTGGAGAAAACTCTGCACCGACACCGCAACCTGCTGAAGATCATCAGTCTCCTGGCCGAGATGGTAGTCCCAGGCCGGACTATCCGCCCCCTCCAAGGGGCGAACAATCCGCCCCTGGCACTCCAACTTGTTCCAGGGGATCCGAAGAAGAAGACAGCAGACAAGAAGTTCCCAGGCCGGATTCTCCGGCCCCCGAGGGCGGATTATCCGGCTCTGGTTCTCCCGGTTCTGTCAGGCATCCTCGGGAAGAAGTCACTGGTGCGTCATCTCCCAGGCCGGATAGTCCAGCCCCTCCAAGGGGCGGATTATCCGGCCCTGAAGAACAAATTCTGCAGCAACCTCCTGTTGTTAACTCCGATCAAGATCAAGGGCAAGGCAGTGGTCAAGACAAGGATACAAATACTGAATCAACTCCTTCTAGAAACAATAAGGACATTGAGGCTCGTCACAAGGCTCGTGCTTCTCGGAACCTTGAACTAAGGGGTCACACTCTTGACAAGGTTGTTGGTGATCTACGGAGAAGGGTGTCTACTAGAAGAGAACTTGCAAGCTTCTGTGATCATCAAGCTCACATTTCCATGGTTGAACCAAAGAAGGTCTTTGATGCTCTTGAAGAGCTCGATTGGGTTGTTGCAATGCATGAATAATTAAATAACTTCGAACGCAACAAAGTTTGGAAGCTTGTAGAGAAACCCAAGGACTACCGCAATGTTATCGGCACCAAGTGGATGTTCAAGAACAAACAAGATGAAAATGGCATTGTTGTGAGGAATAAAGCAAGACTCGTGGCTCAAGGATTCTCTCAAGTGGAAGGAATTGATTTTGGCGAGACTTATGCTCTTGTGGCTCGTCTTGAGTCCATTCGTATCCTTCTTGCATATGCATCCCATCATAATTTTAAATTACAGCAAATGGATGTTAAGAGTGCGTTTCTTAATGGTCCTCTACATGAGTTAGTATACGTCAAGCAGCCCCCGGGTTTTGAGGACCCCAAATTTGTGAACCATGTCTACAAACTCGATAAGGTGCTCTATGGCCTTAAACAAGCCCCACGTGCGTCGTATGAGCACCTTAAAGAGATTTTTTTAGACCGTGGATTCGAAGTTGGGCAAATCGATCCAACTCTTTTTACTAAGAAGGTTAATTGGGAGATTTTTGTATGCCAACTTTATGTAGATGACATTATTTTTGGCTCTACTAACCAAGCTTTTAACGATGAATTTTCAAAGCTTATGACTGACAGGTTTGAGATGTCAATGATGGGTGAGTTGAGGTTCTTGCTTGGATTCGAGATCAAAAAACTTAGAGAGGGAACCTTTATTAATCAAGCTAAGTACATCCAAGACATGCTCAAAGGGTTCAAGATGACGGATCTCAATGGCGTTGCTACTCCAATGCAAACAAAGTGTCATCTTGAACTCAATCCCAAGGGTAAATATGTGGACCAAAAGGTATACTGATCCATGATCGGCTCTCTCCTTTACCTTTGCGCATATAGGCCTGATATTGTGTTAAGTGTAGGAGTGTGTGCAAGGTACCAAGTCGCTCCTAAAGAAAGCCACTTAGTGGTGGTCAAACTAATCTTTAGATATTTGGTTCATTCCCCGAATTTTGGGTTATGGTATCCCAAGGGTTCAAGTTTCTCTCTATGTGGTTACACTGATTCAGATTGGGCTGGTGACAAAGATGATAGAAAATCAACTTCTGGTGCATGTCAATTCTTGGGCAGGTCTCTAGTGTGTTGGTCTTCAAAGAAACAGAATTATTTCACTCTCAACCGCCGAAGCTGAGTATGTTGCTGCTGCAAGTGCTTGTACACAATTATTATGGATGAGGCAAACTTTAAAGTAATATGGTGTCAGTTGTGACAAAGTGCCTCTATTATGTGACAATGAAAGTGCTATCAAAATTGCTTACAATCCCGTGCAACATACAAGAACAAAACATATTGAGATTCGCAACCACTTCATTCGGGATCATGTTGCTTGTGGTGATATTGCCCTATCCTTTGTGAGCACGAAGAACCAACTTGCTGATATTTTCACGAAGGCCCTTGATGAAGCAAGATTTTGTTATTTGAGGAATGAGCTAAATATCATAGATTCAAGGAGCTTGTCTTGAATACCCTTGCACACTCACTTGCTCTTATTCATGTATTTGGTTTTGATGCGGGCATAGACATAGGGGGAGTGTGGTCCTAATTGATTGGGCTAACCCTCCCCCCATAATGCCGAAAGCAAGAAAAATCATTTCCCTTAATATCATTTTGTGATATGTGGGTCATCGATGAGCATTGGTTTTGAACTCAAGATACATCTTCGCGGTGTCATGCCATGCGCTCCAACATGGTGGCTTCGGCAACCGCCCTATTCCTAGAGAAGAGTTGGATTCTAATGGGTCTATTTGGATTTTCTTGTATATCTCTTGTTCTTATGAAAAACACACTCAATTTTGGCTTTTGTTTGATTTGATTCTTGCAAATTTGAGTGTGTAGTACCATCTCAGTTTGTTTCTCTAAACCCAAGCCTTTTTTCCCTTCTTGAACCATCTACTCTTGCACACAAGTCCACTATACACCAGCGAGGGGTTTTGCAAGTTTGCTCCGGCCTAAATCTGTACTTAACAGAATTTTCAGAGGGGGCGGACTATCCGCCCTAAGTAGGGGGCGGATTATCCGCCCGGGCGAAATCTGCCCTTTAAGGGCTGGGTCGGGGAGGGCAGGCTCAAACAGAGCAGCCAGTCCTCCCCCAACCCTACCTCATCCCCCAGCCGCCGCCGGAGCCTCCGCCCCTCCCGGAGTCGATTTGACCAACGGATTCTCCGGGCTCTCCCCGGATCTTCTTCACCTCGCCTCCGGGTATCTTATCCTCCACGATTTTCCTCCAATGAGTGAGGGTAACTCCCTCATCTCTCTCCTTTTGTATGGGATGCATTTTAGTTGGTGGAAATCTCGTTGTAGAAGATTCTTGGTGTTGTTCCTTACATGCTAGAATCAGTAGAATTGCAACCCTAGTGCCTGATCTGTTTGCCATGGTAGATCTGGGCCATTCCAGAAAATTTATGTGGGGGTGGATTATCCGCCCCTGCCAGGTCCCGATAATCCGGCCTGGAGATTCACTTCTGGTCTGGTTTGGTCCTGACTCCTGCACTTCACATCATTGGTTTATGGATTGCTTTTCTACTCTTTCTAGTGTTTCTCATGTACTTGTGTGTATGCTTATCTCCATTCTATCCCTCTAATGCTTTTCACAGGTGGTTCCAAGCCGACCAAGACCTTCTCCCGTCGTCCCCGTGCCCGTTATCTCAAGCCCACTGCAGAAGGGAAGTTCATTGACGAAACCGAGGTCAGCAGAGCAGCAAGAGAGGCTGAACGGATGGCAGAGGCAGGCAAGAAAACAAAGAGGACCGCATCTCGCAAGGGAAAACAGTCTCGGCCCAATTACAAGGCTATGGACAGTATCCAGTATGCCTCCATTCGCCAGACTGATTACTATGATGAGGCTGACAGTGATGGTCCCCCCGAGGACTCTATGTTTTGGAATGCCCACTTTCGGGGTATTCATGATGATGTATATGCTACCCTCAAGCTTCGCCCCATGCATCATATCAATTTGACTGAGGCTCAATCCAAGGCAAGGATTATTGAGGCATTAGATGTGACCAACAAGATGTGGCTGCACCACCTTATGACTATCCAATGCAACTATGATTCCTCTGTGGTGCGGTAGTTTTTCTCGACACTTGTGATTTGTGGTGATGAGCGCCGTACTATGAAGTGGATGACCGGGACCACAATGATTCAGTCGGACTTTCGCATCTTTGGGCATGTTCTTGGTTATGCATTCCATGGTCGTGACACTCCTTCTGGCCACCGTATCATTTCTCCTCTGAAGCCATCCAAGGATACTGCGCTTGCTCCTTGCCTTACTTCTAATGGTGTTGCTGGTACTTTTGCTGGTCTCTCTTCCTTGTATGCCTCCCTTGTTGGCATATTTAGGGATTGCATTGCTCCGAGTGGTGGTAACAATGATAGGATCCGTGCCCATCTAGTTCCTCTCCTTGATTTTGCCCACGAGTGTGCCACCAACTCTGGTTCAGCTACAGGTTACAAACTGGATGTCATGGACTACATATATCATGAGATGACGGATGCTATGATCAACAGGCTCTCTATTCCTTATGCTCCTTTCATTATGATGCTCATCAAGCATATGTTACCCCTTGAGGATTTTGGCACTGCTTTGGATGGAGTTCACAAGCCCAAGAAAATCTACAACAAGGCTCAGAAGACCCATCACCCTTCCACTGCCCCTGAGTCCTTCATGCGTGATGCACGGGCTAGTGGTCGTCGTTCCGTGGTGTCCCCAATGGCACGCGAGGTTAAGCATCTCACTTGGTTCCAGCGGCACATCCTTTGCATGGGCATTGACACGCACAAGGGCCAATATGAGGCGTACCGCAGGGATCATGAGAGGGATCACACACATCAGCTTATTCTCCACCATGTCTCAGGTGCCACTGGCCATCCACCTCCTCCCACTGCTCTGGAACTGTATGCTCTATGGAACACTTCACGGATCAACTGCAGCGAGCTCGAGAGTTGCCTCTTTCCTACACCACCGAGGGCTCCCACTCCTCCAGCTGATGACGATGATGATGAGTATGATGAAGAGCAAGGGTACGGGAATGACTACGACGAGGATGAGGAGGAGTGATCTTCAGGGGCGTTAGCATCGCTCTTCTTCCTTTTTGGCATTTCTATGCCAAAAGGAGAGAAGTAGTTCTATTAGGTCTCGTGGATTTGCAAGGGTCGGGCGCAAGCACTTGTCTTTCCATTGTTTTTATTTTCTTGCTTGTGCTCTTTTTAGCGTGAACTTATTTGCTATTTGTGCTTGGATTATGTAAGACTATGTCATGCTCCACTATGTTTGGTATTCATGGAATTCTGGATTTATCTATTGTGGATCTCATGGAATTCTGGATTTATCTATCGAGCATATTTGATGGCATATGGAATCAAGGGATTATTTAATGTATGCATCAATATTGTTGGGATGTGCTTGGAGGCTATCATGCTAATTATTTTCTTTGGCTATAATCACATTCTCGTGGTATGACCTTGTTTCCCAACCCACCTTATTTCAATATATTTGCTATGAAAGTTGTGTTCTCTCTAGTGTGTGTATTTGTATTCAAATGCAAAATTTAAATATGCACACATCTAGGGGGAGCGTCTTCCATTTTTAAGGTGGCGTTAGCCGGTTTCATTGCAAATCCTAGTATTGTCATCTAACACCAAAAAGGGGGAGATTGAAAGAACATTTCTTAATCCCTAGTGTTTTGTGTGTTAGATAACAATATCAAGGATTATATAATGTGTGTTGAAGTGTTGCAGCTCTCTCTAAGAAAAAGGGAAAAGTATCTGCCTTTGGGGGGCGGATAATCCACCCCCACCAGGGGCGGATAATCCGCCCCTCCCTCTTCCCAAGCAGGTGCTAGCCCCAAAAGGGGGGTGGAGTTTTGGCCGGATTTTCTGGCCCCGCCGGATAATCCGCCCCTCTCGGGGGCCGGATAGTCCACCCCCTTGCTCACCGCCAAGACGCAAGCCCCAGAGAGGGGGCAGAGTGTTGGCCGGACTTTCCGGCTTGGCCGGATAATCCGCCCCAGGAAGGGGCCGGTAAATCCCCCCCTCCCCCAAGATCTTCACCAAGTCACGCAGGCGCCAACCCCAGAGAGGGGGCGAAATTTCTCCCGGAAAATCCGCCTGTGGGGCGGAGTTTTCCCAGGGGGCAGATAATCCGCCCCCAAAGTTGCTAAACGGCCAGATCTAGGGAGGGGATATTTAAGCCAGCCTTCCCCCTCCTGCCAGATCTCTTGATTCATTCGAAAAAGACAAGATCTAACCTGCAACCTTCATCCAAGAGAGCTCCACCTAGATCCACCCAAAGGCCCCGTCCCTTGGGGAATCGAAGGAGGAGAACTCGATCTTCATCATCAGCAATCAAGCGCTTCATCTCCTCTCCATTCATTTGGAGAATCACCGATCTAGTATTTCTTGCAAATACCTAGATCCTTGTTTTGTTTATATTGATAAACCTTGTTCTTGTGACAGCTTGTTGTCATCTCGGGAGCCCCCAATTCAGTTGTGGGTGTGTGCCCCGGTAGCATTGTAAAAGGCACTGGTTCCCGCCTCGAAGGGATCCAATAGTGGAGAAGGTGGATCAGGCCTCTCGTAGCGAGATCCATCGGAGAATAGGGTGAGGCCTATTGTGGCGTGGTGGTCTTAGAACCGCACACCCCTCCAACGCAGATGTACTTCCCTTAACAAGGAAGGAACTGCGGTAAAACAAATCCCTGTGTCTCCGCGTGCTCCACTACGGTTCCTTCGCTCCTCTCTTTACGTGCTTAGTAGCTAGGGTTGCATATAGGGAAATTCTCGTAGTTACATATCTAGAGAATTTACTTTGTGTCAAGCCTAAAATTGAAAAGGTATTAAAAATTGGTTAGCACCTATTCACCCCCCCCCTCTAGGTGCCCATACGATCCATTTCAACTAGTGAAAGTATGATCCATAGGCCTTGTTTCTAAGAATTGAAACACCGTTTACAACTAGATCTATTACATGTTTGCTTGCTGCCATCTTTATTTCAGATTGCCTTTAGTCTCTTCCTCCCCGTCAAGCTCTTTTCTGACACTGTTGTCTTATAATCATCCATATCACTTGTATTTCACTATCTCTTCGCCGAACTAGTGCACCTATACACCTAACAAGTGTATTGGGTGTGTTGGGGACACAAGAGACTTCTTGTATCTTGATTGCAAGGTTGCTTGAGAGGGATACCTTTGACCACTTCCTCCCTGAGTTCGATAAAACTTGGGTGATCCACTTAATCCCAACATTGTCTACGAGAATAGAAGCGTGCGTAGACATCAGCGGTCGTTTCTTCTCCTTCTCATCGCAGTGTCGCTGATCATCGATGAAGCTATCAACAAAACTATGGACTGACAGCGGGCTTTGGTAGACTTGTTCATGTATTACCTTGGATTGCGTGTTACATATAGCCCACAAGGTCACAAACACATGCACCTGGTCCTTGTGTTTATGGGTTTTGATCATCGATGATAGCCACTCACGGGTGTTCCCTTCATCCGAGCAAGATATAGATGTTTTGTAATCTCCTCGTCAACCAATGCCGACACACAGCGGGACATCGTGCACTCCAGCAATACATGCCTCTAGGAGTCATGTGCGTCACACAACTGGTAGCTACTCGAGTTTGCCATCCTTCGACGAAATCGAACCTTGTTTGTTGGGATCGATTGCTTTGCAAGTATCCAGCAGTTGACATCACTGACGGTTGCACCTGCATCATAGATCCCACCACTTCTCGACACCCTCAGCGAGCTGAACGGAACCTCATCATCAACCTACTGCACTAGTAGTGACATCTTTCACGGCTCCAATCTAAGCGATCTGCCCACGGAAAGCGATCATGCCGTCTCCGACCTTGAGAGTTGTGGAAGCAACATCTACCCGACCCGCTACTTGTGTAATATTGTCAAACCCAATGCACCCGAGGACGGCAATGGTGGCGAATGAGTCAAAAGCAGATACCACTTGAGGTCGGTTTGGCAACAATAGCGAACCAGAATGAGAAACCATCAACCTCATATCTGATTAATGGGATAGGATAAAGCAAGCCCTAAAAGGCATGACTCTCGGGCCCGAAGCGACTCACAAGGAGATGATGGGCTACCACTACCTCATGCAATAGCAATGCAACCTTCAGCAGCAGGAGCTGGCCCATCTTGAAGAGCGGAAGCGATTGACTGATGAGTTTAGCGCTCGGCGGGCACAACTATCCTCCATTCGTGGGTCCTCATTAAGGCAAAACTATGTCCCTAGGGTGCACAAGTGACGTTCTCGGACACAATACATGGAAAAGGACGAAAGGCGTGAGTTCACCAGAGCACTCAAATCCTCCTTCATGTCCATGGACACATGGGGCAACATGATTCCCAAGACATCGCAAGCCGCCATAATCGCGCCCACCATATATTTTCTCTCTAACCAAACCCCAAGCGGGCGACCCACGGACCACACAAATCTGCCATCACTGGCCTCGAACTGGTGGGAACCGCACTCATGCCGGAACCCGCTAAAAGTGCGAAAAAGGAAGTGGCACCAAGAAAGACCAATCTCTCTCCCTCGAGATAGGATGATTCAACGCTGTCACAACCCATGGAGAGATACTCGAAAGACACACGACTACGATGCTCGTTACTAGATCACATAGCGCAAGGTTGACATATATCGCGCAGAACGCGCCTATCGCGACTCTAGCGAGTCCGACGAGGAAGACACCAAACTATGCAAGGCTAGATGCTTTAGTCGCCCCATCCGACAATCAAATATGCAAAGGGTTTTGAGCTACCCTCTGACAGACCAAAGTACGATGGGATCCAGGAGCCAAAAACCTAGCACGACGATCGTCGGCGGTCAATAAAATGCCACGTTGTGATGAAAAACACGGCCATGCAGTGCCTACAACTGCAACTGAAGGGATCCGCACATGCTTGGCTTCAAAGCCTTCCTGAAGGTTCTATCGACAGCTGGGAGGACCTAATCTACAGCTTCGTCCGAAACTTTAAGGCCGCGTACAAACGATTCACGTCCATTGAGGAGCTTCGGGCGTGTACCCAAAGGTCTGGCAAGTCGATCCGCACATACATCTAGCACTGGTCCATCATCAAGAACTCCGCGGAAGATATATCTGAGGAGCGAGCAATCAATGCATTCGATAGTTGCCTACTGAAAAAACATGTGTGCCCCATGTGTGGTTTTGGTAATTAATGACAATGTTCTATGGAATTATGTTTGCATTGAGTTTTACTTGTAGGATTTATCCATAGACAATGCTTGAACCATATGTTGGCTTCAAGGTTGGAAGGATAAGAAAGTGAAGAAGATCAAGTGTTTATCAAGGTTTCAAGGAATGATCCGGAGATTGGTCAAGTAGAATTTGAGCCTATGGCAAGTGTGTCTTGAATAATAAGATGATCCCAAGTGTAGCTTTCCATCCTTATGGTGATCATGGATATGTGAAGATATGCCTAAAATAGAGGCTCTTCCATAGTGGGGTATGGGGGAGCAAATTCAAAGTCTTCACCAAGATAGTGCAATCAACAAAGTTGCTCCATCTTGAGGTGTAGAAAATCGTCATCATCAAGATCAAGTGGAATATACACAAGGCAAAGTTTTTATATTGATAGGGTTTATTTCTTACCGGTCTCGTGGTGTTAGTTGGGGAGACTGATTTATAGGATAGATAACCGTACTATCAAGAGGGGCTCTCGAGTGAGTAACTTGATCATATCCCTCGGTGAGAGCTCAAACCTTTGCATACTTGGCATCATATTTCTTGGTTCTTATTTAGTTCTTATCCATGAGAGGATTTAGATCTTTTTTCAATCTCTATGACAAGCTCAAGTTCATCAAAAACGGATTTCATATGCATTCTCTATTGTGTTTTCGATATTGGAGGTTTTACCGGTTTGTCTTTTATAGATAGGTTAAACCTTTCATCTTTTGTTTCTATCCTCCCTTGATGGACTATGATGGTTCCCTGCATGATCTTGTATAGCTCATTATTACCTTCGAAATGATCTCAAGATCATCAAAATCAGACTCCGGATGCAAAAGTTATGTTGGTTTCAGTTTTGCTGTTTCTGCCAGTTTTTGGAGGGGCGGATTATCTGGCCGAAAATCCGGGGGCGGATTATCCGCCCCTATATAGAGGTCCGCGCCGCGAAGTCCTTAGCCATATTTTGGCCAGGGGAACCCGGAATATCCGGGGGAGGGGCGGATTATCCGACCTGGGAGGTCTCAAACGGTCATATTTCGTCGGGGAGGGGTATAAATAGACCCCTTCTTCCTCCTTAGGCTGGCTGCTTGCATTATCTCTCTCTCCTCCATTGTTTTGACATTCAATAGTTCGCAAATACTCTCAATCCCTCCCATATTTCTTGAATCGTTTTGGGGGATTTTTAAGGGGGATCTAGATCTACAACTCAACCAATCTATCTCTCCTCTATGTGAGGAGAACATCATGGGATCTAGATCTTGGGGTTTCTTTTGTGGATTTCCTCTTGTGTTCTTCCTCTCTTATTTTCCCACTAGCTTTTTTTGCTTTGGTGGAATTCGTGAGAAAAGGACTTGAGCACTTCTTGTGTTCTTTCCATTGCATTTGGTGCATCGATTTGAGTTCTCGGTGAGGATTCGATTGGGTGAAAGGTGAGAAGCTTTTTTACTCTTGGGTTCTTGGAACCCTAGACGGTTTAGTTGTTTTGCAGGTTTGTGGATTACTTGGAGCATCCAATTAAGTTGTGGAGCTTTCCCCGAGCTTGTTTGTTGGGAGCCTCCAATTGAGTTGTGGAGAAGTTCCCCGATCTTTGTGAGAGGTTACGGATTGTCACCGACAAGTGCACCGATAGTAAAGAAGTGAATCAGGCCTCTTGTGGTGAGGTTCATAGGAGAATAGGGTGAGATCTTTTGTGGCATGGTGGTCTTACTATCGCCCAGTCCTCCAGTGAGATGTACTCTCTTTATGGGAGGAACTTAGTAATAAATCATCGTCTCCACGTGAATCGGTTATCTCCATACCCGAGCTATTTACTTATTCACTTTACTTTGTGATAGCCTTTGTTCTTGAAGTCTTATATATAGCTATCAAATAGTTGCTTGTTTTGCTTAGCATAAGTTGTTGGTGCACATAGGTGAACCGTAGTTTATATAGGTTTTGTGATTGACAAAGTAAACGCTAGTTTTATTCCGCCTTTGTTAAGCCCATCTCGTAAAAAATTTAAACCGCCTATTCACCCCCCCTCTAGGCGGCATCTGTATCCTTTTCACCTACACATGTGAGAACTCAAGGAGGAAATATGATGCGTCAAACCGAAGACTGATACGTCCAATTTGCATCACCATTCTATATCACAATTTTCCTCTATTCATTGATATATTTCATATTAATAGGTGTTACTTATGTCTTTTCATCTGTTTTGCATGTTGGATGATTCTTGGAGGATGAACTGCCGGAGTCAGGATTCTGATGGAAAAAGCGGGGTTTTGATGCAATTTCGCGAAGATCAGAAAAATACCAGAAAAACTACAGAAAATTATATTTTCCCAGAAGACGAAGGAAGCCAGAAGGGGAGGCGGAGTTGGGCCGCAGGGGGCCCAATCCCCCAGGCGCGGGCCACCATAGGCCACGCCTATAGGGGATGTGGCCGCCCTAGCCCACTTCCGGCTCCGCCCCTTCGCCTATATCTTCCTACCGAAACCCTAAAGTTAGGGGAGAGACCATAGAAAGATTTCGCTGCCTCTATGGGGCGGAAAACACCGAGAGAGAAAGAGCTCTCCGGCAGACAGATTTCTGTTGGGGAAATTCCTTCCCGGAGAGGGGAGATCTTCGCCATCAACACCATCATCAAGCTAGACTTCATCGGGATCATCATCATCCACACCATCATCTCCACACCATCATCTCTTGCATAGTTCTTAGGGGAAACTTTCACGGTGTTGATTACTATTGTAGTTGATGCTTGTGAGTGGAACCATTGAATTATTGTATATGTTCAGATTGTTATCCATCATTATATCATCTCTGATATTGATCCATATGATGTCTTGTGAGTAGTTCGTTTAGTTCTTGAGGACATGGGAGAAGTCATGTTGTTAGTAGTGGAATTGTGTTGAGGTATTATTCAACGGTTTAATATTTAAGTTGTGGTGCTATTCTTCTAGTGGTGTCATGTGAACGTCGACTACATGATACTTCACCATTTATGGACCTAGGGCAATGCATTGTGTATTTGGCTACTAAATGTGGGGTTGCCAGAGTGACAGAAACCTGAATTCCCGTTAGGAAACCTTTGCACAAGGGAGTGTAGGATCTCAGAGTTTAAGGCCGTGGTTAGGTTTTTATCTTAATTGCTTTCTTGTAGTTGCGGATGCTTGCAAGGGATTTAATCAAAAGTATGTATTAGTCCAAGTAAGGTCGGTACATTAGCACATGTTCACCCACACAACACTTATAAAACCAAAGAAGGTTAATCAGTTATATGAAACGAAAGCACTTCACAGTATTCCCATGTGTCCTCGAGAACGTTTGGTCCTCATTAGTATTTCCACCGGCTTGTCCTTTGCTAAGAAAGGATTGGGCCACTGCTGCAATTATTTTCTTTCTTTATTTACTTGCACTTTATTTCCTTGCTTTATCAGAAAACCCCTAAAAATCTGTTTGTTAAGTATTTACAGAGACTTCCTGCTCCATACCACTAGTCAATACCTTATGCTCCTCGTTGGGATAAACACTCCTATTTATCGAAAGTACTACGTTACACCCCCTATACTTGTGGGTCATCAAGACTATTTTTCGGCGCCGTTGCCGGGGAGTGAAGCGCTATTGAAGAGTGGAACTGGTAAAGGAAACTTCTACTTTGAGTACTATTTTTTATTTTTGTTTGTTACTTTGTTTCCAACATGGATAACCCACTTGGTTTCCTGTTTGGGAGAACTACTACCACTTTTAGGTTAGTAGATGAACCACAACCTATTTAGATAGATCCTTTTAAGATACCTACAAGTATTGT
The DNA here is from genome assembly GCA_916181665.1 of Avena sativa. Lineage (NCBI taxonomy): Eukaryota > Viridiplantae > Streptophyta > Magnoliopsida > Poales > Poaceae > Avena > Avena sativa. The sequence continues at coordinate 278,114,466 of OV702280.1, forward strand.
TGATCGTGTTATGGATAATTATTATTTTGGGGATGGAACTATCCATCCTGGTGATCACTTGTTTTTTATGCATGAATTATGCGGGTTGTTTAAGTGTGCAGGTATCACAACTGAACAAGTGAAGAAGAAGTTACTCTCTATATCATTGAAAGGAAGAGCTAAAGAATGGTATAAGCTGCTGAAGAATGGACAATCCATGGAATGGGAGGAAATAGTACCTCTCTTTCATTCTAAATTCTATCCTCCCAGTGATATTCATAAGGATAGGAATCAGATTTATAAATTTTTGCCTCATGATGGAGAGAGTACAGCCCAAGCTTGCGGGAGATTGAAGTTACTAATGCTTAAATGTCCTATTCATGAACTCCCTAACAATATTATTATCAATAACTTTTATGCAAGGCTTTCTCTTCATGATAAAGATTTACTAGATGCATCTTGTGCTGGATCATTCACACGTATGAAGGAAGAAGCTAAATGGGATCTCCTAGACCGTATTCAAGAGAACACTGAAGCATGGGAGAATGACAAAGTTAGAAAGTCAGGTATAAACTATGACTATGAATGCGTTAAATCTTTTATGGAAACTGATGACTTTCGTGATATTAGTACTGAGTATGGTCTTGATTCTCAAAGTATTGCCAATTGTTTTCAGGCTTTTTCCTCTTATATAGAAATTCCTAAAATGAAGTGGGACAAGTACCATGCACCTTATAAAGATATTGTTACCCATGTTCCTGCTACCATTGAAGTTTGTATTGTTGATCCTATTTTGCATGAATCTTATGTTGAGAAAATCCATTTTCCGGCTAAGGTAAAGGAACATTCTATCATAGCTAATGTGGTTAGCAAAAGTGCAAAGAAAACTGTGGAACCTAATGAACAAAGAAATATTGAACCTGTAGTAGCCATTGTGAAAGATCTTGTCACTAAAAATATAGAGGATGAGCACATTGTATTCTGTGAAGATGCTTCTAATATTGTCTTTCATCCTAGAAAAGTTAGAAAAACTAGTGTTCATGTGATTTATGTTAGAATTGGTGATCATTGCTATTATGGTTTATGTGATATTGGTGCTAGTTCTAGTGCTATTACTTATGAGCTTTACAGAGAAATTATGCATGAAATTGACCCTTATGAACTTGAGGACATTGATGTGGTTATTCAACTTGCTAATAGAGAGACAGTTTGTCCAATTGGCATTGTAAGAGATGTGGAGGTTCTTTGTGGTAAGATTAAATATCTTGCTGATTTTTTAGTGCTTGGTTCTGAAGCTAGTAAAACTTGTCCTATCATTTTTGTTAGACCTTTCTGGAATACTTGTGGAGATATTATAGATTGTAATAAGGAGAAAGTTTTAACTAAGTTTGATGGAGATTCTTATTAGTTTAAATTTTCCAAATTTGCTAAAGATCCTTATGAAAATGAATTGCCTAATGAGGATTTCAGGGTTGAACAACTTGCTTTTATTGATCCGGTTTATGACCTTAGACCTCTTTTTGATGATTGTAAGTATGATCATTCTGATGATAAATTTGTTTCTTGTGATATTTATATTATAAAATTTATTTAAAGTGCTACTAAAAGTTATTATGAGAGAGGGAAACATGGTTTTATGCACCTCAATAATATTAAGTTTCCCCGTTTTATGTTGAAAGCTTTGAAGCTGCACTTGTTTTGTCTTCCTATGCTAGTTGCCTTTTGTTTCAATAATTTTTTTATCATGAGAATCCCTTGCATAGGAAGTCGGTTAGACTCAAATGTGTTGGATATTTGCTTCTTGATGCTCTCTTTCACTTCAAATCCATATCTCCTATGTGAGCATCCTTGAAATTGTCAAGCCTAACTTAAAGGCAGTAAAGAAAAGTACTTCTTGGGAGATAACCCAATAGTTTTATTGAGTCCTGGAAGTTATTACTTGTAATAACCTCTCCTTATCCTTTTTGTTTGGTTTTTGTATCAAGATCAACCTCTTTTGAGAAGTAGAGGAGTTGTGAAAAGTGGCTGTCCTGGGACAGATTTTTGTGCTGCATTGTAGAAATTCGTGAAGGAGCTCAGTACATCGGATGGAGCTGTAATTTTTTGTGTTTGTTCTCCAAGTTGTTATCCAACTTTCATTAGTTTTGCACTTTTTCATTTGAGCAACAGAACATTTTTGAAAAAAAATCAATCTTTACATGTTGGTATGATTTGACAGATTTTTACCATCATTTGCATTTGCCTCCTATATTGATTTCCTTACAGTAGCTTTTGTTTTGACGGATTTCAGTTGAAGTTTGAACCTAAAGGTTTATTGTTTTTGCAAACACTAATGTTGCCAATGAAGTTTGTCTGAGGCTTTACATGAAAGGAATTTTCAGGTGTTGGAAAGAAGGAATCTGCAGAGTCCTTATTTGAATAGGTGAAAAGTGTTGCAAACAGATGGTTCGTGAAAACCTTATCTTTTTATATTTTTGGTGTTTTATTACATATGGAAGGTTACCAAATGAAACAGAGGAGGAAACAGGGCCTAGGTGGGCCACACCCACCCTTGGGGCGGGACCCAGCTGGTCGCGCCTACAGGGGTGTGAGCCCCCTGGAGTCCGTCTCCGCCTCATTTTCACACAATACCTTCCTTATGTCATGAAACTTTGTAATATAACCCCCGGATCCCCCGAGGTTTGTATATCGTGTTCTCGTTGTATTTTCATTTCGATCTGTTTTTGTCAGGAAATCTTCTCAAGTTTAGCACCATGGTCTCCGCCAATAACAAGGGTAAGAAGCCCGTGGAATATGATTTTCAAAACTCTAAAGAGGAAGAGATCTTGGTTGGGGATGAAGAGGACGTGAAGGAGGACGAGAGTCCGAACACCCGCACTACCATCGCAAGTATTGGAGTGGTGGCAAACCCTATCAAGCTCAAGAGGACATCACGGATGTCTACAGGAGGGAAACCTCCGCGTCACTGCCTTTCTCCACGATCACTTCCTCCACGCACCAAGAACCTCTTCCATACTCTTATACATGAGCAGCAATATTAAAAGATGCCCAAAGGAAAGTTTCCCTCTAGTTGGGATATACCTCGTTCTAACCAAGCAGGGAAAGAACACTCTAAGGAGGAAGAGCAGGCAAAGAATAACAAAGACTAGTATTCTCGGTCCGACATGATCATGAACTGCATTGAGCATAATTCGGAGTTGATTCGTAATCTAACCTTTGAGATAGAGGACTTGAGGGATCTGGTTAAAAAGCTCGTCAAGGGAACACCACCACCACCGAAGGAGTAATTTGTCATCAGGTTTGGCATCCCCTCGGCTTGTTCCAAGCTTGGGGGAGTGCCGCGATATCACATCATTATCTTTTATCTTTTTACATTTTTAGTAGGCTCATATTTTGGATAGAGAAGTTATATTATAGGTTGGTTTGCAATGTGGAAGTATCTCTCCTTTAGTTGGTTATCTATGTATCCCTTGGCGTGAGTGCCTTTATGGAATATTAATGAGAATTCTTATCTTTTACTTTTTGCACTTCTTATTTTAGTTTGCAATCTCTATTATATGATTGATCTTGTTGATCAGTATTGGTATCACTTTGGGAGCATCAAGTAGATCTTAATTGGTTTTGGCAAACCAAGCTCTGGTCAGTAGCAACACTTTTTGAGGTTTGAAAGGAAAAGAGAAAAGCCCTTACAGGTATTTTGTATCATTTATTTTCTTTCTTGATTGTCTCATAAACTTAGTATTCTTTATTTAAGATCTTTTGTGTCTTCAAGGAAGATTACATGTTTGGATTTATTACTTGTATGTTTTCTTGTTTCCGTCAACTCTTTTGCTTGCTACCCAGCCTTGCTAGCCAAAAACCTGTGCTGAGAGGGAATACTTCTCATGCATCCAATCCTTTAAACCAAAAGCTATGCCATTTGTGTCCACCATATCTACCTATTAGCATTATTGCTATTCCAAGTAAATTCTGAAGCTTCATCTATCTTTCGAATTAAAAATTACTTTGTTATGTGAAAACTAGTTAGTAAAGCTCTCACGAACTTGACGGGACACCTTATTTTCCTTGCCTCTAATAACTTGAACCATTGTGTCATCAAAGTTGTATATGCTTGCACCTATACGTTGGAATTAGCAGAACCGTCTTATCACGGGGAATGATTTCAACATTGCACCTATACAATGTACACAGTTGATATCATTCTCTTTTGTTTATGGATGTCATCGGTGTGAAATAAAAGGGGAGCTTGTAAGTCCATGGAGTTATGTATATGTGTTAGAGAAACGCCTGGGCCGCTAGGCTAAGCCATGCCTAATCATGGTGGAAACATGCAACATCACCATATTAAGCAATCTATGAAGCTTTATTCTTATAAAAAATAGACATAATGAAAATAGGAAAGAGAGAAAAAAGCACCATTTTCCCATGGTAAATAAGAAGATTGCTGAGATGCTCATTGTCTGCTTGCCTTGTCATTTTGATTATGGGATAGCTCCTGTATAATGTGCAAGGGGTACCCCATTGGCGGTTCTCTATGATACACATGTACTTACAATGACAAGAACTTACCAGTAACTAAAGTTGAGTAGCATGAGGAGTGGCCCTCATACTCAAGGGACATGAGATTGGCAACTTATATTTTGTCAAGCATATACTCCATCTTTGTTCACTTTAACCTTAATCACCTCAAGATGCTTATGATAGGGGCAATGAGATCTCAAAGCTACTCAACTTATATTTCAGCTCTCATTGCCCCTATCATAAGCATATTGAAGTGATTAAGGTTAAAGTGAACAAACTATGGAGTATATGCTTGACAAAGTATAAGTTGGCAATCTCATGTCCCTTGAGTACGAGGGTTGCTCCTCATGCTACTCAACTTTAGTCACCGGTAAGTTCTTGTCATAGTAAGTACATGTGTATCATAGAGAAACGCCAATGAGGTACCCCTTGCACATGATACAGGAGCTATCCCATATCAAAATGTCAAGGCAAACAGACAATGAGCATCTCAGCAATCTTCTTATTTACCATGGGAAAAAGGTGCTTTTTTCTCTCTTTCCTCTTTTCTCAATGTCTCTCTTTTTTTATAAGAAGAAAGCTTCATAGATTGCTCACTATGGTGATGCTGCAAGTTTCCACCATGATTAGGCATGGCTTAGCCTAGCGGCCCAGGCATTTCTATAACACACATACATAACTCCATGGACTTACAAGATCCCCTTTTATTTCACACCGACGACATCCATAAACAAAAGAGCATGATATCAACTGTGTACAATGTACAAGTGCAATGTTGAAAGCGTTCTCCATCACAACACAGTTCTGTTAATCCCAACATATAAGTGCAAGCATATACATCATAGATGACACAATGGTTCAAGTTTATTAGGGGCAAGAAAAATAAAGTGTGCCATCAAGTTTGTAAGAGATTTAATCACTAATTTTCACATAACAAAATGACTTTTTAATTGGAAGGTAGATAAAACAAGAATATACTTGGAATGGTGTAACACACCATGCATAGGAATTTATAGTGGACACTTTGTAATAACTTGGTTTCTTGGGAGTTGTATGCATGAGTAGAGCTTACTCAATACAAGTGAAGGCTAGGAAAAGACTGGGAGCGACCAACTACGAGAGCAATAATGGCCATAATCACGCAGAGCGACAAAACATTACTAATCAAAGCATAAAGTGGTACCACAAGTCAAAAACTAAATGATCATAGAGGCTATGGTGACTGGTTCATAGTCATAACATGGTGTGATCATGTGCCAAGTCAACCAAAACAAAGCATCAAAGGAGAATACCAACATATTATGTTTTTGTATGCTAGAACAATGTATGATTCTTTCAAGGCACATTAAGAAATCCCAATTGTTTGGAACAAGTCATGCTACAACAATAACCACTAAGCATAGGGTCAACACAACACCAAACATGACATGATAAGGTCTAGGCCACAGTCAAAACAAACTCCTTTTGCACCACTTATAAACATGAAGCTTCCTACTCCTACTCCAACACCAACAACTTATTTGAAACAACACAACGAAAATGAGTGTCCAACCACTTTATTCAAGCAAACTAAGAAAATAAAAACCAAAAATTAAAACTAAGATGCTCCAAGAACAACACAATAGTGCATGAAACAATAAAAACAAAGTGTCTAGAAAGAACTAAGATTTTTATTAATGAAGAAGGGGATGTCTTGGGCATCCCCAAGCTTTGACGCTTGTACCTCTTGAATATTTCTTGGAGTGACACGGGGTGACATCTCCAAGCTTGAGCTTTTGTCTATTCTTCATCTCATTACATCATTCTTTACTTACACCTAAAAATTTTCCTTCATACAAAACTTCACACAATCTTCATTAGCAACATTAGTGCATTCAAAATATAATAGACCTTTGGGTTTAGTTTCAAAACAGAAAAACTTTCACTAAAGACACAAGCTACTGTAGCAATTTCCTCAAAAAGCTCAATTTCCGAAAAAGAACCCAAAAAGGAATCAATAAGAAGCAAATGCAAATAATGACAGAAATCTGTCAAAACAGTCCAGCAGGTAGAAACCGATTTGTTCGAAGACTTTCTGTTGCTCAAATCAAAAGGTTTTGAACTAACGAAAGTTAGATAGCAACTTGGGGGATTTATTCCGAAAATTACAGCTTAATCCGACTTACAGAGAGTTTTCAAGAATTTTTATAGTGGATAACAAAAATCTGTTTCGGGACTGCAACTCCCCAAATCTTACTTCCCTCTCATTAGAAGTTATTCTTGGCACAAAAATCAAATAAAAAGGATAAGCAGAGGTTATTACAGAAGTAATAACTTCCAAGACTCAAGAAAACTATTAGGTTATCTCCCAAGAAGTACTTTTCTTTAAAGCCTTTAAGTTAGGCACAAGCAGCAAGATTCAAATATTTTCAAATAAAGAAGCATTAAGAGCAAATTTTGTTTTAATAGGAGAGGCAAAAGGTATTTTATACCTTTCTTGAATGGGAATTTATATTTAATGGTGCCTTCCTTCAGTTGAAAAGCTTCCATGGGAAGATTTGTTTTGGTTTCATAGGCATAAACCCAAGTGTTCAAGGTCGACCCCCACTCAACAATTACTCATCTTTCCAATCACTTTCCTTTTTGAAAACGTTTTTAGGTAACAAGTACAACTAATTTTTTTTGTAATTCGCAAACCATATCCATACTAATATAGAGACCAACTTAGAACTGAAAGTAAAAACTACTTAGAGATAAAGCAAACAAGTGCACACAAAAATATTCACCCACACGCTATTGCTCCCCGGCAACGGCGCCAGAAAAGGTCTTGATGTCCCACAAGTATAGGGGTTCGTGTGTAGCCATTTCGATAAGTAAGAGTGTCGAACCCAAAGAGGAGCTAAAGGTAGGATAAATATTCTCTCAAGTTCTATCAACCACTGATACAACTCTATGCACACTAAATGTTTGCATTATCTAGGAAATAAAACTAAATCAACAAAACGAGTACTAGAGAAAGCTTTTCAAGATAATAAATAACAAGAAAGTAAAGCTAGTTGCTGCAGCAATAAAATACACTAAAGTAACAGAACGATGAGTTTGGAATAGTGGTGGTAATTGTGGTGGCTTTGTCCAAGTTTAATTGGCGAATAAATCAGATTCATTGTCTTCGATGTAGTTTTTTATGTGGGAGAGGCTAAATATACATGCGCTTCACTACTTGGAATTACATGTACTATATGATTGATTGTTAGCAAACATCTATAACTACTAATAATGCATTAAGGTTTCCCCAACCATAGCCTTAAGTTAATGGTCCTCTTACTACCATACGTGCAACGTTCCGGTTCGCGTCCTTAGGTTTCTGTCACTCCGGCAAAACTTCCCCCTTCCTCTTACACATACTACAAACCCTATGATGTTTAATCCATGCGTGCACAAATATAATGGACACCAAAGTACTGTACCATATCAACATACAAATCTAATGAACCAAAGACATTCAACCAAGCAATCAAAAGACAAATAAACTACACAAACTTGACATAGATCTTAGGATTATAACTTATAGCATCGAATACCATGTTTACATAGGACGGTACAGAGGTGTGTGGACGGTACAGAGGTGTGTACGAAATCGGGCCTAGCAGGCCCGTCCAGACTCAGAATCAGCTAAATTTTATGTCTATAACGATTGGCGCGAAATTTCCTACAAATTTGCAGTAGAATAGTTTTCCGTTTGACGCCGTCTTCGACCTGAAACGTGACTATATTCAAAAAGAGTTCTGAGACAGATTTATGGAAAATCCCAATTTGACTCCAACAAGGGTTCCACTTGTATTCTTGATAATTACTACACATCAAAGTGTAAAACAAGAACATTGTGCACTTTTGCAACTATTAGTAGGTTAGTCCAAATAACTCATGAACATTATATAAAAAGAAGTGTTAAAAGCATAATAATAGCATGAAACCATCAAAAATTATAAATACGTTATGGACATATCAGGTGGCTACCGCGGTACTGGCTATTGTGACAGAGGAAGAAGCCTCAAGTCAGGACACAAGTGGCAGCGACGCCCCTACGAGGATGGACCTTCTCCCAACCAAATCCCGCCGGGTCCCTGTAACCTCCGCTTCTACATCGACGATAAGGACGACAAAAGAAAATCAAGACATCTCCTGAAGGACCGCCGTCAATTCCATAAGCTCCAACATGCCTACGCCAAGATGCAGAAAATGCAACCGACCAAGGCTACGCAGCAGTCCTATGGCCCATAGCAAATGGAGCACCACTGAAGGGAATATGCCCGAAAGGCAATAATAAAGTGGTTATTATCTTATTACTTGTTTATGATAAATGTTTATTTTGCATGCTATAATTGTATTAATTTGGAAATGTTAATACATGTGTGTTTAATAAACAAATAAAAGGTTCCTAGTTATGCCTCTCTTATAAACTAGCTCATTGATTAACAAGATGATCAAGGTTTCCTGATCATGGATATTGGATGTTGTTAATAACAAGGTCACAACATTGTTGGAATGATGTGATGAACATTCATCCGAAGTATAGCATTACGATCAAACTCATTGTGTTTATATTGCTATAACATCATACGAATTAATCCTCGTCCTTATACCATGAGATCATGTCAATCACTAACACTGGAAGAGTATCTTGATAACATCAAACATCACACCGTGACAGGGTGACTATGAAGATGGTTTCAGTGCTATGAAGGTGTTATGTAGAGACTCATGGATCAAGAGTGGAATTTTTCCATCCCGATGACGGATAGATATACTCTGAGCCCTCTCGGTGATATCACATTAGTTAGCTTGCAAGCAAGTGATGTGATCACTAGAATGTTATATCATGAAAACAAGAAAAGAGTGTATGTAGGTAACAAGATCAAACAAGGTATGGAGATACTGATGATCAAATCTTGGACATGTAATATATCTCGATACAAAGGTATTGAGTTACATGTGTAAAAGGTTCTCACGATCACAGAAGTCATCGTTGAATGTGTGGGAGTCAGTACGGATCTCTAGGTCCCGCTGCTGATTATTGATCAGATATGGGTCTCGATCATGTCTGCATTATTCGCGAACCATAGGGTGACACACTTAAGGCATACCGACACCATTTGGAGAAAATAAGATGCCAGGAAAAGATTATGAAAGCGCTGGAATTATTTCAATGGAAAATGGATTGTTTCGGGTGAAATTGCTAAAACTGGTTCTGCATGTGATATTGAAATGTTACAAGGGGTTTTATGTGAATGTTTGTTAATTAATGTAATTAACAAAATTCTGAATAAAATAAATAAAAGAGTGTTATTTAATGAGAGCTTGCATTAATTTTGGTGGAAAATTAATGCATGTGAGTGGACATGTGAGTGGAGGTGTGTATGTGAATGGAGCTTCCACCCACATGAATGAGGGAGAGGTGGGGGAACCATCCATGGCCGGTGGCCAGGCCCCTTGGGATGCCTCCCTCCCCTATATCAGGAGCACCTCCTCCTCCTCCTCAACTCTCACACCTCCTCATGGAGGATCTCTCTCCCCTTATAGTATTTCCCCATGGTCTCAGATCAGCGAGATACATGTTTCCGGTGGCTTTTTCTGGAGAAAGGATTTGCTGCTTCGGCTTCCTCGCTGGAGCAAGGGCATAGAGGTTGTCGGGATAACCGAACGTGTGTGCAATCACGGATGCACCACTGCTTTGTGGTGCTGGACTTGATGGTGCTAGACCTGGTAGACTAGCTAGACTTCATCACGATCTTGAGATCGGCAAGAGATCGACTACATCACCAACGAGTTCATACTCATAAAGCTTTTCGGTCTTCGAGGGTATGTATTTTATGGATGTATATCCACCCGTTTCTTGTATATAGATACATGGATCTTGGTGCATATAGTTCTCATCATAGGAAATTTTTTGTTTTCTATGTTGTGAACCCAACAGTGGTATTAGAGCCGGATCTATGCGTAGATGCTTTGCACGGTTAGTACACATATGAGTATGTGGGCGCTGATGGTCATGTTGGTGCTTCTTATGTGTATTTTGGATATTGGTGGCATAGTGGGATGAAGCGGCCCGGACAAACTTTACATGTCCTCGCACATGAGACCTGTTCCACGCTTGACATGCAACTAGTTTTGTATAAGTGGCTTGCGGGTGCCAGTCTCTCCTACTATAGTCAATATCTGATTTACAACGAGTTGTCAATAATTTGATTATCATCGTTATGGTTCCATGTTCGTAGGTATGAATGGTTCTATCTCCGACAGCCCTAAATCACGTAAAAACTTGCAATGAATAAATTAGAAGTGTCTAGTTTAGATTATTGCCAGGCTAGTTTCATGATATGGTAATGTTGTAAGTTGATCTATAATTTATACTCTTACAACACACCTAACGTGTAAGTTACATAGACTTTGGCCTTAAACACAAATGAATGATAAAGATCATATCACGATGCACATGATAGTGATCAAGTGCAAGAACCATATCATTTCACTTTTCACATATGATGTTTTGCATCTTATATTGCTTGTTTGGCATTTTAGTAGCATTATAACATGATCCCTCATTTAGATATCAAGATAAAAATGTGTTCTCCCTTAAGTACGCACCGTTTATGCCGCTTCAATACATCACATGATAATCGGGTGTACTTGAATCCATGATCATATTTCGGGTGTAAGACAATTTTATACAGGCGAGTACTGAGGTTCTTACTTAGAGAGTCTAGCATGTACAGACCATAGACCGAAAGGTTCAGCATGAGTCATATAGTTGATATGATGCCTATTTAGATGCTTGCCTTTGAAGATACACTGACTCACATGATGATCGGACTTGGTGTAGTGGATTTGGTTCATGTAATCACCAAAAAAACGAGGGATGCTGTTTTTTGAGTGGGAGTTTATTTCTAATTTGGATTAGTTGAACTTAATTTATCATAAATTAAATCAAAGTGAATTTTCATAATTTGTTGTAGTCATTGGCATTCGTTCACCACCTTATTCTTAGTTGTAGTTGACATAATAGAACTATATAATTCTGGATATTTACTTTACAAACTGGCATCGTATTGTTTTAAGTGTCAATTTAAAGTTTGAAAGTCCTATTGCAAACTTTCAGCAAATTCCATCTACTCCATGAAGTTTAATAATTAGTATTAAATCAACAGTAACAATTCCAGTGTTAGTATCTAAAGTATCATGTTTGCCTCCACGATTCTTGATATTCAAAAGTTGTTTTAATATTGAGGTTATATAGGAGCTGAAAGAATTGTTTCAGAAACCATCATGTGTGAAAAATATTGTGATATCTAAAACAGTGTTTAGGTTGCAATATGATAGAGTATAATTTGGTAAAATACATGTTCTCATATTGTATGAGAATTTGTAAATGTTGGAGACGCTAGACGTCCTAATCTCCCAAAAAGGTTTTGAGAGATGCTATTATACTCGCGATTCGTCCTTATAGGCTATAGTAGCTTGATCATGAAAGTTTTCATGATAAAGATGAATATAAGATGTAAGTAAAATGTTTACTACACTAAAACATTACTAAATAATGGATTTTTGAAAGAACGCCAAACATTTGATGATGGTGATCAACTTCAAAGTGCAAGTCCAAAGGTATTAGTATTTTACTATACACGCTTTGGACTATGTGTCATATGTATGGAGCCATTGTTGATGTTGATAGATTCTTTAAAAAGGGAAAGGGAGTACTGAAAGAGAATCTCAGAAATATTTGGCAGAAAAAGAAAAGACTGGAAATGTCCAGCTTAGGTATATAGATGATATACATGTTATGGTTGTATTCTTTTCTTGTGAAACAATGTGGTTCTTGGATATTGTATACTGAATTGGTTGGTGTGAAATATCATACAGGACAACATAATTCATGAGCTGCAATGTCCTAAGTAACCAGCAAGAGAATATGTATGTGATGCTATTCATCGAAAACAAACAAAGTGTTGTTATATTTCTCGTTGACATCAAAGATTGCCTTCAAGATTTGTTATTTTTCAAGTATTATGAGAACAAAAGGTTGTTCAAATAATTATCGTATTCCATATAAGATGGATGATTTGCAAGTCTAGTTGGAGAAACCACATCCATAAAACTAATGCTAAAAATGTCTCAAGACAAATGATTGAAAGATAACTTACAAAGTGACATCGCCATTTAAATTATATTAGAAAGAAAAACATGTCAAAACTCCATGTTGATGGAATTTTGGAGTTTTTGATTTTGATCAAATTACACTTGTGATATTTTACTATATATAATTGAAATTTCGTTCAAAGGCCAAAGAAGAACGAATGACTAAATTATTGGAATTTATACATATTGACGTATGTAGTCCATTATGTGTAGTCATGAGCGATGAATTTCAACTTCATATGCTTTCTCTGGAAATTTGAGTGAATATTCACTTAATGAGAAAGAAGTTTGAAATATTTGAAAATGTTCAAAGACTTTCAAGATGAAGTAGAAAATCATTGTAACAAGAAAATAAAGAATTTATGATTTGATCACAAATGAATTTATTTGAGTTGCAAGTTTAGCAAAACACTTAGATTTGCATTTCCCGGAACACCATAGGAATATGGAGTGTTCGAGATATGTAATGAAACCTTGATTTACATGGTAAGATCAAAGGTGTCATTTATAAAACTGCCATTATATTTCAAAGATTAAACATTTAGAGACTATCGCTTTTATACTGAAAAGAGATCCATCTCGATCCGTTGAAATGACACCATATAAGTTATGGTTTGGGATAAAACCCAAGTTGTCCTTTCTTAAATTTTGGTATGCTAGACATAAGTAAGATGTTTACAACCAAAATCGGATGAGAATGTCTTTGAAGGTTATTTCAAATAACCATTAGGTATTCCTCCATAACACCGAAGAAAAAAGTGTTTGTCACTTAGAACATAAAGTTTCTCGAGAAGGAATTTTTCGTGAAAAGTTAAGTGGGAGGACAATAGAACTTTGATAAGGTTATTTAACCTTAGATACATGTGCTGAGTTGCACATCGCCGAAAAATGTTCTGGAGGCAGTCACAATGATCATGGCTCATGTGTCTCAAAGGTTGTGGTCACAGAGGTCTAAGTTCCTATTGAACCAAGTAGGTCGCGTAAACAACCAAATACTAAGATTTGAGAGTAAATCATTATTGTTTGACAAGTATGAACCGACTACATGCAAAGAGGCGATGATGGGTCCTGACTCCGTCAAATGGCTTGAAGCCATGAAATCTGTGATAGTTCCATACATGAGAAATCAAGTTTTTGAATTTGGAAGACCCTCCAGAAAGGTGTAAAAACCTATCGGTCGTGTTTGGATCCATAAAGAAACAGACATGGATGTTTCACATCTATGAAATAGTCAACGTGCTGGTAAAGATTTTATGACAATGTTCAAGGAGTTGACTATGAGAAGATTTGATCTTTCATAGCGATATTTAGTCTAGACGGATTAATGTAGCAACCACTACATATAACTTTGGTATATGGTAGTTGAATAAACAAAGCAAAGTTCTTCTATATAATAGTTACCTAGGACGTGTAATGCCACGGTCCAAAGGGTTTTGTTAAGTCAAAGGATGCTTAAAAGGGCATGCAAACTTCAATGGTTGAAGTAAGCATCACGGAGTTGGAATCTTCACTGTGATGAAACTGTTAAAGGAGTTTAATTTCATCGGAGACGATGAAGATGATTGTATTTGCAAGAAATTAAGTGGGAGCGCTGAGACATATTTCTAATGCATTATGTGAAAGACATATTGTTGATTGGAAATGATATATCTTTTATTGACAAATGTTAAGAATTTCATTTTGATGAAAGACTTAGACAAAACTCGAATATTAGATATCAATGTCTATATGAATAGATTGAGAAACTAATATGGTTGTGCTAGACATACATATATGAGATATTGAATGAGTTCAATATGGAAACGATAAGAAAGGTTCTTGTCGCATGGGAAAGGATTAAATCAAGACTCAAGTGTATTGACACTTGATAAGTGAAACAAGATTCAAGTGCTTTGACACTTGGTGAGTGAAATCACGGGAATATTTTGATCAATCATACCATGATATGTACACATCCAGATATGTCCTATGCTCTAAATGTTATGAGCATATACCATAATGACTCATAATATGATTACTATACAATAGTAAGGATATTCTTATGATCTTTTGGAAGAACTAAGAATATATTTATGTGGAGGTGACAAAAATTACAAATAGTTTATTGTAAAGTGTTACATTGATACTAGTTTTTTCACAAGACTAAGTTTATCTCAATTCAAACTATGGGTAGAACAATGTAATGGCAAGGAGATTCCATGATGGATTTGGATGAGTTCCAAAGTTAATACATTGTGATAGATACTATAACAAAAGGCTAAGTATATGACTGCTATAGTAGCAGCAAAGGAGGGCATTTGTGTTAAGTAGTTTGTTATCAAACTAAGTATGGTTCTAAGTGGGCTACTACTATGAAGATATATTGTACGACAATTATATCAACATGTTTAATACAAAATAAACTAAAGGTCTCACCAAAGGACAAAATTTATACAATGCCATCTCATTTGAGAATGAGTGATGCGTAGAGACGCAAAGACATGCAAATACAAATGGACCTGAAAGTGTCAAATCCGGAGATTATGTTAATTACTAGCAATCGCGTATATGCAACACTACAAAGCCATAGGTGTTCAATACGCAAAGTTTTCAAACTAGATTATTGACTCTAGTGCAATTGGGAGACTGAAGGCAATATGCCCGAGAGGCAATAATAAAGTGGTTATTATCTTATTCCTAATTTATGATAAATGTTTATTTTTTATGCTATAATTTTATTAATTTGTAAATGTTAATACATGTGTGTTTAATAAACAAATAGAAGGTTCCTAGTTATGCCTCTCTTATAAACTAGCTCGTTGATTAACAAGATGATCAAGTCTTCCTGATCATGGACATTGGATGTTGTTCATAACAAGGTCACAACATTGTTGGAATGACGTGATGAACATTCATCCGAAATACAGCTTACGATCAAAGTCATTGTGTTTATATTGCTATAACATCATACGAATTAATCCTAGTCCTTAGACCATGAGATCATTTCAATCACTAACACTGGAAGATTATCTTGATAACATCAAACGTCACACCATGACAGGATGACTATAAAGGTGGGTTTAGTGCTACGAAGGTGTTATGTAGAGGTTCATAGATCAAGAGTGGAATTTTTCCATCCTGATGACGGATAGATATACTCTGGACCATCTCGGTGATATCACATTAGTTAGCTTGCAAGCAAGTGATATGATCACTGGAATGTTATATCACGGTAACAAGAAAACTGTGCATGTCGGTAACGAGATCAAACTAGGTATGGAGATACCGATGATCGAATCTCGGACATGTAATATATAGCGAGACAAAGGGATTGAGTTACATGCATAAAAGGTTCCCACGATCACAGAAGTCATCGTCGAATGTGTGGGAGTCAGTACGGATCTCCAAGTCCCGCTGCTGATTATTCATCGAAGAGGGGTCTCAATCATGTCTACATTATTCGTGTACCGTAGGATGACACACTTCAGCGATACCGACACCATTTGGAGCAAATAATATGCTAGGAAAAGATTATGAAAGTGCTGGAATTATTTCAATAGAAACCGGAATTGTTTCGATTGAAATTGCTGAAACTGGTTATGCATGTGATATTGAAATGTTGCAAGGGGTTTTATGTGAATGTTTGTTAATTAATGTAATTAACAAAATTCTGGATAAAATAAATAAAAGAGTTTTATTTAATGAGATCTTGCATTAATTTTGGTGAAAAATTAATACATGTGAGTGTACATGTGAGTGGAGGTGTGTTTATGTGAATGGAGCTTCCACCCACATGAATGAGGGAGAGGTGGGGGCACCCTCCATGGCTAGAGGCCAAGCCCCTTAGGCTGCCCCCTCCAATGAGTTCATACTCGTAAAGCTTTTCGGTCTTTGAGGGTATGTATTCTATGGATGTATATCCACCCGTTGCTTGTATCTAGATAGATGGATCTTGATGCATATAGTTCTCACCGTCGGAATTTTTTTGTTTTCTATGATGCGAACCCAACAACCACCACCACCCCACTACAATAGGGTGCACCACCACGTGTGGTCGCGACTGCCCACAATCTTCCCGAGCAACAACATGCACCAAGGAACAATGTGGCCGAACATTACCCACACGTGTTTGGAAGCATGAACATGATCCAAAAGTGACGCTCCTCCAATAGGCTCCAAGAGGTGCACACCCGAGCAGTGAACTTGGCTACAGTGTCACCCCAACCATACGTGAGTACCTCGGCAGAACCAAATCATGCATCACCTTCGATAGAGCAGATCATCCTCGCTAGGTCCCATGATCGTGTCCTTCGCATTGGTACTCGAATCCCAGATTGGCGGTTGCGATATGATAAAGGTCTTCATGGATGGCGGTAGCGGCATCAACCACATATGAATTTGTCCCTGGCAAAGCTCGCACCATCTGAAACCACCATCCACGGCATCGTCCTAGGGAAGCTTGTTTATCCCCTAGGCTAGGTCGCTTTGGACGTGGTCTTCAGAAGGCCTTACAACTTCAGGTGCGAGAGACTCGACTCCGAGGTCGTCGACTGGACATTATCATGTCATTCTGGGGTGACTCGCGTTCGCCCGGTTCATGGCAGTCCCCCATTATGCATATCTCCTTATAAATATGTTAGGACCCAACGGTGTTACCATCATCCACGGAAGCTTCACACGATCTGACAAATGCAACAGGGATTTCAATAGGATCTCACAATCATTCGGGATGCAGGAGGATCTCGTACAGCTCAAGGAGTCAACAGACCACAGTCTTCCCCCGTGACGCAGCGAAATGCACCTGAGTTGTCGTTGCTGGTGGAACGAC
This sequence comes from Avena sativa, assembly GCA_916181665.1. Lineage (NCBI taxonomy): Eukaryota > Viridiplantae > Streptophyta > Magnoliopsida > Poales > Poaceae > Avena > Avena sativa. The sequence goes on from OV702280.1 coordinate 278,131,945, forward strand.
AGTGCCTGAGAAGGCTAGATAGAGGGTGGGAACAAGCAGGGATGCTAATGAGGGTGCCCGCATGAGGGATTGGATACAAGCGAGCACAGAGGGACGCAAGAAGTACCCAGGTTCGGGGCCCTTGTCATGAGGTAACACCCCTACTCCTATCGACCTGACTATATGTGTATGAACACAAGGAACTACAAGGGCTCCTTGATATGTATGTGTGCTATCAAACTAAGAGAGACCAACCCTTGCTACGAATAACCCGTCGCCCTTTATATAGGGCCAAGGCGACGGTTACACTGACTTGGCTGATAGGTCCCACAGGTTGGCCCAGCTGGCTGGTCATCTACAGAATCTCGCCTCCCTAACTTCTGCTGTAGTGCCACACCCCTGGCCAGCATGGGTACAGTAAAAGCCTCCCTGGCCGACACGGGTGGTGAGGAATATCCCCCGGTCGACACGGGTACGCTGTTGGCCGCCTCCGTGGTTTTCGGCGTCTGTGTCGTTGCCTCCTTCCTTTACGTCTCATCAATAGCTTGCTAGGGCATGGCGCGTACTGTGGCGCATGTCTCCCTAGCTCCTCCATCTTCTGGCCTCGCTCTGACCGGCTGGGATGTGTCTGAAGGGAATATGCCCGAGAGGCAATAATAAAGTGGTTATTATCGTATTCCTTGTTTATGATAAATGTTTATTTTTCATGCTATAATTGTATTAATACGGAAACGTTAATACATGTGTGTTTAATAAACAAAAAGGAAGTTCCTAGTTATGCCTCTCTTATAAACTAGCTCGTTGATTAACAAGATGATCATAGGTTTCTTGATCATGGACATTGGATGTTGTTAATAACGAGGTCACAACATTAGTGTAATGATGTGATGAACATTCATCCGAAGTATAGCATTACGATCAAAGTCATTGAGTTTATATTGCTATAACAACTTACGAAGTGATCCTAATCCTTAGACCATGTGATCATGTCAATCACTAACACCGGAATAGTTTCTTGATAACATCAAACATCACACCGTAACAGGGTGATTATAAAGATGGATTCAGAACTAATAAAGTGTTATGTTGAGGCCCAAGGATCGAGAGTGGAATTTGTTCATCCCGATGACGGATAGATATACTCTGGGCCCTCTGGGTGATATCACATTGATTAGCTTGCAAGCAAGTGATTTGATCACTAGAATGTTATATCACGGGAACGAGAAAAGAGTGCATGTCAGTAACGAGATCAAACTAGGTATGGAGATACCCATGATCGAATCTCGGACATGTAATATATCGCAAAACAAAGGGATTAAGATACTAGCGTAAAAGGTTCCGACGATCACAAGAAAGTCATCGTTGAATGTGTGGGAGTCAGTATGGGTCTCCAGATCCCGCTTCTGATTATTGATCCGAGAGGGGTCTCGATCATGTCCGCATTATTCACGAACCGTAGGGTGACACACTTAAGAGACACCGACATCCATTTGGAGCAAAAGTTTCATGCCGAAAAGAATAACAAGCGCGGGAATTTATTTCACTAGATACCGAAATGGGTTTTTGGGTGAAATTGCAGAAAGTGTTTCTGCATGTGAAATGAAATACTATCAAGGGGTTATTTGTGAATGTTTGTCATTAAAGTAATTGACAAAATTCTGAATAAAATAAAAGAGTTTTATTTAATGAGAGTTTGCATTAAATTTGCTGGAAATCTAATGGGAATTTTAGCGGGTTTTTGAGTGGAGAAAATTGAAGGGCCATTTTGTGAGTGGAGTGTCCACCCACATGAATGAGGGGGAGGTGGGGGCACCCTCCATGGTCGGCGGCCATGCCCCCTTGGGCTGCCCCCCTCCTCTATATAAGGAGCCCCTCCTCTCACTTCTCACTCACACCTCCTCGTGAAGGATCTCTCTCCCCCTCTAGAATTTATCCCCCATGGTCTCGGACTAGCGAGAAACATGTTCCCGGTGGCTATTCGGCAAGAAAGAGTTGTGCTTCCGATGCATCGCTGGAGGGAGGAGGCGGAGGTTGCTCGGTGCCTCGAATGTGTGTGCGAGCATGGATGCGCTGCTGTTTTGCGGCGCTAGGACTTCCTCTCGATCTTGAGATCGGCAAGAGATCGTCTACATCAACCACGAGTTTGGACTCGTTAAGCTTTGTAGGTCTTCAAGGGTATGTTCTCTACGGATATACATCCGCCCGTTGTTTGTATCTAGTAGATAGATCTTGGTACATAGTTGTTCCCATCGTAGGAAAATTTTTGTTTTCTATGCTGTGAACCCTACAGTGGTATCAGAGCCGGATCTTTGCATAGATACTTTGCACGGGTAGTACACATATGAGTATGTGGGCGATGATGATCATTTTATTGCTTCTTAGTTGTACTTTGGATATTGGTGGCATAGTGGGATGAAGCGGCCCGGACAAACTTTACATGTCCTCGCACATGAGACCTGTTCCACGCTTGACATGCAACTAGTTTTGCATAAGTGGCTAGCGGGTGTCTGTCTCTCCTACTATAGTCAATATCTAATTTGCAACGAGTTGTCAACAATTTGGTTAGCCTCGTTGTGGTTCATGTTCGTAGGTAAGAACGGTTCTATCTTCGAAAGCCCTAAGCCACGTAAAACTTGCAATGGACAAATTAGAGGCGTCTAGTTTAGATTGTTGCTAGGCTAGTGTTATGATATGGTGATGTTGTAAGTAGAAGTATGAGATGATACTCTTACAACACACATAGCATGTAAGTTCCATAGACCTTGGCCTTACACATAAAGGTATGATAGAGATCATACCACGGTGCACATGATGGAGATCATATGCGGGAACCATATCATTTCACTAATAAACATGTGATGTTTTGATTGCATCTTATATTGCTTGTTTGGCATTTTATTAGCATAATAAGATGATCCCTCATTTAGATATCAAGATAAGAATGTGTTCTTCCTTAAGTATGCACCGACAATGTTTCGTCGCTTCAAAATATCACGTGATGATCGGGTGTACTTGAATCCACGAGCATATCTCGGGTGTAAGACAGTTACACACGCGAATACTAAGGTTCTTACTTGACGAGCCTAGCATGTACAGACATGGCCTCGGAACACGGACCGAAAGGTTAAGCATAAGTCATATGTTTTGATATGATGACCATATGGATGCTCGCCTTTGAAGCTACACCGACTCACGTGATGATCGGACTTGGTGTAGTGGATTTGGTTCATGTAATCACCAAAAAGACACGAGGGATGTCGTTTTTGAGTGGGAGTTTATTTCTAATTTGGATTAGTAGAACTCAATTTATCATAAATTAAATCAAAGTGAATTTGCATAATTTGTTGTAGTCATTGGCATTCGTTCACTACCTTATGCATAGTTGTAATTGAGATAATAGAACTATAGAATTCTGGATATTTACTTTACGAACTGGTATCGTATTGTGTTGAGTGTCAATCTAAAGTTTAAAGTCCTATTGCAAACTTTCAGCAAACTCTATTTACTCTGTGAAATTTAATAATTGGTATTAAATCGAGAGTAACAATTCCAGTGTTAGTATCTTAAGTATCATGTTTGCCTCCACGATTCTTGATTGTTTTTAATATCAAGTTTATTTAGGAGCTGAAAGAATTGTTTCAGAAACCATCATGTGTGGCAGATATAACGATATCTGAAACAATGTTTTGGTTGCAATATGATAGAGTATAATATATGTTCTCATATTGGATGAGAATTTACGAAGGTTGGAGATGCTAGACATCCTAATCATCCAAAAGGGTTTTGGAAAGTAATGTTATACTCACGATTCGCCTTTATAAGCTACAGTAGCTTGATCATGAAAGTCGTCATGATAAGGATGAATAGAAGATGTATGTAAAGTGTTTACTACACTAAAAGATTACTAAATAATGGATTTTGAAAGAATACCGATCATTTTGATGATGGTGATCTACTTCAAAGTGCAAGTCCAAAGGTATTATTATTTGAATATACACGCTTTGGACTATGTGTCATGTATATGGCGCCAGTTTTGATGTTGATAGATTCTTTTAAAAAGGAAAAGGAAATGCTAAAAGAGAATCTATAAAAATATATTTGGCAGAAAAGAAAAGATTGGAAATATCCAATTTAGGTATATGGATGATATACATGTTATGGTTGTATTCTTTGCTTGTTAAACAATGTGGTTCTTGGGTATTGGATACCGAATTGGTTGGTATGAAATTTCATACGGAACAACGCAATTCATGAACCACAATGGCCTAAGTAACTAGCAAGAGAATATGTGATGATGTTCATCGAAAACAAACAAACCGTTGTTTGTATTTCTCGTTGACATCAAAGCTTGACTTCAAGATTTGTTTTAATAGTTGTTATTTGAATCAGGTATTATGAGAACAAAGGTTGTTCAAATAATTACCATATTCCATATAAGATGGATGATTTACAAATCTAGTTGGAGAAATCACATCCATAAAACCTAATGCTAAAATGTCGCAAGACAAATGATTGAAAGATCACTTACGAAGTGACATCGCTGTTTAAATTATATTAGAAAGAAAACATAAAAATCTCCATATTCATGGATTTTTGGAGTCTTTGATTTGATCAAGTGACGCTTGTGAGACTTTCCACGTGATAATTAAAACTTCGTTCAAAGGCCAAAGAAGAACGAACGACTAAATTATTGGAATTTATACATATCGATGTATGTATACCATTATGTGTAGTCGTAAGCGATGGGTTTCAACTTCATATGCTTTCTCCGGAAATTTGAGTGAATATTCACTTAATGAGAAAGAAGTATGAAAATTTTGAAAAACATTTCAAAGACTTTCAAGATGAAGTGGAAAATCATTGTAACAAGAAAATAAATGGTTTATGATTTTATCATAAGGGATTTGTTTGAGTTACAAGTGTAACAAGAAAATAAATGAATTATGATTTTATCATAAAGGGATTTATTCGAGTTGCAAGTTTAGCAAAACACCTAGATTTACATCTCCCAAAACACCATAGGAGTATGGAGTGTTTGAGATTTGTAATGAAACCTTGTTTAACATGGTTGGATTAAAGATGTTATTTATAAAACTGCCATTATGTTTTAAAAGATTAAAGCTTTAGATACTACCGCTTTTACACTGAAAAGAGCTCCATCTTGATCCGTTGAAATGACACCATGGAAGTTATGGTTTGGGGTAAAACCCAAGTTGTCATTTCTTAAACTTTGGTATGCTAAACATAAGTAAGATGTTTACAACCGAAGTCGGATGAGCATGTCTTTGTAGGTTATTTCGAATAACAATTGGTTATTCCTCCATAACACCAAGGACAAAAGGGTTTGTCGCTTGAAACATGAAGTTTCTTGAAGAAGGAATTTTTCATAAAAGTTAAGTGGGAGGACAATAGAACTTTGATAAGGTTAACGAACCTTAGCTATAAGTGATGAGTTACGCAGTGCCGGAAATCGTTCCAGAGGCAGCCATAATGCTCATGGTTTATGTGCCTCAAAGGTTGTGGTCACGGAGATCTAAGTTCCTATTGAACCAAGTAGGTCGGATAAACAATCAAATACTAAGATTTAAGAGTAAATCATTATTGTTTGACAATGATGAACCGACTATATGCAAAGAAGCGATGATGGGCCCTGACTCCGTCAAATGGCTTAAAGCCATAAAATCCGTGATAGTTCCATACACGAGAAATCAAGTTTTGAACTTGGAAGACCCTTCGGAAAGGTGTAAAAACCTATCGGTCGTATTTGGATTTATAAAGAAACAGATATGGATGTTTCACATCTATGAAATATTCGACATGTCGTAAAGTATTTTATGACAATGTTCAAGGAGTTGACTATGACAAGATTTGATCTTTCAAAGCGATATTTAGTCTGGACGGATTAAAGTAGCAACCACTACATATAATTTGGTATATGGTACATGAATAAACAAAACAAAGTTCTTCTAATAGAATGGTTACCTAGGACGTGTACATGACACGGTCCAAAGGGTTTTGTTAAATTCAAAGGATGCTAAAAGGGCATGGAAACTTCAATGGTTGAAAAAGCATCGCGGAGTTGGAATCTTCACCATGATGAAAAATGAGTTTTTCATCAGGAGACGATGAAGATGCTTGCATTTGCAAGAAATTAAGTGGGAGCGTTGAGACATATTTCTAATACATTATGTGGATGACATCTTGTTGATTTGAAATGATGTATATTTTATTGAAAAAGGTTAAGAATTTCATTTCGATGAAATACTTAGGCAAAACCCGAATATTTAGCGTGAATGTCTATAGTGGATAGACTGTGACGTCAATATGGTTGTGCCAAACGTACATATATGAGATATTGAAGGAGTTCAATATAAAAACGACAAGAAACGTTTCTTGTCGCATGGAAAGGAATTGAATCAAGATTCAAGTGTATCGACACTTGATAAGTGAAACAAGATTCAAGTGCTTTGACACTTGATGAGTGAAATCACAAGGATGTTTTGATCAATCATACCATGATATGTACACATCCAGATATTTCCTATGCTCTAAGTGTTATGAGCATATACCAGAATGAATCATAAAATGATCATTGGATGATAGTGATGATATTCTTATGATCTTTTTGAAAGAACTAAGAATATATTTGTGTAGAGGTGACAAACAATTACAAATAGTTCATTGTAAAGTGTTACATTGATACTAGGTTTGTCACAAGATACAAATTAAGTTTATCTCAATTTAAACTATGAGTGGCACAATGAAATGGAAAGGAGTTTTCATGATGGATTTGGATGTATTCTAAAGTTAAGACATTGTGACGAATACTACAACAAAAGGCTAAGTATATGACTGCTATAGTAGCAGCAAAGGAGGGAATTTGTGTCAAGTAGTTTGTTATCAAACTAAGGTGTGGTTCGCAATGGGCTAACACTAAAGATATATTGTATGAAAATAGTATCGACATGATTTAACCCCAAGGAACTAAAGGTCTCACCAAAAGATCAAATTTATACAATGCCATCTCATTGGAGAATGAGTGATGCGTGGAGACGCAAAGACATGCAAATACACACGGACCTAAAAGCGTCAGATCCGTAGATTATGTTAACCACTTGCAATTGCGTATATGGAACACCAGAAAGCTATAGGTGTTCAATACGCAAAGTTTTCAAACTAGATTATTGTCTCTAATGCAAGTGGGAGACTGAAGGGAATATGCCCGAGAGGCAATAATAAAGTGGTTATTATCGTATTCCTTGTTTATGATAAATGTTTATTTTGCATGCTATAATTGTATTAATACGGAAACGTTAATACATGTGTGTTTAATAAACAAAAAGGAAGTTCCTAGTTATGCCTCTCTTATAAACTAGCTCGTTGATTAACAAGATGATCATAGGTTTCCTGATCATGGACATTGGATGTTGTTAATAACGAGGTCACAACATTAGTGTAATGATGTGATGAACATTCATCCGAAGTATAGCATTACGATCAAAGTCATTGAGTTTATATTGCTATAACAACTTACGAAGTGATCCTAATCCTTAGACCATGAGATCATGTCAATCACTAACACCGGAAGAGTTTCTTGATAACATCAAACGTCACACCGTAATAGGGTGATTATAAAGATGGATTCAGAACTAATAAAGTGTTATGTTGAGGCCCATGGATCGAGAGTGGAATTTGTTCATCCCGATGACGGATAGATATACTCTGGGCCCTCTCGGTGATATCACATTGATTAGCTTGCAAGCAAGTGATTTGATCACTAGAATGTTATATCATGGGAACAAGAAAAGAGTGCATGTCAGTAACGAGATCAAACTAGGTATGGAGATACCGATAATCGAATCTCGGACATGTAATATATCGCGAAACAAAGGGATTAAAATACTAGCGTAAAAGGTTTCGACGATCACAAGAAAGTCATCGTTGAATGTGTGGGAGTCAGTATGGGTCTCCAGATCCCGCTTCTGATTATTGATCCGAGAGGGTCTCGATCATGTCCGCATTATTTACGAACCGTAGGGTGACACACTTAAGAGACACCGACATCCATTTGGAGCAAAAGTTTCATGCCGAAAAGAATAACAAGCGCAAGAATTTATTTCACTAGATACCGAAATGGGTTTTCGGGTGAAATTGCAGAAAGTGTTTCTGCATGTGAAATGAAATACTAGAAAGGGGTTATTTGTGAATGTTTGTCATTAAAGTAATTGACAAAATTCTGAATAAAATAAAAGAGTTTTATTTAATGAGAGTTTGCATTAAATTTGGTGGAAATTTAATGGGAATTTGAGTGGGTTTTTTAGTGGAGAAAATTGAAGGGCCATTTTGTGAGTGGAGTGTACACCCACAAGAATGAGGGAGAGGAGGGGGCACCCTCCATGGCCGGCGGCCATGCCCCCTTGGGCTGCCCCCCTCCCCTATATAAGGAGCCCCTCCTCTCACTTCTCACTCACACCTCCTCGTGAAGGATCTCTCTCCCCCTAGAATTTATCCCCCATGGTCTCGGACTAGCGAGATACATGTTCTCGGTGGCTATTTGGTAAGAAAGAGTTGTGATTCCGCTGCATCGCTTGAGCGAGGAGGCAGAGGTTGCTCGGTGCCTCGAACGTGTGTGCGAGCACGGATGCGCTGCTGTTTTGCGAAGCTAGGACTTCCTCTCGATCTTGAGATCGGCAAGAGATCGTCTACATCAACCACGAGTTTGGACTCGTTAAGCTTTGTCGGTCTTCAAGGGTATGTTCTCTACGGATATACATCCGCCCGTTGTTTGTATCTAGTAGATAGATCTTGGTACATAGTTGTTCCCATCGTAGGAAAATTTTTGTTTTCTATACTGCGAACCCTACAGTGTCAGCCAGACCAATACCTTGGTAACCTTTCCTCATTCGGCTGATCTGTCCGTCGGCTCATCCTGATCCTTATTTCTTATGAGCTCCATCTGCCACCTCTGTCAGTCGACCAACAGTTACATTGCCTTTATTCTTATCCGGCTAGCCTACCCGAGGGTAATCCCCCTGACATGAGCAATCCTTTGACTCCACCAGCAACATAAGGGAGGTCCAGGTCCACCCAACGGACCCCAAGAAAACGGTCCTCATATCAACCAATCCGAGTTCTACATATATAGGAATTTGTGCTCATCGAATTCCTTCGTGGGCACTAGAAGATCTTCGCCTGGTGTCCAGCCGATATGCCAGGTGTTTTCAGGGAATTCGTCGAGCACGCACTCAATGTGTATCTAGATGCTAAACATGTTAAACACTCTTTTGGGAGTTACATCACATGAAGAGTCATCTTTAATGCCACCACAATAGTGAGGTAATATATATTTTCCTGAGTTTTCTGTTTTTGGTTTAAATATAGTTTCAATTTATTTGTATTGCTATTATAAATATATGAGGTTGACTTTACTTGCCCCTTTTCATGTATGCAAGTGTGATATAGCCTTGTTTAGTTGTTTTATTTAGTTATTGGGTGCTTCTTTCTCAGATTGTTTTTCAAATGCCCATGTGTGGCCACAAATTAATGCGTACTACGGAGAGTAAGAATTCTATCACCACATTTCCAAAAATAGCCTAAAATGAGTGAGGGCTTCAGTTCCCTAAGATCGGTTGGCGACATGCAACCAACTCAATGTATTTTTTTTGCGAATAACCTACTTAGTCTATTTTATATTACTCTGCATATTAGTTTGGATCAAGGTCAAAGTATTTGTAATCTTTGACCAAGTATACGTGTTAACGTTTTAACATCTACAATACCAATATATATAATATGGAAGCATGTTTCATTATGATTGTAATAATATTAATTTATCATTTTAGATGTTGGTATTTTTATATATAATTGGCGAAAGTTTGCAAAACTTGTCTTTGACCAAACCTGATATGCATGAAGGGAGTATTTTCTTCTAAGTACACGATATCATAAATCCCGATCAACTTATGATCATTCATTTGATCCCTGCACTCATGATATTTTTTTATTTTCCAAAACTCTTGGTATGTAAAAAATCGTAATAAAGTTGGAGTTCAAATCCAGACATATTTCCATGGATTCCTAACAACCTATAGTCCTAATGGATGGGCGTGGCAACATACGACATCATGATCTAGTAATCTATCTATACCTACTAAAAAAGTACAAAGTGGTTCTCATGAGATCTGCTTTTTTTATTGCCTTGCCCCTGCAATTTTGAAAATATTACCCACCATACCATTCATAATTGAGGTAACAGTTCGTTCTTTATTCAAGCGAGGTAACAGTTAGCTCTTTTTTTGTCGAGTCATTTCCTTCGTCCGACAAATAACATGGAAATTTAACCGCCACCGTTTTCCCCTAGGTAAAACCTAGGATTTCTTTTCTTCGGTGGCAAAAAACCACCGAGAGTTTCCCTGCCCCTAATTGTGATGGGAATGGAGAGCGGTGAAGCCAGCGACGCTAGGAAGGATCCGGTGAAGAAGTTGCTGAGTTGTCTCAACATGCAGGATGAAGAGGATGGTGGTTTCGAATGGGAAAAGGAGGTGGAAAACCCTCCAGAGAGGGGCGAAGTGGCTAGCAATCGCCAAAGTCCATACTACATAGGGTTTAGCCGGACGTCGATCGTGTACTTCAAGAGCTACATCTATAGAGGCTTGTGACCAGTGTTCGTGGGGCTCCCCTTCCCTGCTCTGCTGCTACAGTCCTCCAGAAGCTTCCCGTGGGCGCCGGGCCAAAAGAAGGCCGAACTCGCCAGCGTTGTCGGTCGAGGGAGGAGGAGGAGAGGTTCCAGCGCATGTAGATTAGGTTTATGGCTTCTCATAGTAGGTGTCCTAGGTTTAGGTTTAGGTTTTCCTGTGTCTGCCCTTGTGGCATTTGGCGAGATGCCGCTCGGTCTGTCCCCTCCGGCGTTCTTGCACGACGTCGAGTGGCATTATTTGCTCTGGCTTGGCGAGCTCCAATGGTGGGAGAGAGCTGGGGCTACGGCTGTGCGTGGAGGCCCCTTCAATAAGTGCATCGGCTGCAGCTGGATCTGGCAACCATGTGGCTTCTTCTCCCTCTAGCAGGCCATGGTGGCGAGGGGTGGGAGGAGGACGAGGTGATGCCTATTGGGTGTGTGTGCGGCGGCCTCGAAGCTTGATGCGGGCTCGTTCTGACCCGACCTTGCGTTGGCTGGAGGAGAGGGATCCTACTGTGGTGGTCCGATGGTCGGAGACATGTGCAGTGGTTTCCTTCATCTCCGGCGGCTTCCTCCATAAGGCCAGTTTGCTTGGTTGGCTGCTGCCTTCTACACGTCCTCGCCGATCTTCTCCGGCCGACCTTGGTGGCGAGGGGAAAAGTAGAGGCGGCGTCGGGCGTCTGTCTGCAGCTGAGCCAAGACTGCAGCATTAACGAGCTCACCACGTGGCGGGCAAGTTTGCCCTCGTGATCTTCGGCTGAATCGATGGCATGTTTGGACACATGAGTTGCGTCTGCTCAACCTCCAAGATGGAGGCCTATTCTCGAGCTCAGCGATGGCGTTCTGCACTCTCTCGGCGCCAAGTGGTTTGTCCCCGGCGGCGGAAGGGTGGCCGGAGCTAGAGTCTCATCGTCGGTGGAGGAGGATAGGGGCTTGATTGCTTTTCTATTTCTTTTCCTAGGGTTCTCTTTGTAAAAATGCAGGCCTATGATTTGTGTAAGGGCCTATACCCACCGCTTTGATAATGGAAGCTGCGTCAGAGTCCTTCCAGACCCCTCTACTGTGAAAAAAAAACAGGGTTTAGCCCTAGTAATCTTCTACACCTAAATAGGAGACCCCCACTGTCTGACTTCACGTGCGTCCACATCACCCTTTTTACCCCGCGCTATTTCTCTGATCGCGGGCTGGGTGTTGATTCTTGGTATTGGTCATATTGCACCAACCAACCCACATATAGCTTATTATTTCATCCCACATACAGTCCATTGCTCAGGATGCTCGTGAATCCAAAGAATCAGCGCATTGTTATATTTGGTTGAGAAATCTTTGCACTCCACATAACATTTTCTCTTTTTTCTGATATAAAGGAAATAATTGATATCAAGAACATCTATCCAGCCTCTACAACAACGAGATATCAAGAATTAGTCGAGACATCAAGGATGCATACAACCAAAACAAAAGATAAAAAAACATGGGGCGGCTAGATTGTGTGGCTAGTGATGCAATCCCGACGACAGCCAGATCCACATCCAACGTTTTTTTTTTTTGGCTTGGATCAGAAAGAACCACCATGCCAACGTGAGACAAAAATAACGAGCGAATATACCGCGCCTCCACTGTCGGACAGCCTCCTCCCACGACGGCGAGATGGATGGGGAGGCGAGAAAGGGGTTCCTAAGATCGCCACGGCAGCGTCTCCGGAGTCACCCTAAGCGACCCGCGAGACATATAGTTATTTTTTTCTCTTTTAAAACCTTGTGAACATGAAATCTATGATTAGGTTAAACGAGTACCGAAGCCTTAACTGATTCGGTTGAGATATGTAAACCCTAGGGGAGGTGAGCCTATATAAACCTTCCTGCAGGGCGTGTAGAGATACGTTCCATCATATACCCAAGCGACTCGCTGCCTAGCCGCCGAGCTCGCCCATTGTACCACCTCCATAATACAATCTAGCAGGAGTAGGTCTTTACCCTCCGGGGGGCCGAACCTGGGTAAAACCCTGTGTCTCCGCCCTCAGCAGATGGTTGGCCGCCCTTGACCCTCGTTCTACTACTCGCTGCCGATTGCAGCATCTGCCGTGACCATTCCCACCATGGCGGCGTACCGCCAAGCAGTGGACAAGCTGGGCGGACACTTCACAGGCTACTCCGTCGAGTGGATCGACAAGCGGAAGAACGAGGAGGCCGACGCACTCTCTCGCATCGGGTCGGCTCGACTCCCACCACCCGTCGGCGTCTTCCTCGACACAATCACCAAGCCCTCAGTCTCTCCCCCGAGGGAGATCGACATCGGAGTCCCATTACAACCAGAGGCAGCCCTGGTCGCACTCGTCACCGAGCCAGACGACTGGACCAAGCCCTACATCGCCTACCTGGACGCCGGCACCTTGCCGGCAGACGAGACGGACGCTCGGATGATCGCACGCCGATGCAAGTCCTACACCATCATCGACGGCGAGCTCCACAAGTGCAGCGTCACCGGCGTGTTCCAACGCTGCGTCCAACCCGCCGAAGGACGCAAGATCCTCCACGACATCCACTCCGGTGACTGCGGCCACCACGCCGGCGCCCGCTCTCTGGTCGCCAAGGCTATGCGGCATGGCTTTTACTGGCCCACCGCACACGCCGATGCCGTCGACATTGTCCAGCGGTGCGCCGGGTGCCATAAGTACGCCAACCAGACGCACATGCTGAGCTCAGCACTCAATACCTTCCCCATCACCTGGCCATTCGCCGTATGGGGCATGGACATGGTAGGCCCCTTCAAGAAGGCTCCTTCCGGCTACACCCACCTCCTGGTCGCGGTCGACAAGTTCACAAAGTGGGTGGAGGCCAAGCCAGTCCGGAAATGCGATGGGAAGACTGCCACTAAATTCCTACGCGAGCTCATATATCGCTACGGGTTCCCAAACAGCATCATCACGAACAATGGCACCAACTTCGCCAAAGGAGCCATGGTTGAATTCTGCGAGGAACACCACATCCGGCTCGACCTCGCATCGGTCGCCCACCCGGAATCCAACGGCCAGGCGGAACGGGCCAATCAAAGCATCCTCCACGGCCTGAAGCCGCGACTCCAAGTACCACTCAAGCGCACTGTCGGGTGCTGGGTCGAGGAGCTGCCCTCCGTCATCTGGGGCATCCGCACCTCGGTCAACAGGTCGACAGGATTCACCCCTTCTTCATGGTGTACGGCGCCGAGGCAGTCATGCCCACCGACCTCGAGCACGACTCGCCGCGGGTCGTCCACTACACGGAGGCTGCAAACGAACTCGCCCGCCAGGACGGAGTCGATCAACTCGACGAGGCACGTGACCTCGCTCGGTCACGCACCGCCATCTACCAGCAGGGACTCCGCCGCTACCACAGCCGGCGGGTGAAAACTCGCACCTTCCAAGAAGGCGGCCTGGTGTTGCGCCTCATCCAGGACAAGAAGGGCATGCACAAGCTCTCCCCTCCGTGGGAGGGACCATTCTCCATCGGGCGAGTACTCGGCAACGACGCCTACTACCTCAACGACGTCCGCGGGGACGGCGAACTCGACGTCAAGCGACCATGGAATGTAAACCTCCTACGGAAGTTCTACCCCTAGAACCCCACATATGTACTCTCCAGTCGGTATGAAATAAAAAGAATTGGTTACCGCAAATTGCGCCTACTCTCCGTATCTTGTGCCACTCGCACTCGTAGTAACAGCGTCAAGCTAACCGCAGAAGTCAACCTTTGGTACAGCGATCGGCACGGCTAAGTAGTGCGGTGCAAGAGCACTGAGTCACCTCAGGTCTTGCACCGTCCACGAAAAACGCCTACCCGGAGCCCCATTGGAGTCGCCCAGCCCGACTGGTTCTACGAGCCAAGACAACTGCCTTCGCTTCTTACAGCGACCATGATCCTCCGCATCCTCGACATAGCGACTCGAACGGCCAAGTACCACGCTCGGGGACTGACGACCAGTTCAGCACGAGCGGCTCGGGAAAACGCTAAGTATGAGAGCATGTCCAGGACTCGCCACGCAACTGAACCAACGGCCCAGGCTGGAGTGACGCGCCAGAACCAACGCGCCAAGTCCTCACCCACCCTCGAGTCGCGCCTAGAACAACCAAGTACCACGCTCGGGGACTCGGCCACCCGAACCCGTTCGCGCAAGGGAAAACGGTGAAGTACAGAGCGTTCAAGGGAGTCGCCCTGCGACTGGCTCTTCGAGTCCGGGCGAGTAGACCACAATAACAAAACATTCAAAAACCACAAACAAATCACACACGAGGTAAACCCCACAAAAGGGCGGACGCGCTCGGGGACTCGTTCAAACCTCAATCACAAAATACATGACAAATCCCAAAACAGACACGACGTCTCATTCAATAGCATGTAGCATTGTCTCAAATTACAAAATATGCCTAAACGGCAGACCTGCTACTAACACCCCAGGGCAAACTATCCTATTCTGCAGGCTTCGACGACGACTCGCCAGCACCCCGGCGATTGCGGATGAATGGCGTGTACGGGTTTGACGGGTACGTCGTCAGTTCACCCGCCATCGCCGCGCGGAAGGGCTGCTCGACCTTGAAGTCCCGATGTTGCGGCTCTGGGTCGTTGGGCGCGACGACCGTCTCCTGGTACGGAAGGAGGTCGCCCATTGCCCAGACACGCTCGGAGTACATCGCGGCGCGGTCCGTCAACTTGAGCACCTCAGACAGCTCCACTGCGCCAGTCGACGACGGGTAGCCACTCGTCACGTCGTCGATGTCGAAATCTTCCGGGAAGTGAGCAAGTCCAAGGCTAAGCGCCGTGGCTGCTCCGCCCCGAAACGCCGATCGCGTCATGAACTCAACGACCGAGGGCGCCTTCTCCAAGTATTTCCACACCTCGACGAGGTCGCTCGGAATTACTTCCGTGGGTGATATCTCCTGGAGGTAGGCTCGGATGCACGTCGCCGACAACGTCGCCGAGTCGACGAGCGTAGACACACACTGCCACGCGTCGAACAAGCTCGCCTCTTCCGCGCTATCAAGGATGCGACCTGCGAATGGAAGATAACAATGAGTACATCGGGCACCACAACAGAACACATGTTATTGGCAGAGGTAGATACACTTACCAATCAAGGGGCGGGAGAGATCTGTGATGAAGCATTGAAGCGAAGTATAGTCGTCCTGAAGCCCAGCAACAAGGGCGTCGGACACTTTACGATCCTCGGCGGCGGCGGAGATAGCGGCCTTGGCTCGCCCATCCGCCGAGTTCTCTTAGCTCGCGCTCGAGTTCGGCGATCCGCTTCTCAGCCGAGCTCGGTGCTGATTGAGCCACCGCCAATTCACCCGCTGGGACAAGCCCCTGGCGAGCTTCCTCCGCCTTCGCGGCAACCGCCTGAAGCCCCTTATTCGCCTCCTGGACGGTGGCCAGTTCCTTCTCCGCGCGGTGCTTCGCTGCCAATCGGTCAGCTGATTCACGTTGCAGACCCTGCACATCATTCAAACAGTTAATCAAAGCAACATCCTCAGCGCCCACCCGCTGAAATTCAGCGAGTACGCACTCGGGGACTGGCAATCAAAAAACTCCTAAGTGCCCACCCACTGAAATTCAACGAGTGTGCACTCGGGGACTGGCAATCAAAAAACTCCTAAGTGCCCACCCGCTGAAATTCAGCGAGTGCGCACTCGGGGACTGGACGTGAAAAATAACAACTATTCACTAAAAGAATCAGACCGCTGCAACACACCGACCTGATCCTCGGGGACTGGACATACCTGGATGGCTGCGCCGAGCATGCCATGAAGTTGTACCGCGTCCACGGACGCGAGGAGAGCTGGCGTGTGCCCATGATGCTGCTCGACTTCTGCATCGGCGACCCCAGGTGCACGGCTCGAGGGCGAAGTCCCACTCGCTGTGGCCGCCTTGGCCATGAAGCGCGGGAATGTCGCGATAGAGGCACCCGCACCAAAGGAGGTCGGCTCGGCCGTTCCAGGCAAGGGAGCGCCCTCCTTCGTGGATGCGGTCGCCTCTGGTGCGGGTTCGGTCGGCGCGACCGCCGTGTCGTCAAAGATTGTGACAACATCGTCGCCCTTGGCCTTCTTGCCACCATCCGCAGGGACGACGACCTCGTCCGCCTTCCTCTTACGGGAAGGATCCTTCTCGCTAACGACGGACGGCACCTTAGCCACGGTCGGGTGGCCCATCTTCTTCACTCCGGTCCTGTAAATCAATCACATAAGCAAGATAATTCAAACTGCTATGGAAGACAAAGGTAGGTGAGCAAACTCACTTGGTGACTGGAATGAAGCGCAGCCCCGTGCGGAGGCCGGCCGGCTTCTCCAGTTCAGGGCCCAGTCGGCGGCTGAGCCCCATCTCCAGGATGTCGCGTGCCCAAGACACGGACGGCTTCTTCGTCGTCGAGTCCGCAACGGGAGCCTCTGGGACATCTTCGGTAGGAGCTTCCCTGCGAGGCGAAGCCGCCGCAGCCGGAGCATCCCCCAGCCCAGAGACTGGGGCGAATGGCGGAGGCATCGAAGCCAGTGGCACCTCGACAGTGGCCGTGTCCAGTGCGGCTGCCGTCGGTGGCGCCTCGTCCTTGGCCGGGCTGGGGGCGTCGGAGCTGCTCGCCGAGTGCGGTGGCGAGGCCGGCCTCATCGGCTTCGTCTTCTTCTTAGGAGGGGCCTTTGTCTCCTTCTCTTTCTTCTTCTTCTTCTTCGACGGAGTAGCCTGGCGGCGCGAGGTGGTCTCCGGAAGTTCTTCATCGTCATCATGACGTTCGAGGCTTTTGCTCGCCTCAAGCTCACGTTGACGTTGCCCGCGGGTCTTGCGGACCAGCGGGGCGACCTCCTCCTTGGACTCGTCGTCGCTGTTACTCTCGTCGCTCCCGGCGTCGCCCTTGGCGGGAGACGACTCGCCCATGTCTTGGACGGACGAGCTTGAATTCTCGTCGTCCGAAGGCGGGAGCCATCCTTCCACCACTTGGAATAGCTGCAATGAACGCAAGATGAAATTAGAATGACCGCGACTGCAAAAACTGCGACTGCGAATAATGCGAGGTGATTACCGTTGGGGCTGGACGCTTTGCGGTGTAGGGGGCGACCCCAGCCTGTGCGTCCAGGTACACCGCCTGGGTGATCTTCTTCAGTGCTGCGGTGTAGTCCTCGAGCTTCCACTCGGCTAGGCTGGACTTCGTCGAGTCCTCCCGGCCCATGTATTGGTACATGTAGTGGTCGCGCCGAGCCAGAGGGACGAGCCGCCGCCCGAGCCAGCAGTTATATAGGTTGATCGATTGGAGGCCCTTCTTCTTCAAACCGCGGATGGTTTGGAGCATTTCATCCACGACCATCCGCTGGTCGCTGGGGATCTTGCCGACTTGAAGACGGCGCGGCTCGGACCGGTTGGCGGAGTACCGTGGGATCGCCGTCTCGCCCTCCGGGGTCGCCTCGGCAACATAGAACCAAGACTTCTTCCAGTCGCTCGCTTTCTTGGCGGGCAGCATCAAGTCAAAGAATGAAGCCTTCGACTTCAGCTGGAAGGTTAGGCCGCCCGCGGCAAGCATTGGGCCGCCCGCTTCCTCGCGGCTGATCCGTCCGTGGAACAGATCTTGCCACAGAGGGAAGTAGGGCCGACAGCCCAAGTAGCACTCGCAGAACGCCATGAAGATGGCGAGCTGCTCGATGCTGTGAGGACCCAGGTCCGACGGCTGGATCCCGTAGTAGGCGCAGAAGCGCCGAAAGAACAAAGACGTAGGGAATCCTAGCCCCCGTTCCAGGTGGCTGGTGAAGCAGATGAATTCCCCCTCGCGCGGGTTCGGGGTCACATCTCCGGCCGCGGGGATGCGCCAACAGCCGGCGCGCAGGATCCCGGCCTCCTCGAAGGACGCCAGCTGCGCCCTCGTACACTTAGATCCAAGGCTCGGTGGAGAGGGCCATGGCGGGAGGATTTGTGGGGGGTCAGAGGAATTCGGGTCGGCTGGATCGCGATGCGAAGGGAGGCGAAAGTGCGTGCAATCGGAGGAAATGGCGAGAAGGTGGTTCTCTGATCGCCTTCCATTCCCCTTATATAGCGGTTGTTACCCGCCAAATCAGGGAGCCGTTACTACGCGGTGATTACGCCAAAAGTTACCGTTGGATTACCCCAACGGCTAGTTTGACCATGTTTAACGGTCCAACTTCAGCCACTCGGCTCGCCGACCCGATCACTATTACAGTGTTTCGCCGACTCGACTCGCCAAAGCTGCGACCTGGATGACTAGTTTTCTCCTTTATACAGGAGCCCGCCGACGATTCGACTGGATGTCTACTCCGAAGCCGTATACTCCGACTGCCAACGGCCACCTACGCCTAATCGACGACGGCCTCGGCGACTACTGATGGGGATGTGCCTACCGGGGTATACCCAGCAGGACGTTTCCGACTGGCCCAAGAACTGGCGAGTGAGCCTGCAAGACGGCGACTGGATCGAAGCCCAGCGAGGATCCAAGCGACTGGAAGCTGAAGGCCCAGGCGAGTAGATAAGCCCAGTCGGATTAGGTTAAACGAGTACCGAAGTCTTAACTGATTCGGTTGAGATATGTAAACCCTAGGGGAGGTGAGCCTATATAAACCTCCCTGCAGGGCGTGTAGAGATACGTTCCATCATACACCCAAGCGACTCGCCGCCTAGCCGCCGAGCTCGCTCATTGTACCACCTCCATAATACAATCTAGCAGGAATAGGTCTTTACCCTCCGAGGGGCCGAACCTGGGTAAAACTCTGTGTCTCCGTCCTCATCTCGCACCGCAGATGGTTGGCCGCCCTTGCCCCTCGTTCTACTACTCGCTGCCGATTGCAGCATCTGCCGTGACCATTCCCAGGACACTATGTAAGTTTGTTTTCACTTTATTTTTTGTGTTAGCAAGCTTGAAATCTAAAAACCAGTACAAGAAACAATTGAACATACATTTTTCAACTGGCAAGGTTGTTTTTTGGAATAACAAGGGATTTTTTTTTTCTCTGGGACGTGAACAGACATGCTAGTACTAATAAAGGCTTGGGAAACTAGCACTCTCTCCGGTATATTAATGGTCTCACCTATGTCTAGATATATATGAATTTATATACTACTCCAAGCTAGAAGAAAAGCACGCGGTAGTACTGTTTCGGCCTGGAGCTAGAAGTGGTGTGGTCCTGAGGTTGGTCCTAGTGAGAGTATCATAATACTAGTATCATGATACTAGTGTATGATATGTCTCTATGTATTGTATCATATAGTAGTATCATAGTAGTGGTATATTTATTGATTTATAAAATCTCTATGTAAAATGTGTGTACAAGATTTCTTTGCCATTATGATTTCTAGTTTTACGTGCTATGATACGGTATCTACCTATAATACTCAAATCACCTCTCTCTTTATTAATTATGATGCCACATCAAATTTTTATCAAGTTAACATGCATGATACACCTTATGATACTAGCACTAGGACCAGCCTGAGATTCGGTGGCTTCTTGCGCACGGCCCAAGGCCTAATTGATGGCACCAAGGATCACATCCAAGCTAATCACGTTTTTTTTGCTAAAAAAAGGAAAGAGCCGCGATGCAGTTTTGCCCATTAAGCGCCGGGCAACACGGGCGCTGGATCCGCCGGTGCCGGTGAGCCACTCCCTCCCATCTTCTCCCCCACGAATATGGCTTCATACATCGTCATCCCTCAAGCGCTAGACAACTTGGACGGCCAAGCCAGCCGTCATATATATCTTGGTCCTTCGTCGATGATACCCATAATCATGTTTTTCGCAGCTGCTATTCATTGGTACATACGTTTCCATCTGTTGCTATTTCTTGATTTTTCTGTTTGCCTAATCCAAATCTGACCAACATCCTGTAAGTCACACCGTACTTGATTGCCAAAGCCCAACCCTTTGTGATCTTATTCTTATCCAGACGCCGTCTGCAATTGATTCATTGATTGATCGTGTTCAGATTTTCGGCATGAGATTTTGGCCTAGCTCGGAACTCGATTTTTGTTGCATAATCAGCCGAGAACCTCATAATTTGTTAATTGCGCAATTGATTCATTGGCTTATTCTTTCTGCAGGGGGCATGTGATGATGCTAATGTCTCAAGCAAGCATGTTTACGTACTGACATGTTCATGTAATATAAAAGAGATGAGATCTGTTTGTTTTGTTGTGTCTTCTGTTTCACCTTACCGGTGTTAAGCTATGCCTTTGCCTTGCTTCTAATAGTCATTGTGTTGCTCATATTCAGGTGCAGCTTCTGTCAGCTATCTACCGGTCCGTACGTCTACTGACCAATTCACCATCTTGGACGATTCTACCAACAACTACTGGCCTGGCCGCCTTGTCATTTATTATTATTCATGGTGTTTGTTCATCTATGTAATTTTCTTAAGAAAAACGTTTATTATGGTTCGCTTTCAGCGTATCTGAATCGATGGACATGAGATTGTATCTAAAAAAACAATGAGAAGGTGATGCGCAAAAATAAGAACACATACTTTTGTATTAAAGAAAACTCAGAGGTACATCTTTGGGAACACGTCCTACCTGTCCATATGTTGCTTACACCAGATTTCAGCATATTTTCTATACCAAATTGGTATAAATCAAACTCATTGCTCTACATCAATGCCGGGTGTTTTGATTTTTTCCAAGTCTTTCTATATAGCTTCCTAAGCCTTGATTTTGACCACACTATATCCAAAGATTTACACTATTTCTACCTTTCTAGTTATCTTACATATGATCTTTTAACATTCATATTGTCCAATTATATTTTTTCTAAAATGACCCGCTGCAACTGGCGAGGTCTGCATTGCGGCAGAATTGGCAACAAACACTTTATTCGCTTAAATGGGTTACATAAAACAAAAATAGGACCCAATGTTTATCCAGAGGCAATGATTCCAAAGTTTGGAGAATATATATGATATTTTGTACTCTAAGTAAAGGATATTATTTTTCGTCATGTATGTATTCCTGTGATAAAGATTTATTAACAAAAATTGACACGATAAATACTACTACCTAGGCCTACCTAAAACGTCATATATTTTAAAACAGTGGCAGTGATTTTTTTTAATTGGAGAAGTGCCGAAGGAGACGAAGTTAAACAAATTATGTTGTGATATTGCCAATAATTCTTCCATACGAAATAACGGCTATGACTATATTGATGATAAATATTTATGTGGTAAAATTAGATTTACATACTTCCATTTCCAATGATAGAGACTAAGTGAGGTCCTCGACCCCTCGTTTCCATTTCTTGCAGCCTAGCACCATGTGGAGATTTTTGGTTTGTAATGGTCATCACGAATTGAGACTAACACAAATTAGCAGACCTTTTCCCTGCAAATAGAACACAAATAAATTACCACTCTTTATATAATGCAACTATGTCCGATGCATGAAGCAGTTTCTAAGTAAGAAGTATGATTGTGATACCTGTCCTTGTACATTAAGTTAGACACGTCCTTAAGAGTATGCTGTGAACTCGAAGATGTGTTCAGCTATGCATATATATACTGTCAATTGCAGGTAGAAATTGGACACGAATAGGCAAATGTGGATGCAAAGTATATTTCTTTTAAGGTTAGCAGGAGAGCTGCTAAATTGGCAGCGCTTCCTTCTTGAAGGTGTTGTTTGGCACTGGGTGATTTGGTGTGCTAGGAGCACGGTGGAATAATTTTGGAGGGTGCAGCGGTGGCGGGTTACCCTCTCGCCGACTCGCCGTTTCTTTCAGCCCTTTTCTTTTTGGGTGTGTCTTTGTTGTTGCCCCAGCACTCTTGTTCGTCTGAACTCTTGTATTGTGTGGTTGCTTTATTATAAAACGGGACGAAAGCCTATTTCAAGGAGAGATACTCAATTCATTGAACGGATAAAAGATTGGTCCAGTTTATGAGAAAAAACGTATCCAAAAACCATACAGGTGATGCCTCTCGGCTGACAACACACACCCACAAAAGCACAAAACAAAGGCTTGCCTTGTCTAACCTAAAAGGGAAGGCCAGAGGTCCAGGACACATAGCCACTAGACCACTTTACAATAGAAGCAAAATAGGTCGAAGATGTTAGAATATATAACCATATTGTATTTGTATAGATATATGGTTGTATATGTGTAGTCTATGTATAACTGTCCGTGTATTGTACGGTACGGACTCTAGCCTTGTAAGTCTATATAATGAGCAATACAAGGCACCATAATGTGTGGTTTCCCCTATCTTACATGGTATCAGACGCAAAACCCTAAACCCTAGACCTGCGCCGACCCTCCTCCTTCCGCCGCCGCCGAAGCCACCACCGCGCGCCGTCCCCACCCGCGCACCCCTCCGATGTCTCTCTCCGATGGAGATCAGGTCTCCAAGGCCCTCGCTGCGGCCAAGGGGACCGAGGACGCACCCGACGCCGAGAAGATCGCTGCCGCCGAAAAGGACGCCACGGCCGAGAAGGCCAAGCTCGCCCTCCTCTCCGCCACCCACGCATCTGGCTCCGGGTCGAGCGCGGGGTATTTCTCCCTGACCTCGCTGCACGCCCAGGCCGTCGGTCTATCCTCCATCAAGGGGCACGTCCCCGTCGAGCTCGCGCTTGACACCAGCGTCCATCGTTAGTGGCGCACCTTCTTCTGCGACGCGTGCCGCAAGTACGCCCTACTGGATCACCTCGACGCCGACGCCCCTGCCGCGCCGACCCCGAAGTGGTCTCTTCTCGACGCCACGGTCGTCTCATGGCTCTATGAATCTGTCTCGCTCAGTATACTTGATGCCGTCGTGACACCTGGCGACGATCCCCTCGCCGTCGAGCTTTGGACACGCATCAATGGCCTCTTCAACGACCACAAGATCAATCGCCAACTCCACCTCACGGCCGAGCTAGGCGATGTCAAGATGGGCGAGATGAGCATGACCGACTATCTTCAGAAGGTCAAGTCACTCTCCGATGGACTTGCGGATCTTGGTTCCCCTGTTGATGATGCTGAGATGGTGATCCACTGCCTTAATGGCCTCTCTGAGCAGTATGAGTCTGCCTCCGATCTAATCTCCCTCATGCCTGGGATTACTTTCGCGCAGTGCCGCTCGTTGCTCTCGCTTCAGGATATGAAGCAGAAGAATTGTCGCGCCCGCCACACCGACAGGGCCCTCTTCGCCAACGCTGGCAACTCTGGCAAGAGCACCGGCAAGGGAAAGAACAAGAAGAAGAAGAACGCCACTGACGCCGCCAAGCACCCCGTGCCCACACAGGCGCCCGCGCCCCCAGCTGCGCTGACCGTCGCCCCTCCTTCCTGGCCGTCCCCGTAGCATCCCTGGAACGGTGCCATCCAGATGTGGCCGTACGGCCAGGGTGCCGTGCTCGGCAGGCAGCAGCCCGCCTATGCCCCGCCTCCCAGCTACATGCCGAGGCACGCTCCGGCGCCGCAAGCGTTCTACGCTCAGAACCCGTACGTCGTCACCCCCTGCCTCTACGCCCACAACTACGGGTATGCGCCCTCGCATCCCGCCCATGGACTCGGTGCTCCGGCGTCTCCGGCACCTTCGTCGGCCTCGTGGGATCAGGCCGCGCTGATGAACCAGTTCCAGACCATGGGACTGCAAGCACCCAGGGAGTGGGTGATGGACACCGGCGCTTCCTCTCACTTCGCCTTCGATTCCGGTATGCTCACCTCCGTGTCTCCTCCTTCTTCCTCTCGGCGTGCTGTCATTGTCGGTAACGGTTCCACCCTTCCGATCACCGGTACCGGGCACGCACGTCTCCCTATCTCTACTTCCTCGTGCCCTCTTTACATTCGTAATTTCTTAGTTGCTCCTACCATTGTCAAAAACCTTTTGTCTGCTCGTCAGTTCTCTATTGATAATCGTGTCTATGTCGAATTTGACCCTATTGGTTTTTTTGTGAAGGACCTTCTAACCAGGACCGAGATTCTTCGCTGCAATAGCTTCGGACCTCTCTACTCCATCCTCCCTTCATCCACCAGCTAGCCATCTGCCTTCCTCGTCGTAGATCCTGCACTTTGGCACCACCGGCTTGGGCATCCTGGGCGGCCAGTCATGGAGACTTTAGCTCACTCTTCTATTATTCCTCAGGAAAAGAATAAAAGTAGCTTGTGTCATGCATGTCAGTTAGGTCATCATATTCTTCTTCCTTTCTCTTCTACCAATCGTGTAACTACTACTCCGTTTCATATAATTCACTGTGATTTGTGGACATCTCCTGTTGAGAGTATTTCTGGTTTTAAGTATTACCTTGTGTGCCTCAATGATTTTACTCAGTATGCATGGGTCTATCCTCTTCGGGCTAAGTCAGAAGTTTTCTCTCACTTGTCGTCTCTTCACTCTCTTGCTCTCACCCAGTTTAGTACGCGCTTGCAGGCTATTCAGTGTGACAACGGTCGCGATTTTGATAATTCCCAACTCCATTGTTTTGCCTAGCACCATGGAATTGCACTCCGATTTTCATGTCCATACACTTCTCAACAGAATGGTAAAGCCGAACGCATTATTCGCACTCTCAATGACATTACTCGCACACTTCTTGTTCAGGCTAGCATGCCGCCTTGTTTCTGGGTTGAGGCCCTCAACACAGCCGTTCTGTTCCACAATCGGCTTCCTTCCAAGGCAATTTCGGATCGTGTTCCCTTCCGTGCTTTACTTGGCGTAGATTGTGCTTACGCTGGTCTTAGGGTCTTCGGATGTTTATGCTACCCCAACACCACCGCCGTTGCGCCGCACAAAATTGCACCGCGCTCCGTTCCATGTGTGTTCATTGGCTATCCATCCCGGCATCATGGCTATCGCTGCCTTGATCGCTCCACCCAAAAGATCATCATCTCTCGCCATGTTGTGTTCGATGAGTCCATGTTTCCCTTTGCCTCTACTCCGTCTGCGCCGTCCCCTTCTCCCTCCCTGCACTCGTATGATTTTTTGCAGGAACCTGAGCAGCTGACGTCGTCGACGCCATTTATCGTGCCAAGCACGGCATCACCGGCCGCGGGCTCCACCGCTACACCCTCGACGCCGCCACGGTCGTAGAGGTCGCCTGCCATGACCACGTCATCGACGGCCACGTTGCCCCCAGCAGCGCCGAGCTCTGCCCCGAGCCCTGTCGCCGCTGTCTCCCCCTGCCGCGGCAGCGGTTCTGGTGCTTCGCCTGCTGCATCGCTGGTCGCCCCCACGCCTCCACCACCTCCACCCCGCCATCAGCGCGACCCGCCTCCGCCACCGTCTCACTCAATGGTCATTCGTGCTAAATGGGGGATTGTGCAGCCCAAGACGATTTTTGATCTTCATGTTGAGGGATTATATCCAATACCGAAGACTTATCGTGGTGCTCTCAAGGATCCGAATTGGCACTCTGCCATGGTTGAGGAGTATGGCGCTCTTCTCTCCAACAACACTTGGGACCTCGTTGATCCACCTCGCAATGCTAATATTGTTACAGGCAAGTGGATCTACCGTCACAAGATGAAGTCTGATGGTTCCTTAGAACGATACAAAGCTCGTTGGGTGCTCCGAGGATTTACTCAACGCGAAGGTATTGATTTTGATGAAACCTTCAGCCCTGTCTTCAAGCTAGCCACTATTCGTACAGTGCTCTCTCTTGCGTTAACAAGTGACTGGCCTATTCATCAGCTTGATGTCAAGAATGCGTTCCTCAATGGCACTCTCATAGAAACGGTTTATGCTCGTCAGCCTTCTGGGTTCACTGATCCGAATTATCCTGATAAGGTCTGTCGTCTCAACAAATCACTTTATGGTTTGAAGCAGGCGCCTAGAGCATGGTTTCAGCGGTTTGCCTCATCCATTGCCTCGTTTGGTTTCATTGGCTCCAAGTCCGACAGTTCGTTGTTCGTCTATCGGCGTGGTGCTGACATGGCCTATCTCCTGCTCTATGTGGATGACATAATCCTGACCACGTCTTCCTCAACATTGTTGCACAGTTTGATTGCCTCTCTTCGTACAGAGTTCAGTATGACAGATATGGGCGATCTTCATTATTTTCTATGCATCTCTGTGACACGCAACAAGGACAGTCTGTTCCTCTCACAGGAGAAGTATGCATTGGATTTTCTTGACAGAGCTGGTATATTACAGTGCAAATCCATCTCTACTCCAGTTGATACTGCCTCCAAACTTTCAGCCAAGTCCAGTGATCTTGTTACAGACCCGACCGAGTACCTAGTATTGCCGGTGGTCTTCAGTACCTTACGTTTACTCGGCCAGACATCTCTTATGCCGTGCAGCAGATTTGTCTCCATATGCATGATCCTCGGGCTAATCATTTGCTTCTCGTCAAGCGTGTTCTTCGCTACATCCGTGGCACCACTGACTATGGTATCACCTTGTTTTGACGTAGCTCCAACAAGTTGACGGCCTACTCTGACGCTGATTGGGCAGGTTGCCCAGAAACTAGACGGTCTACCTCAGGATACTGTGACTTCCTTGGCGCTAATCTGGTGTCATGGTCTGCTAAGCGGCAGCACACGGTCTCTCGCTCCAGCGTCGAGGCCGAGTACAGGGCGGTTGCGAATGTGGTGGCTGAAACTTGTTAGTTACGGCAGCTTCTTCAGGAGCTTCATCGACCGGTGACTGGTGCCACTGTGGTTTTCTGTGATAATGTGAGCTCGGTTTACATGACACAGAATCCTGTACATCATCAGTGCACCAAGCATGTGGAGATCGACTTGCATTTTGTACAAGATCGCGTCACCACCGGCGAGGTCCGGGTTCTACACGTTTCGAGTTCTTCCCAGTTTGCGGACATTTTTACCAAGGGACTACCGTCGCCTCTCTTTTTGGATTTTTTGGACAGTCTTAACATTCGTCGACGCCCGTTTACGACTGAGGGGGGGGGTGTTAGAATATATAACCATATTGTATTTGTATAGATATATGGTTATATATATGTAGTCTATGCATAAATGTCTGTGTGTTGTACGCTATGGACTCTAACCTTGTAAGTCTATATAATGAGCAATACAAGGCACCACAATGTGTGATTTCCCCTATCTTACAGAAGACACAACCCTCACTCGATGATGGCACGTGTCAACATGCAGTCTACCCTTGACACATAGAACAAGTAGTGGCAGTATGGATGGTAGGACCCAACTGGACTTGAGGAGAGTGTCATTGAAGAGATGCCGCATCAGTGTACATCACGATCTAAAGGCGCACGGTTCGAGTAGATACCAACCTTGGATACAACTGTCATCTTGGAACTCCTCGTGCAACCTGTATAACACCTCCAAGGAGGGAACGACGCCATAGCTCCGCCATTGCCTAATCCAACAAGCTGTATGTAGGGTTTCCTAAATTGCACATTAGGGGGCATGCAAATAAGGCCTAGACGATGCCTTGAAGAAGGTAACGACGCCCACAGGCGTCGCCATCATCTGCAACTGCATAAAGATTTCTCCCGACCCTTACATCCGCACCACTGTTCTCAAGAGCATGCTAGTCAGAACCAACTACCCAACACGCCACCAATGAGAGGCTAACACTTGTTACCGGCAAGGGGGCGATGACCACCTAAGCGTCACCTAGGCTAGCCCGACAGGCTGCAGATCGTCCTTCCTCGTCCCCGTGTTGGACGGGATGATGCAACACCCATTGGTGGCGCCATCCATCTCCCTCCGAGCACCACAACCTCACCAGCACACGTTAAGCAGTCCATCATTGAACCCGCCTCCACAACTGCCCTTCATTCGATGGGAGAATGCAACATCCCTGCCAGTGACATTCATATCCCACACGCCTCGCCACACTGCCCTTCTTCTTCTATCCCTGTTGCGCTGCACAAACGGGGCCACGGCCATGTGCAGCGACCATGGCCGTCAGGGCCAAGCAGTCAACCGCCGCCTCTCGCTCGCCATTGTCCTAGGAGAGCTTGTCGCGACGAATCAATGTCCTAGATAAGCCCCACATCACTAGCCCGATGATCGCGGCCCTCTAGGCCTAGATCGGGGGTCGGGTAGAGCTCACGCCATTGCCTCTACGCATAGGGGCACACCGCACTGAGAGCCCTGCCTAGTAGCACGCGACGTCCGTTCCACTGCAGTCCAGCACCGCCGCCTCACCCACTCTTCCTACTCTCCATCTCCTCCATAGGCCTACCTCGCCCACCCGACTCTGTGCATTACCACTCCGAAGCACTCCAGAACGCATCTCCTCTGCCCTCCGCCTTCGGCAGGATGGCCGCCGCCACCGCCACTGGCATTAGCGATGGCAGCATCCTGGGGGAAACCGGATCATGGGTGGTTTAGCTAGGGGTGGGAGGCCTTCGGAGTCGCTCGAGCTGGAGCGAGCCGGGAGGCCGATGACAAGTTCAGTTTTGTGATTGGATGCAAAGTAGATCCGCATATGAAGGCCACACAAATTAAGCTTCCGTCTTTCTCCTTCAGAGGCTTGAGTCAAAACTCAAATTAAATGTCAGACTTGAAGACCAATAACCCCTAAACCTTACCTTCAAGAGAATATAAGGCATTTCAAAATAGAGTGTATCTTGCCTCGTTATCCTAAACACTGGTGTATCTTAAGAGACAAGTTGTATAATGGATTGTATCTTACGAGTTGTATCTACATTTAGTGATTTTAAGTGCATGCATGTAATTGGCTAACCATGTATTTTGCCTATGATACCATATAAGTCTTGTATCTAAGCCAAGATATAACCTCACCTTCTCTCTTCATTAAGTATAGTGCCACATAAGCAATTTGTCTATGGTACCATGCTAAGAACGTAAATTGGTAAAGGCATAAGGAAATACTGGCGAAGGGCATACCTAGTTACCTATGCGTAGTGAATTTGATGACCAATACATGCAGGCAGAGATAACCGAACAACATGGAAAATACTAAGGCTGGTCATAGTGGGGAGTAACTTGGACTAGTGTGACACTAGTCTAAATTTAGTTACCACCTTCATAGTGGATAGTAACTTATGTCTAATAACATGCAAGGTCTTATTTATTAGCTTGTAGACTCATATTGCCTTGGAGTGTGTGATGTTATGGTAAAGTTGGTCATAGTGGGGAGTAACTTGGACTAGTGTCATGCACATGACACTAGTCTAAGTTACCACATTATAGTGAATAGTAACTTATGTCTAATAGTCCCTCCGCTAAATGATGAAAGAGAGGCTTGTGATAACTAGCTAGGTTACCATAACATCACACACTCGAAGGCAATATGTGTCACATCCTAGATTTTAGATATGGGAATTATAATGCATTTGCATTGCATTGGCATGGCATTATTTGCATTCATGCAAAATGTAGGGGTTCGTAGCATGGAAAACAAAAATTTTCTATCGCATACAAACAAACAAGCCAAGATCTATCTACTAGATTGTAGCAACGAGTCGAGGGAATAACTTACCCTCGAAGATTCCAAAGTGGTTAACGAGAGCAGATTCTCGTGGGTGATGTAGTCGTACTCTTTCCGATCTCAAGATCGCGTAGACGATCCTTCCGGCGCCACGTTCCGGCAGCACTCCCGCAGTCGGTCACACGTTCGGTACTTGACGAAGACCTTCCTCTGCCTTGTTCCAGCAGGCAGCGGAGGTTGTAGCACTCTCCTCGCGATTCCGGCAGCACAACGGCGTGGTACCGGAAGTAGAGGGGAGATCCCGCAGGGCTTCGCCTTAAGCCGGTGCGAGTATGGTGGAGCTTATGAGAGAGGCTATTAGTGGTCTAGTAATTAGACACACCAATTAGAAGGCTCTAAACCAATTAGAAGGCTCTAAACCGCTGGCTAAAGCAATTAGAAGCTCTAAACCAAAACGGCTCTAAACCGGAGGTAGAAGATAGGAACTTGTGTGTTCTAGGAGGGGAGCCCTGCCCCTCCTTTTATGGGTGGGGAGGCGCGGCCAGGGGAGGGGAGTCCCTCCCCAAGTCGGCCTTGGGCTGGGCGCCGGCTTGGAGGAGTGGGACTCCTCCTCCAAGTTGGTTCCAACTCCTCTTGCTTGTTTCCCATAGTTTCCTGTTTCCCACAGTTTCCTGTTTTAGCCGTTTGACTTTCAAACTGGCAATTTGACTTTCATGTTTTTGGAACAGCAAGAACACTTAGTACAAGATGCAATCATTCAATGACACACTCATGTACCCTCCCCCCCCCCCCCGGAGTGCCGGACAATCCGGAACCTTCTAGAACATTCCCGATAAAAACACCGGAATCATTCCCGAACTCCGAAACGGGACTTTCCTTATATGAATCTTATTCTCCGGACCATTCCGGATCACCTCGTGATATCCCGGATCCCATCCGAGACTCCGAACAACATTCGGTCTCTTTCTCATAATACCATAACTACTCAAACAACGTCGAATCCTTAAGTGTGTCTCCCTACGGTTCGTGAATTATGCGGACATGATCGAGACACTTCTCCGAACAATAACCAATAGAGGAATCTGGAAATTCATATGGCTCCCACATATTTCTACGATTACTTTGCGATCGAATGAACCACTTACATACGATACCAATTTCCCTTTGTCTCACGATATGTTACTTATCCGAGGTTATGATCGTCGGTATCTCTGCATACCTAGTTCAACCTCGTTACTGATAAGTACTCTTTTCTCGTTCCCGTGATATGTGATCCCTTGTGACCAAGTCACATGCTTGCAAGCTAATTGGATGACATTCCACCGAGAGGGCCCAGAGTATATCTATCCGTCATGTGGATGGACAAATCCCACTCTTGATCCATGTGTTTCAACCAATACTTTCCGAACACTTAATGCCACCTTTATAGCCACCCAGTTACGGTGTGGTGTTTGATGTCATCAAAGCATCCATCCGGTAAAGGTGATATGCATGATCTCATGGTCGAAGGAATTAGGTTACTATGTATCAGAAAGCATATAGCAATTGAACTATTGAAATGATTTGATCTTTGTGCTACGCTTATCTATAGGAGTATGTCCATCACATCATTCTCCTAATGATATGATCCTGTTGTTAATAACATCTCTATGTTCATGATCAGGAAACCATGATCATATATTAACCAACAAGCTAGTTTAACAAGAGGCTTTACTAGGGACTCTTATTTTAGTTTACAAATCACACAAGTATTAATGTTTCCGGTTAATACAATTATAGCATGGTATGTAAACATTTATCATAAGTGTGAAGATATGATAATAACCACTTTATTATTGCCTCTTGGGCATATCTCCAACAGTCTCCCACTTGCACTAGAGTCAATAATCTAGTTTCAAACCTTTGTGTATTCAACACCTATGGCTTTCCGGTGTTGTATGTACACGATTGCTAGTGGTCAACTGATCTCCGGATCTGACACTTCCAGGTCTGTGTGTAATTGCATGTCTTTGCGTCTCTACGCATCACTCATTCTCTAATGAGATGGCTTTGTACAAATTTGGTCTTTCGGTGTGACCTTTAGCTCTTTGGGGTTAAAACATGTTGATAATATTGTCGCACAATATATCTTCATAGTATTATCCCACTGTGAACTACACCTAGTTTGATAACAAACTTCTTGACACAAATGCCCTCTTTTGCTGCTATAATAGCAGTCATATACTTAGCCTTTTTGTTGTAGTATCTATCACAATGTCTTAACTTTGGAAATCATCCAAATCCATTATGGAACTCACTTTCCATTATATTGTGCCACCCTTAGTTTAGATTCAGATAAACTTAATTTGTACTTTGTGACAAAGCTAGTATCAATGTAGTACTTTTACAATGAACTAACCATCTATTTGTCACTTCTACAAATATTATACTCTTAGTTCTTTCAAAAGATCATAAGAATATCCTTACTATTGTCCAATGATCATCTTACGAATCATTCTGGTATATGCTCACAACATTTAGAGCATAGGACATATCTGGATTTGTACATATCACAGTATGATTGATATAAATACTCTTTGTGATTTCATACATCAAGTATCAATCTATACTTGATTATTTGTTTCACTTTACCAAATGTCAATACACTTGAATATATCATCAACATTGAACTTATTCAATCCTTTCTGTGTGACAAGAACCTCTCTTGTAGTTTCTATATTGAACTCATTCAATATCTTGTCTATGTACTTCTGGCACAACCATACTAGCGTCTATTGATGCCAAATATTTGGGTTTTTGCCTAAGTCTTTCATCGGGGTGAAATTCTTAATATGTGTTAATAAAAGATACATTATTTCCAATCAACAATATGTCTTCCACATAATGTATTAGAAACATGTCTTAGCGCTCCCACTTAATTTCTTGCAAATGCAAGCATCTCCATCGTCTCTGATGAACTTTTAAACTCCTTTAACAGTTTCATCACAGTGAAGATTCCAACTCCGCGATGCTCACTTTAACCATTGAAGTTTGCATATACTTTTAGCATCTTTTTGAATTAACAAAACCCTATGGACCGTGTTATGCACATGTCCTAGGTAACGATTCTATTAGAAGAACTTGTTTTGTTTATTCAACTACCATATAACAAATTATATGTAGTGGTTGCTACATTAATCCGTCTAGACTAAATATCACTATGAAAGATCAGATCTTGTCATAGTCAACCTTTGAACATTTTGTGAACTATTTCCCAACATGTCGACTATTTCATAGATGTAAAACATCCATGTCTATTTCTTTATAGATCCAGACACAACTGTAAGGTCTTACACCTTTCTCGAGGGTCCTTCAAGTTCAAAACTTGATTTCTCGTGTATGGAACTATCACGGATTTTATGGCTTCAAGCCATTTGACGGAGTCAGGGCTCATCATCGCTTCTTTGCATGTAGTCGGATCATTATTGTCAAATAATGATTTAACTCTCAAATCTTGGTATTCGATTGTTCATCCGACCTACTTGTTTCAATAGGAACTTGGATCTCCGTGACCACAAACTTTGAGGTACGTGAGCCATGAGCTTTGTTGCTGCCTCCGGAACACTTTTCGGCGCTGCGCAACTCTGCACATATAGCTAAGGTTCTTTTAACCTTATCAAAGTTCTATTGTCCTCCCACTTAACTTTTCACGAAAAATTCCTTCCCAAAGAAACTTGACGTTCTAAGCGACAAACACTTTTGTCTCTGGTGTTATGGAGGAATACTTAACAGTTATTCAAAATAACATACAAAGACAGGTTCATCCGACTTTGGTTGCAAACATCTTTCTTATGCAAAGCATACCAATGTTTAAGAAAGGACAACTTGGGTTTTATCCCAAACCATAACTTTATATGGTGTCATTTCAACGGATTATGATGGAGCTCTTTTCAGTGGAAAAACGGTAATCTCTAAAGCTTTTAATCTTTAAAATATAATGGCAGTTTTATGAATTACACCTTCGATCTTACCATGTCAAACAAGGTTTAATTACATATCTCGAACGCTCCATACTCTTATGGTGTTTTCGGAAAAATGCAAATCCACGGAACGATTCCTTAAATCTTAGGTATTATGCTAAACTTGTAACTCAAATATCTTCTTTTATGATCTTATCATAAACTATTTATATTCTTGTTACAATGATTTTGCACTTCATCTTGAAAGTCCTTGAACTTTTCAAATGTTTCATACTTCATCCTTATTAAGTAAATATTCATATATTCACTCAAATTTTCGGAGAAAGCATATGAAGTTGAAATCCATCGCTTTTGACTACACATGATGGACTTTGTACAACAATATGTACAATTTCCAATAAGCTAGTCTTTCGTTCCCTTTTGGCCTATGAACGAAGTTTCAATTATCTCTAGGAAAGTTTCACAAGCGTCATTTGATCAAAAATCAGAAGACTCCAAAATTCCATCCACATGGAGTTTCTTCATGTTTTCTTTCCATTATAATTTAAACGGCGATGTCACTTCCTAAGTGATCTTTCAATCAATTTGTCTTTCGACATTTTTAGCACTAGTTTTATGGATGTGATTTCTCCAACGAGATTTGTGAATCATCCATCTTTTATGGATTACAGCAATTCTTTGAACAACCCTTTTGTTCTCATAATACCTGATAAAACAAATCTTGAAGGCAAGCTTTGATGTTTAACGAGCAACACAATAACCCTTTATTTGTTCTCGATGAACATCATCACATATTCTTTTGCTAGTTACTTAGGCCATTGTAGTTCATGAATTGTGTTGTTTCGTATGACGATTCACACCAACAAATTCAGTATCAAATACTTAAGAACCACATTGTTTAATAAGCAAAGAATATAGCCATAACATGTATATCATCTATATACTTAAACTGAACAATTCTAGTCTTTTCTTTTCTGCCATATATTTATGAGATTCTCTTTCAATATTTCCTTTTCTGTTTGAAAGAATCTATCAACATCAATAGTGGAGTCATACATATGACACATAGTCCAAAGCGTGTATAGTTAAATACCAATGTCTTTGGACTTGCACTTTGAAGTAGACCACCATCATCAAATGTTTGGTGTTCTTTCAAATTCCTTTCTTTAGTAATCTCTTGGTGTAGTAAACATTTTACCTACATCAAATATTCACCCTCATCATGGATTTATCCATGATCAAGCTACTTTTAGCTTATAACGGTGAATCATGAGTATAATGTTGCTCTCCAAATCCTTTTGGACGATTAGGACAACTAGTGTCTCCAACCTTTTGCAAATTCTCATCAAATATGAGAACATAAACTTTGCCATATTATACTCTATCATGTTGTAACCAAAACTTCGTTTCAGATATCACAATATCTTCCACACATCATGGTTTCTGAAACAACTCTTTCAGATCCTAAGATAACCTTGATATTAAGAGAATCCTTTGAATATCAAGAATCATGGAGACAAACATGATACTTATATACTAACACTTGGAATTGTTACTCTTGATTTAATACTAATTATTAAACTTCATGGAGTAACCGGAACTTACTGAAAGTTTGCAATAGGACTTTTAAACTTTAGATTAACACTTCAAAACAATACGATACCAGTTCGTAAAGTAACTAACCAGAATTCTATAGTTCTATTATCTCAATTATAACTAAGCGCAAGGTGGTAAACGGATGCCAATGACTACAACAACTATGCAAATTCACTTTGATTTAGTTTATGATAAATTGAGTTCTAATTAATAATTAAATTAATCTAGGTGAACTCCCACTCAAAACAATATCCCTCACATTGTTTTAGTGATCACACGAACCAAATCCACCACATCAAAACCGATCATCACGAGAGTTGATATAGCTTCAATGGCGAACAATCATCATGTTCATCATATCTACTATATGATTCATGCTTTACCTTTCGGTAATCCGTGTTCCTGAGACCATGTCTGTACATGCTAGGCTCGTCAAGATCAAACCTTAGCCACCGCATAAGCAAATCTGGCTTGCTTACGTTGTATACACTTACGGAATCTAACACACCCGATCATCACATGGTGCTTCGAAACAACAAGCTTTAGCAACGGTGCTAACTAAGGGCGAACACTTTATGATTTGAAATTCATGTGCATGAGGGATCATCTTATAATGCTACCGTCGTCTACTAAGCAATACAAGATGCATAAAGGATTAACATCACATGCAATTCATAATATGTGATATGATATGGCCTTTCTTCTTTGTGCTTCTGATCTCCATCTTCAAACACGAACATGATCTCCATCATCTCTGGCATTGCATCAAGGTCAATGATGCTTCACCATGGTTGTCGTCCACCGGCTTCAACTATTACAACTACTTTGAATAGACACGCGGGTCTTAACATAAATCAAAGACAACCATATGGCTCCTGCCGGTTGCCAACTTACAATAAGGAACATTGCATCCATCAAATATAATCACAATCATGGCCATATCACATCACTGCACACCCCTGCAAAACAAAGTTAGACGCCTCTACTTTCTTTGCATATTTTACGTGGTTCGGGGCTTTCAATAAGTGTCGTTCTAACTTACGAACAAGAACCACAACATTGATACTAGCATTGTTGATTACCCGTTGTAAATTGGATCTTAACTATGCTAGGAGAAACAGGCACCCGCAAAGCCACTTATGCAATACAAGTTGCATGTCAAGCGTGGAGCAAGTCTCATGAACGATGTCATGTAAGGTTAGCCCGGGCCGCTTCATCCCAACATACCACAAGATGCAAAGTACATAAAAAGTAATCTACAATAAAAGCATCAACGCCCACAATGACCATTGTGTTCTACTCGTGCAACAGATCTACATATAGACACGGCTCTGATACCACTATAGGGGTTCGTAGCATGGAAAACAAAAAATTTCTATCGCATACAAACAAACAAGCCAAGATCTATCTACTAGATTGTAGCAACGAGTCGATGGAATAACTTACCCTCGAAGATTCCAAAGTGGTTAACGAGAGCAGATTCTCGTGGGTGATGTAGTCGTACTCTTTCCGATCTCAAGATCGCGTAGACGATCCTTCCGGCGCCACGTTCCGGCAGCACTCCCGCAGTCGGTCACACGTTCGGTACTCGACGAAGACCTTCCTCTCCCTTGTTCCAGCAGGCAGCGGAGGTTGTAGCACTCTCCTCGCGATTCCGGCAGCACAACGGCGTGGTACCGGAAGTAGAGGGGAGATCCCGCAGGGCTTCGCCTTAAGCCGGTGCGAGTATGGTGGAGCTTATGAGAGAGGCTATTAGTGGTCTAGTAATTAGACACACCAATTAGAAGGCTCTAAACCAATTAGAAGGCTCTAAACCGCTGGCTAAAGCAATTAGAAGCTCTAAACCAAAACGGCTCTAAACCGGAGGTAGAAGATAGGAACTTGTGTGTTCTAGGAGGGGAGCCCTGCCCCTCCTTTTATGGGTGGGGAGGCACGGCCAGGGGAGGGGAGTCCCTCCCCAAGTCGGCCTTGGGCTGGGCGCCGGCTTGGAGGAGTGGGACTCCTCCTCCAAGTTGGTTCCAACTCCTCTTGCTTGTTTCCCACAGTTTCCTGTTTCCCACAGTTTCCTGTTTTAGCCGTTTGACTTTCAAACTGGCAATTTGACTTTCATGTTTTTGGAACAGCAAGAACACTTAGTACAAGATGCAATCATTCAATGACACACTCATGTACCCTCCCCCCCCCCCCCCCGGAGTGCCGGACAATCCGGAACCTTCTAGAACATTCCCGATGAAAACACCGGAATCATTCCCGAACTCCGAAACGGGACTTTCCTTATATGAATCTTATTCTCCGGACCATTCCGGATCACCTCGTGATATCCCGGATCCCATCCGAGACTCCGAACAACATTCGGTCTCTTTCTCATAATACCATAACTACTCAAACAACGTCGAATCCTTAAGTGTGTCTCCCTACGGTTCGTGAATTATGCGGACATGATCGAGACACTTCT
Source organism: Avena sativa (assembly GCA_916181665.1). Lineage (NCBI taxonomy): Eukaryota > Viridiplantae > Streptophyta > Magnoliopsida > Poales > Poaceae > Avena > Avena sativa. The sequence goes on from OV702280.1 coordinate 278,169,912, forward strand.
CCGAACAATAACCAATAGAGGAATCTGGAAATTCATATGGCTCCCACATATTTCTACGATTACTTTGCGATCGAATGAACCACTTACATACGATACCAATTTCCCTTTGTCTCACGATATGTTACTTATCCGAGGTTATGATCGTCGGTATCTCTGCATACCTAGTTCAACCTCGTTACTGATAAGTACTCTTTTCTCGTTCCCGTGATATGTGATCCCTTGTGACCAAGTCACATGCTTGCAAGCTAATTGGATGACATTCCACCGAGAGGGCCCAGAGTATATCTATCCGTCATGTGGATGGACAAATCCCACTCTTGATCCATGTGTTTCAACCAATACTTTCCGAACACTTAATGCCACCTTTATAGCCACCCAGTTACGGTGTGGTGTTTGATGTCATCAAAGCATCCATCCGGTAAAGGTGATATGCATGATCTCATGGTCGAAGGAATTAGGTTACTATGTATCAGAAAGCATATAGCAATTGAACTATTGAAATGATTTGATCTTTGTGCTACGCTTATCTATAGGAGTATGTCCATCACATCATTCTCCTAATGATATGATCCTGTTGTTAATAACATCTCTATGTTCATGATCAGGAAACCATGATCATATATTAACCAACAAGCTAGTTTAACAAGAGGCTTTACTAGGGACTCTTATTTTAGTTTACAAATCACACAAGTATTAATGTTTCCGGTTAATACAATTATAGCATGGTATGTAAACATTTATCATAAGTGTGAAGATATGATAATAACCACTTTATTATTGCCTCTTGGGCATATCTCCAACACAAAAATTGATCTCCAAAACCCTATTTTGAAAACCCAAATTTGACTTGTCGAAAGGCTCCTACAAGAGATCAACTAAGGATTTTATAAATCCAATATTCTTGATCAATAGAAAATACTATAAACTGATCCTACAATTACCTATTAAATAATACAAAATTTTAGAAACAAAATTGAGCTTATTTAGAGCTATTATGGAAAAATTATGAAATAAATACAAATAAGCAAAAGTTATAAAAGAAACTATTTTTACCAAGATTTATAAATCCACTAATTGCATATAGTGAAAATATTACCAGCTTGATCCTATGTTGATCCCTGGTTTTTAGAAAATTTTAGAGACAAAAATCAGTTCAATTGGATTATCTAATAAAAAATTATAAAAGAAATAAGAAAACTGAAAATGAAAAGAATAAGGAAAAAAACTATACCTAACTACCCTGGACCACCTCACGGCCCAACCCACCTAAGCGAGACGCAGCTAACATACCGCGCGCAGCAGCGAGCTAGCACAACAGCAGCCCCTGCGGCCCAGCAAGCACCACCCGTAGCCCGCACACCTTTCCTCTCCCGTAGACACCGGGGCCCCACCTCGCCTTCCCCTTTCCTCCGGATGAACTCGTGTTCATCACGGACTACATCAACCGAACAAGATCCTCCCGATTCTTCATGATTCTATTTCCTCTCTGTACGCGTACACCCCTATATAATTCCCCGCGGACATACACGCCCGATTTTACTCCTTTTTACGAAACCCCATCCACCTGAGCTTGATTCGATATCGCACAGCCGCCGCGCCATTGACAGGAGCTTCAGAGGTGAAGCTTTTGTCGAACCTGAGCCTCCTCATCCTTATTTTTTTTGTATCGCTGTGACTCCCTCGCTTCACCGCTTCTTCCCATTCCATTTCCCCTTCCATAGAGCCGCACACCGTCGAGGATTGCTCACCATTGCTTCGCCGGAAAACGCGAGGAGCAGCCACTTCTTGTCATCACCTGAGGAAGAGATAGACGATTCCGTGACCACTGCGGTGACCTTCTAATGCCAACGCACCTCGTGGACCTCGTCGCCGACCCCAAGGACCACCGCAGCCACCGGAAGCACTGCTACCTGAGCGCCGCGCTGCCTTCTTCCGCCGTCAGCCGCCGCCCAACGCCGAGGTGAGGAAGGTCGCGTTCCCAACATCGTCGATATGGGATCCAATGTCTAGGATTAGATCCTGCACCAAAACAGTACAGACGAATAATGTGACGCCGCGTGGCGCCGCGTCAGCGCTGACCGGACTAGTCAGCGTGGACTGAGTATTAGATATTTTTAATGATTTTAAAAATTGTAGAAATTATGTTGAACTTGTAAAATTCATATAAAAATATCCACATGTCCAAAAATTTCATATAATATACCGTTGGATTTAGGAAAATATAAATAATATTAATATGCAACAAAATGTATACTTTACATTAGCTATATTTTATGGAGTATTTAAATCTACTTAATGGTAATTAATTCATAGGAAAATATCTACAAATCAGAAAAATATAAATAATATACCATTGGAAAGATAATTTTGTGTAAAATATTAATCTGTAATTTGTTCAGACATTTACTTTAATCATTTGTCGAAGTTATTTAAATGGTTTAATACCCTTGTGGAGTAATAAATTCACATAAAATAAACTGATGTTCACAAAAATACAAATGATATACCCCTGGAATGAAAATAATGTGTAGAACATGATTCTGTAATAAAATTACAGGTTCACAGTACATATAAATTTAGGTAATTTTAAATGCCTTCATTAGTATTTTAATTCTATAAATTCATCTGTAAGTATTTTTGACGTGAATCCTTTTGCCCCTGGCTCTAAATTTAAATGTCTATACAGTAATATTTTTCCCAGATTTAATAACACTGTATACGACAAATATATACATATCCTAAACCTACATGCTTTTCTTTTTTTTGGGATTTTTGGAGAGCCTTGTTGATTTTTGAGGCGACGACACGTGTTGCATCGTTAGGTTTGTACAACTTTGTGTGCATTGTCAGGTGCTCTGTAGTGTTTCGTGGTGGTGGGCCGGACGTAACTGGCGTCGACGTGGCGCTGATGTGGCAGCGTGGTCGCCATGCGTTAGGCTCTTGTTAAATTCAATTGTTTTTTCGTTTGGTGTGTTTCTGGGTGGCCTTAGCAGGGCTGACTGCACTGTGACAGGTATGACAGTGTCGGTGCGTGCTTATCTCTACTTTGCATGCATGGCTCGGTTTTCGCTAAGTGTTGATGTCGTTTTGCACTTGTTCTTTACGCTAGGCCTTGCCTGATGTTTTCATGGCATCCACCACCGCTTTGATCAATCTAGAATTTTTCCATGCTTCTTTTATGCGCCACGTATCAGTTGTGTTGCTAAGTGTGGGATCCCTGCTAGCCTCACACGTGCTATTCATAGCACGGCTGCCACTTCTCTCTTCTCCTCTCTCTCTCCCCAATCCTGCCTCTTTCTTCATCCAAGCGCCTCAACGAAATTGAGGCGGCAACAAGGGGCGGCGAGTTGCTCTAGCCGATGCCGAGGAAGAGAGGCCGGAAAGGAGGTAGTGCTAATCTCCCTCCACCCTCAAAACTTCTTTCCTTTGCTTCCGTCGTGTCTTCCGTTGGTGCTGCTATCGGAGCTAGCCTGGCCTCCCGCACAGCTATGCGGTTGTAGGCTATGGCTCTCAGGATGGTGGAGGAAGAGCTCGCCGGTGCAGCGGTTGGCGACGGCAACAGCGGCAGAAGACCTCGTCAGTGCAGCGGTTGGCTACGACGAATGGCGGCGGAAGACCTCGCCGGCGAACCGGTTGTCGATGGTGGCGGAGGTGAGCACGCCCAGCAGTTCGCGCATTGGGCGAACGCGCAGGAAAGGAAGCCCTGCGCCCCTGCCTCTCAGCGGAAGAGCTCGCCGGTTTGGACGGTTGGAGACGGACGCAGTGGCGAAGTGGAGCATGCCCAGCGGTTGGCGCATCAGGATGCGTGCCATTTAGGTACGTATGCCGTGTTCTCTCTCTCTCTCTCTCTCAGCAACAGTCAGGAGGATGATGGATACGTTGGACGCGTCGACCCCCGAGACTACACATGTCGTTGCCCAGGTACACCCTCTGACTTCTCACATCAATCTCTCACGTCCTCTCTCCCTTTCTCACGTGTTACCTGCTCTCTCTCCCTCATAGCATGACGACGACCACGGAGGCGGCCACGGGGACCTTGACTAGCGAGTGCCCAACTCCACGCTGATTGTTTGGCCTGGATAACTAGCTAGCAGCACGCATCCAGTTTCGAGCGGCACATGAAGCGGCGGCGACCGGTGTCGGACGACAGCCGGAAGTACCTCCGGTGGCGAACATCGTTGGGACACGTACAACAGAACGAGTAGTAGGTATGTCTACGTTTTTTTTCGGTCTCTATTTATTGGGCACACGAATAGGATGCGGCTAACAACGGAGCATCTGCAGATTTCGAAAACTTTTGTTTTCCAAGATTATTTGGTACGAATAGGTTTTCAATTCCTTGCGCTTGATAGGATTGTTTTTTTTTCTTGCAGGCGGAGGGGCGATTGAGATGGTCCATATCGATCATGTAGAGCTCTCCACATTCTTTATCATTGAGCCTTGGGCTCTGTGTAATTTAACTAGCTTATGTTCGTCTTGTTCAAGTGCCATGTAGGAGGGTGAAAGACAAAGCAATGATGCAAGGATGAAGATGACATGGTGTGGCCCAGGGTTGGCGCCAAAATTGGCTGAAGCCACGGCAGCGAGACGCGGCCCATGGACCGCCCTACCACGCTGCTGCTGCTCCCTCACCACCGCCGGACTGGTCCGGTGCCCCTCGATCGGCCGGTAGTTGTCTCCGCCGATGACCTCCCTTCGGACGAGCCTACGTTGCCACGCCTGATCGAGACACACAACCGCCGCTCAGCTATACTGCATTCCCTGGTGGCCGCCACACGTACGTGCCTCCGTGGTGAAGGCACCGACTAAATCGGGCAAGCAAACCATCCCCTTCCCTTATGCAACGGGCTGCCTCGTACCCGTGCCTCCCTCTCTCCCAACGTGGGGGCTCTCAGCTGGGCTCCAGCGTGAAGAAGATGGTGAATGGCGCCACATGCAGCCATATATATGCTGTCGTGCATTGGATTGTCGGGGCGTCCGGCGCAGACACAACATGGGTCACTTACACTGGTGGGTCATGCTGATACCACGACGGGAGCACCGGGTCACCGGCGTCGCCCAGGGAACTAGCATGACCTCCATGACGGGCTTGCTTCGTGGTGATGGTCGTCATGACTCAGCCCTTTGCCTCAGGTGAGCAAGGCGTTAAAGTTTTTTTGGTTAAGAAAGGCGTTGAAGTTGGGCACCGCACCAGCCAGTTGTGCCAGCAAAACGACCACCTAACGTATTTTGATCCAATTTGGCTTGATTTGTTTTGTGTAGGTGCAGTTTGTTCTTCGCCTTGGAGCTAATTTTCCCCTGTGCAATGAAAACAACCTAAACCCAAGTCTGAGAATACAATTTTTCAGACTTGGGTTTGGATTGGGTGCATTACCCGGGTAAATTGTTTTGTTTCTATTTTAGGTTGCTCTTAGTGGTCACGTGTTGAGTTTACTTGCGTGTTTCAGAAAGTCATGCTCTGATATATGTTCTGTCATTTAGAATATATGGTGTATAGTATATATCCGATGCCCCTTGTGGGATATCTACACGAAGTTCGGCTGGTGAAAATTGTGAACAATTTTGCTAATTTCCTTTCCAGGTTGCCCTAAAAATCATCTCATATGACGTAAGGTTAAGTGGATTCCCACATTTATTGTTCACAGTTAGTGGTTTATTGGTTTCCCCGTGCTTTTATCTTTGATTCTTCGATCTTGATATTCTTTCTTCTCTTAGGTTTCAAGGTTTAGAGTTGTGTTCTCTTCTTGCACACAAAATGTGGCCCGTGAGGTGAGCTACCTTCTAATGAATACATCATGTGCAAGTGGCAGGAAATGATCAGACCTGGGCAGTGTGGTATACTTTACTGTTTTAAGTTTAATTTTATATATGCATGTTTGTTTTAGACTACCGTTAGTTATGTAGTCAGTGTTCTGCATCATGTGGTGGCTTCCGTGTGTTTTGGTATATATGTCGGTTATGTGGTCTGTTGTCTACATCCGGTGGTTAGTGTCGATCGCTTAACAAGCTATGTAATGAAACCTAAAGCAATATCATCACCGATGTTTTGCCATGTGAGATGATCAAATGTGGAACATTTGTTTGAGATATAGACAGTGGTATGTATACTTTCCTCATTCTAGCATCTGGTAATACATCTCACAACGGTAGCACATACACATACTGAGCTTATTCAAACACCTCGAAACATGTTGTGCAATGCATTTCACGCTATCATGGGCGCGGCGTGCCGCCGCGCCGGTCCCAGCTAGTGCTTAATATTTTGGTTAAAGGCTTAATAATTGGATCCAACTAATGGAATAAATGGTTTAGATGCATTAAATATTTTCCATGCATTTCATCAGAAGTTATAATGATCATAGAACATAAATGTACTACTGCAAAATTTATTAATATATTATGCATGCATTTGTGCATTTGTTTATGATTGTATGGATGTTTATGTTGTATGCAATTGTTTGATCGATAGATTGTGAGGAGTGCAACGTCTATGATTGCAACGAGTGTTTGAACGACTTCACCAACTACAAATGGAAGTAGATGCTATTTTGTTCATGTTATTGTCCTATTATTTTCAATGCATTATGGTGTATTTTATAGATGCATAAATAGGAACTACTATCGCTATGCTATGTCCTATTATGTGGTAGGGATCTCTTGTAGTTGAGCCACCATTGGTAGATGTGCTTAGCCGTGCTAAGATGGATGACGGCTGGGTTACATCACTTGAAAGTTATTTCTAAAGTATTGGTTTACGTAAACTGAAAACAACTTAAACAATAAATCTTCTGGGTGTGATGGGATTGACATTTTTTGGTGGCATCATTGCGAAAAGGCACCCATGTATCTAGAGGAAATGATTGGCTTCTTCATTTTGTATCTTACGTGTATAACCATATGTCAGTAAGAAATGGGTGGCTGGTTGGACTTAGTAGGTTGTGGTAACTCGAATCCATGTAGCCAGAGATGTAGAATTTTAGTAGGTTGGTACGGGGCGTGTCGGGTTTGGAGAGCTACTTCCCGAACGGTCTCATCTTGGACTTTTTCCTATCATCACACAATATAAGAGTGGTGGTACAAGCTAGGCTGGCCAAGTCACATGGGTAAAGTGTACAAACCCCTGCAGGGTGTATAAACTAATCGATTAGCCGTGTCCCCGGTTATGGACAACTTGAGTTGCTTGATATTAAGTTCATGAGATGTTTCTCGTTCATTCTAATTTTCTAATTGTCTTAATGTTGATAGGTTAACTTAATTGGGATATGTTTAAAAAATATCAAAAATTAATTATGAAAGTAGCACAAAGGTATTTAAAAATGCAAGCTAGCCAAGCTTCACTTAGCCAAATAAGCATGTAGATGATATGAATACTTGTCTCCTTACTTAGCTCTAATTTTCATACATTTCAAATATTGACCCGTTGGGGCTGCTACGTTTTATGTTGCAGGATGTTCCGATTCTAAGTGATCGACTAGGTTGCGATACTCCACTCAACATTTGTTCGCTTATAGGCAATTGAAGATAGAGCCTATTATATACTTATGCTTCTGTTTGCTATTGAACTATTTGAGCTAGCCTTCGTGCTAAGCATTATTATAATAATTGAATACTTTGGATTATTTCGTTATTTATGATGCACGGATAATTGCTTTGTTATTCATCTTTAAGATCTATGTAAGCAATGAACCGATCCAGGGATTGGCGTGTTGCATAGAGCTACGGTCTTTTTAGTTGTAGTATTACAATATGAGTCTACAAGCTAATAAATAATACCTTGCATGTTACTCACTCTGGTCTAGTTTATTAGGCACGCACGTAGTTTAAGAAAATCTTTGACCATCAACTTATTATGTAAAATTTGTTGACTAAAATTATTGGTCAAAGTTATTTTTAAACTACGTGCATGCCAAATAAACAAGACCGAAGGAAGTAACATGCAAGGTCTTATTTATTAGCCTATAGACTCATATTACATTGGAGTGTGTGATGTTATGGTAACATAGCTTGTTATCACAAGCCTCTCTTTTATCATTTAATGACATACCACATCATCAAAATGCCTAGTTGACACTGCATATAGATGTATGTTACCACCTTAGTTACGCCCACTATGACTAGCCTAACATAGCTAGTTACCACAAGCCTCTCTTTTATCATTTAATGACATGTCACGTCTCAAAATGCCTAGTTAACACTACATATAGATATATGCTACCACCTTTGTTACTCCCACTATGACTAGCCTAAAGCAGAGTTAGCCCAGTTCAACCAAAAATTCATTGTGACAAGACAGATGAGGCAGCGGTTTACCTATGCTGAGAAGGCCGGATAGTGAAGCTCAAAAAAGACAACGTTGTCGATATAGATAAAACCGACTAAAAATACTCAGATAGTATGCAGCAAATCAATCAATTTAAGCTAACAATATGTAGCAAATCAATCAATTAAAGTCAACAATATGCTAGAACGTTCATCCATGTGGTGTACCGATGGTAATTCTAAACGTATTGTTTCAACGCTGGCCAATCAAAAGATAACTATTCTTCAATCCAAATTAGTTGACTCAAATTTATCAAGATACTAATAAATCTAATACTAATTCATGTCTAGATACAATCAAATATAGACAAATCTAAGTCAACTAATTTGGATCAAAGGGATTAACTTTTTCCAGTACAAAGCAAACCTGAAGATACATGCCAGCCATTGCTAATGCTATGCCGATGTAACCTTTTTTGCACGGGAAGAAAATTTTATTAATTATAGACAGGATTACAATCTGAAAAGACTAGCTCAGCAACTTCTGGGAGGAAATTACTAAGCTAATCTGCAGTTCTACCCTGAACCCTGCCTAACTAGGCTAGCTCATGACCGATCCTGTTAGCCTCTCTGCTAACTTTTAATATTCTAGTCTCTCTCTCTCCTAACAAATCATGAATATCACTAATTTTGAAAGCATAAACTGAGTTGTTTGGTCTTTCTGCTCTGATTAGCTCTATTGTTCCAGCACAGTCCGTTTCCAGTGTAAAATTCAGCGTGGTCCAATGCAGAGCAAGGCACAACCCCTCCTCTGTTAGGAATAGTAATCCCGATAGGACATGTGCGTGTGTGTGTTCCGAGTAGGACTAGTAGTCCAACACCTATTCGTATTGACGTTACTTCTTGCCGGGTATATATACACCCATATAGTAGCCTTGTAAGACAAAACCGTAAGATTCAATACAAACAACAGGACAGAGAGGGCCCTGTAGCCATCAACATTGTTTTTCCTGGTACGTACTCGTGTGAGTTGAGAGAGCTAGTTCTTTTGATCAGGCTAGATAGCTATCTTGCTGATCGTTGTTAGCTGGTTCTTATACGTGCGCGCAACTCGCCGGAATACTTCGCCGTCGTCACGCCGGACTGCACTCGGCGTTTGGGGCTGGGCCAACAATTGGTATCAGAGCCTCGCGGAGGATCTCCTAGTAACGGGAGGTCATGACGGGCAAGGATCAAGGCGAGTACTCCGGTGCGGCTGCGGGTGCATCGGTGTCGTCGCAGTACCCGCGGTATGATCGCGGCAACTACACGAGGTGGGCGAAACGGATGGAGTGGGCCATGGAGGGCAACGACATCTGGGAGGCTGTCGATCCCGGCAGCGACGAGTTCAAGAAGGGCGCGCCGAAGTACCGCAAGGACCGACAGGCACTCACGGCCATCGGCTCCGTGGTGCCGGCGGACGTGATGCAGCACCTGATCTCGAAGGATTCTGCAAAGGCGGCGTGGGAGACACTCAAGACGTTGAATCTTGGGCACGAGCGCGTCCGTAGGGCGACCCTACAAACCTTGCAGAAGAAGTACGAGAACCTGGAGATGGAAGGAGATGAGACGCTGGACGCTTTTGCCTCGAGGGTAGCCACAATTGTCAACGGGATACGCGCGCAAGGTGAGAAGCTGGAAGATATCTCAGTCGTAATGCGTTTCCTGCGCGCGGCGCCGCCGCGGTACATATCTGTGGTGTCGGCAATCGAGCAATGCGTTGATCTCACCACCCTCACGATGGATGACCTGGTTCGACGGTTCAAGGCGCATGACGAGCGGATGAAGATCACCTACGGCGACGCGAAACAAGATGAGCACCTCATGCTTACACGTGCCCAGTGGCAGGCAATGGTCGCCAAGGAGAGGAGCGATAAAGCATCTGGCAGTGGTGATGGTTCGGTCCCGGCGAAGAAGTCGGACAGCAAGCCGAAGAAGCCAAAGAAGAAATTCGACTAGAAGAATCTTCGCTGCCATAAGTGCAATCAGCTCGGGCACTTCAAATCGGAGTGTCCTAACCGTTCAAAGGAGAAGGCTCTCATGGCGAAGGAAGGAGATGATGGACCGATGATGCTCATGCTCGAAGCTTGCGAGTTAATGACCACCAAGGAATCAACTCCTCAGGATTCTGCTACAGAGATCGTCACGCTCGTGGAAGAGAAGGTCTTCCCGCGGAGGATGCAGACGGCTCACGACGTTTGGTACCTCGACACAGGCGCTAGCAACCACATGACCGGCGACAAGGCTCAGTTTTCTGAGTTGAACCTCACGGTTGGAGGCTCCGTTCGATTCGGCGATGGGTCGAAGGTGGAGATTGCAGGGCGAGGCACAATCCTGTTTGAGTTGAAGGATGGAGGTCACAAGGTACTCACTATGTGTACTATATTCCCAAGCTAAAGACCAACATCATCAGTCTTGGTCAGCTCGCGGAGCGTGGATGCAAGATCGTGTTGGAGGACGAGTTCCTGTGGGGATATGACCGCCAAAGGCAGCTCATCATGAAGGTGGAGAGGTCGAAGAATAGACTCTACATCCTCAATCTCAATCGGGCGGATCCAGTGTGTTTAATGACAAGCATGGAAGACTCGGCGTGGAAGTGGCATGCACGCTATGGACATCTAAATTTCCAAGCTCTACGACAACTTGGATAGAAGGAGATGGTACGTGGCTTACCGTGTGTTGATCATGTTGAGCAGGTGTGCGACGGTTGTCTCATTGGGAAGCAAAGGCGAGCCCCGTTTCCAAGGGAGGGACAATATCGAGCAAGTAAGGTTCTTGAGTTGGTGCATGGAAACTTATGCGGACCAATCACGCCGGCGACCCCCGCCGGGAAAAAGTACTTTTTGCTCATCGTCGACGACTTCAGTAGATACATGTGGGTTGTGCTGCTGAAGAGTAAGGATCAAGCTTTGCAAGCGTTCAGGATTGTGAAGATGGCAACCGAGGTGGAGTCCGAGGCAAAGTTGAAGGCGGGTGGGGAGTTCAAATCCAATGAATTCAAGGAGTTTTGCGAAGCTCATGGGATCCGGCGGTATCTCACCGCACCATATTCACCGCAGCAAAACGGTGTTGTGAAAAGAAGGAACCAAACCGTGGTGGCCATGGCACGCAGCATGATGAAGAGCAAAGGCATGCCAGGCAGGTTTTGGGGTGAGGCAGTTAGTACAGCTGTCTATTTGCTGAACAGGGCGCCAACTAAGAGTGTAGTTGGTATGACGCCGTACGAAGCATGGTACGGGCGCAAGCCCTCGGTTGATCATCTTCGCACTTTCGGATGCGTGGCGCATGTGAAGACGGTGACCGGGCATACTAGCAAGTTGGCAGATCGAAGTACTCCAATGGTCATGATCGGCTATGAATACAGTTCGAAGGCGTATCGCGCGTACAATCCAGTGAACAAAAAGTTGGTGGTGACACGTGACGTCGTCTTCGAGGAGGAGAAATCATGGAATTGGGGCTCTGCGGAACCGGTACAATCAATTTCTGATGAAATATTTACTGTAGTCTACAATGATTCGCATGCAGATGATCAAGAAACAGCGTCCCGTGGCGTTACGGATTTAGGCGCTAGTTCAGAAGATGGAGGTCTGAAAGTGAGCAGCAGCAGCGCTACGCCTGGAGAGGTATCTTCGCGTGGGAGTCCCGGCACGAGCAGCAGCTCACGCGCTGCACCTGGAGGCTCGACGTCGCCATCCAGTCCACGCGCGGACGAGAGCCCTGGCGCAAGTGGCCCATCAGCTGCACACTCCCATCCAGGAGGGACTAGCGGTAGTCCAGAAGTGGACGCGGGTGACGATGTCACGTCGCCAACATGCAGTACACCGACAGAAACTGCAGGAAATTCAGTAGACGCTGAAACAAGTACTACGTCAGCTTCCACGTCTCCTCCAAGTGCACGGGAAGAAAGGAGACGGCCACCTACTCCAGAAAAATTCCGAAGTGTACTGGAGTTGTATCCGCCGGAGACCCTTCGTATAGCGCGTGCGCGAGGGAGAGGACAAGGTCGGTGTTTACTCACCGAGGAGCCGACGAAATTCGAGGATGCTAATACAGAGGAGTGTTGGCGTCGGGCTATGGATGAGGAGTTGAGATCGATCAAAGACAACGATACATGGGAGCTTGTCGATCTACCCAACAATCACAAGGCCATAGGGCTCAAGTGGGTGTACAAGATCAAGAAGGATGCCGAAGGGAAGTTGGTGAAACACAAAGCTCGGCTAGTTGCCAAGGGGTATGTGCAAGAGCAAGGTGTGGATTTCGAAGAAGTGTTCGCTCCCGTTGCAAGGATGGAATCGGTGAGATTACTTATCGCTCTCGCAGCTCAAGAATCTTGGAAATTGCATCACATGGATGTGAAATCCGCGTTTTTGAATGGGGAGTTAGAAGAAGAAGTTTATGTGAAGCAACCACCGGGATACATCAAAGAGGGAGAAGAACACAAGGTTTTGAAGCTACACAAGGCGCTGTACGGGCTACGGCAAGCCCCTCGGGCGTGGAACATCAAGCTTGATCGTACATTGATCTCTCTCGGATTCGAGAAGAGCCCACTGAAGCATGCGATGTATAAGCGAGGTAAAGGAAGGGATCATCTACTAGTTGGCATCTATGTTGATGATCTATTGATAACAGGAGCGGATGAGAAGGAGATTGCAAAGTTCAAGCTACAGATGAAGGAGTTATTCAAGATGAGTGATCTAGGCTTGTTGAGCTACTACCTTGGGATCGAGGTACATCAAAAGCTGGGTGCGATCACGCTATGCCAAGAGGCATATGCAAAGAAGATACTCGAGAAATGTGGCATGGAAGAGTGCAATCCAACTCATGTTCCGATGGAACCTCGTCTTAAACTGAGCAAAAGGAGTGACGCACATGCGGTTAATGCAACGGAGTATAGGAGCGTTGTCGGAAGTTTGAGGTATCTCATCAACACAAGACCCGACTTGGCCTATTCCGTTGGCTATGTGAGTCGCTTCATGGAAGCACCCACAATGGAGCATTGGATAGCCGTGAAGCATATACTCAGGTATATCAAAGGTACTACAAACTTTGGTATTGTATACTCGAAAGAGAAGGAGGAGGTGAAGCTACTTGGCTACAGTGATAGTGACATGGCAGGAGATATTGACGACCGTAAGAGTACCTCGGGCGTGGCATATTTCTTAGGAAGAAGCATAGTAAGTTGGCTATCACAAAAGCAAAAAGTGGTAGCACAGTCATTCTGTGAAGCTGAGTATATTGCGGCTGCAACTGCGGCGTGTCAAGGTGTGTGGCTCAGGAGTCTACTTGGTGATCTCACCAATCGGAAGGCGGAACAAGTGGTGTTCAATATTGACAACAAGTCTGCAATTTCATTGTGCAAGAATCCGGTGCATCATGACAGGAGTAAGCACATTGATACGAAGTATCACTACATACGGCAGTGTGTAGATGAGAGCAAGATTGAAGTCAACTATGTTTGCACCGATGATCAGCTTGCGGATATCCTAACTAAATCTTTGGGACGAGTGAAGTTTGCGGAGATGCGAGAAAGGATCGGCGTCCAAGCTGTGAAGTTAGGCACATCGTGCTTAGGGGGGTGATTGTTAGGAATAGTAATCCCGATAGGACATGAAACGGTGTCGTGTGTGTGTGTGTTCCGAGTAGGACTAGTAGTCCAACACCTATTCGTATTGACGTTGCGTCTTGCCGGGTATATATACACCCATATAGTAGCCTTGTAAGACAAAACCGTGAGATTCAATACAAACAACAGGACAGAGAGGGCCCTGTAGCCATCAACATTGTTTTTCCTGGTACGTACTCGTGTGAGTTGAGAGAGCTAGTTCTTTTGATCAGGCTAGATAGCTATCTTGTTGATCGTTGTTAGCTGGTTCTTATACGTGCGCGCAACTCGCCGGAATACTTCGCCGTCGTCACGCCGGACTGCACTCGGCGTTTGGGGCTGGGCCAACATCCTCGATCGCCATGATTTTCGCCTCCATCGCATCTCAGCATTGCCGCAAACTTCGACAAGAAGCATAGATAACCTGCCCCTCTAAATCACGCAATACCATGCCAGTGTTCGCATCCTTGTTTGTGAGCGCACCATCGACATTGAGTTTTGCTCACCCTTCTTCTGGCTTCTTTCACCTCTCCCGGTTCTGTTTGCACCTTGTCCCTACTCTCGCATGCCTTGAAGTCCTTGCTAGGATCAATCACCATCTTCCCCTTCGCCTAGTCTGCATTTGGGAACTGTTTAATCAACATCGGTGAATTCAGATAACTTACCAAGAATCGGCGGGATCCTTGGATTGGCGGGAAGGGTTTCTCGTGTGTAATTTCATTGTGCGCGTGACAGATCCGCCAAATCATCAGCATCGTCGGGGCTTGTTGATTCGTAGGTATTGTTGTCAACGGCTGGAGGAGCCACTCTGTGCGAGTGTTTTGTAACTGATCATCACTTGGCAGAGGCCACAATTTGGACATAGCTAGCCAGAGTTGTCTCACATGAGGACAACGCATGAAGACATGGAACGAGTCTTCATTTTCCATTCCATAGATTTTGCACATGCTAGTGTTGGAAAAACCATGTCTGGCCATATTTGCTTGTGTGGAGATGGCATTATGGCATATTTTCGATGCAAGTACCTTCATCTTGGGAGGAACTTGGGTGTTCCATATAACTCTCCAACTTGGTCTAGCGCCATCTGGCCTGCCTCTTGTCGCACCAATGTTTTGCATTTGCATATTAGAGTGTAGGGCCAGGCGGTAAGCTGACTTGAGAGCAAACATGCCTTTCTTTTCTAGGTGCCAGACAAGAAAGTTATTTTCGTTCCGGCTCGAGGTTTGTATATTGGTGATCTCAGCGACATCCTCCTGCAGGAAATATTAGTTAAGCCTCTGTAAGTCCCACGCGCCATCCGATAGTAAGAAATCCGAAACCCATTCGTATCTGCATCTTCTCTGGGCTGATCTTGGGAAGTAGCTACAAACTCTCGGAATCCACTGGTCGCGCCACACTCTTATCTGGGCTCCATTGCCAACACGCCAGATGATCTCCTGTTGTAGGAGCTCCAAGCCGTATTCTATCGCATGCCATGTTGGCGAGCCATTGCTGCTGAAAACTATGTCGATTAGGGATCCATTCGGATAGTACTTGGCCTTGAGGAGTCGAGTACATACGGTATTGGGTGATTCAATGAGTCGCCAGGCCTGTTAAGTCAAAATTTATCTGTTTCTTTGAAAATTATTTATTAGTCTAAAACTAAATGAAATACTCCCTCCGACTCATATTATTTGACCTGGATTTCTCAAAATTTGGATGAACCTATATACTAAATAGTGTCTATATTCATCCAAATTTAGAAAAATTTGAGTCAATTAATATGGGTCGGAGGGAGTACCAAGTTTTGACAGAAAAATAACAACTTAAATTTTCGACCAACATTAACATTCATTGAACTAGATTTTATCAAAACCAAAATTCTTTTATTTCGCAAGATCTTCAAGTGTTCCTTTATTCAATCTCAAACTTAGCTAAAATTTACCTAAAAACTCAAAACTTACTCATTCCTTTATTTCACATGGGTTGCCTCCCATAAAGCGTTCTTTATGGTCTATGGCTTGACCATAGTGTTGCTCACTTTGTCTCGATCTTGTCTTTCTTCCAGTTACATTCCTTCCATATTTTTGCTCAATCAACTCTTCTAGAGTAATTATTCGTAATGTGATTGCACTTATATCTTTTTTTGCACGATAATGCTTCAACCATTGTCCATTCTCTATCCACGAAAGAGAGGGTGTTTTTTCCTGGAGCTTCACTGCTCCCGATGCATAAGCTTCTTCAACTATATAGGGGCCTTCCCACTTTGATCTAAGTTTCCCTGGAAACAACTTAAGACAAGAGTTATAGAGCAAAACTTTATCTCCATTTTTAAAGACTTTATCTTCTATTTTTCTATCATGCCATCTTTTTACTTTTTCCTTAAACAATATAGCATTCTCATAAGCCTCACTCCAAACTCATCTAAAGCATGTATGTCTAATAGACTTTTTCTCCTCCTGCTTTAAGATCATAGTTTAGGTTCTTGATTGCCCAAAAGGCTCTATGTTCCAATTCTAAAGGTAGGTGGAACCCCTTACCATACACCATTTTATATGGCGTCATACCCATCGGATTTTTAAATGTAGTTTCGTATGCCCAAAGAGTGTCGTTTAGCTTGTATTACCAATCTTTTCTTGATTTATTCAACGTCTTCTTGAGTATGGTCTTCAGGTCTCTATTAGAGAGTTCCACTTGAACACTTGTTTGGGGATGATATGGTGAAGCAACGTGGTGGGTTACTGCATATTTTCCGAGAATTTTCTTGAAAGTTCCTTTCATAAAATGAGAACCACCGTCAGTAATTAAAAATCTAGGAACTCCAAACCTAGGAAATATGAAATCCTTGATCATCTTCACGGAAGTAGCTGCATCTACATGGTTAGTTGGGATAGCTTCAACTCATTTAGTAACATAATCGACATCAACAAGAATACGAGTGTAGCCATTTGATTCTATAAAGGGTCCCATATAATCCATTCCCCATACATCAAATGGTTCAATTATGAGACTATAATTTATTGCCATCTCTTGTCTTTTGCCTATATTACCTCTTCTCTAGTAAGCATCACAAAATTACACATACCTTTGTGCATCTTTGAACAAGGTGGGCCAATAGAATCTGGATTGAAATACCTTTTCTACAGTTCGCCTGCCTGCATGATGTCCTCCATAGGGGCTACCATGATAAGCTTGCAAAATTTCATTCATTTCATGGTTAGGAACACACTTTCGAATCATTCCATCATGTCCATGATGATAAAGAAACGGATCATCACAAAAGTAATGTCTGAGATCATTACAGAATTTCATTCTTTTGTTTCTTGTCATACTAGGAGGTACAAATTTTACTGTGAGATAATTAGCATAATCTGCATACCACGGATCAACTACTTCAATTTTTGCTAAGTATTCTCCCAGAAATGACTCATTTATATGTACGGGGTCGTTAATTATTCCTTCCATCCTAAATAGATGATCTTCTTCTACTGGATTATCCTTACCCCTCCTATCTACTATTTGTAGATCATATTATTGTAGTAATAATACCCACCTAATCAACCTGGGGTTTGCATCCTTTTTCACAAGAAGGTGACGCAAATCTTAGTGATCTTTGTGGATTATTACTCTAGAATTAATAATATAAGATCTAAATTTGTCATAGGCAAAAATTATAGCAAGGAACTCTTTCTCAGTGGTAGCATAATTTTTCTGAATCTTATTAAGAGTCCTACTAGCGTAATGAATAACATTTAAATTCTTCCCGTCTCGCTATCCTAATACAGTTCCTAAAGCATTGTCACTAGCATCACAGATGATTTCAAAAGGTTCATCCCATTTTGGAGATTGCATGATAGGTTCTGAAACTAATTTGTTCTTAAGATTTTCAAAAGTTGCAATGCAGTCATGATCCAGATAGAAAGGAGTTTCTTTATCAAGAAGGTTAGTGAGAGGCATAGCTATTTTAGCAAAATCCTGTATAAAACGCTTGTAAAAACATGCATGTCCTAGAAACATCTTTAAGTT
The DNA here is from genome assembly GCA_916181665.1 of Avena sativa. Lineage (NCBI taxonomy): Eukaryota > Viridiplantae > Streptophyta > Magnoliopsida > Poales > Poaceae > Avena > Avena sativa. The sequence goes on from OV702280.1 coordinate 278,187,817, forward strand.
TTTAATGTCTTGAGGTATGGGAAGATTTTGTATAGCACTTATATTGGTCTTATCTGTTTCTATACCTTTTTCTAAAACCTTATACCCAAAAACTTTACCTTATGTTTCCATGAATCGACATTGCTCCCAATTCAAAACTAAGTTTGATTGCCTGCATCTCTGCAAATGCTTGGTTAAACTATAGAGACAATTATCAAATGTTGTTCCACAAACAACGAAATCATTTGTTAGAACTTTCATAATCTTCTCAACAAGATCATCAAAGATTTTTAAAACACATTCTTGAAAGGTTGAGGCTGCATTACATAAACCAAACGAGATTAATCTGTAAGCATAAGTACCATAAGGACATGTGAAAGTTGTTTTCTCTTGATCTTCGGGCTGTATAGAAAGTTGAGAATAACTAGAATAACCATCAAGAAAACAAAATAAGAATGATTTCTTAGTCTTTCTAAAATTCTATCCATGAACGGTACAGGTTATGATTTTTCTATGTCTCATGGTTTAGTCTTCTATAATCGATGCACATGCAATATCCAACAATAGGCCTTATAGGGACTAGTTCACCATCCTCATTCATAGCAGCATCAAGACCCCCATGTCTTGGTATGCAATGAGCTGGGCTAATCCACTTACTATCAGAAATAGGATATATTATGTCGACATCTAATAAGCATATAACTTCTTTTCTTACTACTTCTTTCATTTTGGATTAAGCATTCTTTGTGTGTCAACTACAAGTACAACATCTTCAAGCATGGTAATCTTATGTGTCACAATGGATGGATCTATTCCTTTAATATCACTTAGAGTATACCCAAATGCTTCACGATGTTTGATCAAAACTAAAATAAGTTTATTTGTTTCATTTTCTGATAATTTTTTACTAATAATAACTAGACATTTGTTTTCATTATCTAAAAATTCATACCTCATATTTTTTGGAAGTCGTTTCAATTCAATTGGCGGAGGTTCTTCGTCACCTTTTCTTACCAGCTCTTCATAGTCATGTGGGTTTTGTGCTTCCGGAATGGAGTCAAGGTAATCATCCATGTCTTCTCTTTCCTCATCATCTAGTTCCTCTTCCCAATTAATTAAGCTCCTTTCTAATTCATCTTGGGGAGTGCTGAAATAAATCGCGGCTAGCTTGGAAATTGTTTTATCTTCCTTGATATCTTCTATTTCATATGGCCTCTTTTTTAGGTTGGCGAAGTGGAATGTCATTTCCTCCTCTCCAAACATCATGGAAATAGTCTCTTCCTTATTATTAATTCGAGCTTTGGTTATAGAGACAAAAGGCCTGCCTAAAAGAATAGGACAAAAAGTATCTCGAGGCATATCAACAATATGAAAATCGAGAGGGTACATGAGTGGTCCAACAAAAACATAGATATTTCGAATAACACCTTCCGGTTTTCTATTAGTTCTATTAAACAATTTAATAGTAGTGCCCACCAATTCCACATCTGGATTGTTTAAATTGTAGCGAAGTTCCTCATAAAGCGATGAAGGCATAATATTTATAGTGGAAACCGGCTCACAAATTCCGTATAAGGAAGTTTCTCCACAGTATATAGGAGTCATGGGTTTAGAAGTTTATTTATATTGTATATTACCTACAATGAAGTCTGAGTTTTCGGAGTCTAGCATAACTACTTCATTTTCCATGATTATTGCCTCCATAAGATCCTTGAATATAACAATATTTGCATTGGTAGCTTCAGGGTTCTTTTTTGGTTTCTTTAATCTTCTCTTTATACGTTCTTCCTCCTTGCATTTTCTCTTAATATTCTCTTGAATAGATTCATACGAAAATTCTACCAATGATGTGTCCTGTCTTGATCGCTTATTTTCTTCGAGGGGTTTGTGAGGTTCCCATTCTATAGGTACCTACAGATGTCCTACATAATTCTCAATAATTTTCTTTACCGAATAGGAATCAATGCCGAGGGTTTTAATCATCGCACAAGTCCTTTCATCTACAAGAAAGTCGTTAACACAAGCATATTCGGAAGAACTATTCATATTGCTTTCCCTATTTTCATGACTTTTCGTTGTATCCCTCATTTTCATTATTAATTTACAAGCTTCATCATAGGTATAAGATAGGAAACTACCATTAGAAGTGGTATCAAGGCTTGCTCTTTTTTGTTGTTAAGCCCTCCATAGAAAGTATGGGTGATTAACCAATCAGGCAAACATTGATTGGGGCAATTGTCTAGGTAGATTTTATACCTTAGATAGACTTCATATAAACTTTCATTAGGATTATTTTTAAAACTAATAATAATACCTCTCATCCTGTGAGCTTTGCTTTCTGATTAATATTTTGACAAGAATTTGGTTGTCAAATCCGTCCACGTCCTTGGTGCTTCTGCACAAAAGGATCTATACCAGTTGCAAACATTATTAGATAGAGTTTGTCTAAACAACTGGATTTTTACCTTATCAAGGTCACAATCATCAAATATAAAGGAACCAAAAACATCTTCAAAGAATTGTAAGTGTTCATATGGACTATCTTCATGGGTTCCTGCAAACTTTTTAGAGTTAAGTAACTCAAATAATAAGGGATGGATCTCAATACCATCGGGGTTTATGCTTCTATTGACAGTTATAAAAGAATCCATGGGCTAACCCATATTCTACTGCCCCAAGCTGTATTTAATGCTGAGTGTTGTCCATAGTTATGGTCCTGCAACTCAAATTAAAATTTAGTACAGTGAAAGTAAATAACTAAAAGTAAAGTGACTTATAGCGCTAAGCTCCCTGGCAACGGCGCCAGAAAATAGCTTGATGACTGCAAGTGCATAGATTATTTGTAGCTAGTTTCGAAATAAAGATATCGATCCCACAGGGAGCAGTAGGCGAAAGACTACAATGCTTTTAACTAAAACTAAACGAAGTACTTGAGGAATAATTCTAATATGCATGAAAGTAGAATTGTTTTGGGGTTTTTGGTTGGTTAAAACAATAAAGTAAAACATAATGCAGAAAATAGTAATCGCGTGTGTAAGAAAGATTGAAATTGCAATAGGGGAAATATGTTCTCAGGGAGTGGTGAATACACTGCTAGCAATTTAGACCAAGTGATCAAGATTATTATAACAAATATTCTCATGATATGCATGTATGTGGGAGGAGCTCCATATATAGATGAAGAGACAGCAACCACTGTTCACACCTTCCTTCATAACCATAGCTGACAGATAAACGACATCAATCGTATAATCCGGTATTAAGGGATCTCTCCCGCGGCATGGACATGGCTTAATGAGTTCTCCTTGATTCCCTAAGTTAGTACGTAAAGGATGACAACGACTTTATAGTCACAGTAAGTGCTACCATCCCTCCGTCTACCAACAAGTAATCCCTTCCATCAAGTCTCCGTGAGAGGCAAATATTAAGAAGGTGCACAACTCTTAACATCAAGATGAAGACAATTAACACATACATATAATGATGTATAACATAATAATCCTTATTTCATCTCAATCATATACTAGGGTTTCTTCAGCTCCCCAAGAACTAATGATCTACTCAGACATGGAGGAAAAAACATCATGACAATGGTAATGGAAACGATTATTGATGAATAGTACTTGTATAAATCCACAACTAGTGCAAGAATTATAACAAGATCTAGATAGTATGGATGGATATGATGGTGGTGATGAAGATGCAGCGGTTGATGAAGATGGAGATCAATGCCTTGGCCTTCGAGATCTGCTTAGGGCGAAGATGGATCCCTAGGGCAAGTTCCCCCTCCAGATCCCTTCCGGAGGTGAGATTTTTGGTGATTTCTGGGTGTTTTGTACGTCGTCTCTCCGAACCAGTTGCACGAGGTGAAACTATTTCAGGAGGCGGAGGCAGCGGCAACTATATGGCGACGGCCCGTATAGTTGGTCGTCAACCCTTCTGCCTCCTTTGCTCGCTTCGATTTTTCTTCTAGTATTATTAATATTTCCCAAATAAGCGATTTACATAGTTTTTGGCTCCTTTTCTTGTAGGGCTTCGTAGCATGGAAAAACAAAATTTTCTACCGCATGCAAACAAACAAGCCAAGATCTATCTGCTAGATTGTAGAAACGAGTCGATAGAGGAACTCACCCTCGAAGATTCCAAAGCGGTTAACGAGAGCAGATTCTCGTGGATGATGTAGTCGTACTCTTCTCGATCTCAAGATCGCGTAGACGATCCTTCCGGCGATGCGTTCCGGCAGCGCTTCTGCAGTCGGTCACACGTTCAGTACTCGATGAAGACCTTCCTCTCCCTTGTTCCAGCAGGCAGCGGAGGTTGTAGTACTCTCCTCGCGATTCCGGCAGCACGACAGCGTGGTGTCGGAAGTAGAGGGGAGATCTCGCAGGGCTTCGCCTTAAGCCGGAGCGAGTATGGTGGATCAAGAGAGGTGCCTTGGCGATCTAGGGTTTAGAAGCACCAAGGGGGAGAGGTGTAGCCGGCGGCTAGGGTTTGGGGAAACCCTAGTCGGCGACTTGGGAGGAGCCCTAGGCGGCGGCGGCTTGGAGGTGTCCGGCGACTTGGAGGCTAGGGTTTTTGGGTGTAGGGAGAGGGGGCGCCCTACCCCTCCTTATATAGGAGGGGAGAGGCGGTTTGGGGAGGAGGGAGTCCTCCTCCAACTCCTCCTCATGGCCGGCGGGTGGGAGGGAGTGGGACTTCCTCCCCAAGTAGGTTTCCTACTCTCCCTCCACCAAGCAAACTTGAGATTTGACTTTTCAAATTGGCATTTGACTTTCAAACTTCGATTTGATTTCTTCTCTTTATTTTTCCCAGCCAAGTGACCTAGTACATGATGCAACCATTCCACATTGTCATGACACATCCATGTACCCTTCCCCTCCGGAGTGCCGGACCTTCCAGACCCTTCTAGAACATTCCTGGTGAAAACACCTGAATCATTCCCAAACTCCGAAACATGACTTTCCTTATATGAATCTTATTCTCCGGACCACTCCGGATCTCCTCGTGATATCCTGGATCCCATCCGAGACTCCGAACAACATTCGGTCTCTTACTCATCATTCCATAACTACTCAACAACATCGAATCCTTAAGTGTGTCTCCCTACGGTTCGTGAATTATGCAGACATGACCGAGACACTTCTCCGATCAATAACCAATAGAGGAATCTGGAAATTCATATGGCTCCCATATATTTCAACGATTACTTTGTGATCGAATGAACCACTTACAGACGATACCAATTTCCCTTTGTCTCACGATAGTTTACTTATCCGAGGTTTTGATCGTCGGTATCTCTGCATACCTAGTTCAACCTCGTTACCGATAAGTACTATTTTCTCGTTCCCGTGATATGTGATCCCTTGTGATCCAGTCACATGCTTGCAAGCTAATTGGATGACATTCCACCGAGAGGGCCCAGAGTATATCTATATGTCATATGGATGGACAAATCCCACTCTTGATCCATGTGCCTCAACTCATACTTTTCGAACACTCAATACCACCTTTATAGCCACCCACTTACGGTGTGGTGTTTGATGTCATCAAAGCATCCTTCCGGTGATGGTGATTAACATGATCTCATGGTCGAAGGAATTAGGTTACTATGTATCAGAAAGCATACAGCAAATGAACTATATTAAATGACTTGATCTTTATGCTATGCTTAACTATAGGAGTATGTCCATCATATCATTCTCCTAATGATATGACCCTGTTGTTACTAACATCTCTATGTTCATGATCAGGAAACCATGATCATATATTAACCAACAAGCTAGTTTAACAAGAGCCTTTACTAGGGACTTTTTTTTATGTTTACAAATCACACAAGTATTAATGTTTCCGGTTAATACAATTATAGCATGTATGTAAACATTTATCATAAGCATGAAGATATGATAATAACCACTTTATTATTGCCTCTTGGGCATATCTCCAACAGTCTCCCACTTGCACTAGAGTCAATAATCTAGTTTCATACCTTTGTGTATTCAACACCTATGGCTTTCCGTTGTTGTATGTACACGATTGCTAGTGGTCAACTGATCTCCGGATCTGACACTTCCAGGTCCGTGTGTAATTGCATGTCTTTGCGTCTTTACGCATCACTCATTCTCTAATGAGATGGCTTTGTATAAATTTGGTCTTTTGGTGAGACCTTTAGTTATTTGGGGTTAAAACATGTAGATAATATTGTCGTACAATATATCTTCATAGTATTATCCCGTTGTGAACTACACCTAGTTTGATAACAAACTACTTGACACAAATGCCCTCTTTAGCTACTATAATAACAGTCATATACTTAGCCTTTTGTTGTAGTATCTGTCACAATGTCTTAACTTTGGAACTCATCCAAATCCATTATGGAACTTACTTTCCATTATATTGTGCCACCCTTAGTTTAGATTGAGATAAACTTAATTTGTACTTTGTGACAAAACTAGTATCAATGTAGTACTTTTACAATGAACTAACCATCTATTTGCCACTTCTACAAAATAATATACTCTTAGTTCTTCCAAAAGATCATAAGAATATCCTTACTATCGTCCAATGATCATCTTATGAATCATTCTGGTATATGCTCATAATATTTAGTGCATAGGACATATCTGGATTTGTACATATCACAGTATGATTGATATAAATACTCTTTGTGATTTCATGCATCAAGTATCAATCTATACTTGAATCTTCGTTTCACTTACCAAGTGTTAATACACTTGAATATATCATCAATATTGAACTCATTCAATCCTTTTTGTGCGACAAGAACCTTTCTTGTAGTTTCTATATTGAACTCATTCAATATATCATCTATGTACTTTCGGCACAACCATATTAGCGTCTATTGATACCAAATATTTGGGTTTTGCCTAAGTCTTTCATCGGGATGAAATTATTAATATGTGTTAATAAAGATACATCATTTCCAATCAACAATATGTCTTCCACATAATGTATTAGAAACATGTCTTAGCGCTCCCACTTAATTTCTTGCAAATGCAAGCATCTTCATCGTCTCCGACAATTTAAACTCCTTTAACAATTTCATCATAGTGAAGATTCCAACTCCGCAATGCTTACTTCAACAATTGAAGTTTGCATATACTTTTAGCATCCTTTGAATTAACAAAACCCTATGTACCGTGTTATGCACACGTCCTAGGTAACAATTCTATTAGAAGAATCTTGTTTTGTTTATTCAACTACCACATAACAAAATTATATGTATTGGTTGCTACATTAATCCATCTAGACTAAATATCGCTATGAAAGATCAAATCTTGTCATAGTCAACCTTTGAACATTGTTGTGAACTTTTTTCCAACATGTTGACTATTTTATAGATGTGAAACATCCATGTCTATTTCTTTATAGATCCAAACACGACTGTAAGGCCTTACACCTTTATCGAGGGTCCTTCAAGTTCAAAGCTTGATTTCTCGTGTATGGAACTATTACGGATTTTATGGCCTCAAGCCATTTTACGGAGTCAGGGCCCATCATCGCTTCTTTGCATGTAGTCCGTTCATTATTCTCAAATAATGATTCAACCCTCAAATCTTGGTATTTGATTGTTTACCCGACCTACTTGGTTCAATAGAAACTTTGACCTCCGTAACCACAACCTTTGAGGCACGTGAGCCATGAGCATTGTTGCTGCCTCCGGAACACTTTTCGGCGCTGTGCAACTTTGCACATACAGCTAAGGTTCTTTTAACCTTATCAAAGTTCTATTGTCCTCCCACTTATCTTTTTCACGAAAAATTCCTTTCTCAAAGAAACTTGACGTTCTAAGTGACAAACACTTTTGTCTTTGATGTTATGGAGGTATGCTTAACAGTTATTCGAAATAACATACAAAGACACGTTCATCCGACTTTGGTTGCAAACATCTTTCTTATGCATAGCATACCAATGTTTAAGAAAGTACAACATGGGTTTTATCCCAAACCATAACTTTATATGGTGTCATTTCAACGGATTATGATGGAGCTCTTTTCAGTGGAAAAACGATAGTATCTAAAGCTTTTAATCTTTAAAATATAATGGCAGTTTTATGAATTACACCTTCGATCTTACCATGTCAAACAAGGTTTAATTACATATCTCGAACGCTCCATACTCTTATGGTGTTTCGGGACATGCAAATCCACGGAACAATTCCTTAAATCTTAGGTATTATGCTAAACTTGTAACTCAAATATCTTCCTTTATGATCTTATCATAAACTATTTATATTCTTGTTGCAATGATTTTGCACTTCATCTTGAATAGTCTTTGAACTTTTCAAATGTTTCATACTTCATCTTTATTAAGTAAATATTCATATATTCACTCAAATTTTCGGAGAAAGTTTATGAAGTTGAAATTCATCGCTCTTGACTACACACAATGGACTTCATACAACAATATGTACAAGTTCCAATAAGCTAGTCATCCGTTCCCTTTTGGCCTATGAACGAAGTTTTAATTATCCCTAGGAAAGTTTCACAAGCGTCATTTGATCAAAAATCAAAAGACTCCAAAATTCCATCCACATGGAGTTCCTTCATGTTTTCTTTCCAATATAATTTAAACGGCGATGTCACTTCCTAAGTGATCTTTCAATCAATTTGTATTTCGATATTCTAGTTTTATGGATGTGATTTCTCCAACGAGATTTGTAAATCATCCATCTTTTATAGATTACGGCAATTATTTGAACAACCTTTTTTTCTCATAATACGTGATAAAACAAATCTTGAAGGCAAGCTTTGATGTTTAACGAGCAACACAATAACCCTTTATTTGTTCTCGATGAACATCATCACTTATGAATTTGCTAGTTACTTAGGCCATTGTAGTTCATGAATTGTGTTGTTTCGTATGACGATTCATACCAACAAATTCAGTATCCAATACTTAAGAACCACATTATTTAAAGAATACAGCCATAACACGTATATCCTCTATATACTTAAGCTAAACAATTCTAGTCTTTTCTTTTCTGCCATATATTTATGAGATTCTCTTTCAGTATTTCTTTTTCTATTTGAAAGAATCTATCAACATCAATAGTGGAGCCATATATATGACACATAGTCCAAAGCATGTATAGTTAAATACCAATGTCTTTGAACTTGCACTTTGAAGTAGATCACCATCATCAAATGTTTGGTGTTCTTTCAAATTCCATTATTTAGTAATCTATTGGTGTAGTAAACATTTTACCTACATCAAATATTCACCCTTATCATGGAATTATTCATGATCAAGCTACTTTTAGCTTATAATGGTGAATTACGAGTATAATGTTGTTCTCCAATACTTTTTGGAGGATTAGGACAACTAGTGTCTCCAACCTTTTGTAAATTCTCATCAAATATGAGAACATAGACTTTGCCATATTATACTCTATCATGTTGTAACCAAAACATCATTTCAGATATCGCAATATCTTCCATACATGATGGTTTCTGAAACAACTCTTTCAACTCCTAAATTACCTTGATATTGAAACTATCTTTTGAATATCAAGAATCATGGAGATAAACATGATACTTATATACTAACACTGGAATTGTTACTCTTGATTTAATACCAACTATTAAACTTCACAGAGTAATCGAAGCTTACTGAAAGTTTGTAATGGGACTTTTAAACTTTAGATTAACACTTCAAAACAATACGATACTAGTTCGTAAAGTAAATAACCAGAATTCTATAGTTCTATCATCTCAATTAAAACTAAGCGCAAGGTGGTAAACGGATGCCAATGACTACAACAACTATGCAAATTCACTTTGATTTAATTTATGATAAATAGTGTTCAACTTTTAATCATATTGCTGTTGAACTACCACTCAAAACAATATCCCTCACATTGTTTTAGTGATCACACGAACCAAATCCACCACATCAAAACCGATCATCACGGGAGTTGATGTAGCTTCAATGGCGAACAATCAACATATTCATCATATCTACTATATGACTCATGCTTTACCTTTCGGTATCCCGTGTTCCGAGACCATGTATGTACATGCTAGGCTTGTCAAGATCAAACCTTAGCTTCCGCATGAGCAAATCTGGCTTGCTCATGTTGTATACACTCGCAGAATCTAACACACCCGATCATCACGTGCTGCTTCAAAACAACGAGCTTTAGCAACGGTGCTTACTAAGGATGAACACTTTAAAACTTGAAATTGTGTGCTTGAGGGATCATCTTATAATGCTACCGTCGTGAACTAAGCAATACAAGATGCATAAAAGGATTAACATCACATGCAATTCATAATATGTGATATGATATGGCCTTTCTTCTTGTGCTTCCGATCTCCATCTTCAAGCACGAACATAATCTCCATCATCACCGGTGTGGCGTCAAGGTCAATGGCCCCGCTGCATGGTTGTCTTCCACCAGCATCAACTATTACAACTATCTTGAATAATAGTCACGCAGGACTTAACGGATTTAAAAGACAACCATATGGCTCCTGCCGGTTGCCAACTTACAATAAGGAACATTGCATACATCATATATAATCACAATCATGGCCATATCACATCACAGCACACCCCTGCAAAACAAAGTTAGACGCCTCTAATTTTCTTTGCATGTTTTACGTGGTTTGGGGCTTTCAATAAGTGTCGTTATAACTTACGAACAAGAACCACAACATTGATACTAGTATTGTCAATCACCCATTGTAAATTGAATCTTAAATATGCTGGGAGAAACAGGCACCCGCAAAGCCACTTATGCAATACAAGTTGCATGTCAAGCGTGGAGCAAGTCTCATGAACGATGTCATGTAAGGTTAGCCCGGGCCGCTTCATCCCACCATCCCGCAAGATGCAAAGTACACAAGAAGCAATTGACAACAAAAGCATCAACACCCACAATGACCATTGTGTTCTACTCGTGCAACAGATCTACATATAGACACGGCTCTGATACCACTATAGGGGTTCGTAGCATGGAAAAACAAAATTTTCTACCGCAAACAAACAAGCCAAGATCTATCTACTAGATTGTAGCAATGAGTCGATATAGGAACTCACCCTCGAAGATTCCAAAGCGGTTAACGAGAGCAGATTCTCGTGGATGATGTAGTCGTACTCTTGCCGATCTCAAGATCGCGTAGACGATCCTTCCGGCGCTGCGTTCCGGCAGCGCTTCCGCAGTCGGTCACACGTTCGGTACTCGATGAAGACCTTCCTCTTCCTTGTTCCAGTAGGCAGGGGAGGTTGTAGTACTCTCCTCGCGATTCCGGTAGCACGACGGCATGGTGTCAGAAGTAGAGGGGAGATCTCGCAGGGCTTCGCCTTAAGCCGAAGCGAGTATGGTGGAGCAAGAGAAGTGCCTTGGCGATCTAGGGTTTAGAAGCACCAAGGGGAGAGGTGTAGCCAGCGGCTAGGGATTGGGGAAACCCTAGTCGACGACTTGGGAGGAGCCCTAGGCGACGGCGGCTTGGAGGTGGCCGGCGACTTGGAGGCTAGGGTTTTTGGGTGTAGGGAGAGGGGGCGCCCTACCCCTCCTTATATAGGAGGGGAGAGGCGGTTTGGGGAGGAGGGAGTCCTCCTCCAACTCCTCCTCATGGCCGGCGGGTGGGAGGGAGTGGGACTTCCTCCCCAAGTAGGTTTCCTACTCTCCCTCCACCAAGCAAACTTGAGATTTGACTTTTCAAATTGGCGTTTGACTTTCAAACTTCGATTTGATTTCTTCTCTTTATTTTGACCATCCAAGTAACCTAGTACATGATTCAACCATTCCACATTGTCATGACACATCCATGTACCCTTCCCCTCCGGAGTGCCGGACCTTCCAGACCCTTCTAGAACATTCCTGGTGAAAAAACCGGAATCATTCCCGAACTCCGAAACAGGACTTTCCTTATATGAATCTTATTCTCCGGACCACTCTGGATATCCTCGTGATATCCCGGATCCCATCCAAGACTCCGAACAACATTCGGTCTCTTACTCATCATTCCATAACTACTCAACAACATCGAATCCTTAAGTGTGTCTCCCTATGGTTCGTGAATTATGCGGACATGACCGAGACACTTCTCCGATCAATAACCAATAGAGGAATCTGGAAATTCATATGGCTCCCATATATTTCAACGATTACTTTGTGATCGAATGAACCACTTACATACAATACCAATTTCCCTTTGTCTCACGATAGTTTACTTATCCGAGGTTTTGATCGTCGGTATCTCTCATACCTAGTTCAACCTCGTTACCGATAAGTAGTCTTTTCTCGTTCCCGTGATATGTGATCCCTTGTGAGATAGTCACATGCTTGCAAGCTAATTGGATGACATTCCACCGAGAGGGCCCAGAGTATATCTATCCGTCATATGGATGGACAAATCCCACTCTTGATCCATGTGCCTCAACCCATACTTTCTGAACACTCAATGCCACCTTTATAGCCACCCAGTTACGGTGTGGTGTTTGATGTCATCAAAGCATCCTTCCGGTGATGGTGATTAACATGATCTCATGGTCGAAGGAATTAGGTTACTATGTATCAGAAAGCATATAGCAAATGAACTATATTAAATGACTTGATCTTTATGCTACGCTTAACTATAGGAGTATGTCCATCATATCATTCTTCTAATAATATGACCCTGTTGTTAATAGCATCTCTATGTTCATGATCAGAAAACCATGATCATATATTAACCAACAAGCTAGTTTAACAAGAGGCTTTACTAGGGACTTTTTTTATGTTTACAAATCACACAAGTATTAATATTTCCGGTTAATACAATTATAGCATGGTATGTAAACATTTATCATAAGCATGAAGATATGATAATAACCACTTTATTATTGCCTCTTGGGCATATCTCCAACATTTCTCTCCAGTACAACTGCTCCAAGAATTGTGTCCATTGGATCCATCATCTGATCCGATAGTGGTGAAAATAAACATAAAAAGTGCGTGCGAACGCCATAAAATACCAAAATCCTACATCTATAATACAGAATAATAATCTAAAACATGATGCAAATATGCACTCATCAGAGACACTCTAGATTTTTCATGCCTTCTCTAGCTCACGTAAGATATTGCCAAATTTCTTTTTTCCAAGCTTGCAGCATAGACATGACTTCCTCCAGACCCTGCATGATATCGGCTAGATTATTTTTCTTACTAGCTCCTTCCCATGCCGTATCAATTCTTTCTTAGAGTATTTCATACTTGTGCCTGGGCGAACTCCGGGGTACACGAACTTCTCTTATGATCTCTACAAGGATAGGGCAGTGATCTGACACCAGAGATGTTAGGTGCTTGACGCTAGTATCAGTGAACTGATCCTTCCAGATCGAGCATGCAACACCACGGTTCAACCTCACATGAACATTTGCTTGTCCCTAGAGCCTATTGTCATACATGTATGGGACACATGAAAAACGAAGATCTGATAGGTTGCAATCAGAAAGAACAGCACGAAAAGCATCCATTTGGTTAACTGATCGAGGCGTGCAAGATAAGTGTTCTGCTTGCCAGAGCACTTTGTTGAAATCCCCACAAACGAGCCATGGGAGATTAGAGAGGAACTTAAGCTCACGTAGGGTAACCCCCATGCGATGACGGTTTTCCACACGAGGCTCACCATAGACACATGTTAGACGCAATAGTGGAGCATTTGGTGACTTACGTACATACACATTAATATATCTTTTATTAACTGATTGGACATCTACAATTATTTGATCATGCCAAAAGAGGGCTAGTCCCCCACTCAAACCATCACTACTAAAACCTGCAAAACCTTTAAGACCAAGCCTATGACGCAGACGACACATTTTATTTGTTTTTGTCTAGTTTCACAAAGAAAAAACAAACGAGGACTCTAAACATAGGAAATGGTAACAAGATCACACACTGTCGGGGCATTCCCAGCACCCCGACAGTTGAACGACACACAATCCGTTTCTCCTCACGAGACCACACATTAGGCCTCGTGAGTTTACCGGTAGGCTTGTGTCCAGTCTTTGCCGTCGTTTTCTTGTTTCTCTTATAGACCACCTCAGCACTACTATTGTCCACCGGTCCTTTCCCACCTTTTTGTGTCATGCCACCCAGCCGCCCATCATTCTCCTGCTGAGCAGTGTTGCCCAGACCGAACCTCAGCTCTAGCCGTCCTCCCTGCACCTCATTCTCCTCCGCTGCACGCTTCCCCAAAGTTGTGTCGGCCGGAGTCATCTCCACGTCACTTGTCGAGCCAAAGGAGACCACCAAGTTGGACGGGTCTTTAATTGCCGGTATCATCCCGTTGGATGTAGGCCCATGCCCCCAGCTGCCACTGCCTGATACTGACCTAGTTCGCTGTACGTATGCCGCGATCCCTTGTGCTAGATAGTATGTTGCATTCCAAGCCTGCTCAGGTGTCATAGAGGTGACCTCATCTTCTGGGAATTGGATAATGGGCTAGCCTGCTGCCTCTCTGGCAGTATGCGATGATGTTACATCATTTGCATTTGGCTCAACCTACATAGCCCCCACCTTCTCCATAAGATTCAGCTCCACCTCTCCTCGCACCGGTTGTTCCTCCCCCTCAAAGCCGTCGTATAGGCCAACCTGTTCAGTCTCATGCTCACCTGGTGGTGTGGCATCCATCTAGGGCGGCATCTCATTATCACTATAATTGTCATCCCACGCGCCACCATTGGAAGCTACCCCCCGGCCCTGATCATGCTACCCCGTCCATGGTTCATCAGTGGTGTGTCCCGGAAAGCCACGTGAGCGAGAAGAGTTGCGTGAGTTAACAGTGCCAAAACTTGCAAAGCTCAGATTGCATCGGCCCATCCCTTCTCAGCCGGGGGAACATAGTGGGAGTGGAACACATATTTCTTGTAAGGGCTACATCTCAACTCATAGGCATCATAATCCAGCGAAGGAACTCCTCGACGCTTCTTCTCACAGTCCTCTTCTCAGTGCCCCATGAACCCACAATGATAACAGTAGTACGACACTCGTTCATACTTGATCTTGAACACCATCTTCTCTTCCAGTTTCCCCTTCACGCCATGAGTGATCTGCGTTTGTAAGTGTCTATCATATGGTAGATCCACACGAACGCATAAGAATGCTTTCATATCCTGCTTCAGGGACGTCACATCCACCTCCATTGCCCTGCCCAAGCCATTTCCGTATCTCATACTCTAGAATTTATTTTGTTTTTCACCTGGTACATTATACATCCGTACGCAAATCAGAACAGAGTCTAGAAAAATCTCTGATGGTTGTACTTTAGTGTTAAACTCCTTTATGAAGGGAATATGCCCTAGAGTCAAATATTAGATGGCATATTTCATAAAGTTTATAATTAAGTTTTATATCATGCTATAACTATATTGGTAGGAAAACATCCATACACGTGTGATATACAAACAAACAATAGTTCCTGGTGAAACTCTAGTCACTAGTTTATTGGTCAACTAATAATCAAAGATTTCCTGATCATAAAGGTTCCTCGGCCCCTAATTGACAATGAGATCATTTATTGGGGAATGAGATGGTGAACATACCCTATCTATAGCATCATATCCCGATCATATCACGAAGTTTAGGTTATGATATTTAGGAAACATAGTGACTCCTTCCTTAGACCGTGAGACCATATCAAATCACTGTCACCCGAGGATGATTTGATGGCACATAACGTCACTCAGTAATATGGTGATCATAAATATTGAAATGGATCGTATGGGCACCTAGAGGGGGGTGAATAGGTGCTAACCGATTTTTAATACTTTTTCAATTTTAGGCTTGACACAAAGTAAATTCTCTAGATATGCAACTACGAGAATTTCCCTATATGCAACCCTAACTACTAAGCACATAAAAAGAGGAGCGAGGAAACCGTAGTGGAGCACGCAGAGACACAGGGATTTGTTTTACCGCGGTTCCTTCCTTGTTAATGGAAGTACATCTGCGTTGGAGGGGTGGGCGGTTCTAAGACCACCACGCCATAATAGGCCTCACCCTATTCTCCGATGGATCTCGCCACGAGAGGCCTGATCCACCTTCTCCACTATTGGATCCCTTCGAGGCGGGAACCGGTGCCTTTTACAACACTATCGGGGCACACACCCACAACCGAATTGGGGGCTCCCGAGATGACAACAAGCTTCCACAAGAACAAGGTTTATCAATATAAACAAAAACAAGGATCTAGGTATTTGCAAGAAATACTAGATCGGGGGTTCTCCAAATGAATGGAAAGGAGATGAAGCGCTTAATTACAGATGATGAAGGTCGAGTTCTCCTCCTTCGATTCCCCAAGGGACGGGGCCTTTGGGTGGATCTAGGTGGAGCTCTCTTGGATGAAGGTTGCAGATCAGATCTCGTCTTTTTCGAATGAATCAAGCGATCTAGCAGGAGGGGGAAGCCTGGCTTAAATACCCCCTCCCCAGATCTGGCCGTTGCACAACTTTGGGGGCGGATTATCCGCCCCCTGGGAAAACTCCGCCCACAGGGCGGATTCTCCGGGGGAAACTCCGCCCCCTCTCTGGGGCTGGCGCCTGCAAAACTTGGTGAAGATCTTTGGGGGGCGGATTATCCGGCGGGGCCGGAAAGTCCGGCCAACACTCCGCCCCCTCTCTGGGGCTTGCGCCTGCTTGGGAAGAGGGAGGGGCGGATTATCCGCCCCCAAAGGCAGAATCCTTTTCCCTTTTTCTCAAAGGGTGCTGCAACACTTCAATACACATTAAATAATCCTTGATATTGTTATCTAACACACAAAACACTAGGGATTATAAAATGTTCTTTCAATCTCCCCCCTTTTGGTGTTAGATGACAATATTAGGATTTGCAATGAAACCGGCTAATGCCATCTTAAATAATGAAAGATGCTCCCCCTAGATGTGTGCATATTTAAAATTTGCATTTGAATACAAATACACACACTAGAGAGAACACAACTTCCATAACAAAGATAATTGAAACAAGGTGGTTTGGGAAACAAGGTCATACCACCGGGATGAGAATATAGCCAAAGAACACAGTTTGTTTGATAGCCTCCAAGCACATCCCAACAATAATGATGCATACATAGATAATCCCATGAATCCATATGCCATCAAATATGCTCCATAGATAAATCCAGAATTCCATGAGATCCACAATAGATAAATCCAGAATTCCATGAATACCAAACATAGTACCAAACATAGTGGAGCACGACATAGTCTTACATAATCAAAGACAAATAGCAAATAAGTTCACGCTAAAAAAAGAAAGGCACAAGCAAGCAAATAAAACGACTAAAAGAAAAATGCTTGCGCCCGACCCTTGCAAATCCACGAGACCTAATAGAACTACTTCTCCCCCTTTGGCATCGAAATGCCAAAAAGGAAGAAGAGCGATGCTAACGCCCCTGTAGATCACTCCTCCTCATCCTCGTCGTAGTCATTCCCGTCCCCTTCCTCTTCATCATACTCATCATCATCGTCATCAGCTGGAGGAGTGGGTGCCCTCGGTGGAGGAGGAAAGAGGCAACTCTCGAGCTCGCCATAGTTGATCCCTGAGGTGTTCCACTAAGCATACGGATCCGGAGCAGTGAGAGGAGGTGGATGGCCAGTGGCACCTGAGACATGGTGGAGAATAAGCTGCTGCGTGTGATCCCTCTCATGATCCCTGCGGTAAGCCTCATATTGGCCCTTGTGAGTGTCAATGCCCATGTAAAGAATGTGCCGCTGGAACCAAGTGAGCTGCTTAACCTCGCGTGCCATTGGGGACACCGTGGAACGACGACCACTAGCCCGAGCATCACGCATGAAGGACTCCGGGGCAGTGGAAGGGTGATGAGTCTTCTGAGCCTTGTTGTAGATTTTCTTGGGCCTGTGAATTCCATCCATAGCAGTGCCAAAATCCTCATGTGGCAACATATGCTTGACGAGCATCATTATGAAAGTAGCATAAGGAATAGAGAGCATGTTGATCATAGCATCCGTCATCTCATGATAAATATAGTCCATGACATCCAGTTTGTAACCTGTGGTTGATCCAGATTTAGTGGCACACTCGTGAGCAAAAGCAAGGAGTGGAACCAGGTGGCCACGGATCCTGTCATTGTTGCCACCACTAAGAGCGATGCGGTCCCTAAATATGCCAACAAGGGAGGCATACAAGGGAGAGAGGCCAGCGAAAGTACCAGCAACACCATCAGAAGAAAGGCAAGGAGCAAGTGCAGTATCCTTGGATGGCTTCAGAGGAGAAATGATACGATGGCCTGAAGGAGTGTCACGGCCATGGAATGCATAACCAAGAACCTGCCCAAAGGTGCGAAAGTCCGACTGAATCATGGTGGTCCCTGTCATCCAGTTCATAGTACGGCGCTCATCACCGCAAATCACCAGAGTTGAGAAGAACTGCCGCACCACAGAGGAATCATAGTTGCATTGGATAGTCATGAGGTGGTGCAGCCCCATCTTGTTGGTCACATCTAGTGCCTCAATGAGCCTTGTCTTGGATTGAGCCTTAGTCAAATTCATGGGACGCATAGGGCGAAGCTTGAGAGTAGCATAGACATCATCACGAATAGCCCGAAAGTGGGCATTCCAAAACATAGAGTCCTCGGGGGGACCATCACTGTCAGCCTCATCATAATAATCAGTCTGGCGAATGGTGGCATACTGAAGACTATCCATAGCCTTGTAATTGGGCCGAGACTGTTTGCCCGTGCGAGATGCGGTCCTCTTAGTTTTCTTACTTGCATCTGCCATCCGTTCAGCCTCTCTTGCTGCTCTGCTTACCTCGGTCTCGTCAATGAACTTCCCTTCTGCAGTAGGCTTGAGATAACGGGCACGGGAACGACGGACGAAGGTCTTGGTCGGCTTGGAACCACCTGTGAAAAGCATTAGAGGGATAGCATGGAGATAAGCATACACACAAGTCCAGGAAAGAACACGGAGAAAGAGTAGCATTGCAACCCATAACCAATGATGTGTATTGCAGAACCAGGACCAAATTAGACCAGAATTTAATCTCCAGGCCGGATTATCCGGCCCTGGCAGGGGCAGATAATCCGCCCCCCGCGGAAATTTTCTGGATTGGTCCAGATCTATCATGGCAAAACAGATCGGGTACTAGGGTTGCAATTCTACTGATTCTAGCATGTAAGGAACAACACCAAGGACCTTCTTCAATGAGATTTCCACCAAATAAATTGCATCCCATACAAAAGGAGAGAGATGAGGGAGTTACCCTCACTCATTGGAGGAAAATCGTGGAGGAGAAGATACCCAGAGGCGAGGTGAAGAAGATCCGGGGAGAGCCCGGAGAATCCGGTGGACGAATCGACTCCGGGAGAGGCGGATGCTCCGGCGGTGGCTGGGGGAAAGAGGTAGGGTTGGGGGAGGGCTGGGTGCTCTGTTTGAGCCTGCCCTCCCCGACCTAGCCTATAAGGGGCCGATTTCGCCCGGGGCGGATAATTCGCCCCCCACTTAAGGCGGATAATCCCCCCCCCCCTGAAATTCTGTAAATTACAGATTCAGGCTAGAGCAACCTAGCAAACCTCTCGATGGTGTTTTAGAGGACTTGTGTGCAAGAATAGATGGTTCAAGGAGGGAGAGAAAGGCTTGGGTTGAGAGCATCAAACTGAGATGGTACTACACACCCAAATTTGCAAGAATCAAATCAATCAAAAGCCAAATTTGAGTGTGTTTTCCATAAGAACATGAGATATGCAAGAAAATCCAACGAGACCCATGAGAAACCAACTCTTCTCGAGGAAGAGGGCAGTGGCCGAAGCCACCATGTTGGAGCGCATGGCATGACACCGCGAAGATGTATCTTGAGTTCAAAACCAATGCTCATCGATGACCCACATATCACAAAATGATATTAAGGGAAATGATTTTACTTGCTTTCGGCATTATGGGGGGAGGGTTGGCCCAATCAATTAGGACCACACTCCCCATATGTCTTTGCCCGCATCTAAACCAAATACATGAATAAGAGCAAGTGAGTGTGCAAGGGTAGTCAAGCCAAGCTCCTTGAATCTATGATATTTAGCTCATTCCTCAAATAACAAAATCTTCCTTCATCAAGAGGCTTCATGAAAATATCAGCTAGTTGGTTCTTCGTGCTCACAAAGGATAGGGCCATATCACCACGAGCAACATGATCCCGAATAAAGTGGTTGCGAATCTCTATATGTTTTGTTCTTGTATGCTGCACTGGATTATAAGCAATTTTGATAGCACTTTCATTGTCGCATAATAGAGGCACTTTGTCACAATTGACACCATATTCCTTTAAAGTTTGCCTCATCCATAACAATTGTGTACAAGCACTTGCAGCAGCAACATATTCAGCTTCGGCGATTGAGAGTGAAATACAATTCTGTTTCTTTGATGACCAACACACTAGAGACCTGCCCAAGAATTGACATGCACCAGAGGTTGATTTCCTATCATCTTTGTCACCAACCCAATCTGAATCAGTGTAACCACATAGAGAGAAACTTGAACCCTTGGGATACCATAACCCAAAATTTGGGGAATGAACCAAATATCGGAAGATTCGCTTGACCACCACTAAGTGGCTTTCTTTAGGAGCGGCTTGGTACCTTACACACACTCCTACACTTAACATGATATCGGGCCTAGATGCGCAAAGGTAAAGGACAGAGCCGATCATGGATCGGTATACCTTTTGATCCACGTCTTTACCCTTGGGATTGAGCTCAAGATGACACTTTGTTTGCATTGGGGTAGCAACGCCATTGAGATCCGTCATCTTGAACCTTTTGAGTATGTCTTGGATGTACTTAGCTTGATTAATAAACGTTCCCTCTCTAAGTTGTTTGATCTCGAATCCAAGAAAGAACCTCAGCTCACCCATCATGGACATCTCAAACCTGTCAGTCATAAGCTTTGAAAATTAATCGTTAAAAGCTTGGTTGGTAGAGCCAAAAATAATGTCATCTACATAAAGTTGGCATACAAAAAGCTCCCCATTAACCTTCTTAGTAAAAAGAGTGGGATCGATTTGCCCAACTTCGGATCCACGGTCTAGAAAAAGCTCTTTAAGGTGCTCATACCACGCACGTGGGGCTTGTTTAAGGCCATAGAGCGCCTTATCGAGTTTGTAGACATGGTTCAGAAATTTGGGGTCCTCAAACCCTGGGGGCTGCTTGACGTATACTAACTCATGTAGAGGACCATTAAGGAAAGCGCTCTTAACATCCATTTGTTGTAATTTAAAATTATGATGGGCTGCATATGCAAGAAGGATACGGATGGACTCAAGACGAGCCACAGGAGCATAAGTCTAGCCAAAATCAATTCCTTCCACTTGATAGAATCCTTGATCCACGAGTCGTGCTTTATTCCTCACAACGATGCCATTTTCATCTTGTTTGTTCTTGAAGATCCACTTGGTGCCGATAACATTGCAACAATCCTTTGGTTTCTCTACGAGCTTCCAAACTTTGTTGCGTTCGAAGTTATTTAATTCTTCATGCATTGAAACAACCCAATCGGGGTCTTCAAGAGCATCAAAAACCTTCTTTGGTTCAACCATGGAAATGTGAGCTTGATGATCACAGAAGCTTGCAAGTTCTCTTCTAGTGGATACCCTTCGTCGTAGATCACCAACAACCTTGTCGAGAGTGTGACCCCTTAGTTCATGGTTCCGATCAGCACGAGCCTTGCGACGAGCCTCAATGTCCTTATTGTTTCTAGAAGGAGTTGATTCAGTATTTGTATCCTTGTCTTGATTACTTCCTTGCCCCTGATCTTGGTCTGCGTTAACACCAGAAGATTGCTGCTGAGTTTGTTCTTTAGGGCCGGATACTCTGCCCCTTGGAGGGGCCGGACTATCCGGCCTAGGAGGTGAAGTACCAGAGCATTCTTCCTGAGAGTGTCTGACAGGAGTTGGAGACTCAGGGCCGGATAATCCGCCCTTGGGGGCCGGAGAATCCGGCCTGGGAGCTTCAGAGTTGTTGGCTTCTCCTCCGGATCCTCTAGAACGAGTTGGAGTGCCAGGGGCGGATTGTCCGCCCCTTGTAGGGGGCGGATAGTCTGGCCTGGGACTACCAACTTGTCCAGGGGACAGATGATCTTCAGCAGATTGTGGTGTTGGTGCATGAATTTCTCCAACAGTAGGAGCTTGTTGATCTTGTGTAGATGAGGGCTCCACATGTGTGGAGCATTGTCCTTCCCGATCCGCCACAAGGGGTTCCTCAATGGGGCGGAAAAATCCCACGCCCATTCTTCTTATGGCATCTTGGGGTATTTCAACATCTGCATCACAAACATCAACTTGCCCTACAAAGTAGCCGTTATTTTCATCGAACTTCACACTACAAGATTCTACAACAATCCCAGTGAGCTTGTTGTAGACTCTATAAGTGTGGGATTCGGCACCGTAACCAACAAAAATACCTTCTAAAGCCTTGGACTCAAATTTTGACAAACAGACACCTTTAATAAGAAATAAACACTTACACCCGAATACCCTGAAGTATGAGATGTTGGGCTTGTTACCGGTAAGAATTTCATATGGAGTCTTGTCCAAAATCTTTCGGAGGTATAGCCGGTTCGATGAGTGACAAGCAGTGGATATGGCTTCATCCCAAAAATTATAAGGAAACTTGAATTCAGCCAACATTGATCTTGCCATGTCCACCAAAGTCCGGTTCTTCCTCTCGGCTACACCATTTTGTTGAGGGGTGTACGCAGCGGAATATTGATGTCTAATCCCCTCTTCGCTCAGAAACTCATTCAAAGAGTAGTTCTTGAATTCGGAGCCGTTGTCACTTCTTATTGCCAAGATAGGAACATTATGTTGACGTTGGACTTCATTGGCAAAGTCAATGACAGTTTGTTGAGTCTCACTTTTCAGCTTGAAAAAATAGACCCATGTGTATCTTGAGTAATCATCGACAATGACCAAGCAATATTTCTTCCCACCAAGACTTGCATGAGAAGGAGGACCAAATAAATCCACATGAAGTAATTCCTAGATCCTCTTTGATGACACAATAGTCTTCCTCTTGTGGGGAGAGTCATGCATTTTTCCTTCTACACAAGCCTTGCAAACACGATCTTTGGCAAAAGAGACATTGTCTTTTAGTCCAAGGATGTGGCCACCCTTCTGGAGATTTTGCAAAGTTCTCATGTTGACATGGTCCAAACGGCGATGCCATAGCCAGCCCACGTCGGCCTTTCCGAATAGACACATCGGACCCGAAGTGGTTTTCCCCGAGAAGTCCACCACATACAGGTCATTTTCGACGTATCCAACAAAAGCAACCTTTAGAGACTTGCTCCACAAGAGTACGACCAAATCATCATCGATAAAAACAGCAAAACCCATCTTGCCAAGGGCACGAACAGAAAGAAGGTTGTAACCGAGGGTCTCAACAAGCATGACGTCCACGAGAGAGATATCGTGGGCAACCACAACCTTGCCAAGACCCAATACCTGAGATTTAGACTTATCACCATAGGAGACTGTGATATTATCATGATTTGGACGCATCTCCATGATGATCTCCTTGCTTTCGGTCATATGACTAGTGCAGCCACTATCCAGCACCCATTTCGACCCACCGGAAGCATAGCCCTACAAGAAAATTACTTCTTGGTTTTAGGTACCCATTTTTCAATGGGTCCTTTCATGTTAGTAACAAGGGTCTTTGGGACCCAAATAGACCAAGCAATATATTCATCAACGGGACCGACATAATAATCATAAACATCACCATAGACATCACAAAAAAGAGTTCATAATTCGGATTGTGAGACCCTGCAAAACCAATATTGTTAGTCTTGTCTTTTGTGATATTCTTCTCAGCGGTGCTTATCTTTGATTGCACATTCTTGGTCTTGTTCTTCTTGGTTTTCTTCTTCTTGGACTTGGTGACATACCCGAGTCCATCTTTACCATGATTTGACCTTTGTTTGCCAAGGACTTCATCAAGCACACCTTTATCCTTGGGAGTGATGTCCTTGATCACTTCTTTTTCCACACTAGCATTTTCCTTGTTACTATATGTTGATTTGGATGAGCTAGGAGTATCATATTTGGCCAATCGACTTTGAAGCTGATCATGTGACTCATTGAGAATAGAGAACTCGTTTTTCAACGCCTTGTGAGCATTGTCAAGTTTCTCCAATTCCTCGGAGAGTCTATCATGAGCAGCCCCAAAGTCAATATTTTCCTTCTTTAGCTTCTTTGCTTTGGTTACAGCATTGTCACGTTCCTTAACAAGTTTAGTCACAATTTCATCATGTGACTCTTCAATAGACTCAAGCCTCTCTTCAAGAGAGACCCTAGCCTCTTCCTCTTCTTCAAGAGCATTTTTTAAGGATGCAATTTCCATTGCATCCTCCCTTTCAATTCTGCCCTTTTCTTCAAGGAGAGCTTCGTTTTGGGCTAGCTGATCCATAAGAGCTTCAAAACAAACTTTGTGCTCACCTTGCAAGTTAGTATAGAAATAATCCAAAGCAATAATATCTTCTTTAACCTTAAGGCTAGTAGGATCATCCATGTCAATCATAGCCTTAGGAAAAGAAGAGTTAGAAGAAGTTACCTCAAAGCTCCTTGCCATGAGACAAGTAGCATTCTTGTTGATGATGTTTTCGTTCGGAGAGTCGAAGAGAGAAGTTGATGTAGATGTGGTGGCTATAGCAGCCACCACTTGAGAGCTATCGTCCTCGTCCTCATCTTCACTTCCCGATGAATATTCTTCTTGAGCCACTAGAACAATCTTTGGTTGCTTCTTGAAAGGAGCATTCTTCTTTACAAACTGTTTCTTGCGTGGAGCCTTTGACTTGTCCTTGAAAATGAGTCTTCCTCCATTATCTTCCCTACTTTGATATGGACACTCATCTACGAAGTGCAGCCGGTCACCACAGTTGAAACATGTTCTCAGCTTGGGACCATTTTCTTTTCTTCCATATGCTCCACTCTTGCGTTCTAGTTCAGATTTAGCCTTGGCTGGATCTTTCCAGAAGTTTCTAGCATAAAGAGCCAAGTATTGTCCATGAATCCTTTTTATATCCTCAGGACAGTCCAGACCTTCTAGAGCATATTCATCATAATCAATCACACTAGTCTTCAAGGCCACGTTGACCCCTTTTTGCATCCCCATAGCTCGAGCACGAGCATCTTCAGCATTCTTGGCAGACACTTTGAAGGCGGCCATTTCTTGCATTACCTCATTGGATGTCATGAGGTGATAGTTATGCCTACCTTGGAGACTTTTCAAATCTGTGGGCTCAAACGGCATAAGAGCACTGACATACTTGCGCTTGATCCATGCATCATCAACATGAGCGGCACCATGATTTCTGAAATTTGTGGCTATAGCCTTAAGCCTCATATACATGTCTTCATGGTCTTCTCCATCCAACATATAGAATCCTTCAGCTTCGTTGCTCAATGCATCATATCTATTTGTAACACCCCGGTTCTGAAAAGACCGAGGCTTCTGTGTGACATGCCAATCCCTGGATCGGTTCATTGGCCCACAACAGAATAAGATGAATAACATAGCAAAATATCCGTGTATCATAAATAACGAAGATCTAGAGTACCATTATTACAATAAAAGATTAGCCCAAAGCTAGCTCAAATTATTCAGGTAGCAACATAAATAACGTAAATCCTCCATTCTTCAAATTGCCCACAAGTGAACAAGTGCCGAGTGGAGTACCGTGGCCTATATCGATTACTCAGAATCGGAATAACCTGCAACATGAAACGTAGCAGCCCCGAAGGGTCAATACATAGAATGTATGGCAAGTAGAGCTAGTAAAGGAGACAATAGTACTAACATCTACATGCATATTTGGCAAGTGGAGCTGTGTCTGGCTTGCATTTGCAAATACATTTGTCCTACTTTCATAAACAGTTTTGATTTTCTTTGAAAAGATCCCAATTAAGTTAACCCAACAATATTAAAACAATTATGAAATTAGAATGAGCGAGAAACATGTCATGGAATCAATATCAAGCAACTCAGTTGTCCATAACCGGGGACACGGCTAATCGATTAGATTATACACCCTGCAGAGGTTAGTACACTTTACCCATGTGACTTGGCCAGCCCAGCTCGTACCATCACTCTCATTTTGGGTCATGATAGGGAGAAGTCCAAGAAGAGACTGTTCGGGAAGTAGCACCCCAATCCCGACGCGCACCGATCCAACCTACCAAAATTCTACATCTCTGGATACGCGGGTTCGGGTTACCACAACCTACTAAGTCCAACCAACCGCTCATTCCATTATTGGCACATGGTTGTACACGTAAGCTACACAAGAAAGAAGCCAATCATTCTCTCTTGATACCTGGGTGCCTTTCCGCAATGAAACCACCAAAAATTATCAATACCATCACACCCAGGAGATTGATTGATTAAGTTGTTTTTAGTTTTCACAAACCAATACTTTTAGAAAACAAGTCTCAATGATGTAACCCAGTCCTCGTTCAACATAGCATGGCTAAGCACATCTACCAACGGTGGTTCATCTACAAGGAAAGCCCTACCACATAATAGGACATAGCATAGCGATAGTATCATCCTACACATGCATCTACAAAATACACGACAATGCATTGAATATAGTAGGACGATATCATGAACAAAGTAGCATCTACTTGACTTGGTTGTAGCGGTCGGAAGAACAATCCACACACGAGCAAGCGTTGCACTCGTCACAATCTACACGATACAATTGCATTCATAAACAAACAATCCACAAGCATATGCAACAAATATGATGCATGAAGGTATGCAAGGCAAGTGAATTGGTACTACAGCTGCACCACATAATTCTAATCAATAATACTACTTATTGCATGCATGGAAAATAGTTTTGGCGCAAGGAAAACTATTATACAAAATATAGTGCTCAAAACTAGAGCTAGAACTCAATTAATTCACTACCTGTAGTATACTGTTTGTAAAATCTTGGGAAAATTCTACAGTATGGGCATCGCTGATTAGAAACAGTACCAATTGGAATTACTCAAAAATGAATTATAAAACTCCCCGAGTAATTAAAACACTACAGAAAGCCACTAGACAGTTTCTGCAGAAGTTTTCACTGTAAGCCTATCTTTTTAATTCACGATGATATTCCCCTCGTTCCACTGAATCCAGGGACATATCATACGCGATTTTTGGAGCTATGGATCTTTTTCTACGAATTTATTACTCCGAAAAGGCCACTAACTAGTTTGATTAAACTGTACTAAACCTCGCTGCAAAAGCCTGAACCAAAGGTACAGCGAGATTCTACACGACTCACTGAATCCACACATATTTTATTTGCAATTTTTGGCCAAGCAGTTTAATTTCTACGCAATTTACAAGATTCTACCGAAATCTGTCAACTAAAAGGATTAACGAAATTAACCAGTCAACTGTGTCTGTTGACTGGTCAAAGCGTCTGCTGACTGGGCGTCTGACTAGTCAACGCCTGAGTCTGACTGGTCAACGAACGATCTGAACCGCTGATCTGAGATCTGACGGTGGCTGCAGGCTTACCGGGAACGAACGGCGAAACGGACGCCGGACGGTGCGGCGATCGATTCCGGCGACAACGGTGACCTGCGCGAGGGGGGGGGTGACGGTCAGCGTACGGTCCAAGATTAGACAACACGGCGCGCAAGACGGCGCGCGTACGTGTGGCACGCGTGCATGCGTGCACGCGAAGGCGCAGCAGCTAGCGAACAGCAGCGCATGCGGCAACGCAAGCGGCGGCGCAGCAGCGCGCAGCAGGCGCGCGCAGCAGCGGCACGCAGCGCGCGCAGCGTGGGTGGCGCGGGCAGCAGCTGCAGCGCAGCGGCGAGGCGGCGGCTTGGCGCGCGCTCGCGGCGGGGGGGCGTTGCAAGGCGGCGAGGTGGGGCAGCGGGGCGGGGCGAGCGAGAGAGAGAGAGAAGAGAGGAGGTGGTGGCCTCACCTGGCGGCGGGGATGGCGCGGCTTGGCGGCGGGGTCGGCGACGAGGCGGCCGGCGACGGCGGGATGCGGCCAGGAGGCGGCGCGCGGGGGCGATCCCGAGGAGGAGGGCGATGGCGGCGGGCACGCGGAACGAGGCGAACGGGGCGGCTCGATCGCGGGCAGGGTGGGGTCGGCGGCACGGTTCCCGAGGCCGGGTGGCCTCTTATTTGTGGGGCCCCACGTGGAAATCAAAACTGATTCGGTTCGGAGTTGTTTTCGGACTCGGAAATCGGTCCAAAATTCGGACCGTTTTCCGACGATTCACTAAAACGGCGACAACTTCTCCGTACGAGCTCCGATTCGAGCGATTCTTGCTCCTACGGGTTTGTATAGTCGAGGGGAACAATCTAGGGTCAAGGGTTGAGCAAAACCACTAGGCTACAAGGGTGGACAACACTAGTTGTTCTAAAGCCTCCCGCAGGAGCCTCGTAGCAAAATAGAACGGGGTTTCAAAAATAGCGTTTCGCCGATTCATTTCGATCGACGGTTTTGCATGGAAAAGCATGATGCGATGATATGAATGATATGCAAGACCAAATCTAAAATTTGGGATGTGACAAGACTAACCCCCTTAAGATGAATCTCGTCCTCGAGATTCGGCGCGGCTAGCAAATAGGTGTGGGTAGTCCTCTCGGATGTCATCGTCACGCTCCCAAGTGGCTTCCTCTTTGGTGTGGTGACTCCACTGCACCTTGCAAAACTTGATCGTCTTGGTACGAGTAATCCTCTCCGCTGTCTCCAGAATCTTGACCGGTTTCTCCTCATAGGTCAGATCATTTTCAAGCTGAACCTCCTCTAGCGGTACTGTGTCTCTCAATGGTGTATCCGCCATCTCCGGATGGCACTTCTTCAGCTGGGATACGTGGAACACATTGTGAACAGCGGACAGAGCCTCTGGCAACTCCAACTGATAAGCAACTTCTCCTTTGCGTGCTAAGACTCGATACGGTCCAATAAATCAAGGTGCCAGCTTACCCTTAATTCCAAATCTCTTGATCCCACGAAGTGGCGACACTCTGAGGTATGCTCTATCACCTATCTCATACACCACTTCCTTGCGCTTGGCGTCAGCGTAGCTCTTCTGCCTTGATTGTGCTACCTTCAGCCGGTCCCTAATCAAGGCGACCTTCTCCTCAGCGTCCTTGATCAAATCAGGTCCAAACAACTGACGTTCTCCTACTCCATCCCATAGCAATGGTGTTCGGCACCGTTTCCCATGCAGCACATCAAACGGTGACGTCTTGATGCTGGTTTGATAGCTGTTGTTGTAGGAAAACTCCGCATACGGCAAATTCTCATCCCAACTAGAGCCATGAGCCAAGGCGCAAGCTCTCAGCATGTCTTCCAAAATCTGATTCACCCTCTCGGTCTGTCCATCAGTCTGTGGGTGAAACGCTGTGCTAAACTCCAATCTAGTACCAAGTGACTCGTGCAGCTGGCGCCAGAAGTGTGAGGTAAATTGGGTGCCTCTATCAGATACGATACTCTTGGGAACTCCATGTAAGCACACAATTCTGTCCATGTAAATCTTGGCCAACTTTGCACTCGTATAGGTCGTCTTCACCGGTATAAAGTGGGCTACCTTGGTCAAATGGTCGACCACTACCCAAATAGAGTCATATCCTGATCTGTTCCTGGGCAATCCTGTGATAAAGTCCATTCCCACTCTATCCCACTTCCAATCTGGCACGGGCAATGGCTGTAGCAGTCCTGCTGGCTTCTGGTGCTCTGCCTTCACTCGGCTACATACATCACATAGGGCAATATGCTTGGCGATATCTCCCTTCATGTTGTTCCACCAAAATCTGGTCTTCAAATCCATATACATCTTTGTGTTGCCCGGATGTATGGAATACGGCGAGTTATGAGCCTCCTGCAAAATCAACTCCCTTATCTCTGGGTCGCTGGGCACACACAAACGGTCTCCGTACCACAAGGTACCATGCTCATCCTCGCGAATATCCTTTTCCCGATTCTCCTTCATCTTTTCCTTTATCTCCTCTATTTCCTTGTCTCCTACTTCAGCCTTTACGATTCTGTCCTGTAGCGTTGGTTGGACTTCCATTGTTGCCAAGTATCCTTCAGATACTACCTCCAGTCTAAGGTCCTTGA
Organism: Avena sativa; assembly: GCA_916181665.1. Lineage (NCBI taxonomy): Eukaryota > Viridiplantae > Streptophyta > Magnoliopsida > Poales > Poaceae > Avena > Avena sativa. The sequence continues at coordinate 278,217,898 of OV702280.1, forward strand.
ATTGCTTGCACAAATCCTCAGGCAATTCACCAATTGTCAAACCATTGGCATAAACCTTCCGGCTCAGAGCATCTGCTACTACATTGGCCTTTCCTGGGTGGTATTGTAGATTCATATCATAGTCCTTGATAAGCTCCAACCATCTCCTTTGTCTCATATTCAGTTCCTTCTGTGTAAATATGTACTTCAGGCTCTTGTGGTTGGTGTACACATCACAGTGTTTTCCCATTAAGTAATGCCTCCATACCTTGAGCGCATGAACCACTGACACTAACTCCAAGTCGTGAGTGGGGTAATTCCGCTCATGGTGCTTGAGTTGTCGCGAGGCATATGACACTACTCTCCCATCTTGCATCAGCACACTCCCAAGTCCCTGTCGAGAAGCATCACAGTACACTTGGAAATCCTTCTGAAGATCTGGTAAACACAGAACAGGCGCGGTCACTAGTCGACGCTTCAGTTCCTGAAAGCTGGCTTCACATGTGTCTGACCATTCAAACTTCCTCTCCTTCTTCAGAAGTTCAGTCATCGGCTTAGCAATCTTGGAAAAGTTTTCAATGAACCTCCTGTAATATCCAGCAAGTCCCAAAAAGCTTCGAATCTCTCCCGCATTCTTGGGTGCTTCCCACTCAGTTACTGCAGTCACCTTGCTTGGATCAACAGCGACTCCTTCTCCTGACACTACGTGTCCAAGAAACCCAACAGTGTTAAGCCAGAATTCACACTTGCTGAATTTGGCATACAGCTTGTGTTTCCTCAGCTTCTCCATAATCAGTCGTAGATGCTTCTCATGCTCAGCATCATCCTTGGAATATATCAGTATGTCATCAATAAACACCACCACGAACTTGTCCAAGTACTCCATAAATACCTTGTTCATCATGGTCATGAAGTATGCCGGGGCATTCGTTAGTCCAAAAGACATAACTGTATACTCATATAAACCATACCTAGTGGTGAAGGCGGTTTTTGGTACGTCCTGCTCCCGGATCTTCAATTGAAAATAGCCAGATCGCAAATCAATCTTGCTGAATACCTTCGCTCCTTCCAGTTGATCAAACAAATCATTTATGTTCGGCAGAGGGTACTTGTTCTTGATGGTTACTTCATTCAGCGAGCGATAGTCCACTACCAGTCTCTTGCTGCTGTCTTTCTTCTCCACAAACAGAACAGGTGCACCCCATGGCGACGAACTAGGCTGAATGAATCTCTTTTCTAGCTGCTCTTTCAACTGCTTCTTCAATTCCTTCAGCTCATCCACATCCATCTTATATGGTTTCTTTGCAATAGGTCCTGTTCCCGGCATCAGGTCGATAAGAAACTCTACTTCCCTGTCAGGTGGCATCCCTGGCAGCTCTTCCGGAAACACGTCGGGGTAATCCCTAATCACCGGCACAGTATCCATGCTAACCCCCTTAAGAGAATTCAACTTACACCTTCTCGGTCGTATGGCCGACTTGAATCTAATCCTCTTACCATCCGGGGTTTTGAGTGAAACAGCTCGCTGTGCACAATCTATGTGTCCCCCATGCATAGACATCCAATCCATACCCAGAATAACATCCAACCCCTGTGATTCCAACACTACTAGATGTGCAATGAAGTTGTGTGTTCCAATCCTCACAGTTAAATCACGGCATCCCGCGCTAGCTATCATATCTCCTCCAGGTGAACTCACTCTAATAGACCTTTTCATAGACTCAGTAGGTAGCTTATACTTATCCACAAATGCCCTTGATATGAATGAATGCGATGCACCAGTATAGAAAAGTATAAGTGCAGGGTAAGTGTTGATTGGGAACTTACCAATCACAAGGTCAGGCTCATCTGGAATCTCCTCCACATTCATGTGGTTCACTGTGTCCTTCTCGTTGTTGGTTGACTTCAGTCCTTTCCTCTCCGGACAGTTGTCAGCATAGTGTCCCTTCTGCTTACACTTGAAGCACGTCACCTCACTCAGATCCTTCTTCACAAAGATGCGATCACGGTTGCGGCCATGTCCACCGTGTCCTCTAGAGTGGTGAGAGTGTCCTCCCTTGTGGCTGTGGTGGCTGCTCCTATGGTTGTCATGACGATGCCCATCGCCTCCATGGTGGTGGCGGTCATGGCTCCCATGGTCACTCCCTCCATGCTTGGAGTATCCATCATATGAAGTGCGAGACTTGTGGTGTGAACCAGAGTGATGATTGTTGCTCTTTCTCTTGCGGCTTTCCACCTACTTGTGCTTCCCTTCCAAGATCCTGGCCTTGTCCATAAGCTCCTGGAAAGTGGGGCAATAGACCACCAGTAGATGCACTGAAAGCTCATCACTGAGGCCATCCAGGAATCTCTCCCTCCTTTTTGCATCAGTGTCAACATCCTCAGGTGCATAACGGGACAAGTTGTTGAACTCCTCAATGTACTCGGCCACGGTGCGATTGGTTTGGCGCAAGTTGCGGAACTCCTTCCTCTTCAGGCTCAGAACTCCTGAAGACACGTGGTTGGTCCTGAAACCTTCCTCAAACATTGCCCAAGTCACAGTATCCAGCGGGTGGGTGATCTGAAAAGTGTCCCACCAAGAAGCGGCTGGTCCCTCCAGTAGGTGAGCGGCAAACCCCACCTTCTCAGCATCAGTGCATCCAACAGTTACTAGATCCTTGTTGACTGAACGCAACCAGTCGAGAGCAACCATTGGTTCCGTTGCAGTAGAGAACTTAGCTGGCCTTAACCTCAGAAATCTGGTGAGAGCATCTCCCTGAGGCTGATTGTTTCCATTGTTGTTGTTCTGATTTGCCATGAACTGAGCCATCACTTGGGTCAGCTGTGCCTGAGCTGCCATGAGTTGCTCCAAATCAGTGGGGTGACGGCGGGGAGGCATCTGCGGTTCAGCACAGGTAAGTTTATAAAAAATCAACTACGACAATAGGATTCTACCCATGCATATGATCAACCAACAACAAACAACAGCAGACAATCACAAGCAAGCAACACATCAACAAAAAAGTGATCCAGCAACATCCCAGGTGTTATCCTAGCAGTATATAACTACTGAAATAGTTTCGCAAGAGTTGGCAATGGTTAACTAAACAGTTGATCAACTAAACAACAAAACAGCAATCTGCCAGAACAGTCCAGCAGCATTCACGAATTTTTCCGTCTGACTTAAACACGTCAGAAAATTTAGCTGATTTTTGCACATATAGTACAGAGAGTTTCGCATCATCCCAATTATTTTCAGATTTTTCCGAGTTACCAGAAAAATATGAAAAATCGCGCAGTACTGCTATATCAGCAGAAAACTGCAGCGAAAATAACACAGATAGTAACCAAAATTGCCACAACTCTTTAATAAGATTCGCACAAATAAATCCTGGGATATTGGAGTACACAAATAAGCAACTAAACACTCTTAAACTAAAACGAACTAAGCTTCACAATGATCGAGACTAATCATAACGAATTTTCCTAACGAGGACTAATTGGTGGACTTTTATCTACTTCTTGAAGAGGTTGCAGTAGGTCCTTGCGGTCATGCGTTGGCGCTTCGGTTCGCGGTACAACCATGGCGGCGGAGTGTACACCTCTCCTGAATCATCACTTGAGATCTCAAACTCCACCTCTTCTGGATCCTCCTCTTCTTCTTCACTCTCAGCTGCAACTGCAACAGCTTCATCTCCTCCACCATCATCGTCTCCATCATCATACTCGTCCTCATCATCATCATCGTCTCCACTGTCATCATCATCCCCATTGTTGCCATCATCTCCATTGTCATCATCAGAGGGTGGATTTAGCTACGCTTGGAGAGCGGCAATCTGGGCGGTCATAGCTTCAATAGTTTGATCCCTTTCCTGGACGGTCCCTTGCAACTGTTGTATGTTCTGGGTGTTCCCCTGCACAGTACCATGAAGATGAGCTATGGTTGCATCTCTGGCTATCAGGGCATTCTCCAGAACTCCCACAGCTTCATGCAAGGTGTCAATCTCCTGTCCTTGGACCACCATACCATTGCTAGTAAAATCTGCAATCTCTTTTATCATCCTCACCTTCTCTGCTAGAGCTCAATTCTCCCTTTCCATGTCCTCTATGTGCCTCCGACGGGGCGGCATGTTGTTCCTGTCGCCCGGGGTAACCAAAATGTTCCCATCATCATCACGTCTTCCATAATCACGGTAGGGTGAATCTGCTGGTAGTAGGTGTCGGACATAATGGCACTGGCGAGACAGGGCTTCATGTATGGCCAAGTTGATTCCAAGTCCCCAGTTGTAGTATGTCTTGGTGTAGACCAAGTGCACGGGGTTTGGCAAGGCGGCATCTCTGAATATGAAGTTAGTGATCTCCCATGCATCCTCTCCATATCCATAGGTGTACAGCCTTCTTCCCTTGAACATGGGCAGTGGCAATCCCAATGACTGCGAGAGCTGAGCTAACTGCCTTGCAAAGGGCCTTGGTGACTCCATGGTGACATACTCAGTCCTGACGTCTCCCATCTATCAAGTAAAAGAGGAAAGTGTGAGAATAGCATATGGTAAGAATTTTACGAGGGTGAAAGGCATAATATGAAAGACAGAGTTAATATAGGCTTTAATAATTCTATGGCTTCCTAATCCAATCCTAGGTCACGATACTACAGTCGACACACGGGCTCTGATACCATCCTGTAACACCCCGGTTCTAAAAAGACCGAGGCTTCTGTGTGACATGCCAATCCCTGGATCGGTTCATTGGCCCACAACAGAATAAGATGAATAACATAGCAAAATATCCGTGTATCATAAATAACGAAGATCCAGAGTACCATTATTACAATAAAAGCTTAGCCCAAAGCTAGCTCAAATTATTCAGGTAGCAACATAAATAACGTAAATCCTCCATTCTTCAAATTGCCCACAAGTGAACAAGTGCCGAGTGGAGTACCGTGGCCTATATCGATTACTCAGAATCGGAATAACCTGCAACATGAAACGTAGCAGCCCCGAAGGGTCAATACATAGAATGTATGGCAAGTAGAGCTAGTAAAGGAGACAATAGTACTAACATCTACATGCATATTTGGCAAGTGGAGCTGTGTCTGGCTTGCATTTGCAAATACATTTGTCCTACTTTCATAAACAGTTTTGATTTTCTTTGAAAAGATCCCAATTAAGTTAACCCAACAATATTAAAACAATTATGAAATTAGAATGAGCGAGAAACATGTCATGGAATCAATATCAAGCAACTCAGTTGTCCATAACCGGGGACACGGCTAATCGATTAGATTATACACCCTGCAGAGGTTAGTACACTTTACCCATGTGAATTGGCCAGCCCAGCTCGTACCATCACTCTCATTTTGGGTCATGATAGGGAGAAGTCCAAGAAGAGACTGTTCGGGAAGTAGCACCCCAATCCCGACGCGCACCGATCCAACCTACCAAAATTCTACATCTCTGGATACGCGGGTTCGGGTTACCACAACCTACTAAGTCCAACCAACCGCTCATTCCATTATTGGCACATGGTTGTACACGTAAGCTACACAAGAAAGAAGCCAATCATTCTCTCTTGATACCTGGGTGCCTTTCCGCAATGAAACCACCAAAAATTATCAATACCATCACACCCAGGAGATTGATTGATTAAGTTGTTTTTAGTTTTCACAAACCAATACTTTTAGAAAACAAGTCTCAATGATGTAACCCAGTCCTCGTTCAACATAGCATGGCTAAGCACATCTACCAACGGTGGTTCATCTATAAGGAAAGCCCTACCACATAATAGGACATAGCATAGCGATAGTATCATCCTACACATGCATCTACAAAATACACGACAATGCATTGAATATAGTAGGACGATATCATGAACAAAGTAGCATCTACTTGACTTGGTTGTAGCGGTCGGAAGAACAATCCACACACGAGCAAGCGTTGCACTCGTCACAATCTACACGATACAATTGCATTCATAAACAAACAATCCACAAGCATATGCAACAAATATGATGCATGAAGGTATGCAAGGCAAGTGAATTGGTACTACAGCTGCACCACATAATTCTAATCAATAATACTACTTATTGCATGCATGGAAAATAGTTTTGGCGCAAGGAAAACTATTATACAAAATATAGTGCTCAAAACTAGAGCTAGAACTCAATTAATTCACTACCTATAGTATACTGTTTGTAAAATCTTGGGAAAATTCTACAGTATGGGCATCGCTGATTAGAAACAGTACCAATTGGAATAACTCAAAAAGGAATTATAAAACTCCCCGAGTAATTAAAACACTGCAGAAAGCCACTAGACAATTTCTGTGGAAGTTTTCACTGTAAGCCTATCTTTTCAATTCACGATGAGATTCCCCTCGTTCCACTGAATCCAGGGACATATCATACGCGATTTTTGGAGCTACGGATCTTTTTCTACGAATTTATTACTCCGAAAAGGCCACTAACTAGTTTGATTAAACTGTACTAAACCTCGCTGCAAAAGCCTGAACCAAAGGTACAGAAAGATTCTACACGACTCACTGAATCCACACATATTTTATTTGCAATTTTTGGCCAAGCGTTTTAATTTCTATGCAATTTACAAGATTCTACCGAAATCTGTCAACTAAAAGGATTAACGAAATTAACCAGTCAACTGTGTCTGTTGACTGGTCAAAGCGTCTGCTGACTGGGCGTCTGACTAGTCAACGCCTGAGTCTGACTGGTCAACGAATGATCTGAACCGCTGATCTGAGATCTGACGGTGGCTGCAGGCTTACCGGGAACGAACGGCGAAACGGACGCCGGACGGTGCGGCGATCGATTCCGGCGACAACGGTGACCTGCGCGAGGGGGGGTGACGGTCAGCGTACGGTCCAAGATTAGACAACGAGGCGCGCAAGACGGCGCGCGTACGTGCGGCACGCGTGCATGCGTGCACGCGAAGGCGCAGCAGCGCATGCGGCGGCGCAGCAAGCGCGCAGCAGGCGGCGCAGCAGCGGCACGCAGCGCGCGCAGCGTGGGCGGAGCGGGCAGCAGCTGCAGCGCAGCGGCGAGGCGGCGGCTTGGCGCGGGCTCGCGGCGGCGGGGGGCGCTGCAAGGCGGCGAGGTGGGGCAGCGGGGCGGGGCGAGCGAGAGAGAGAGAAGAGAGGAGGCGGTGGCCTCACCTGGCGGCGGGGATGACGCGGCTTGGCGGCGGGGTCGGCGACGAAGCGGCCGACGGCGGCGGGATGCGGCCAGGAGGCGGCGCGCGGGGGCGATCCCGAGGAGGAGGGCGATGGCGGCGGGCACGCGGAACGAGGCGAACAGGGCGGCTCGATCGCGGGCAGGGTGGGGTCGGCGGCACGATTCCCGAGGCCGGGTGGCCTCTTATTTGTGGGGCCCCACGTGGAAATCAAAACTGATTCGGTTCGGAGTTGTTTTCGGACTCGGAAATCGGTCCAAAATTCGGACCGTTTTCCGACGATTCACTAAAACGGCGACAACTTCTCCGTACGAGCTCCGATTCGAGCGATTCTTGCTCCTACGGGTTCGTATAGTCGAGGGGAACAATCTAGGGTCAAGGGTTGAGCAAAACCACTAGGCTACAAGGGTGGACAACACTAGTTCTTCTAAAGCCTCCCGCAGGAGCCTCGTAGCAAAATAGAACAGGGTTTCAAAAATAGTGTTTCGCCGATTCATTTCGATCGACGGTTTTGCATGGAAAAGCATGATGCGATGATATGAATGATATGCAAGACCAAATCTAAAATTTGGGATGTGACAAGACTAACCCCCTTAAGATGAATCTCGTCCTCGAGATTCGGCGCGGCTAGCAAATAGGTGTGGGTAGTCCTCTCGGATGTCATCCTCACGCTCCCAAGTGGCTTCCTCTTCGGTGTGGTGACTCCACTGCACCTTGCAAAACTTGATCGTCTTGGTACGAGTAATCCTCTCCGCTGTCTCCAGAATCTTGACCGGTTTCTCCTCATAGGTCAGATCATTTTCAAGCTGAACCTCCTCTAGCGGTACTGTGTCTCTCAATGGTGTATCCGCCATCTCCGGATGGCACTTCTTCAGCTGGGATACGTGGAACACATTGTGAACAGCGGACAGAGCCTCTGGCAACTCCAACTGATAAGCAACTTCTCCTTTGCGTGCTAAGACTCGATACGGTCCAATAAATCAAGGTGCCAGCTTACCCTTAATTCCAAATCTCTTGATCCCACGAAGTGGCGACACTCTGAGGTATGCTCTATCACCTATCTCATACACCACTTCCTTGCGCTTGGCGTCAGCGTAGCTCTTCTGCCTTGATTGTGCTACCTTCAGCCGGTCCCTAATCAAGGCGACCTTCTCCTCAGCGGCCTTGATCAAATAAGGTCCAAACAACTGACGTTCTCCTACTCCATCCCATAGCAATGGTGTTCGGCACCGTTTCCCATACAGCACATCGAACGGTGACGTCTTGATGCTGGTTTGATAGCTGTTGTTGTAGGAAAACTCCGCATACGGCAAATTCTCATCCCAACTAGAGCCATGAGCCAAGGCGCAAGCTCTCAGCATGTCTTCCAAAATCTGATTCACCCTCTCGGTCTGTCCATCAGTCTGTGGGTGAAACGCTGTGCTAAACTCCAATCTAGTCCCAAGTGACTCGTGCAGCTGGCGCTAGAAGTGTGAGGTAAATTGGGTGCCTCTATCAGATACGATACTCTTGGGAACTCCATGTAAGCACACAATTCTGTCCATGTAAATCTTGGCCAACTTTGCACTCGTATAGGTCGTCTTCACCGGTATAAAGTGGGCTACCTTGGTCAAATGGTCGACCACTACCCAAATAGATTCATATCCTGATCTGGTCCTGGGCAATCCTGTGATAAAGTCCATTCCCACTCTATCCCACTTCCAATCCGGCACTGACAATGGCTGTAGCAGTCCTGCTGGCTTCTGGTGCTCTGCCTTCACTCGGCTACATACATCACATAGGGCAATATGCTTGGCGATATCTCCCTTCATGTTGTTCCACCAAAATCTGCTCTTCAAATCCATATACATCTTTGTGTTGCCCGGATGTATGGAATACGGCGAGTTATGAGCCTCCTGCAAAATCAACTCCCTCATCTCTGGGTCGCTGGGCACACACAAACGGTCTCCGTACCACAAGGTACCATGATCATCCTCGCGAATATCCTTTTCCCGATTCTCCTTCATCTTTTCCTTTATCTCCTCTATTTCCTTGTCTCCTACTTGAGCCTTTACGATTCTGTCCTGTAGCGTTGGTTGGACTTCCATTGTTGCCAAGTATCCTTCAGATACTACCTCCAGTCTAAGGTCCTTGAATTGCTTGCACAAATCCTCAGGCAATTCACCAATTGTCAAACCATTGGCATAAACCTTCCGGCTCAGAGCATCTGCTACTACATTGGCCTTTCCTGGGTGGTATTGTAGATTCATATCATAGTCCTTGATAAGCTCCAACCATCTCCTTTGTCTCATATTCAGTTCCTTCTGTGTAAATATGTACTTCAGGCTCTTGTGGTCGGTGTACACATCACAGTGTTTTCCCATTAAGTAATGCCTCCATACCTTGAGCGCATGAACCACTGACACTAACTCCAAGTCGTGAGTGGGGTAATTCCGCTCATGGTGCTTGAGTTGTCGCGAGGCATATGACACTACTCTCCCATCTTGCATCAGCACACTCCCAAGTCCCTGTCGAGAAGCATCACAGTACACTTGGAAATCCTTCTGAAGATCTGGTAAACACAGAACAGGCGCGGTCACTAGTCGACGCTTCAGTTCCTGAAAGCTGGCTTCACATGTGTCTGACCATTCAAACTTCCTCTCCTTCTTCAGAAGTTCAGTCATCGTCTTAGCAATCTTGGAAAAGTTTTCAATGAACCTCCTGTAATATCCAGCAAGTCCCAAAAAGCTTCGAATCTCTCCCGCATTCTTGGGTGCTTCCCACTCAGTTACTGCAGTCACCTTGCTTGGATCAACAGCGACTCCTTCTCCTGACACTACGTGTCCAAGAAACCCAACAGTGTTAAGCCAGAATTCACACTTGCTGAATTTGGCATACAGCTTGTGTTCCCTCAGCTTCTCCATAATCAGTCGTAGATGCTTCTCATGCTCAGCATCATCCTTGGAATATATCAGTATGTCATCAATAAACACCACCACGAACTTGTCCAAGTACTCCATAAATACCTTGTTCATCATGGTCATGAAGTATGCCGGGGCATTCGTTAGTCCAAAAGACATAACTGTATACTCATATAAACCATACCTAGTGGTGAAGGCGGTTTTTGGTACGTCCTGCTCCCGGATCTTCAATTGAAAATAGCCAGATCGCAAATCAATCTTGCTGAATACCTTCGCTCCTTCTAGTTGATCAAACAAATCATTTATGTTCGGCAGAGGGTACTTGTTCTTGATGGTTACTTCATTCAGCGAGCGATAGTCCACTACCAGTCTCTTGCTGCTGTCTTTCTTCTCCACAAACAGAACAGGTGCACCCCATGACGACGAACTAGGCTGAATGAATCCCTTTTCTAGCTGCTCTTTCAACTGCTTCTTCAATTCCTTCAGCTCATCCACATCCATCTTATATGGTTTCTTTGCAATAGGTCCTGTTCCCGGCATCAGGTCGATAAGAAACTCTACTTCCCTGTCAGGTGGCATCCCTGGCAGCTCTTCCGGAAACACGTCGGGGTAATCCCTAATCACCGGCACAGTATCCATGCTAACCCCCTTAAGAGAATTCAACTTACACCTTCTCGGTCGTACGGCCGACTTGAATCTAATCCTCTTACCATCCGGGGTTTTGAGTGAAACAGCTCGCTGTGCACAATCTATGTGTCCCCCATGCATAGACATCCAATCTATACCCAGAATAACATCCAACCCCTGTGATTCCAACACTACTAGATGTGCAATGAAGTTGTGTGTTCCAATCCTCACAGTTAAATCGCGGCATCCTGCGCTAGCTATCATATCTCCTCCAGGTGAACTCACTCTAATAGACCTTTTCATAGACTTAGTAGGTAGCTTATACTTATCCACAAATGCCCTTGATATGAATGAATGCGATGCACCAGTATCGAAAAGTATAAGTGCAGGGTAAGTGTTGATTGGGAACTTACCAATCACAAGGTCAAGCTCATCTGGAATCTCCTCCACATTCATGTGGTTCACTGTGGCCTTCTCGTTGTTGGTTGACTTCAGTCCTTTCCTCTCCGGACAGTTGTCAGCATAGTGTCCCTTCTGCTTACACTTGAAGCACGTCACCTCACTCAGATCCTTCTTCACAAAGCTGCGATCACGGTTGCGGTCATGTCCACCGTGTCCTCCAGAGTGGTGAGAGTGTCCTCCCTTGTGGCTGTGGTGGATGCTCCTATGGTTGTCATGACGATGCCCATCGCCTCCATGGTGGTGGCGGTCATGGCTCCCATGGTCACTCCCTCCATGCTTGGAGTAACCATCATATGAAGTGCGAGACTTGTGGTGTGAACCAGAGTGATGATTGTTGCTCTTTCTCTTGCGGCTTTCCACCTACTTGTGCTTCCCTTCCAAGATCCTGGCCTTGTCCATAAGCTCCTGGAAAGTGGGGCAATAGACCACCAGTAGCTGCACTGAAAGCTCATCACTGAGGCCATCCAGGAATCTCTCCCTCCTTTTTGCATCAGTGTCAACATCCTCAGGTGCATAACGGGACAAGTTGTTGAACTCCTCAATGTACTCGGCCACGGTGCGATTGGTTTGGCGCAAGTTGCGGAACTCCTTCCTCTTCAGGCTCAGAACTCCTGAAGACACGTGGTTGGTCCTGAAACCTTCCTCAAACATTGCCCAAGTCACAGTATCCAGCGGGTGGGTGATCTGAAAAGTGTCCCACCAAGAAACGGCTGGTCCCTCCAGTAGGTGAGCGGCAAACCTCACCTTCTCAGCATCAGTGCATCCAACAGTTACTAGATCCTTGTTGACTGAACGCAACCAGTCGAGAGAAACCATTGGTTCCGTTGCAGTAGAGAACTTAGTTGGCCTTAACCTCAGAAATCTGGTGAGAGCATCTCCCTGAGGCTAATTGTTTCCATTGTTGTTGTTCTGATTTGCCATGAACTGAGCCATCACTTGGGTCAGCTGTGCCTGAGCTGCCATGAGTTGCTCCAAATCAGTGGGGTGACGGCGGGGAGGCATCAGCGGTTCAGCACAGGTAAGTTTAGAAAGAATCAACTACGACAATAGGATTCTACCCATGCATATGATCAACCAACAACAAACAACAGCAGACAATCACAAGCAAGCAACACATCAACAAAAAAGTGATCCAGCAACATCCCAGGTGTTATCCTAGCAGTATATAACTACTGAAATAGTTTCGCAAGAGTTGGCAATGGTTAACTAAACAGTTGATCAACTAAACAACAAAACAGCAATCTGCCAGAACAGTCCAGCAGCATTCACGAATTTTTCCGCCTGACTTAAACTCGTCAGAAAATTTAGCTGATTTTTTCACATATAGTACATAGAGTTTCGCATCAGCCCAATTAGTTTCAGATTTTTCCGAGTTACCAGAAAAATATGAAAAATCGCGCAGTACTGCTGTATCAGCAGAAAACTGCAGCGAAAATAACACAGATAGTAACCAAAATTGCCATAACTCTTTAATAAGATTCGCACAAATAAATCCTGGGATATTGGAGTACACAAATAAGCAACTAAACACTCTTAAACTAACACGAACTAAGCTTCACAACGATCGAGACTAATCATAACGAATTTGCCTAACGAGGACTAATTGGTGGACTTCTATCTAATTCTTGAAGAGGTTGCAGTAGGTCCTTGCGGTTATGCGTTGGCGCTTCGGTTCGCGGTACAACCATGGCGGCGGAGTGTACACCTCTCCTGAATCATCACTTGAGATCGCAAACTCCACCTCTTCTGGATCCTCCTCTTCTTCTTCACTCTCAGCTGCAACTGCAACAGCTTCATCTCCTCCACCATCATCGTCTCCATCATCATCATCCTCGTCCTCATCATCATCATCGTCTCCACTGTCATCATCATCCCCATTGTTGCCATCATCTCCATTTTCATCATCAGAGGGTGGATTTAGCTGCGCTTGGAGAGCGGCAATCTGGGCGGTCATAGCTTCAATAGTTTGATCCCTTTCCTGGACGGTCCCTTGCAACTGTTGTATGTTCTGGGTGTTCCCCTGCACAGTACCATGAAGATGAGCTATGGTTGCATCTCTGGCTATCAGGGCATTCTCCAGAACTCCCACAGCTTCATGCAAGGTGTCAATCTCCTGTCCTTGGACCACCATACCATTGCTAGTAAAATCTGCAATCTCTTTTATCATCCTCACCTTCTCTGCTAGAGCTCCATTCTCCGTTTCCATGTCCTCTATGTGCCTCCGACGGGGCGGCATGTTGTTCCTGTCGCCGGGGTAACCGCAATGTTCCCATCATCATCACGCCTTCCATAATCACGGTAGGGTGAATCTGCTGGTAGTAGGTGTCGGACATAATGGCACTGGCGAGACAGGGCTTCATGTATGGCCAAGTTGATTCCAAGTCCCCAGTTGTAGTATGTCTTGGTGTAGACCAAGTGCACGGGGTTTGGCAAGGCGGCATCTCTGAATATGAAGGTAGTGATCTCCCATGCATCCTCTCCATATCCATAGGTGTACAGCCTTCTTCCCTTGAACATGGGCAGTGGCAATCCCAATGACTGCGAGAGCTGAGCTAACTGCCTTGCAAAGGGCCTTGGTGACTCCATGGTGACATACTCAGTCCTGACGTCTCCCATCTATCAAGTAAAAGAGGAAAGTGTGAGAATAGCATATGGTAAGAATTTTACGAGGGTGAAAGGCATAAGATGAAAGACAGAGTTAATATAGGCTTTAATAATTCTATGGCTTCCTAATCCAATCCTAGGTCACGATCCTATAGTCGACACACGGGCTCTGATACCATCCTGTAACACCCCGGTTCTGAAAAGACCGAGGCTTCTGTGTGACATGCCAATCCCTGGATCGGTTCATTGGCCCACAACAGAATAAGATGAATAACATAGCAAAATATCCGTGTATCATAAATAACGAAGATCCAAAGTACCATTATTACAATAAAAGCTTAGCTCAAAGCTAGCTCAAATTATTCAGGTAGCAACATAAATAACGTAAATCCTCCATTCTTCAAATTTCCCACAAGTGAACAAGTGCCGAGTGGAGTACCGTGGCCTATATGAATTACTCAGAATCGGAATAACCTGCAACATGAAACGTAGTAGCCCCGAAGGGTCAATACATGGAATGTATGGCAAGTAGAGCTAGTAAAGGAGACAATAGTACTAACATCTACATGCATATTTGGCAAGTGGAGCTGTGTCTGGCTTACATTTGCAAATACATTTGTCCTACTTTCATAAACAGTTTTGATTTTCTTTGAAAAGATCCCAATTAAGTTAACCCAACAATATTAAAACAATTATGAAATTAGAATGAGCGAGAAACATGTCATGGAATCAATATCAAGCAACTCAGTTGTCCATAACCGGGGACACGGCTAATCGATTAGATTATACACCCTGCAGAGGTTAGAACACTTTACCCATGTGACTTGGCCAGCCCAGCTCGTACCATCACTCTCATTTTGGGTGATGATAGGGAGAAGTCCAAGAAGAAACTGTTCGGGAAGTAGCACCCCAATCCCGACGCGCACCGGTCCAACCTACCAAAATTCTACATCTCTGGATACGCGGGTTCGGGTTACCACAACCTACTAAGTCAAACCAACCGCCCATTCCATTATTGGCACATGGTTGTACACGTAAGCTACACAATAAAGAAGTCAATCATTCTCTCTTGATACCTGGGTGCCTTTCCGCAATGAAACCACCAAAAATTATCAATACCATCACACCCAGGAGATTCATTGATTAAGTTGTTTTTAGTTTTCACAAACCAATACTTTTAGAAAACAAGTCTCAATGATGTAACCCAGCCCTCGTTCAACATAGCATGGCTAAGCACATCTACCAACGGTGGTTCATCTACAAGGAAAGTCCTACCACATAATAGGACATAGCATAGCGATAGTATCATCCTACACATGCATCTACAAAATACACGACAATGCATTAAAAATAGTAGGACGATATCATGAACAAAGTAGCATCTACTTGCCTTGGTTGTAGCGGTCGGAAGAACAATCCACACACGTGCAAGCGTTGCACTCGTCACAATCTACACGATACAATTGCATTCATAAACAAACAATCCACAAGCATATGCAACAAATATGATGCATGGAGGTATGCAAGGCAAGTGAATTGGTGCTACAGCTGCACCACATAATTCTAATCAATAATACTACTGATTGCATGCATGGAAAATAGTTTTGGCGCAAGGAAAACTATTATGCAAAATATAGTGCTCAAAACTAGAGCTAGAACTCAATTAATTCACTACCGGTAGTATACTGTTTGTAAAATCTTGGGAAAATTCTACAGTATGGAATTACTCAAAAATGAATTATAAAACTCCCCGAGTAATTAAAACACTGCAGAAAGCCACTAGACAGTTTCTGCAGACGTTTTCACTGTAAGCCGATCTTTTTAATTCACGATGAGATTCCCCTCGTTCCACTGAATCCAGGGATATATCATACGCGATTTTTGAAGCTACGGATCTTTTTCTACGAATTTATTACTCCGAAAAGGCCACTAACTAGTTTGATTAAACTGTACTAAACCTCGCTGCAAAAGCCTGAACCAAAGATACAGCAAGATTCTACACGACTCACTGAATCCATACATATTTTATTTGCAATTTTTGGCCAAGCGGTTTAATTTCTATGCAATTTACAAGATTCTACCGAAATCTGTCAACTAAAAGGATTAACGAAATTAACCAGTCAACTGTGTCTGTTGACTGGTCAAAGCGTCTGCTGACTGGGCGCTGACTAGTCAACGCCTGAGTCTGACTGGTCAACGAACGATCTGAACCGCTGATCTGAGATCTGACGGTGGCTGCAGGCTTACCGGGAACGAACGGCGAAACGTACGCCGGACGGTGCGGCGATCGATTCCGGCGACAACGGTGACCTGCGCGAGGGGGGGTGACGGTCAGCGTATGGTCCAAGATTATACAACGTGGCACGCAAGACGGCGCGCGTGCATGCGTGCACGCGAAGGCGCGGCAGCTAGCGCGCAGCAGCGCATGCGGCAACGCAAGCGGCGGCGCAGCAAGCGCGCAGCAGGCGCGCGCAGCAGCGGCACGCAGCGCGCGCAGCGTGGGCAGCGCGGGCAGCAGCTGCAGCGCAGCGGCGAGGCGGCGGCTTGGCGTGCGCTCGCGGCGGCGGGGGGGCGCTGCAAGGCGGCGAGGTGGGGCAGCGGGGCGGGGCGAGCGAGCGAGAGAGAGAGAGAGAGAGAGAGAGAGAGAGAGAGAGAGAGAGAGAGAGAGAGAGAGAGAGAGGAGGCGGTGGCCTCACCTGGCGGCGGGGATGGCGCGGCTTGGTGGCGGGGTCGGCGACGAGGCGGCCGGCGGCGGCGGGATGCGGCCAGGAGGCGGCGCGCGGGGGCGATCCCGAGGAGGAGGGCGATGGCGGCGGGCACGCGGAACGAGGCGAACGGGGCGGCTCGATCGCGGGCAGGGTGGGGTCGGCGGGCACGGTTCCCGAGGCCGGGTGGCCTCTTATTTGTGGGGCCCCACGTGGAAATCAAAACTGATTCGGTTCGGAGTTGTTTTCGGACTCGAAAATCGGTTTTCCGACGATTCACTAAAACGGCGACAACTTCTCCGTACGAGCTCCGATTCGAGCGATTCTTGCTCCTACGGGTTCGTATAGTCGAGGGGAACAATCTAGGGTCAAGGGTTGAGCGAAACCACTAGGCTACAATGGTGGACAACACTAGTTCTTCTAAAGCCTCCCGTAGGAGCCTCGTAGCAAAATAGAACAGGGTTTCGAAAATAGCGTTTCGCCGATTCATTTCGATCGACGGTTTTGCATGGAAAAGCATGATGCGATGATATGAATGATATGCAAGACCAAATCTAAAATTTGGGATGTGACACTATTCCTCTTCATACTTTCATTTCCGATGAAGAGCTCGGTGAGAGCATCCCAAGCTTCCTTCGCTGTACTAAGATGTTGAATGTGTGGCTTATCTTTGTCACCCACACCAAGTTGTATCATGTGTAGAGCTATAGCATTGAGTTGGCTATCGACCACTTCTCTTCTTGTGAGATTGTTGTGGTTTCCAACATGAAGACCATTTTCGATGATCTTCCACAACTCTATGGAGGAACTGCACACATGAGATTTCATCAAAAACTGCCATTGAGTAAAAGTAGATGCAGAAAGTTTGGGTGGATCACCCCTATTATGTATATGTGGGTGAGGAATAGGTGGATCAGGGGAATACACATGAGAAACCTCATTGTATCCATCCTTACCACTATCCTTTTTCGAGGAGGAGCTCTTGCTAGTGTCATCACCAACCACTTCGTTATCTTTAGAAACAGTTTTACCCGTTTCCTTGGATTGCGGAGTGGCATCCTCAGAGTTAGATGGAGGTGATGCTGCGGATGTGGAGAGGCGCATTATCAATTGATGCATCTCTTCCATCTTAGCCTCCATTGAATTCACCAAGGTTGTTTCCAACGTCTTGAGATCGTTCATGGTGACTACCTCCGGAGCATCACTCCCATCTACCTTGGAACCCATACTTCTCTTAGGCGGTTAAGCCCGAAATAAGAGCCGAGGCTCTGATACCAATTGAAATGGATCGTATGGGCACCTAGAGGGGGGGTGAATAGGTGCTAACCAATTTTTAATACTTTTTCAATTTTAGGCTTGATACAAAGTAAATTCTCTAGATATGCAACTACGAGAATTTCCCTATATGCAACCCTAACTACTAAGCACGTAAAAAGAGGAGCAAGGAAACCGTAATGGAGCACGCGGAGACACAGGGATTTGTTTTACCGCAGTTCCTTCCTTGTTAAGGGAAGTACATTTGCGTTGGAGGGGTGGGCGGTTCTAAGACCACCACGCCATAATAGGCCTCACCCTATTCTCCGATGGATCTCGCCACGAGAGGCCTGATCCACCTTCTCCACTATTGGATCCCTTTGAGGCGGGAACCAGTGCCTTTTACAACACTGTCGGGGCACACACCCACAACCGAATTGGGGGCTCCCGAGATGACAACAAGCTGCCACAAGAACAAGGTTTATCAATATAAACAAAAACAAGGATCTAGGTATTTGCAAGAAATACTAGATCGGGGGTTCTCCAAATGAATGGAAAGGAGATGAAGCGCTTGATTGCAGATGATGAAGGTCAAGTTCTCCTCCTTCGATTCCCCAAGGGACGGGGCCTTTGGGTGGATCTAGGTGGAGCTCTCTTGGATGAAGGTTGCAGATCAGATCTCGTCTTTTTCGAATGAATCAAGCGATCTAGCAGGAGCGGAAGGCTGGCTTAAATACCCCCTCCCCAGATCTGGCCGTTGCACAACTTTGGGGGCGGATTATCCGCCCCCTGGGAAAACTCCGCCCCCAGGGCGGATTCTTCGGGGGAAACTCCGCCCCCTCTCTGGGGCTGGCGGCTGCAAAACTTGGTGAAGATCTTTGGGGGGGTGGATAATCCGGCCCCCTCCAGGGGCGGATTATTCGGCCAGACCGGAAAGTTCGGCCAACACTCCACCCCCTCTCTGGGGCTTGCGCCTTGGCGATGAGCATGGGGGGCGGACTATCCGGCCCCCCTGAGGGGCGGATTATCCGACGGGGCCGGAAAATCCGGCCAAAACTCCGCCCCTTTCTGGGGCTTGCGCCTGCTTGGGAAGAGGGAGGGGCGGATAATCTCCGCCCCCAGGGCGGATTCTTCGGGGGAAACTCCGCCCCCTCTCTGGGGCTGGCGCCTGCAAAACTTGGTGAAGATCTTTGGGGGGCGGATAATCCGGCCCCCTCCAGGGGCGGATTATCCGGCCAGACCGGAAAGTTCGGCCAACACTCCATCCCCTCTCTGGGGCTTGCGCCTTGGCGATGAGCATGGGGGGCGGACTATCCGGCCCCCCTGAGGGGCGGATTATCCGGCGGGGCCGGAAAATCTGGCCAAAACTCCGCCCCCTTCTGGGGCTTGCGCCTGCTTGGGAAGAGGGAGGGGCGGATTATCCGCCCCCAAAGGCAGAATCCTTTTCCCTTTTTCTCAAAGGGTGCTGCAACACTTCAATACACATTAAATAATTCTTGATATTGTTATCTAACACACAAAACACTAGGGATTATAAAATGTTCTTTCAAATGTGTCGTTGGGTATCCGGAGAAACATGTAGAGGAGACTATGTCAAGAGCAGGATTTTTCCATCCGCATGGCAGAAGATACTCTTGGGCCCACTCGGATAAGATATATCCATAAGCTGCGCAGTGTGTGACTAGGTCACGAGGATATCACTTATTGGATCGAGTAAAGAAGGTATTTTCAGTAATGGGGTTGAACACTGACATAGGGATGTCACTTGATCAAAACCTCGGACAATACAATATCACAGAGACAAAAGGAATAATACATGGTGTTTATGGTTCAACGACAAATATCGTTGAGTACATAGGTGGTCATTATGGATATCCAGATCCCGATGTTGATCATTGGTCATGGAGGAGTCTTGGCCATGTCTGTAGTATTCTCGAACTGTTGGGTAGCACGCTTGAGGGCTTGACGAAGCTTGGAGATCATTAATGGCTAGTTTGAATCACTGAAGAAGTGAGAAGAGAGAAACCAAAAAAATTCTGGGGAGATCCGAAGGTGTTCGGAGACAGAATAAGGAAAATGACTGGAAAAGGGTTTTCGGATAAATGGTTATTTAAATATGATTATTATATATTAATTATGAATTAATATATTGTAAAATAATATTTAAATAAATATTTATAAAGGTGTCCTAAAAGTTAGGCAAAATCTCGGAGGGATTTTACCTAAAAAGAAACGGACGGAAAAAGACAAAGGAATGCTGTTTTTGAAACAGCCCGCGTGGGAAACAGATAGTCTGCACCACACGTGGGCAGCCGCTGCTACGCGCTGCTTGGCCAGAGAGGGCTCTGCCCTGCTGGGCTGCTGTGGGTGGCATCGGCCCACCCGGACCACTGTCGCCACGGGCTATGAGCCACGCGCGCCGATTTTGGCACAACTGGCTATGCGAATTTTCCTGATTATTTCCACCAGTTTTAGTCCCACATGGAAACCTAGAGGTGGAGGGACCCCCTCCCTCCGCCTATATGAAGAGGTGACAATGGGAGGATTAAAACCCAACAATTTCCACCTGGAAATCAATAAAAGGCCCGCGTTGCCTCTCTCTCTCTCTCTCTCTCTCTCTCTCTCTCTCTCTCTCTCTCTCTCTCTTGCGACTGCGCAACCCTTATCAGGCATGTGCGAGCGATGAGTTCTTCACCGTGGAGCGCTGTCGCTCTGCAGGATTCGGAGCCAGGAGATCTACTTCCGCAATCTCGGCTGGATCGGAGAGTAGCGGGAGTCATTGTCAAGCACCGTACGTGTGTTACTCCCTATGGCAGCACCATGCTTTCGGTGCTAGGAGTTGTCGTGGAGCCGCAAGGACATCGTGACCTCGAGGTTAGCGTCAGGATGTCTTCTTCATCCACCTTTATCGTGGTACGTTGATCGCGCTCGATCTTCAAAGGTATGAATACCGTATCCCCTTCTGTTACTGCATTACTAGTAGATAGATCTTGGGCTTTCGGGATTTGCCACGTAGTAAATTTTTTGATTTTCTGCACCAAACCCCAATAGTGGTATCAGAGCCAATCTATGCGTAGCAATGCTAGTACGGGTAGAACACATGAGTTGTGACATGTGGGAGTCAACTTTATGATTGTTACCCTCCCACCCGTACTTGTTTATATCACGGTATTGATTGATGAAGCGGCCCGGACCACCTTACGCATACTCTTACGCGAGACTGGTTCCACGCTCAACATACGGCTTGTACCATATAAGTGGCTTGCGGGTGTATATCTCTCTTTCAATAGTTGATATAGCATTTACAAAGGAGGGCCTCAAGAGGGGGGTAGTAGAGATAATCATTTAATCGGCGGTGTGGTTGAAGTTCGTAGGTAAGAAACGGTTCTTATGCGAAAGCGCATACAGCCACGTAAAACTTGCAAAAGATAAAATAAAGGCGTCTAACTTTGTTTTGCAGGGGGCATTATGACGTGATATGGTGATAGTCAAGGTGAAGTAGTTTATTTTCTTTTGCTAAGTAGTAGTAACGGTCATCATCGTGATGTTGGACTATGAAGTCGAAGGCACTGGGCCATGGAGCAAGACCCGGAGGCGCCGGACCCTGGGGCGTCGTTCCCCTGGCACCAGATCCGAGGCGCCGAGATGGAGATCACAGTGCAAAGACCATATCGCATCGCAGTTACATTTGATGTATGATTAATGTGTGTATATTATTATGTGCTTAGTATTAGATACTCGACGATAGCATTAATAAGATGATCCCTAAACAACTGAATTCCAATAATTGTGTTCCCCTTGTGTGTGCATGACCAAGAAAGTTCTTCCGTATGAGGCAAGTCGTGATGATCGGTTGTCAGACATACCTACGTTCGTATATAGTAGGTGTAAGCAAAGTTACACTGCAATACACATAAGTTAGAGTTGGCGAGCCTAGAATATGCAGACATGGCCTTGGAACACGGATGATCGAAAGATCGAGTACGAGTCGCATGAATGATGTGATCGACGTATAGTGTTTATCTTTGCAACTATATTGCTGGCCGTGACGGTCGGTGATGCAGTGAATAAGGATCGTGTAATCACTAAGACATTGGTTAGGGATAATGTTTTTAGTGTCTCCTACTTAGATGTGTTAGGGTAAATCTATGTGTCTGTTTAAGTGTTTCAGTGCTTGTAATTCGTTTCCACACTATTAAACAAAATAAAGGGTATACGATGGCATACAAACACACACATAATTACTTAACAAGAAAGCATGGGTGATCCATACTCCCTCTGTTCAGAAATACCCTGTATTATGAGTTTAGTCAAGGTCAAACTTCACAAGTTTGACCAAACATATAAAAAACATTTATATATATCTATAATATAACATAAGTACCATTAGAATCATCATAAGATATATTTTCATATTATATACATTCGGTGTTATACATGTTTATAGTTTTTTATATATGTTTTATCGAACTTTATAAAATTTGACTTTGACTAAACCTAGAATACAGGATAATTATTGACAGAGGAGTATATGAGTTTAAAGAAATTAACATTTGTGAAGTACAGTTTGACCGAGCACGGTTCGCCACCAAGTAAACATGGGGAAAGAGGAAACTATCACAAACGACTTCTGCGAAGACTTGGTCTGTACAAGTGTATACAGAATAAAATGTTACCATTACACTTTGAGTATGTCTTATAATGAATTCATTATTGCTATCGGTTTCCTTTTATGGATGTTATACATTTAGTTTACGGTGTTAGGCGTTAACTATTACTTCCTCTGACCTAAATTAATGGACTCAAATTTGGTGCTAGATACATCCGAATGTGAAAAAAATCTAAAAACATTAATTTAAATTAATAGAAGTAGTTAAATTTATACGCCGTTTATTTAGAACAGGTGGAATGGTAATTTTAGTCTGAGTTGGCTACGGGTTCAGTAGTTTGGGTACGTAGTAGCAAGATGAGCACATGCATATCCAGACAGCACATGGTCCCGTACTGACTCGCAAGCCGAGATGAGGTGAGACGTGGCGAGAAGATCCTCTGCTTATCCAGAACCAACCTAAGCTAAACTCGAATGGATATGTGCCTCCACCGATTCCAGTCAGTCACAGTCATCCGTACGTCGGATCCTCTACAGTGCCCAGCGGAGGGCAGGTGCAGCTTCCCAACGGTTGCCAACCATCGTCATAAACCAAGCGATTAACTGTCCTGGCAAGCACAAGGCTAACGTTGGAAAGTAGAAGAAAAAACGTGAGCTACGGAGTGTCTGTACCTGTAATTAAGCTAGCTGTGCCACAAACAAGAAACGGAAATAGGTGCCCACCCACAAGGCAGACGCCAGCAGCCACATTCCAAGAGCTAAATAACAGTACAGTGCTGCAGAAACAAGGAGAGAAACTTGATACTACTAGGAGCCAGCGAGCTAGCAATGGCGTCGATGCGCTGCTTCTTCGCCCGCCGCGTCTCCATCCCGGCGCTCCTCCTCGCCCAGTCCCCACCGCTCGCCATCACCTGTAGGTGGAGGTACGCCAAGTTCTTTCCGTTTCGATGCGCTCTGCATGCATGCCTGCGTGCGCCGCGCGCTCTGTCTGAAACTCTTGAGTCGCAGGCTGAGTCCCGGCGCGGCGACAAGTTCCCACCGCGTCGTAGCGGCGGCGGCGAGGCCGGCCAGGATGACACTGGGCTCCGTCAGGTGTGCTAGCTAGCTGTGATCGATTGGGTGGGTGGCCTGGCCTGGTCAAAACACAGCGTTAACGTGTTCCTTCTCGTCCGTCCAGATACGGCTACGGGGCGGCGGCGTTGCGCGCCGAGGACAAGGAGGCGGAGGCGGAGGCGGAGGCGGAGGCGGAGGTGGCGGTGCCGCCGTCCGTGCCTGTCCGCGTCGCCTACGAGCTGCAGCTGGCCGGCCACCACTACCTCGACGTCAGGTACATAATTACCACCACACAAGCCAAACAATCAAACAACAGTCTCTGCCTCCTCAGTGTCTTCTGCACTCTGTACTGTCAAGTGTCAACTGATAAGAAAAACAGTATCTGTGCGAATCTGTTTGCTTCCATTGCACCCATCTGGAAATGACCAGTTTTGCTGCTTCTGTGTCTCTGCAGAACCGAGGGCGAGTTCGGGGGTGCCGGACACCCGGCAGGAGCGGTGAACGTCCCTTACATGTACAGCACTGGCTCAGGTAAACCAACCTACTTTTCAGTAAGCTCTTTCTTGTTAATGATCATGAAAAAGAACTTATATATTTAGTTGTTAGCAAAAGCCATTTTGGTACTACTGAATTAGAATCCTTTTGAACCTGAATAAACGAAATGCTACAAGATGTAGTATGAGTGCTTTTTCGCCATCAACTTGCAACTTTTAATAATATCAAAACTGAAGTGGCGTCTCGGCACAGCGAATAGGCATCAAGGGGCAATCATCATGAATTATATTACTCCTGCTTTGGGATCATGCTGGCCAGCATTTTACAGATGGACAGAAAGTGCATATGGATAAATTTGTCTAATGCTACCAAACCCGTTTCAGAAATGCAACCAGTAATGTCAGCTCGGATAGACACTTTAATTTCCTTCTTTCGGTCGATGTACAGGGATGTCGAAGAACTCGCGCTTTGTCGATCAAGTGTCAGCGATCTTCGGGAGGGATGCAGAGATCATCATCGTACGTACTCTACTTGTCACCCTAGGGATCCTAATTAGACATGCTTCTTTTATCTCTACTAGTGTTTGAGTTGTTTCCTGAACACACTGAATTCCAGGGATGCCAGAGTGGCAGAAGGTCTCTCATGGCAGCAGCTGAACTCTGCTCAGCGGTAAGAACACATACTAGTGACGCTGTTTCAGCAGCTGGTTTGGGGCTGATACGGACGCTGTCGTCCTTTCAGGGTTTCACCGCCGTGACCGACATCGCTGGAGGGTTCTCTGATTGGACGGAGAACGGGCTGCCGGTCAGCCGGTGACGATAATCTATCTGGGAGGCTCTGCTGCCTACTAGTTCAAGACTCCAAGGTTGTAACAACATGGTCGTCTTGATCTCGGATTCAAGACGCCACAATAGTCCATCCACTAAATAAATAAATAAATGGAGTTTGACAAATGTACAAGACTAGTTGAATACCCGTGCTTCGCTACGGTTTTTGAAACATATATAAGTTGCACTATATTTTTTATTTTCATCTCTAATTCTCATGTCTTACCTCCCTTTTTTCCCATTCACTTAATCCCTAGACTTGTCATTGCTCTTTTCAAATTTACTCTCGTCTAATATTGTGTCTCAAAATTACCGGGGCTTAATCCCTAGACTTGAATTCCTGCACCCAGGGGGTCATGCTATTCTACATCCAGGGAGTAGAATACTTATTCTGCACCCCACCCGATTTGCCCCCAGGCGGCTACGCGCGCGTCCACGGCAGGTTCCACCGCTCACACAACTGGTGACGTAAAAAAAACTTTGCATGCGAGGTAAGATGCTCATCCGCCCGCCCGTGCAGCGCAATATTTTTTTTAGGGGGGTCGTGCAGCGCAATATGAGACATCACCATGCGACATAAGAAACATCGGCCCAAGGTAAAATAGCTTGGGGAAACCAACACGCATGAGATGTAAAAAAAGGCCATGTTACATTGATCAGGCATGCTTACAGAGTCGACATAAGAATGTTATATTTTTTATAAGCAGTCATGCAAGTCATGAATAATGTGTCTAATGCGTCAGGAACTAATAAACCATTTCATAAATCAGAACCAGAAGTTATTACATTTTGGAGTAGAAGTACATGAGACATGAGCTGTGATGCAAACACAACAATTTTTTTACATTGCTCTCATCTGATTCGTATGATGATTATTTACATCATTATCTTCCCTTGATCATCTTCTTCATTCGTATTCTCTAGTAGAAGTTTCGAGTTCCTACAGCTCCAGTAGGTGACCGACTGCCTCTTGTATTCCTTCCTCTCCTCATGCCTACACTGATACCAAATAGCACAAAGTTTTGTTCTCAGTTGGGGCATGTTGCCCCATTGTGACCCATTCTAAGGCCACACTTGCCGCAAGCTTTTGTGCATAGCTATGCCTCTTGGAATGATTTTTTACAGTCAGTACAAAACAGAGGAGATGAAGAAAAATGAGTTACATATACGGCATGCCGTAACGTAATCATAAATAACCTCAGAATTTAGGGTACATCCAATGATGATTTAGCCATTTTGATCTTCCGAACAGCAACCCTAGCGTCTTTGGATAATCTCGTTGATGGCCTTGGAGAAACACAATGAAAAACAAAATCATATTCCCCCAATCCTGCTACACTCTCCTTTCTCTTTCTAGGGGCATTTCATGGCTTCGGTAGAACTTGCTGGGGAGGTGGGGAGAAAGAGAATGCAGTCTCAACTCCTTCAAACGAAACTGCAGCATCACCAGAAGCAGAGGACCTTGAAAATGAAACCGACTCCCAACCTTTGGCGAACCCTGATAGGATAAGAAAGGAATGACAATGGAAGTTACAATAATAAAAGGGTACATCAGTTTGGCAATGCATTATTTTCGCATGATATGTGATTCTAGATAGAGAGCTCAAGGAGCAGGAAGGATAAGTCATCCCATGTCTGAGCTTCGTGTAATTGAAACTCCTAACAAGAATATATTTCATAATGTCATTTATAGTACCAGAATAAATTTCTTTTGAATGCTACTTTCACAAGGAACCTTGCTGGGCATGGCCACTCCCGCACACTAGATTGGAGATACCATTGACGCCAACAGATAAAAATGAAGCAGAAAATCTTCACTTACTCATCCAAAATTGGTAGAGATGGGGAAGTAATGAAGAGTATATAAGAAGCAACCAATGTCCTTTCCTGGTTGAGGACCGAATAAATCGGTAAAGAAGCACATGGGAAGCAACTGCATGATAAAAAAGGAAATTACATCTCTAAGTAGCCTCCCACCACTGTTGGGATGATTTACACCGACGACAACAAATACGAGGCAGTGCCGATGAAGAATAGCTAGATAAGGTGTGCAACTATCCATAGAGTTTATTTGCTCAAGTCGTATTTTTTGTACTCCGTTAAGATCCTAGAATGTCATCTATGCTAGCTAGCAAACTAAATTAAGATCTAGAATTTTGCCAGAATTAAAATCCATTTGGCATTCATAATATGTATCTGTCAGTAAGGAAAAAATCTACAAGGGGAGGAATCTTTCCTGGATGCCTGACGGACCGCAGCTCCCAATCAGCAGGCGTCGTAAAAGAATGATTGGATCTCCTGCCCTCGGCATTCACTCAACGAAATTAGACAGGAAGCACTGAAAATGCACAACAACAGGACAGGAAATTAGATCCGATACTCACTCAATGAAATTGCTCGAGATGGGGTGATACTAAAGAGTGCCGGCGGCAAAAATAGGAGAGGTTAAAGCTCACCCGCGTGCTCCACCCACTACAACGCCCGAGCAGGATGCTGATGCCGAGCGCAGCCAGCACATGCCGCTCAGCACGCCGCCATTGCCTTCGATTCAACCGGCTGACCACGGCGCCGCCAATTCCGCCCGCCGACCACAACGGAGCAGAGCCACCCACAGCGCAGAGCACACCCGCCACCTCGTGCCGGGCTGCCGGCCGCACGCCAGCCGCTCATCACCTCGTCGCAGCCGCTCCTAATTCCAACCGCTCGCCGCCGCCGCGTGAGTAAACTGAAAACCACGATGGAAAATTATGAGGCCCCGGGGGTTAGTGGGCTGCTGGCTTGCTGCCAAACCCCACCACCGAATTGAGAAAACCGTCGTGAAAAAAAAAATGAAAATTACGACGAAAAGGTTTGGTTGAGTCACGCCGGCTCGTTCGACCGATACGGGCGTAGAATAAGTTTTTCTGCACCCAGGAGTCTAATAGAGTTTATATATACTAGCTGAATGCCCGTGCGTTGCCACGGTCCATTAAATTTGTATTAAATATGAGCGAAACATGTATAACTTACGAGATATATGGGTTTTATGTATCTTATGACTGAGTTTTGAACATTTTGACCAACCCGGCGTCCCATGAGTAAACACGTCATGAGGAGCACCAAGAGTTCCTTGTTAGCCAAAAAATCTGAATTTTAGCAAGTTTCATACAGTTAAGCTAGTAGAAGGCCATCATAAACTTGAATGAGGAAAAATTTAGAACTAATATGTACACCTATGAACTCCCACTCTTACTAATTCTGCCTTCTTCCACATATATATCATCATATATCCAGGCAATACTGAATCTTCGGAGGTCAGCCTTTCCAGGGTATCTTCGGAATGGGATGACGTCTTTGATGTTGTCGAGGCCTGTGGTGAAAAGGAAGCAACCTCTCGAAGCCTACCCCAAACCCGCTCATCATGGATCCATAGCGTTGAATGTCAAGTAAAATCCATACGTCTCCAGTGGCAGACCATTGTGTTAACAACATGTTGTCAATTATACCTCATTACAAAATACCACTCATTCATTTCTATTGTATTAATGTAGGTTCACCGCTGAGGTTGATTGAACGTTTTTCAGATTAAAAAAAACACAGGCACCATTGTGTTTAAGAATATCTAAGCGCTCTTCTTTTTGGCTTCCACCTATGAATTCACTAACCTAAGAAACACAACATTCAGAAATAAGTAATACAAGGATTAGCTCTTGAAGATGTTAAGTTGATAAAGATATGATCTACAAAGGTCTAGGTTGCATGTACAATGACCACATTAATCCTTATCAAATCACACAAACATTTGGCTTTCACCATCTTCTCCAATCAACCACCCGTCGAATTATTATTTTCATTCTTTGCAAAGATTTAAAAAATCTGCATATTGTATTTTGTATCATGCGGAAGCCAAAAATAGTAAAATTATTAAAGTGCCATGGAAAAACATGAATAATGCATTACCTCAGGTAACCAAAATGTTCCCAGGCTGTTAATTCAATGCAGAAACTATTTGCTTAGGAATCAAGCTTGGTGCTTATTAAAAACAATCATGCGCTAGCTGAATCGTTGGTCCGTATTTTTGTTCATCCCTATAGCTTGCTGTATATTCAACAAGCCAGGACCTAGTTTTTCCTTGAGCTTGGCCTCGTCCCTGCTATTCTTGCTTGACGCTGCAATCTTCTGCTTTGCTAACAGCTCGTTCCTGTTATGTCAGTGCTCGCTAGTCGCGGCAGACCAGCAGGCCAGCACTTGTCGCCAATGATTCGATTCAGGACGAGATTCCCCATTGCCACCTACCCCCGCTCATCTCTTTGCTCAGAATCGACTGAGCCCCGCGTTTTCCTCCCATCGGCATCGCAGTTCGATCCCGACAAGCACCATCTCGCCTCCCTCGCGCCCACCCACTCTTCCTGAGCCATAGGTCCTCTTCCCCATGGCGCTCTCTCAGGAGCTCGTCTCCGCTTCCACCTCGCCCTCCTGGCTCCTGCTGCTCTCCCTGCACAGTCCAGGTTCCCCAACTCCCCGCCGCCAGCAGCTGCGTGAAGAGGAGAGCAAGCCAGGAAACACAACTAACACCGGCGATCTCACCGGAGATCGATGTAGTGTCTGTCGAATGCTACGTCGTCTCCTACTTTGAGGACAGTGGCATGTACATCATGTCAGCCGAGCGGTATTGGAAGTGGATGGACCGAGCAGAGCAGTCGGGGCCACCACTTGACCCCGCTGAAGCGACGGGGAGGGCGTCGGACAGTAGAGGCGGTCAGGGAAAGATGAAGTGCGATGGCGGCCGGCCCGCGAGCCGTCAGCAAGATTCCACGCCGGTGGACCAGGGGAAATCGAGCAGTGAACTCTAAAGCTAGGAGCATACGTACAGATCGTTAGAGAAGATCTTGAATTCTTGATCCCCTTTCTGATCCAGGGACCTACCCAGGCCATAGACGGTTCCTATTCTTTCCATGGCTGCGTGGATGCGACAACCTCCTATTCTTGCCTACCCGCAAAAAAAAAAACCTCCTATTCTTGCCATGGCCACACGGATGCGGCTGAAGGGGAGATTGCGGGGCGGCGCAGGAGATGCGTGGATATGGGGATTTCAGGACGGAGCCGGAAAAATAGAAAAACGTATGACACCCTGATGCGGCGACCTCCTCGATCCGGCGACCTCCTCAGCCGGCGCAACACCGGCGACCTCGTCAGCCGATGCAACACCGGCGACCTCCGCAGATCCCCAACATCACCGGTGCCTCTACCCTCCACCCCCGCACCTTCGGTCCCCCACCTCCCTCGTGGTCCAACGGCGACTCCGGTAAGAGGGCTACCGACAAACAACCCCGGCGACCTCCACGATTCGCCGGCACCACCGGTGCCGCTCTCCTCCGCCCCCCCACCACCGGTTCCCCTCCTCCCTCGTGAGATCCAGTGCACTGCTCAAGTTCACATCAGATTTGGAGAAGCTGTCAGTGCGTCGAGATAAGATCGACATCGATCTGCAACAAGGTGTCGGTGGCGATTAAAAAACGAATCGGTTTTTTCACTTGAGGGTGGCAGTGGGGGTAATTCCCTTGTTGGTGGGAGGGCAAAATTGGAAAAAAAAGGTGAACGGAAAAACACGAACCTACCTGAAA
The DNA here is from genome assembly GCA_916181665.1 of Avena sativa. Taxonomy (NCBI): domain Eukaryota; kingdom Viridiplantae; phylum Streptophyta; class Magnoliopsida; order Poales; family Poaceae; genus Avena; species Avena sativa. Next base: position 278,248,176 of record OV702280.1, read on the forward strand.
AAAAATTAGTATATATATATATATATATATATATATATATATATATATATATATATATATATATATATATATATATATATATATATATATAGCCTGCTAAACACGGATATAGCTGCGCACAGTCTATCCACCGTTGATTCTATCATCTTTTGATATAGGGAGCACATGTATCCAGACCCAAGATTTGTCTAAGAACTAACGTCGTTAGTGTTCATTTGGCATGCATGCATGAAGCTCTAGCAAAACAAACCTTATCTAATTTCGTTTGCATGAGCCAAACCCTAACGAGCAACATGCTGTAAACACTAAACCAAATATACTACACGGTAAACCGTAATATACTACATGCATGAAGCCCTAACAAAACAAAGCTTATCTAATTTCGTTTTGGTTAGGCAAACTCTAATATACAACATGAGGTAAACCCTAACCCTAATATATTACATACATGAAGCCCTAGCAAAACAAAGCTTGTCTAATTTCGTTTGCATGAGGCAAACCCTAACGAGCAACATGCAAAACAAAGCTTATCTAATTTCGTTTAGGTGAGACAAACCCTAACGGACAACATGCTGAGAAACCCTAACTTATTTAATCCTTGTTCTCAATCCCTTCTCATTTTAGATGCTAAAATTTTTGTAGCCAAAACAGTGTGTTAATTTGGAACTCATGCCAAACCCTAGATTCTTGCATGCATGCACAAACTAACACCGTTAGCTCATCCATGTTCCACCCCACTTCCATCTAGAGGTTGCATGCATTTGATCCCTAAATTCAACGGTGCTCTCCCTATGCGCAGCTACGCCCATGAGTAGCAAATCCGTGTCGATATATATATATATATATATATATATATATATATATATATATATATAGCCTGCTAAACACGGACATAGCTGCGCACAGCCTATCTACCGTTGATTATATCATCTTTTGATATAGGGAGCACATGTATCCAGACCCAGGATTTGTCTAAGAACTAACGCCGTTAGTGTTCATTTGGCATGCATGCATGAAGCTCTAGCAAAACAAACCTTATCTAATTTCGTTTGCATGAGCCAAATCCTAACGAGCAACATGCTGTAAACACTAAACCAAATATACTACACGGTAAACCGTAATATACTACATGCATGAAGTCCTAACAAAACAAAGCTTATCTAATTTCGTTTTGGTTAGGCAAATCCTAATATATAACATGAGGTAAACCCTAACCCTAATATACTACATGCATGAAGCCCTAGCAAAACAAAGCTTGTCTAATTTCGTTTGCATGAGGCAAACCCTAACGAGCAACATGCAAAACAAAGCTTATCTAATTTCGTTTAGGTGAGACAAACCCTAACGGACAACATGCTGAGAAACCCTAACTTATTTAATCCTTGTTTTCAATCCCTTCTCATTTTAGATGCTAAAATTTTTGTAGCCAAAACAGTGTGTTAATTTGGAACTCATGCCAAACCCTAGATTCTTGCATGTATGCACAAACTAACACTGTTAGCTCATCCATGTTCCACCCCACTTCCATCTAGAGGTTGCATGCATTTGATCCCTAAATCCAACGGTGCTCTCCCTATGCGCAGCTACGCCCATGAGTAGCAAATCCGTGTCGATATATATATATATATATATATATATATATATATATATATATATATTCATCATGGTTCTTGTCTTCTTTAAAATATAAATATGATGGAGCCGACAAAACAGAATATACACCTTAAGATTGAACTCGTGAAAACCTTACATCTAGTAAAAAAATATTGCTCATTCTTATGATAAAAAACCACCATCATGAACCTATTATAACAACTGGATTGGTAATCATATCGCTAATATATAATAAGATGTAAAGCTTCTTTCGTCCCAAATTATCTCATCTTTTTTTAGATACCCTTGTATTTAGATGTGTTTAAGTTTTTAGATACGTGTGTATGTAGAGAAAGTCGAGTCAATTAATATAGGACGGGAACTAGTATAAATCACTAAGAGATATGGTGGTTGAATGCTACGACTGCTTGGATGCAACCTCACTCTCCGTCCACTTTTGTAAAGGTAGTGGTCGCCAAATATCTGAAGTTTTTGAAGAAGTGAATGCAATCACCATGAGAAACTATAAACAGAGAAAACAATTTAAATTTTTTAGGCACTCTAAGAACCTCTAACCATGCATTTTAAATGTCGTTCATAAAACATACGTTCAACGAAGATTTCTTTTGATCAAGTGTCCGAAAGGAACTCACTTCTCCCCTAGTAAGATCATGGTGCGGCCTGGTCTTTTTATTATACGAATCAAACGGTAAATTTTTAAGATTGAGGAAGACATTAGGACATAGGAGGAAGATCAGCATCAGCTGTGAGCATTCTAACCGCTCTAGGACAAACAGTGCCTAAGATGGTCACTAACAAAAATGGGGACAGACCTTCCTCGTCACAAACACACTGAACAGACTAAAGAATGAAGATAATATCTAGCCAGATTAAAACAAAAAAACTGGAATGTGGTGATCCACTCCCATGGTATGCATGCCATACAATACAAGGATCATCAAATGATATTAAGAATAAAGTGTATTAATCATTACGGATTTCAGCATTCCAGCATGATAAAACCACATGAAATCTGATGCACCACAAAATGTGTTGTGGCATATTGACACGCTAGAAGTGAATGGAGAGGTACATAAATCTCTTCTTTCTTTTGAAATAGCTAACGACCTTCGAACTGTGTTCTTGTTTTAAAGCCGACTCAAAAACATGGCTTCCGTTGCAACAGGAGAGGTTCGTCCAAGGCTGAAATGTTTGATTCCACATAGGACAAAATAGTCATGAGAAAATTGAGCATCCATAAAAAAAATAGGACTACAGGAGTTAGGATTGCCAATGTACTATAATTGACGTAAGATGAGTTTTCTTTCCTATCAATTCACTGGACGGATCTCTAATATAAAAAAACATTACTACAAACCGTGAATATTATATTTTGTACATGCTAAATAAGACTTGAAACAATGAAGCGAGTCAAAGTACAAAATTCAGTTAAATCTATCACAAACTAAATATATCCGACTCTTTTGTGAGCATGCCCCCGTTCAATGTATTCACGTTCAATGCATCTTGTCGTGGTATTGCACGGCAGATGCTACTGGGGGTTGCTTACGTAGAGGGAGCAAGGCGACGTAGGAGAATCCGGGAGCGAGATTGGCACATGATGTACCCAGGTTCACGTCCCCTCGATGGAGGATCGCTACGTCCTGCTGTCAATCCAGTATATGATCATAGATTGGTTTACAATGGAGCCGCCATAGACGGAGGGAGAGGCTAGATCTAATATGATGTGGATAAGATGCCCCGTGGAGGTGCCCCTGGTGGCTTTATATATGCATCCAGCTAGGGTTTACAAGTGCTTGTGGGCTTTGTATACGAGTCACCGTCTTGGGCCTCTAGTCGGCGCCACTCGTCTGGGTCCAGTATGCGCCAGTCGCCGTATTGGGCGAGTCGACCCGCTTAGGGCTAGGTTTCCGTTGGCTCGATCCAGCTGGCGACTCCGCTTCGTGGGTATACCCCGATTGGTATTCCCCCATCACATCTACTGCAAGGCATACTTGAATATTGAGAAATAAATTGGAATATGACACGAAGAGATCATGATCGAATCGAAGTTAATCATGATAAAATATCTTCCTACAGAGGTGCCGCATCGAGCGCATCGTCATCGAAGTGCTCGACAGTTTGTCGAGCAGGATCTCCATGAGGACGAGCTGGAGCCCGGGGATGGAGAGGAGCGGCCGGCGGAAAAGCAGGAGCTAGCCCGCCAACGCAAGCCGTCAGCCATGTATCTAAGGTACAATGATTTCCAAGTGGAGGGAGGGAAGGAATCCTACCTAAGGGAGGATTCCTCCCTCTCCCTTGCGTCGGCCACATGAAGTGGATTTGGGGGAGGACTCCCTCCCCCTTGGCGCCTCCCCACCTATAAAAGGAGGGGTAGGGCTCCCCCCCTTACACACACAAGAAACCCCAGGTTGGCCGCCACGCCCTCTCTAGTTGCGGCCAATCTAGATCTCCTCTAAACCGCTAAGTAGTAGTTAAACCCTAGTTGCTAGCTATCTCTAAACCTCGGCCCTCTAAACCCTAGATCGTCGGGGCTCCCTCTACTCCACCATACTCGCTCTAGCTTAGGCGAAGCCCTGCGGGGTCTGCAGGGGTTCGTAACATGGAAAAAAAATTTCTATCGCGTGAACACACACAAGCCAAGATCTATCTACTAGATTGTAGCAACGAGTCGATAGAGTACTAACCCTTGAAGATACAAAGCGGTTAACGAGAGCGGATTCTCGTGGGTGATGTAGTCGTACACTTGTCGATCTCAAGATTGTGTAGACGATCCTTCCGGCGCTGCGTTCCAGCAGTGCTTCCATAGTCGGTCACACGTTCGGTACTGGATGAAGACCTTCCTCTCCCTTGTTCCAGCAGGCAGCGGGGGTTGTACTTCTCCCCTCGCGATTCCAGCAGCACGACGGTGTGGTGTCGGAAGTAGAGGGACAATCCTGTAGGGCTTCGCCTAAGCCGGAATAGGTTATGGTGGAAATTAGGGTTTTCGGCGATCTAGGGTTTATAGGGCCGGAGAGGAGGAGGTGGAGTCAGCGGCGGCTAGGGCGACATCGACGATCCGGCAGCGAGGCGAGGCGGCGGCGCTGCGGCGACGGGGGCGCTGAGGGGAGGTGGCGGCGGCCCGGCGGCTAGGTGGGAAGGGTCTGGTGTTGTGTGTCTCCTTGGGGCACCCACTCCCCTCAATTTATGAGAGGGAGGGAAGCTTGGGAGAGGGGAGTTTGAATCCTTCCCCAACTCCCTCTCCTAGTTGGCTTGTAATGGAGGGAAAGGAGGATTCTTTCCTTCCTCCACTAGGATACATTGTCCCAGTTTGACTTTTCAAACTTGCCTTTTGACTTTCAATTTGGAGCTTAATTTATTTCTTATAAATGCCCAACCAAGTGACCTAGGACATGATGCAATCATTCCACTTATTCATGACACATTCATGTACCCTTCCCCTTCCAGTCCGGTGAACCTTCTAGACCCTTCTAGATCATTCCGGTGAAAACACTGGAATCATTCCCGAACTCCGAAATTGGACTTTCCTCATATGAATCTTATTCTCTTGACCATTTTGGATCTCCTCGTGATAACCCGGATCCCATCCGAGACTCCGAACAACATTTGGTCTCCCTACTTACATTCCATATCTACTAAACAACATTGAATCCTTAAGTGTGTATCCCTACAGTTCGTGAATTACGCGGACATGACCGAGACACTTCTCCGATCAATAACCAATAAAGGAATCTGGAAATTCATATGGCTCCCACATGTTTCTACGGTTACTTTGCGATCGAATGAACCACTTACATACGATACCAATTTCTTTTTGTCTCGCGATAGTTTACTTATCTGAGGTTTGATCGTCGGTATCTCTGCATATCTAGTTCAACCTCGTTACCGATAAGTACTTTTTTCACGTTCCCGTGATATGTGATCCCTTGTGATCCATTCACATGCTTGCAAGCCAATTGGATGACATTCAACCGAGAGGGCCCAGAGTATATTTATCCGTCATATGGATGGACAAATCCCACTCTTGATCCATGTGCCTCAACACATACTTTTCGAACACTCAATGCCACCTTTATAGCCACCCAGTTATGGTGTGGTGTTTGATGTCATCAAAGCATCCATCCGGTGATGGTGATTAGCATGATCTCATGGTCGAAGGATTTAGGTTACTATGTATCTGAAAGCTTATAGCAACTGAACTATATTAAATGACTTGATCTTTATGCTACGCTTAACTATAGGGGTATGTCACATCATTCTTCTAATGATATGACCTTGTTGTTAATAACATCTCAATGTTCATGATCAGGAAACCATGATCATATATTAACCAACAAGCTAGTTTAACAAGAGGCTTTACTAGAGACTCTTTTATGTTTACAAATCACACAAGTATTAATGTTTCCGATTAATACAATTATAGCATGGTATGTAAACATTTATCACAAGCATGAAGATATGATAATAACCACTTTATTATTGCCTCTTGGGCATATCTCCAACAGTCTCCCACTTTCACTAGAGACAATAATCTAGTTTCAAATCTTTGTGTATTCAACACCTATGGCTTTTTGGTGTTGCATGTACACGATTGCTAGTGGTCAACTGATCTTCGGATCCGACACTTACAGGTCCATGTATAAATGTCTTTGCGTCTCTACGCATCACTCATTCTCTAATGAGATGGCTTTGTATAAATTTGGTCCTTTGGTGAGATCTTTAGTTCCTTGGGGTTAAAACATGTTGACAATATTGTCGTACAATATATCTTTATAGTACTATCCCGTTGTGAACTACACATAGTTTGATAACAAACTACTTGACACAAATGCCCTCTTTTGCTGCTATAATAGCAGTCATATACTTAGACTTTTATTGTAGTATTTGTCATAATGTCTTAACTTTGGAACTCATCCAAATCCATTATGGAACTTACTTTCCATTATATTGTGCCACCCTTAGTTTAGATTGAGATAAACTTAATTTGTACTTTGTGACAAAACTAGTATCAATGTAGTACTTTTACAATGAACTAACCATCTATTTGTCACCTCTACAAAATTAATATATTCTTAGTTCTTCCAAAAGATCATAAGAATATCCTTACTATCATCCAGTGATCATCTTATGAATCATTATGGTATATGCTCATACCATTTAGATCATAGGACATATCTGGATTTGTACATATCACAGTATGATTGATATAAATACTCTTTATGATTTCATATATCAAGTATCAATCTATACTTGAATCTTTGTTTCACTTATCAAGTGTCTATACACTTGAATTTCAATTCAATCCTTTCTGTGCGACAAGAACCTTTATTGTAGTTTCTATATTGAACTCATTCAATATTATCATCTATGTACTTTCGGCACTACCATATTAGCATCTCAATCTATCTATATAGATATTGATGCCAAATATTCGGATTTTGCCTAAGTCTTTCATCTAGATGAAATTCTTAACATGTGTTAATAAAAGATACATCATTTCCAATCAACAATATGTATTCCACATAATGTATTAGAAATATGTCTTAGAGCTCCCACTTAATTTCTTGCAAATACAAGCATCTTCATCGTCTCTGATGAATTTAAACTCTTTTAACAGTTTCATCATGGTGAAGATTCCAACTCCGTGATGCTTACTTCAACCATTTAAGTTTGCATACACTTTTAGCATCCTTTGAATTAACAAAACCCTTTGGATCGTGTTATGCACACGTCCTAGGTAATAATTCTATTAGAAGATTTTTTTTTGTTTATTCAACTAACACATAACAAAATTATATGTAGTGGTTGCTACATTAATCCGTCTAGACTAAATATTGCTACGGAAGATCAAATCTTATCATAGTCAACTACTTGAACATTGTCGTGAACTCTTTCCCGACATGATGATTATTTCATATATGTGAATCATCCATGTCTATTTCTTTACCAGATACGACTGTAAGGTCTTACACCTTTCTCGAGGGTCTTTCAAGTTCAAAGCTTGATTTCTCGTGTATGGAACTATCACGGATTCTATGGCTTAAAACCATCTGACGGAGTCAAGGCCCATCATTGCTTCTTTGCATGTAGTCCGTTCATTATTGTAAAATAATGATTCAACCCTCAAATCTTGGTATTTGATTGTTTACCCGACCTACTTGGTTCAATAGGAACTTTGACCTCTGTAACCACAACCTTTGATGCACATGAGCCATGAGCATTGTTGCTGCCTCCGGAACACTTTTCGGTGCCGCGCAACTTTGCACATATAGCTAAGGTTCTTTTAACCTTATCAAAGTTCTATTGTCCTCCCACTTATCTTTTCACGGAACATTCCTTCTGAAAGAAACTTGATGTTCTAAGCGACAAACACTTTTGTCTCCGGTGTTATGGAGGAATACTTAACAGTTATTCGAAATAACATACAAAGACAGGTTCATCCGACTTTGGTTGTAAACATCTCACTTATGCATAGCATACCAATGTTTTAAGAAAGTATAACTTGGGTTTATCCCAAACCATAGCTTTATATGGTGTCATTTCAACGGATCATGATGAAGCTCTTTTCAGTGAAAAAGCAGTAGTCTCTAAAGCTTTTAATCTTTAAAATATAGTGGCAGTTTTATATTTTAACCTTTGATCTTACCATATCAAACAAGGTTTCATTACATATCTTAAACACTCCATACTCTAGGTGTTTCGGGAAATGCAAATCTATGGAACAATTCCTTAAATCTTAGGTGTTATGCTAAACTTGTAACTCAAATATCTTCCTTTCTGATTTTATCATAAACTATTTATATTCTTGTTACACCGATTTTCCACTTCATCTTGAAAGTCTTCGAACATTTTCAAATATTTCACACTTCATCCTTATTAAGTAAATATTCATATATTCACTCAAATTTTTGGAGAAAGCATATGAAGTTGAAATTCATCGCTCTTGTCTACATATAATGGACTTCATACAACAATATGTACAAGTTCCAATAAGCTAGTCATCCGTTCCTTTGGCCTATGAACGGAGTTTTAATTATCTCTAGGAAAGTTTCACAAGCGTTATTTGATCAAAAATCAAAAGACTCCAAAATTCCATCCACATGGAGTTTCTTCATGTTTTCTTTCCAATATAATTTAAACGGTGATGTCACTTCATAAGTGATCTTTCTTATCAATTGTCTTTCGACATTTTTAGCAATAGTTTTATGGATGTGATTTATCTAACGAGATTTTTAAATCATCCATTTTTTATGGATTACGACAATTATTTGAACAACTTTTTTGTTCTCATAATAACTGTTAAAACAAATCTTGAAGGCAAGCTTTGATGTTAACGAGCAACACAACAACCCTTTATTTGTTCTCGATGAACATCATCACATATTCTTTTGCTAGTTATTTAGGCTATTGTATTTCATGAATTGTGTTGTTTTGTATGATGATTCACAACAACAAATACAGTATCCAATTCTTAAGAACCACATTGTTTAATAAGCAAAGAATATAGCCATAACATGTATATCCTCTATATACCTAAGCTAAACAATTCTAGTCTTTTCTTTTCTGCCATATATTTCTGAGATTCTCTTTCAGTATATCCTTTTCTGTTTGAAAGAATCTATCAACATCAATAATGGAGCCATACACATGACACATAGTCCAAAGCATGTATAATTAAATACCAATATCTTTGGACTTGCACTTTGAAGTAAATCACCATCATAAAATATTTGGTGTTTTTTCAAATTCCATTCTTCAGTAATCATTTAGTGTAGTAAACATTTTACCTACATCAAATATTCATCCTTATCATGGAACTATTCATGATCAAGCTACTTTAGCTTATAACGGTGAATTGCGAGTATAATGTTTCTCTCCAAAACCTTTTGGAGGATTAGGATGACTAGCATCTCCAACCTTTTAAAAATTCCCATCAAATATGTATCATAAACTTTGCCATATTATACTCTATCATGTTGTAATCAAAACATCGTTTCAGATATCGCAATATCTTCCACATATGATGTTCCTAGATAACATTGATATTAAAACAATATTTTGAATATCAAGAATCATGGATATAAACATGATACTTATATACTAACATTGGAATTGTTTCTCTTGATTTAATACCAATTATTAAACTTCACGGAGTAACCGAAGCTTACTGAAAGTTTGGAATAGGACTTTTAAATTTTATATTAACACTTCAAAACAATACGATAGCAGTTCGTAAAGTAACTAACCAGAATTCTATAGTTCTATTATCTCAATTATAACTAAGCGCAAGGTGGTAAACGGATGCCAATGACTACAACAACTATGCAAATTCACTTTGATTTAATTTATGATAAATAGTGTTCAACTTTTAATCATATTTGTGTTGAACTCCCACTCAAAACAATATCCCTCACATTGTTTTAGTGATTACATGAACCAAATCCACTATACCAAGTCTGATCATCACGTGACATGATGTAGTTTCAAAGGCGAACAATCATCATGTTCATCATATCATATATATGACTCATGCTTTAACTTTCGGTGATCCGTGTTCCGAGACCATGTATGTACATGCTAGGCTCGTCAAGATCAAACCTTAGCTTCCGCATGAGCAAATCTGGCTTGCTCCCGTTGTATACACTCGCAGAATCTAACACACTTGATCATCACGTGGTGCTTCGAAACAATGAGCTTTGGCAACGGTGCCTACTAAGGATGAACACTTTATTACTTGATATTTTGTGAGAGGGATCATCTTATAATGCTACCATCGCGATCTAAGCAATACAAGATGCATAAAAGGATTAACATCACATGCAATTCATAATATGTGATATGATATGGCCTTTCTTCTTGTGCTTCCGATCTCCATCTTCAAGCACAAACATGATCTCCATCATCACCAGTATGGCGTCAAGGTCAATGGCACCACTCCATGGTTGTCGTCCACCAGCATCAACTATTACAACTACTTTGAATAATAGACACGCAGGTCTTAACGAAATTAAAAGACAACCATAAGGCTCCTTCCGGTTGCCGACTTACAATAAGGAACATTGCATACATCATATATAATCACAATCATGGCCATATCATATCACATCACACCCCTGCAAAACAAAGTTAGATGCCTCTAATTTTCTTTGCATGTTTTACGTGGTTCGGGGCTTTCAATAAGTGTCGTTCCAACATACGAACAAGAACCACAACGTTGATACTAGTTTTGTCAATCAACCATTGTAAATTGAATCTTCACTATGTTGGGAGAAACATGCACCCGCAAAGCCACTTATGCAATACAAGTTTCATGTCAAGCATGGAGCAAGTCTCATGAACGATGTCATGTAAGGTTAGCCCGGACCTCTTCATCCCACCATCCCGCAAGATGCAAAGTACACAAGAAGCGATCGACAACAAAAGCATCAACGCCCATTATGACCATTGTGTTCTACTCGTGCAACAGATCTACATATAGATACGGCTCTGATACCACTGTAGGGGTTCGTAGCATGGAAAACAAAAAAATTCTATTGCATGAACACACACAAGCCAAGATCTATCTACTAGATTGTAGCAACGAGTCGATAGAGTACTAACCCTTGAAGATCCAAAGCATTTAATAAGAGCAGGTTCTCGTGGGTGATGTAGTCGTACACTTGCCGATCTCAAGATCGTGTAGACGATCCTTTCGGCGATGCGCTCCAGCAGCGCTCCCACAGTCGGTCACACGTTTGGTACTCGATGAAGACCTTCCTCTCCCTTGTTTCAGCAGGCAGTGGAGGTTGTAGTTCTCCCCTCGTGATTCCGGCAGCACGACGGTGTGGTGTCGGAAGTAGAGGGAAGATCCTGCAGGGCTTCGCCTAAGCCGGAACAGGTTATGGTGGAAATTAGGGTTTTCGGCGATCTAGGGTTTAGAGGGCCAGAGAGGAGGAGATGGAGTCGGCAGCGGCGGCTAGGGCGACGGGGACGATCCGACAGCGACACGAGGCGGCGGCTGGCGGTGGCTAGGTGGGGAGGGCTTGGGAGAGGGGAGTTTGAATCCTTCCCCAACTCCCTCTCCTAGTTGGCTTGTGGTGGAGTTCTTTCCTTTCTCCACTAGGATACATTGTCCCAGTTTGACTTTTCAAACTTGCCTTTTGACTTTCAATTTGGAGCTTAATGTATTTCTTATAAATGCCCAACCAAGTGACCTAGGACATGATGCAATCATTCCACTTATTCATGACACATTCATTTACCCTTCCTCTTCCGGTCTGGTGAACCTTCTAGACCCTTCTAGATCATTCCGGTGAAAACACCGGAATCATTACCGAACTCCTAAATTGGACTTTCCTTATATGAATCTTATTCTCTGGACCATTCTAGATCTCCTCGTGATATCCCGGATCCCATCCAAGACTTCGAACAACATTCGGTCTCCCTACTTACATTACATATCTACTAAACAACATCGAATCCTTAAGTGTGTCTTCCTACGGTTCATGAATTACGCGGACATGACCGAGAGACTTCTCCGATCAATAACCCATAGAGGAATCTGGAAATTCATATGGCTCCAACATATTTCTACGATTACTTTGCGAACAAATGAACCACTTACATACGATACCAATTTCCCTTTGTCTCGCGATAGTTTACTTATCCGAGGTTTGATCGTCGGTATCTCTGCATACCTAGTTCAACCTCGTTACGATAAGTACTCTTTTATTGTTCCCGTGATATGTGATCCCTTGTGAGCCAGTCACATGCTTGCAAGCCAATTGGATGACATTCCATCGAGAGGGCCCAAAGTATATCTATCCGTCATATGGATGGACAAATTCCACTCTTGATCCATGTGCCTTAACACATACTTTCCGAACACTCAATGTCACCTTTATAGCCACCCAGTTATGGTGTGGTGTTTGATGTCATCAAAGCATCCATCCGGTGATGGTGATTAGCATGATCTCATGGTCGAAGGATTTAGGTTACTATGTATCTGAAAGCTTATAGCAACTGAACTATATTAAATGACTTGATCTTTATGCTACGCTTAACTATAGGAGTATGTCCATCACATCATTATTCTAATTATATGACCTTGTTGTTACTAACATCTCAATGTTCATGATCAGGAAACCATGATCATATATTAACCAACAAGCTAGTTTAACAAGAGGCTTTACTAGGGACTCTTTTATGTTTACAAATCACACAAGTATTAATGTTTCCGGTTAATACAATTATAGCATGGTATGTAAACATTTATAACAAGAATGAAGATATGATAATAACCACTTTATTATTGCCTCTTAGGCATATCTCCAACAGGATCTCCCCTCTAAACTCTGACATCACGCCGTCGTGCTGCCAGAATCGCGAGGAGAGAGCTACAATCTCCACTGCCTACTGGAACAAGGGAGAGGAATGTCTTCATCGAGTACCGTACATGTGACCGACTGCGGGAGCGCTTCCGGAACCCGGCGCCGGAAGGATCGTCTACGCGATCTTGAGATCGGCAAGTGAACGACTATATCACCCACGAGAATCTTCTCTCGTTAACCGCTTTGGAATTTTCAAGAGTTAGTACTCTATGGGTTCCCTTATGGGATTTCTCCTAGGGTGGCCCGATCTTCACGGATTTGAGGCGGGAAGTGAGGGAAAACCCGATGAACATGATGAATGCAACACAAACGCAAGGTAAAGATACAAACGCACGCAAACACAACCCGATTCGATTTGCTCCTGTTGGTTCGAACAACCAATCCAATAGATTCCTCGACGAGAGACCGTTAGGTAGAATAATCAAAGGAGAGATCGGCAAGCGTATGATAGAATCCAAATCAAAGGAGAGAGTAGCAACCAAGTAGAATCCCAAAGGGGAGAGACCTAGCACTACTAGAATCCTTGATGAGGAGAGACCAAACACTTGAGGAGGGTCTTGATGACTTGGAGACGAACATGGAACTCCAAGGCCTTGTACAACTCATAGATTAACTATAGATAGGGGTTCCCATCTAATGTTAGGCACAAGCCTTCATTCATCATCAACTCCAACCAGATCTGAGCCACAAAGGGGCTATTTATAGTACTAGGGGCGAAGGGGTAGGTGGGAGGGAATATTCTGGGCATCAAACTGTAAGGTTCCCAACCTTTAATAAGGTAGAGATCCTTGTGTTTACAATGCTAGTCCCTGTATCAATAGCTAGCATCCACAGTTAAGATGTAATATCAAGAAACAAAGGTCATACTACAACTTTATAACCAGGAATAAAATAAATTATTACATCTTACATAGCTCATTTGGCTATCTTTTTACAATGCAACAGAATATAACAATAGCATGGGGTCCTTCATCTTCATAGTGCCACAGGCAATCATGTTGGTTGTAGACTTGTAATCCTATTCACCACACTTCACTAACATCAAAAAACCTGTAACATAATAAGTTGCAGCCACAAGGGTCAATACATTTGAATTGTATTGGCAAGTTTCACTACTATGTAGAAATAAGTGGATCCTATCATTACATTCATATTTGGCTAAGTAGGGTTTAGGCTCATTTGCAGAAAGCAATATAGTTTTATCCTATCTTTTAAAAATAGTTTTTGTTCTTTTGTCAAATCTTTCTGAACTTCTTGGAAAACTCCAAGTGCTTCAAATCCCTTGTTGTCACCATCAAGTTTTACTTTGAGAAATTGGAATGTCGAGATTTTCCATAGCTTCAGGCCTTAGTTGCTCAGTATTGTCCATAACCGGGGACACGGCTAAGTACTTAGAATTTGATCTTCTGCAGAAGTTGTACACTTTACCCACATGACACAATCTCATCTTGATGCCACCAGTGGCCGTTGGATAAGTACTCACCAAGATGGAGTACTGGCAGATTGAGAATGTGACAAAGTATTTCCATAGAAGTCCTCCCAATACACAATGCTAGCTTGTCATCCAGGCACCAATGTAGGGTTTCAAGTTCCCTTACACAATTCTAGTTAACCTGAAGATGCCAATGCATGGGTCTTCCACTATGTAGTTGACTAAGCCAGAGCCCATTTAGCATGTGGCTGTACACGGAAGCCACTATACGAGAAACATGTTCAATCTCTAAGTCCCTGGGTGGTTTTCTTCTAGTGCACATACAAAAAGAGATGGCCATATAAACATGGTTCCTTTTGTTTCCACCTTGTCCAAAACTTGAGTATCCTTGTCCACCCAGGTGATTCATTGAGTACTTGTTTTATTATATAAAACATATATCTTTTCAACTCTTCATATAATCATAACATGTATCCCATCCCAATATATAACATGTATCATAACAACTACATTGTTTCCACTAAGGGATATATAGGGGTATCCTATTAGGATTTAGCATAGCATAAAATATAGTAAACCTTTCCATGCATGTTACAAAATCCACTAAGTGTAATGAAAATAGTAGGACTTGGATGATAGTGTCACTTGCCTTTTTAGTAGAGAATGTTGGTTCACTTCTTGATCTTGCAATTATCACACTCTTCTAATTCCACTACAATTCAATCAAGCAAACACAAATTCAACTAGCATCCCAACCAATTTATCACACATAAAATAATAGAAACAAGGTCATGCATGCAAGCATGCAAAAGATAGTTTTACTTGCAAAAGTGGTTTCTACTAGGCTCTAAACATTATAAAGTTCAAAGTGGTCATTTACTAAAGTGGTAAAACCATTTGCAAAAGGTTTTATATATGTAAACCATTTTTAAATCAAATCAATATTTTATGTGATTGAAAATGCTTTTAGCAAAGAAATATTCTTTAAAGGGTTCACCAAATATATTTTAATTCTCAAAATTTGGTGTTTAGGGTCAGAAGGTTTGAATCAAATCATTTCCCAAAGGTTTTACTCAAAAATTATTTCTAAATCATAATCAATATTTTTATTTGACAAGAAATGAGCTAATTAAAATATTTACTCCTTAACTTCACAAAATACATTTTTAAATCCATAAATGGGTTCCTATGGTCAGTAGGTTCATAACAAACCATTTTGCAAAGATTTCACATTAAAATTATATCTAGAACAATTTTTATATTCAAAATAAGCCTACACAAGTTTCTGCAAATTCAACCAATTTTCCAGAAGCAAATCATTAAACAAAGTGCATGGTTGCAAAGTACCTGTTCTGCTGATTCCATTGATATAAAATTTGCAAAATTTGGACGTGTAGAATTAAAGTTATGAATTTTACAAGTTTGCAATTCAAACAGATTCTAATTCTGTTTTTAAACAAAACCCTGTCCACGTGGCGCGTTTCTATTGGACGGTACCGCTTCGTGCGGATCAGCCTCTGTGGACCGCAGGATTTAAGTGAGATCGTGCGGCACAGAGCACACGATACCCTTTTGCTTGAATCTAATCCTAGCCACTGGTTAACGATCTAATGGCTCTCAGATGCTTGTCCATTGCCTGGCGGCGCTGCGCGGCGCGGCTCGGGCTACAGCGAATCCGGTGATTCAGGAAGCAAGGGGGTAACGGAGATGCTCACCGTGCTCGCAGGGTCCTGGTGAAGCTCAAGGCGTTGTTGGTTTGGCGAGGGGCGCACCGGAGAGGCGACGATTGCTCGCCGGAGTGTGCAGTGGCGTCGGGCGGCTCTGGAGGTCGTCGGGGACGGAGCTACAGATCGTGCCGAGGCAAAACAAAGACACGGTCAGACGCGGTCGAGTGTGGCGTTCACATGAGCATGATCGAGAGGACTCGGGGCGGTCTGGCTTACCAGGGAGACTTCGCCGGAGTGTCAGCAGACGGCGGTGGCGTGTTGAGGTTGTCCTTGCTGACGCTCTGGGGCAAGCGCGGCCAAGCTGCTGGTACTGGGAGACGTGTCAGGCGATGGAGAACAAGGTTGAGTGCAGTGGGAGGTGAGGGGAGGCTGGACGGCGCCGGAATTGCTCGGAGACGCTGTCGGACACAGAGGTGGTCGAGCTCAAAATTGGAACAACCCTGGGGCAGAGAGGTGCTGGCAAGTGAGGGAAAGGAGAGAGGAGTCGTGGGCGATTAAATGGGCGTGGTCATGGCGAGGAATAATAGCGGCGTTGATGCGAATTTAATCGGGGCTTGAATGACAGAGAACGGCAGGAGAAAAGGGGGAAGCAGTCGCGGCGAGTGAGAACGATGAACAGGCGAGTGGGGCCGTGCTGACAGTGAGAGAGAGGGCACGGGGTCCACATGTCTGTGTCTCTGCGGGTGTGCTCGCGCGTAAGAAAACGATTCACTGCGGGGTTTTAGTTGGGCTACGGGTTGGGCTTGCTGGGCCTGTTAGCTGGGCTGCTTGTTTCATTTTTTTTACTGATTGCCTTTTCTTTTTCTATTTGAAATTTCGGTTTTGATTTTCAAACAAATAATTCAAATTCTATTTCAAATCAAACCACCACCAAACTTTGTATTGTTTTTAGTTCTGTTTAACAACATAATCCAATGTCCAAAATAAAATAATTTTTATTCTTTTTAGGATCCATTAATAATTAAATAAATAGACCCTAGTCATTTATTCAAATAGGATTTTATTTATTTAAAAACTCTATTTGAAATCTAAATAATATCAAAACCATTTCAGTAGGTTTTATTTGAAAATATAAAACACTTGGAAATCTTATTTAAAATAAATTAACAAGTTTTAGTGTTTATTTAAAATGGAAAAGCCTTTACTTTAATAAAATTGGATATTAATAAATCCTCATTATTTTATTTAAATATACCTTTACTCTTTTTATCAAATAGAAAATTTTTATTTCAAAAGCCTGGCCAATATTTAATTTGGCTCTATAAAATAATCCTTATTATATTTCTACCTTTGCTTTATAAAAACCATATCTTTTTATTTAAAGATCCAAAAATAGTGATTCCAATTATTAAAACTTTATTTATTAATTGTTTATCTTTTTAAATCCCTTTAGGATTTTATTTGATCAAAATAGGTTTTGATGTTTCCAATAGGAATCAAAAAGTTTCTTCTCACCCTAAATTTCAACAAAATTTTATTTTGTTTATTTATTTTTCACATTTCAAAATTTGGAAAATTTTGGGATGTGACAGGCTACCACCCTTAAAATAAATCTCGTCCCGAGATTTGGGAAGGCTAGGGTTACAAGTTGGCTTCAAGGCAACTAGGGTACTACCACCCATAAAATAAAGTCTCATAGGGTTACATTTATGGTTCACTTGACTATGAGTTCAACACTTGATATCGAGACAAGGAATCCTTATTTGACTCTTCTGAATTAACTAGTTTCTGACATCCACTTCTTCTATCTCTTCAAAGTTTCCATCCATGTCAATGTGGTTCACATGTCCTTTCTGGGTCACATTGGAGTCATTTCCATTGGCTTTTCTAGCATCCTTTTTCTTTTTCTTCTCAGGACAGTCTGATGCATAGTGTCCAAGTTCCTTGCAGTTATAGCACTGCAACTGGCTAATGTCTTTCTTCCTGAAAGTGTCATGTTGGTTCTGACCAAGGTCATCTCCATTGTCAGTATCATTTCCATTATTGTCACTTCCATTGTTGTTGTGGTGATACTGATGTGGTTCAAAATCTTCCTTGCTCTTTTTGAATGAATGCTTCTTTTTTGATGATCCTGAGTGATTCTTGAGTTTATGCTTCCTCTTTCTATTCTCAACTTGATTCATCTTGTTTTCCAATATAGTGGCTTTGTCACAGAGTGATTGATAAGTTGGGACATAGGCAACATCTAGCTGCAGGTTCAACTCATCTTTAAGTCCTTCAAGAAATTTCTCCTTTCTCTTAGCATCTGTGTCAACTTCATCCGGTGCATATCGTGCCAGATTGTTGAATTCTTCAATATACTCAGCCACACTGAGGTGATGTTGTTTTAGATTGTGGAATTCCTTTTTCTTCAAGTACATCATTCCAGGTGAGATGTGAGTTGTTCTGAATCCATCCTCAAAAATAGCCCAAGTTACATCTTCAAGGGGAGTGGTGATCTGAAAGTTGTCCCACCATGTTGCTGTTGGTCCTTCAAGCAGAAATGCTGCAAACCTAACTTTTTCTTCGTCTGTGCAGCCAACAGTCACTAAGTCTTTGTTCACTGAACATAACCAGTCATTGGCTTCCATTGGATCAGTTGTTCCAGAGAACCTTGTAGGCCTAAGTTTTAGAAACTTGGTGAGCATATCAGGTGCTGGAGGATTATTCTGATTGTTGTTGTTGTTGTTGTTGTTGTTGTTGTTGTTGTTCTGATTTTGTATGAATGTGGTCATCTCCTGCATCAGTTGTGTCTGAGCTGTCATCATCTGCTGCATCTCAGGAGTGATGTTGTTGTTTTGGTTGGGGTTGGCACGACGGGGAGGCATCTGTTGTTTTGATAGGGATGAGTAATGATGGATAGGTTTTAAGAAGTCCTAACACACAACTCAAAACATCCAAGTTCAATCAAACAATCAAGCAATCAACAAGCAACCATTCACTTAACAACTTATGAGATTAACTCATGAGTTGAAGGAAACAACAAGTTTTCTTGAAATATATATCTTAGTGTAGTCATACCTCATAGGTCAATATGATCCATACACTAACATGATATCAATGTTTTTGGTAGGCAATCTAATGTATCTTGGTTTTTCACTTGTAGTCCTTAGTGATATCCAAGGTTGAAGTCCTTGTTGAGAATAAGGTTGAAATCACTTGAAGATGTTGAAGTCATTAGAGTTGATGAAATCTTTTGCACATGGTGAAGTCTTTGTCCATGGGGTAGGCTTTGTCCATCAAGTTTGAATTAGAAGAGATGTAGAATCAAAACCAAAATGGTTGAGGAAAGAGTTTACAAGATTGTTTGTAAATAAGTTTTGGAACAAACACAACTCCTATTTCTCTAAGGGGTTTTATCCAATCCTAGGGTTACAATCCTACAGGCAACACAGTGCTCTGATACCATCTGTAAGGTTCCCAACCTTTAATAAGGTAGAGATCCCTGTGTTTACAATGCTAGTCCCTGGATCAATAGCTAGCATTCACAGTTAAGATGTAATATCAAGAACCAAAGGTCATAATACAACTTCATAACCAGGAATAAAATAAATTATTACATCTTACATAGCTCATTTGGCTATCTTATTACAATGCAGCCGAATATAACAATAGCATGGGGTCCTTCATCTTCATAGTGCCACAGGCAATCATGTTGGTTGTAGACTTGTAATCCTATTCAACACACTTCACTAACATCAAACAACCTGCAACATAATAAGTTGCAGCCACAAGGGTCAATACATTTGAATTGTATTGGCAAGTTTCACTACTATGTAGAAATAAGTGGATCCTATCATTACATGCATATTTGGCTAAGTAGGGTTTAGGCTCATTTGCAGAAAGCAATATAGTTTTATCCTATCTTTTAAAAATAGTTTTTGATCTTTTGTCAAATCTTTCTGAACTTCTTGGAAAACTCCAAGTGCTTCAAATCCCTTGTTGTCACCATCAAGTTTTACTTTGAGAAATTGGAATGTCGAGATTTTCCATAGCTTCAGGCCTTAGTTGCTCAGTATTGTCCATAACCGGGGACACGGCTAAGTACTTAGAATTTGATCTTCTGCAGAAGTTGTACACTTTACCCACATGACACAATCTCATCTTGATGCCACCAGTGGCCGGTGGATAAGTACTCACCAAGATGGAGTACTGGCAGATTGAGAATGTGACAAAGTCTTTCCATAGAAGTCCTCCCAATACACAATGCTAGCTTGTCATCCAGGCACCAATGTAGGTTTTCAAGTTCCCTTACATAATTCTAGTTAACCTGAAGATGCCAATGCATGGGTCTTCCACTATGTAGTTGACTAAGCCAGAGCCCATTTAGCATGTGGCTGTACACGGAAGCCACTGTACGAGAAACATGTTCAATATCTAAGTCCCTGGGTGGTTTTCTTCTAGTGCACATACAAAAAGGGATGGCCATATAAACATGGTTCCTTTTGTTGCCACCTTGTCCAAAACTTGAGTATCCTTGTCCACCCAGGTGATTCATTGAGTACTTGTTTTATTATATAAAACATATATCTTTTCAACTCTTCATATAATCATAACATGTATCCCATCCCAATATATAACATGTATCATAACAACTACATTGTTTCCACTAAGGGATATATAGGGGTATCCTATTAGGATTTAGCATAGCATAAAATATAGTAAACCTTTCCATGCATGTTACAAAATCCACTAAGTGTAATGAAAATAGTAGGACTTGGATAATAGTGTCACTTGCCTTTTTAGTAGAGAATGTTGGTTCACTTCTTGATCTTGCAATTATCACACTCTTCTAATTCCACTACAATTCAATCAAGCAAACACAAATTTAACTAGCATCCCAACCAATTTATCACACATAAAATAATAGAAACAAGGTCATGCATGCAAGCATGCAAAAGATAGTTTTACTTGCAAAAGTGGTTTCTACTAGGCTCTAAACATTATAAAGTTCAAAGTGGTCATTTACTAAAGTGGTAAAACCATTTGCAAAAGGTTTTATATATGTAAACCATTTTTAAATCAAATCAATATTTTATGTGATTGAAAATGCTTTTAGCAAAGAAATATTCTTTAAAGGGTTCACCAAATATATTTTAATTCTCAAAATTTGGTGTTTAGGGTCAGAAGGTTTGAATCAAATCATTTCCCAAAGGTTTTACTCAAAAATTATTTCTAAATCATAATCAATATTTTTATTTGACAAGAAATGAGCTAATTAAAATATTTACTCCTTAACTTCACAAAATACATTTTTAAATCCATAAATGGGTTCCTATGGTCAGTAGGTTCATAACAAACCATTTTGCAAAGATTTCACATTAAAATTATATCTAGAACAATTTTTATATTCAAAATAAGCCTACACAAGTTTCTGCAAATTCAACCAATTTTACAGAAGCAAATCATTAAACAAAGTGCATGGTTGCAAAGTACTTGTTCTCCTGATTCCATTGATATAAAATTTGCAAAATTTAGACATGTAGAATTAAAGTTATGAATTTTACAAGTTTGTAATTCAAACAGATTCTAATTCTGTTTTTAAACAAAACCCTGTCCACGTGGCGCGTTTCTATTGGACGGTACAGCTTCGTGCGGATCAGCCTCTGTGGACCGCAGGATTTAAGTGAGATCGTGCGGCACAGAGCACACGATACCCTTTTGCTTGAATCTAATCCTAGCCACTGGTTAACGATCTAACGGCTCTCAGATGCTTGACCATTGCCTGGCGGCGCTGCGCGGCGGCGACTGGCGGCGTGGCTCGGGCTACGGCGGAT
Source organism: Avena sativa (assembly GCA_916181665.1). Classification (NCBI taxonomy): domain Eukaryota; kingdom Viridiplantae; phylum Streptophyta; class Magnoliopsida; order Poales; family Poaceae; genus Avena; species Avena sativa. The sequence continues at coordinate 278,270,074 of OV702280.1, forward strand.
CCGGTGATTCAGGAAGCTAGGGGGTAACGGAGATGCTCACCGTGCTCGCAGGGTCCTGGTGAAGCTCAAGGCGCTGTTGGTTTGGCGAGGGGCGCACCGGAGAGGCGACGATTGCTCGCCGGAGTGTGCAGTGGCGTCGGGCGGCTCTGGAGGTCGTCGGGGACGGAGCTACAGATTGTGCCGAGGAAAAACAAAGACATGGTCAGATGTGGTCGAGTGTGGCGTTCACGTGAGCATGATTGAGAGGGCTCGGGGCGGTCTGGCTCACCAGGGAGACTTCACCGGAGTGTCAGTAGACGGCGGTGGCGTGTTGAGGTTGTCCTTGCCGACGCTCTAGCGAAAGCGCGGCCAAGCGGCTGGTACTGGGAGACGCGTCAGGCGATGGAGAACAAGGTTGAGTGCAGTGGGAGGTGAGGGGAGGCTGGACGGCGCCGGAATTGCTCGGAGACGCTGTCGGAGACAGAGGTGGTCGAGCTCAAAATTGGAACAGCCCTGGGGCAAAGAGGTGCTGGCAAGTGAGGGAAAGGAGAGGGGAGTCGTGGGCGATTAAATGGGCATGGTCACGGCGAGGAATAATAGCGGCGTTGATGCAAATTTAATCGGGGCTTGAATGACAAAGAACGGCAGGAGAAAAGGGGGAAGCAGTCGCGGCGGGTGAGAACGATGAACAGGCGAGTGGGGCCGTGCTGACAGTGAGAGAGAGAGGGCACGGGGTCCACCTGTCTATGTCTCTGCGGGTGTGCTCGCGCGTAAGAAAACGATTCACTACGGGGTTTTAGTTGGGCTACGGGTTGGGCATGCTGGGCCTGTTAGCTGGGCTGCTTGTTTCATTTTTTTTACTGATTGCCTTTTCTTTTTCTATTTGAAATTTCTGTTTTTATTTTCAAACAAATAATTCAAATTCTATTTCAAATCAAACCACCACCAAACTTTGTATTGTTTTTAGTTCTGTTTAACAACATAATCCAATGTCCAAAATAAAATAATTTTTATTCTTTTTAGGATCCATTAATAATTAAATAAATAGACCCTAGTCATTTATTCAAATAGGATTTTATTTATTTAAAAACTCTATTTGAAATCTAAATAATATCAAAACCATTTCAGTAGGTTTTATTTGAAAATATAAAACACTTGGAAATCTTATTTAAAATAAATTAACAAGTTTTAGTGTTTATTTAAAATGGAAAAGCCTTTACTTTAATAAAATTGGATATTAATAAATCCTCATTATTTTATTTAAATATACCTTTACTCTTTTTATCAAATAGAAATATTTTATTTCAAAAGCCTGTCCAAGATTTAATTTGGCTCTATAAAATAATCCTTATTATATTTCTACCTTTACTTTATAAAAACCATATATTTTTATTTAAATATCCAAAAATAGTGATTCCAATTATTAAAACTTTCTTTATTAATTGTTTATCTTTTAAAATCCCTTTAGGATTTTATTTGATCAAAATAGGTTTTGATGTTTCCAATAGGAATCAAAAAGTTTCTTCTCACCCTAAATTTCAACAAAATTTTATTTTGTTTATTTATTTTTCACATTTCAAAATTTGGAAAATTTTGGGATGTGACACAAACCCTTTACAGCATGCAGACTGGTAGTTCCGGCGATAGGTCCAGCGGCGCTGGGGCTGGTGCCGATATTTCCGCGGTCACCGGTATTTCCGGTCATCAACCGAAAGGGCTCTCTGTAAGCGATTTCGGCGGGAGGGTCGGTTCACCGGTTGTTGCGCCGGAAGTTCCGACGGTGGTTCCGGTTCGCCGGCTGGGCGCCGGAAGTTCTAGCGGGGATTCCGGTGGCGCCGGACCTGGCGCCGGAAGTCTTCTTTCGCCTTCTCTTCCATGCCTCTTGCTTGGGGGTCTTGGTTCCTGGGGTCTTCTTGTCATCTCCTCTTGGTGTCATGGTCAAGGGCATGAGAATAGCATTGGTACTTGTTTCAAGTAGGATCCCATCCACATGATAACCAAAGGAGGGCGAGATATGGAATGAATTTACCTTTGTGGGTATGGTTGATGTAGCATGATGTGGACCAATGGTGAATGCCATGTGTTGGGCTGCATCATCTCCTCCCGCTTGAAAACGAGTCGACCTCGACGAAGTTCCATCATCATCTAGGGAGGTAGGTGTACACATGGTTTTGATATTGTATGTTGTTGGATCTCCGGTGTCGTAGCCTTATTCAAATTGGTTAAAGATCTAGAAGTTGAGCTTGTCATCAAAGTGTGGTTGGAGATCTTGTAGTGTGTTCCTTGTAGGTGGTGGGTGAGTTTGTGTACCCTGCAAAACCGACTACAAGGAGAAAGAGTTGTATGATGGATTGTTAGTATGGGTCACACTCAAATCACTCTTCTCATGTTTGGTGGCATGCGACGTGGCACTCATGAATTTTCCACTAATTTGAGGCTTGTGGATCTCACTCACGTGTTGGTGGGTCACTCTCTCACCACTCATATCACAAGGATCCTTAGCTTGCTTTATCTTGGGCAACGACGTCATGTTGGAAGCGATAGTTTGGCTTGGCATCTTAGGTTGGAGCACAAACGTCTTGTCATTACACTTAAAGGAGTATTGGTTGGAGATACCATCATGTAGGGCGCCCTTGTCGTATTGCCATGGTCTTCCAAGGAGCATGTGACACACGGTCATTGGCACAACATCACACTCGACAGTGTCTTGATATGGACCAATCTTGAAGGAGACGTTGACCTTGTGTTTTATTTGAATGGTGCCATTGTCATCAAGCCACTTGACATGATAGGGATGAGGGTGCTCCATGTATGGTAACTTGAGTTTCTCACAAAGATAGATGCTCGCAAGGTTGTGACAACTTCCTCCATCAATGATAACTTTTATGGACTTGCCATCAATTCCGGCTCGGGTTTGGAAGATGTTGAGGCGTTGGTCCTCTCTAGGGATGATGTTGGTCATCAAGACTTGGGCAATGACAAGTGAGGGGCCTGGATCATGTTCACATATAAGTGTGTCCTCATCTTGAATTGCGGCATCCTTTGTGATAGCGGCTTGAGTCAAAGCTTCATATTCATCTTCGCTCACGGAGTATGTTGCACAGTTCTCATTTGTTAGCATGACTCTTGTGTTGATGCACTCATAAGACTTGTGGCCCTTTCCTCCACACTTGTAGCAAACTATTTGACTTTCCGTTGTTGTGTTGGAGGAGGATGACATAGGTGTCTTGGATTGCTTGGAGGAGCTTGTTGCTTGGTTTGTTGGCTTTGAGTGGAGACTCGAGTTGATTGAAGCGAAGTACGCCCTTTGCTTCTCATAAGCATGTTCCTTTTGCAAGTGGCGTTCGGCCTTGGTTGCTTGGTGAATAAGGTTCACGAGAGTCTTGTAAGGTTGGAAATCGACTATTTTGCGTATTGGGTGGTTGAAACCATTGAGGAACCATGCTATTGTTTGCTCCTTGAGCTCCTTCACATCGGCTCTCATCATAGTCATCTCCATCTCCTTGTAGAACTCTTCAATTTGTTGGAGATATGTCCTAGAGGCAATAATAAAGGTGGTTATTATTATATCTTTGTGTTTATGATAAATGTTTACATTCATGCTATAACAGTATTAACCGGAAACATTAATACTTGTGTGATTTGTAAACTAAATTAGAGTCCCTATAAAGCCTCTATGTAATACTAGCTTGTTGGTTAATAGATGATCGTGGTTTCCCGATCATGAGCATTGAGATGTTGTTGAAAACAAGATCATATCATTAGGAGAATGGTATGATGGGCATACTCCTATAGATAAGCGTAGCATTAAGATCAAGTCATTTCAATAGTTCATTTGCTATAAGCTTTCTGATACATAGTAACCTAATTCCTTCGACCATGAGATCATGTTAATCACCATCACCAGAAGTATGCTTTGATGACATCAAACACCACACCATAACTGGGTGGCTATAAAGGTGGCATTGAGTGTTCGGAAAGTATGTGTTGAGGCACATGGATCAAGAGTGGGATTTGTCCATCCATATGACGGATAGATATACTCTGGGCCCTCTCGGTGGAATATCATCCAATTGGCTTGCAAGAATGTGACTGGCTCACAAGGGATCACATATCACGGGAACGAGAAAAGAGTACTTATTGGTAACGAGGTTGAACTAGGTATGCAGAGATACCGACGATCAAAACCTCGGATGAGTAAACTATCATGAGACAAAGGGAAATTGGTAACGTATGTAAGTGGTTCATTCAATCGCAAAGTAATCATAGAAATATGTGGGAGCCATATGAATTTCTAGAATCCTCTATTGGTTATTGATCGTAGAAGTGTCTCGGTCATGTCCGCATAATTCATGAACCGCAGGGAGACACACTTAAGGATTCGATGTTGTTTAGTAGATATGGAATGTTAGTAGGGATACCGAATGTTGTTCGGAGTCTCGGATAGGATCCAGGATATCACGAGGAGATCCGGAATGGTCCGAAGAATAAGATTCATATAATGAAAGTCCGATTCCGGAGTTCGGGAAAGATTCCGATGTTTTCATCGGAGAGGTTCTAGAAGGGTCTAGAAGGTTCACCGGTCCGGAAGGGGAATGGTCCATGAATGTGTCATCGGTAAGTGTAATGATTGGATCATATCTTAGGTCACTTGGTGTGGACATTTGCAAGAGACAATTAAAGCTCTAAATTGAAAGTCAAATGGGAAGTTTGAAAAGTCAAACGGGAAGTTTGAAAAGTCAAACTGAAACAATGGTTTCCTAGTGGAAGAAGGAAAGAGTCCTTCTCTCAATCCAACTTGAGTTTGGGTTTGGATTCAAACCCACCCCTCCCAAGGCTGCCCCCCGCTCATAAATAGAGGAGGAGGGCTGCCCCAAACACACAAGCCCTAGCCCTCCCACACCCAAGCCGCTGCCGCCGCCCTAGCCGCCGCCGACACCTCCTCCTCCCGGTCTTCTGAACCCTAGATCACCGGGAAACCCTAGATCCACCATAACTCGCATCGGCTTAGGCGAAGCCCTGCGGGATCTTCCCTCTACTTCCGTCACCACGCTGTCGTGCTGTCGGAATTGCGAGGGGAGAACTACAACCTCCACTGCCTGCTGGAACAAGGGAGAGGAAGGTCTTCATCGAGTACGGAACGCGTGATCGACTGCGGAAGCGCTGCCGGAACGCAGCATTGGAAGGATCGTCTATGCGATCTTGAGATCGGCAAGTGTATGACTACATCACCCATGAGAATCTGCTCTCGTTAACCGCTTTGGAATCTTTGAGGGTGAGTGCTTCTATCGACTCGTTGCTACAATCTAGTAGATAGATCTTGGCTTGTTTGTGTGCATGCGGTAGAATTTTTTTGTTTTCCATGCTACGAACCCCTATAGTGGTATCAGAGCCAGGTTTATATGTAGATCTGTTGCACGAGTAGAACACAATGGTCATTATGGGCGGTGGTGCTTTTATTATCAATTGGTTCTTATGTACTTTGCATCTTGCGGTATGATGGGATGAAGCGGCCCGGGCTAACCTTACATGACATCGTTCATGAGACTTGCTCCACGCTCAACTTGCAACTTGTATTGCATAAGTGGCTTTGCGGGTGTATGTCTCTCCCATCATAGTATAGATTCAATTTACAACGAGCACTTGATAGTTCAAACATCAACATTATGGTTCTTGTTCGTAAGTTAGAACGACACTTATTGAAAGCCCCAAACCACGTAAAACATGCAAAGAAAATTAGAGGCGTCTAACTTTGTTTTGTAGGGCTGTGCTGTGATGTGATATGGCCATGATTGTGATTATACATGATGTATGCAATGTTCCTTATTGTAAGTCGACAACCGGCAGGAGCCATATGGTTGTTTTTTAATTCCGTTAAGACCTGCGTGTCTATTCAAAGTAGTTGTAATAGTTGATGCTGGTAGACGACAACCATGAAGCGACGCCATTGACCTTGACGCCATACTGGTGATGATGGAGATCATGTTCGTGCTTGAAGATGGAGATCGGAAGCACAAGAAAAAAGGCCATATCATATCACATATTATGAATTGCATGTGATGTTAATCCTTTATGCATCTTGTATTGCTTAGTTTGCGACGGTAGCATTATAAGATGATCCCTCAAGCACAAAAATTTCAAGTTATAAAGTGTTCATCCTTAGTAAGCACCATTGCTAAAGCTCGTTGTTTCGAAGCACCACGTGATGATCGGGTGTGTTAGATTCTGCGAGTGTATACAACGTGGGCAAGCCATATTTGCTCATGCGGAAGCTAAGGTTTGATCTTGACGAGCCTAGCATGTATACATGGTCTCGGAACACGGATCACCGAAAGGTAAAGCATGAGTCATATAGCAGATATGATGAACATGTTGATTGTTTGCCATTGAAGCTACATCAACTCTCATGATGATCGGTTTTGATGTGGTGGATTTGGTTCGTGTGATCACTAAAGCAATGTGAGGGATATTGTTTTGAGTGGGAGTTCACCTAGATTAATTTAACTATTAATTAGAATTCAATTTGTCATAAACTTAGTCTAAACTATTGCAAATATGTTGTAGATCAATGGCGGCCCCTATCATCAATTTTAATGCGTTACTAGAGAAAGAAAAGTTGAAAAACAATGGAAGCAACTTCGCGGATTGGTTCTGCAATTTGAGGATTGTCCTCAATGCTGGTAATTTGACCTATGTGCTGGATGCACCGCTGGGTGACCCGCCTGCAGCTGATGCTATCGATGAGATAAAGAATGTTTTCCTCACTCGGAAGAATCAATACTCCACAGTTCAGTGTGCTATCTTGTATTGTTTGGAATCGGAGCTTCAGAAAAGGTTTGAGAACCATGACCCACATGATATTGTCCATGAACTCAAAATGATATTTGAGGCTCACGCGGCAGTTGAAAGTTATGAGGCTTCTGAAAAGTTCTTTAACTGCAAGATGGAAGAGAGCAACTCCGTCAGTGAGCACGTGCTTAAGATGTCTGGGCACGCAAGCAAGCTTCAAAGCTTAGGTATAGTGATTCCTAATTCTTTGGGGATTCACCGTGTCCTCCAATTGCTACCACCAAGTTACAAGAACTTTGTGATGAACTACAATATGCAAAATATGGACAAGTCGTTGCCTGAACTCTTCTCCATGTTAAAGTCTGCAGAAGTGTAGATCAAGAAAGAGCACCAAGTGTTGTTGGTAAATAAGACCACCAAATTCAAGAAGTAAGGCAAGTCTAAGAAAAAGGAAAACTTTAAGAAGGGCAGTAAGAAAGTCACCGCGCCGGCGAAGAAGACCAAGGCTGGGCCTAAGCCTGATACTGAGTTCTTTTAATGCAAGGGAGAAGGTCACTGGAAGTGGAATTGCCCTAAGTACTTGGTGGATTTGAAGAAAGGAAACATGAAGAAGAAAGGTATATCCGATATACATGTTATTGATGTGTATCTCACTAGTACTCGTAGTAGTGCATGGGTATTTGATACTGGTTCGGTTGCTCATATTTGTAACTGGAAACAGGTGCTGCAGAATAGACGAAAGCTAGCGAAGAACGAGGTGACGATGCGTGTTGGAAATGGATCAAAGGTTGATGTGATCGCGATCGGCATGCTACCTCTTCATCTACCATCGGGATTAGTTTTATACTTAAATAATTGTTATTTGGTTCCTGCATTGAGCATGAACATTATATCCGAATCATGTTTATTGCGAGACGGTTACTTGTTTAAGTCCGAGAATAATGGTTGTTAGATTTATATGAGTAATATGTTTTATGCACATGCACCTTTGATAGATGGTCTATTCTTATTGAATATCGATTGTGGTAATACACACATTAATAACATTGAAGCTAAACGTTTGAAATTGAGTGATAACTCGACCTATATGTGGCACTGTCGTCTTGGTCACATTGGAGTGAAGCGTATGAAGAAACTCCATTCCAATGGACTTCTTGAATCACTTGATTTCGAATCACTTGAAAGATGCGAAGCATGTCTGATGGGTAAAATGACTAAGACTCCATTTTCTAGTATGATGGAGCGAGCTACGGACTTGTTGGAAATCATACATACCGATGGGTGTGGTCCAATGAGTGTAGCATCGCGCGGTGGTTATCGTTATGTTCTTACCTTCACGGATGACTTGAGTAGATATGGGTATATCTATTTCATGAAACATAAGTCCGAAACTTTCTAGAAGTTTAAGGAATTTCAAAGTGAGGTAGAGAATCAACGTAACAAGAAGATTAAATTTCTACGATCTGATCGCGGAGGTGAATATCTAAGTTACGAGTTTGGCGAGCATTTGAAGAAATGCAGAATACTTTCACAATTGACACCACCGGGAATACCACAGTGTAATGGTGTGTCCGAACGTCGTAATCGAACTCTCTTATATATGGTTTGTTCTATGATGTCACTTATAGATTTACCGCTATCGTTTTGGGGTTATGCATTAGAAACAGCCGCATTCACTTTAAATAGGGCACCATCTAAATCCGTTGAAACGACACCGTATGAATTGTGGTTTGGGAAGAAACCTAAATTGTCGTTCCTTAAAGTTTGGGTTGCGAAGCTTATGTAAAGAAGTTACAGCCCGACAAGCTTGAACCCAAAGAGGAAAAATGTGTCTTCATAGGATACCCGAAGGAAACTATTGGGTATACCTTCTATCATAGATCCAAGGGCAAAGTCTTCGTTGCCAAGAATGGATCCTTTCTAGATAAGGAGTTTCTCTCGAAAGAAGTGACTGGAAGGAAAGTAGAACTCGACGAGGTTGTTGAACCTTCTCTCGAACTTGAGAGTAGCACAACACCGGAAGTAGTTCCTGTGGCGCCTACACCAATAAGAGAGGAAGATAATGATGTTGATGATGAAACTTCGGTTGAAGTTACTACGGAACCTCGCAGGTCAATGAGAACTCGTACCACTCCTGATTGGTATGATCCCGTTATGAGTGTCATGTTGGTGGACAATACCGATGACCCTGCGACATATGAGGAAGCGATGATGAGCCCAGATTCCAATAAATGGCAAGAAGCCATCAAATCCGAGATTGGATCCATGTACGAAAACCAAGTATGGACTTTGGTGGACTTACCGGATGCCGGGAGGCTGTCGAGAACAAAAGGATTTTCAAGAAGAAAACAGATGCTGATGGTAATGTAATTGTCTATAAATCTCGACTTTCCGCAAAAGGGTTTCAACAAATTCAAGGAGTTGACTACGATGAGACTTTCTCACCAGTAGCGAAGCTAAAGTATGTGAGGATTATGTTAGCAATCGCTGCATATTATGATTATGAGATATGACAGATGGATGTCAAAACGGCGTTCCTCAATGGAGACATTGATGAAGAGTTGTATATGATGCAACCCAAAGGTTTTGTTGATCCTAAAGATGCTAACAAGGTATGCGAACTTCAACGGTCCATATATGGATTGAAGCAAGCATCCCGAAGTTGGAATCAACGTTTTGATAAGGTAATCAAAAGTTTTGGTTTTATACAAACTTATGGATAAGCTTGTATTTACAAGAAAGTGAGTGGGAGCTCTGTAGCATTCTCAATACTATATGTAGATGACATATTGTTGATTGGGAATGATGTAGACCTTCTTAATATTTTCAAGGATTATTTGAATAATAGTTTTTCAATGAAAGATCTTGGCGAAGCAGCTTACATATTAGGCATAAAGATTTATAGAGATAGATCGAGACGCCTAATATCATTGTCGCAGAGTACATATTTGGACAAAGTTCTAAAGAGGTTTGGAATGGAAGATAGCAAGAAAGGGTTCTTGCCATGTTGCCCAATACGACCTTGAGTAAAACTCAAAGTCCTGCAACGGCAGAAGATAGAGAAAGGATGAGTAAGACTCCCTATGCCTCAGCCATAGGATCTCTCATGTATGCCATGCTATGTACTAGACCCGACATTGCATATGTTGTTAGTTTGACTAGCAGATATCAAAGTGATCCAGGAGTGGATCATTGGACAGCGGCCAAAAACATCCTTAAGTACTTGAGAAGAACTAAGGATATGGTTCTTTCTTATGAAGGTGATGAACAACTCGTTGTTAATGGTTACACCGATGCTAGTTGGAACACCAATCCGGATGATTCTAAATCTCAATCTGGATACATATTTACTTTGAATGGTGCAGCAGTTAGCTGGAGGAGTGCAAAGCAAAGTGTTGTGGCGAGATCTTCAGCTGAATCGGAATACATAGCTGCTTCGGAGGCTTCACAAGAGGAGATATGGATGAAGGAGTTCATTACAGAGCTCGGTGTGGTTCCAAGTGCGCTGACCCAATGTCTATCTACTATGATAACATGGGCTCCATAGCCAATGCGCAAGAACCAAGGTCACACAAGAATCTGAAGCACATCAAGCTACGTTTTCACGCTATTCGAGAGCATGTCCAAGATGGTGACATAAAGATTTGCAAAGTACACACATATATGAATGTGGCGGATCCGTTGACTAAACCTCTCCCGAGGGCAAAACATGACCAGCACCAAACCGCCAAGGGAGTTCGGTATATTACCATGTAATCTAGATTAGTTGACTCTAGTGCAAGTGGGAGACTGTTGGAGATATGCCCTAGAGGAAATAATAAAAGTGGTTATTATTATATCTTTGTGTTTATGATAAATGTTTACATTCATGCTATAACAGTATTAACCGGAAACATTAATACTTGTGTGATTTGTAAACTAAATTAGAGTCCCTAGTAAAGCCTCTATGTAATACTAGCTTGTTGGTTAATAGATGATCGTGGTTTCCCAATCATGAGCATTGAGATGTTGTTGACAACAAGATCATATCATTAGGAGAATGGTATGATGGACATACTCCTATAGATAAGCATAGCATTAAGATCAAGTCATTTCAATAGTTCATTTGCTATAAGCTTTCTGATACATAGTAACCTAATTCCTTCGACCATGAGATCATGTTAATCACCATCACCGGAAGGATGCTTTGATGACATCAAACACCACACCGTAACTGGGTGGCTATAAAGGTGGCATTGAGTGTTCGGAAAGTATGTGTTGAGGCACATGGATCAAGAGTGGGATTTGTCCATCCATATGACGGATAGATATACTCTGGGCCCTCTTGGTGGAATGTCATCCAATTATCTTGCAAGCATGTGACTGTCTCACAAGGGATCACATATCACGGGAACGAGAAAAGAGTACTTATCGGTAACGAGGTTGAACTAGGTATGCAGAGATACCGACGATCAAAACCTCGGATGAGTAAACTATCATGAGACAAAGGGAAATTGGTATCGTATGTAAGTGGTTCATTCAATCGCAAAGTAATCCTAGAAATATGTGGGAGCCATATGAATTTCCAAATTCCTCTATTGGTTATTGACCGGAGAAGTGTCTCGGTCATGTCCGCATAATTCACGAACCGTAGGAAGACACACTTAAGGATTCGATGTTGTTTAGTAGATATGGAATATTAGTAGGGATACCGAATGTTGTTCGGAGTCTCGGATGGGATCCGGGATATCACGAGGAGATCCGGAATGGTCTGGAGAATAAGATTCATATAACGAAAGTCCGATTCCGGAGTTCGGGAAAGATTCCGATGTTTTCATCGGAGAGGTTCTAGAAGGGTCTAGAAGGTTCACCGGTCCGGAAGGGGAATGGTCCATGAATGTGTCATGGGTAAGTGGAATGATTGGATCATATCTTAGGTCACTTGGTGTGGACATTTGCAAGAGAGAATTAAAGCTCTAAATTGAAAGTCAAACGGGAAGTTTGAAAAGTCAAACTGGAACAATGGTTTCCTAGTGGAAGAAGGAAAGAGTCCTTCTCTCAATCCAACTTGGGTTTGGGTTTGGATTCAAACCCACCCCTCCCAAGGCTGCCCCCTCTCATAAATAGAGGAGGAGGGCTGCCCCAAACACACAAGCCCTAGCCCTCCCACACCCAAGCCACCGCCGCCGCCCTAGCCGCCGCCGACACCTCCTCCTCCTCCCGATCTTATGAACCCTAGATCACCGGGAAACCCTAGATCCACCATAACTCGCATCGGCTTAGGCGAAGCCCTGCGGGATCTTCCCTCTACTTCCGTCACCACGCTGTCGTGCTGCCGGAATTGCGAGGGGAGAACTACAACCTCCGCTGCCTGCTGGAACAAGGGAGAGGATGGTCTTCATCGAGTACGGAACATGTGACCGACTGCGGAAGCTGCCGGAACGCAGCACCGGAAGGATCGTCTACGCGATCTTGAGATCGGCAAGTGTACAACTACATCACCCACGAGAATCTGCTCTCGTTAACCGCTTTGGAATCTTCGAGGGTGATTGCTTCTATCGACTCGTTGCTACAATCTAGTAGATAGATCTTGGCTTGTTTGTGTGCATGCAGTAGAAATATTTTGTTTTCCATGCTACGAACCCCTACACAATTGTCTCTGTGCCTTGATTCAAGTTTTGTAGCTTGTCGAAGAGGTCTTGGCGATAGTGCTCGGGGATAAACCTTGCATACATCACATTCTTCATCTCGGTCCAAGTGGTGACCGGTGGTTCCTCTAGCTTCTCACGATTGCTTTGGTAGTCTTCCCACCAAACATTGGCGTAGTCCTTAAACTCAAGAGATGCCATTGCGACTTTCTTCTCTTCGGAAAAGTTGTGGACTCGGAAGATCTTGTCGACTTTGAGTTCCCATTCAAGGTATGCATCGACATTTTCTTCTCCTTTGAACTTGGGCATAACGAACTTGAGCTTCCCAAACTTGCCATCATCATGCTCATGGTGGTTGTTGCGATGCTCATGGTGCATACTTGCGTCACTTGGAGGGCGTGGAGGCGGAGGAGGAGGCTCTTGATTGCCTTGAGGTTGTTGTGGTGGATGATATTGATGATGCTTGAAGTCTCTTCTTTGTCGTTGGTCGTCATCATTGACATTCATAGCTTGACGGTGTCGGTGGTGGTGTTGTGCATGCCGGTTGTTGCGTCAAGCTTGGCGTGCATCCTCCTCATCATCACTTGTATCCCATGCCGGTGCTTGATTGTGTTGAAGTTGCACATGGTGGTCATGAGGGGGTTGGCGACGCCGACCATTGTGGTTCGCTTCATCATGACGTTCCCGTTGGCGTTGCACGTCGATGATTTCTTGGTGTGGTGGTGGACCATGCTCTTGGCGTTGTTGTTGAGGTTGAGGAGCATTTGGGTCCACCGCTTGAGGATGACGATGATGAGCTTTTTGGTCCCCATTATGGTGGTGGGGTTCTCCGCGGAGGGAGTGTGACCTTGAAGACTCGCCATGTCGACTTGAGGAGTGCGTGCGAGAGGAACTTGACGAGCTTGAACGATGACCATGTCGGTTGCCAAGGTTGGAAATAGCTTGGTGAAGAGCTTGGAATTGCGCGTGGTGCTCTTCTTGACGTTGCCGCTCACAGTACTCAAATTCTCGAAAAGTATCATCGAGACGGTGCTCAAGTCGCTCAAATTGAGTATTGAATTCTTGCCGTTGCGCCCATAAGTTATGGCGCGTGGCAAATCCGTCATGGTTGTTGAAGTTGCTATCTCCACTTGCCCTAGACATGGTGCACAAAACACACTTGATAGATAGGGTGAGATTTGGTGGAATGGTACTTGCTACCTTGTCTCACCGGAGTCAAAGATTGGAAAGATTGTTCTTGCCGAGAGCAAAGCGAATAGCGAGTACACAAGACAAACACACACAAAGGCCTATGGTGGTAGGTTAGAAGGGTGGAAAGCAAATGGAACAACCAAACGAAAAGGTTATTGTCAAAAGTGGTAATGGACCAAAGATCAAAAGCAAAAAGGATATGATCTACAAAAACACGGGGAAAACACACAAGTGGAGAAAAATGGGGTTAGCATGACATGAAAAGGAGCACAAAATGTCCTAACGACGACTAATCTCGGTGCCGTGCCAACACAAGGAGAGACCGTAGCTCGTTCGCAACAAGATTGAGAAGCAACGGATTTGCACGCTTGCCTTGCTCTAACTCGCACTCTTGCTTAGAAGCTTTGGACTCTTTTTTGTATTGGTATTTTTCTTTTTCTTTTGCTTTTTTTATATCTCTTTTTCTTTTCTATGCTATGGAGTCACCTTTTGCTATTTCCTATGCACTATCACTTCGCAAGATCAAGCGCACAATGCTTCGACAAACACAAAATGAGCCACTCTCGATAGGTTAGGTATCACACAAAGGAAGAAAGGCTATACAAGGGTGGTGCAAGTTATACCTTTCGTATTGTTGACGACTTGCGACCGGTGTTGGGGGAGATGTTCGGGTGTCATGGTGTCGAAGAGTGTGGTATGTATAGATGTTGCAGAATCTTGAAGTTAGTTTTGGTGACACGCACACGAAACACGAACAATACTCAAAAGGAAACGGTCAAAATTTTGGGGTCTGGTAGGTTTTTGGCAAAACAGCCGGCGGACCGGTGCTGGCGCCGGAAATTCCGGTCGTGATTTCGGCGTCGCCGGAATTCTCGCCAGAATTTTCGGTGACAGAACCGGTTCGCCGAGGTGCTCGTCGAAATTTGTTCGTGACGAACTTCCAAAAGTCAAATTGAGAAATTTGTCAAAAATTAGTGGAATTTGGGCTGGGGGATAGGGCAAGGAAGGTAGATCGACACCCAAAGCAACAGATCTGTGGACCAAAACCACGAAAAACTCACCAAATCGAGAGATCGATCCAAAAGCAAATTGGGCATATTTTTGGTATTTTCGAATTTATGGTGGATATGGGGAAACAAAGTCAAATCCGTGGCAACCAAAAGCTGCTGATACCAGTTGATATGGGTTCCCTTATGGGATTGCCCCTAGGGTGGCCCGATCTTCACGGATTTGAGGCGGGAAGTGAGGGAAAACTCGATGAACGCAACACAAACGCAAGGTAAAGATACAAACGCATGCAAACACAACCCGATTTTATTTGCTCCCGTTGGTTCGAACAACCAATCCAATAGAATCCTCTGCGAGAGATCGTTAGGTAGAATCACCAAAGGAGAGATCGGCAAGCGGATGATAGAATCCAAATCAAAGGAGAGAGTAGCAACCAAGTATAATCCCAAAGGGGAGAGACCTAGCACTACTAGAATCCTTGATGAGGAGAGACCAAACACTTGAGGAGGGTCTTGACGACTTGGAGACGAACACCGAACTCCAAGCCCTTGTACAACTCATAGATTAACTATAGAGAGGGGTTCCCATCTAGGGTTAGGCACAAGCCTTCATTCATCATCAACTCCAACCAGATCTGAGCCACAAAGGGGCTATTTATAGTATTAGGGGCGAAGGGGTAGGTGGGAGGGAATATTCTGGGCATCAAACCCTTTACAACATGCAGATTGGTAGTTCCGTCGACAGGTCCGGCGACGTCGGGGCTGGTGCCGATATTTCCGGTGGTCACCGATATTTCTGGTCATCAACCGAAAGGGATCTCTATAAGAGATTTCGGCGGGAGGGCCGGTTCGCCGGTTTGTGCGCCGGAAGTTCCGGCGGTGGTTCCGGTTCGCCGGGCTGGGCGCCGGAAGTTCCGGTGGCGCCGGAAGTATTCTTCCGCCTTCTCTTCCACGCCTCTTGCTTGGGGGTCTTGGTTCCTGGGGTCTTCT
Organism: Avena sativa; assembly: GCA_916181665.1. Lineage (NCBI taxonomy): Eukaryota > Viridiplantae > Streptophyta > Magnoliopsida > Poales > Poaceae > Avena > Avena sativa. Next base: position 278,285,657 of record OV702280.1, read on the forward strand.
TGTCATCTCCTCTTGGTGTCATGGTCAAGGGCCTGGGAATAGCATTGGTACTTTTTTCAAGTAGGATCCCATCCACATGATAACCAAAGGAGGGTGAGATATGGAATGAATTCACCTTTGTGGGTATGGTTGATGTAGCATGATATGGACCAATGGTGAATGCCATGTGTTGGGCTGCATCAGAACGACTATATCACCCACGAGAATCTGCTCTCGTTAACCGTTTTGGAATCTTCAAGAGTTAGTATTCTATCGACTCGTTGCTATAATCTAGTAGATAGATCTTGACTTGTGTGTGTTCATGCGATAGATTTTTTTTGTTTTCCATGCTACAAACCCCTACAAGGAGGGATTTGCTCAAGGAGAGGGCGGCGCCAGCCTGGAGAGGAGCTCGAGGGCGGCGTCATGACGGCGGGCGATAGGGCGCAGATGGCCGCGGGCGGAGCACTCGGTTCGGAAGCAGACGAGGAGAGGATGGTTGGCGGCGGGGAATCGAGCATAGGGAGGCGGGCTTCGGGAGCGGGGTGCGGGGGCGCATACGGCACAGAGTGGTGGGCTAGGGGCGGGGTCAGGAGTTTTGCGGGGTGGGTTATCATGTGTTGTGTTGTGTTTTCGTGTGTGAGTGAGTGCAGGAACGTGTTGTGGGTGTGTTGCGGATGGAGTGCGTGTGGTGTTGTGTGGCGGTGTGTGTTTGGGTGTGTGGAGGTGGGGGGAGTGCACTGGGTAGAGCTAGGGTTTCAACTAGGATTAGGGTTTGGGAAGGGTAGTCTAGATTTTTAGTTTAGCTAGGGTTGTAGGTGGACTCCGTTGGGCCGCAGGGCTTAACCGGTTGTCTGCCTCCCCTATTTTTACAAAATATGTTTTCATGTATTAAGTTTTTGTTTTGTCTTAAATACCTTTTGTAAATAGTTTTTATCAAACAAAATATCCAGGAAAACCCGGGTTTCGTATTTGAATAAATGGAGGGATATTTGTAGAAAACAAAATAGGCCTTTCGAAAAATAGTTTAGGCAAATAGATGCATGATGATGTACATAATAAACCAACAACGATTTGTAGTACTCCCTCCGACCTATATTAGATTTACCGGGGTGCTACGACAGCTAGCTAACGAGGTTAGTTATTATTAGACCTGGACAAAAACTGACAACGAAACCGTAAAAGATAGAGCTAGTTCATTTTCCTTAACAAACTTAATCAAGACTCCCAATCTAATTAAAAAAGTTGAACTAACTCAAACCAGCTAAACCAGCAAACCGTTTTTGCCCACTTATTATTCTTCTCTGCTCTGTCCAACTTGATGATTCATCTTCAGAGGAGTTTAGAAAAAACACGAGAAAGGCACACCGATCTACTGGTCCACGTATAGTGTTTTGTCCGTTAAAAATAATCCAGATTTTAACTTGTCAAGAAAACATGTTTTTTCGTACAATAAAATTATCAAACAGTACAAATAAGAAGCAATCCGTAGCAAAGCAGTACAAATAAAATTATCAAACAGTACAAATATGCTAGTTTTCGTTGAAAATAGAGAGCGGAAACCACGGCGGCATCGCCCCGTCCTCTCCTACCACCTCCCTCCCTTCACCTCCAGCTCGGCGGTCACCCAACCTGCAACCTTCACCTCCTCCGTCTCGACCGACCGCCGATCTCCTCTCGCAGTCGCAGAGGTAACAACCCGAGATTTTCGTTCAGTCTTTCCTCTCGCGTTTGTGCCGGCCGTGTGTGTTTGACTTTCCGTGGTGGGTGCCCGCGAGGTGTTAGATGCTTTGCCTCCAAGGAGATCAGAGCAGCCGTAGACGAGGCGAGATTCTTGGATCATGGATTGCTTGCTCCTTCTCCGGCACGGCACAACGGTTTCCATTTGCGGCATCCGATTCCTTCCCATTTCCCTCCTCCTCGTCGGCGTCACCATCTGCCGCAGAGGAAGCAAACTGGGTTCTTCTGCGAACATACGTCACCAAGTCCGAAGCACCGCCTCTACCTCTGCTGTCCTTTTTATGCTTCCCTTCCTCCCCAAGCTTGTCGTCGGCTCGCTCGCCACCTCGCTAGTTAGGTAGTACGCGCTTTTCCTTTTTCTTTTTCTTGCTTTGCTCCCCTGACTTGTCTGTCTCGACTGCCAGCACGCGTGCAGTAGCCCCACCCCCACCGACCGCCGCCGTCGCCGACCCGTCGGGGCTTTTGGCATGAGATGATGCGGCGCTGCGGGTGGCTTTCGTCTCTCTGCCGCCCCCGCCGGGGGGGTCGCGCCGCCGCTTTGCTCCCGAACCCAGATCCACTGCCTCCCCAGCCCCAGCCCAAGGTATCGCTGATAACAGCTTCTGCCTTCTTTTCCTGCCGTAGTTGCTTCCACAGGTCATGAATTATATCTAGGACGCTTGCAACTGTGGAACTTAGGCTTGTTGGTCGATCAGTCATCTGTTCGATTGCCCAGTAAACAAAAAATCAGGGTGTGTTTGGTGTCATGGATAGGAATTGGGAGAGGACAATCACGCCTCTGCTCGTCTTTACACTTGATGCAATACCAGAGATCTTTTCAAGTCTGTTGCTACATTCCACATGCAGCTTCCTGTTTCTCAAATTTCTATCCCATTCCACACTTCTTTAGGCATATTATGATTCAACGAAAACAACATTTTCTGGTTAGATTCTGGAAATGAAATGGTTACTACTGTTGGTAGTTTGTACATCGATCCTTCATTTGTCATCTCTTTGTAAACATATATTCCTATTTAGCAGCAGCATAATCAACAGAGAAGATCTCTGATTTCATGTTAGGAAGTTTAATCGCCTTGGTAATTCGTGCAAAGGCAAGAAGCACCTGCCAGAGCATGTGATGAGCACTGGCCAAAGTAACGAAATACTACCTCCGTTCGTACATAAGATGTTTTGGTGGGCTAAAATAGCCTGCCAGAACGTCTTATATCTTGGGACAAAGGTAATACTTAACAACATACCCATGTCTAAAGCAAACAAAGAAAAAATAGCTTATTGTGCAGAGATGTTTTTCCTTTCTTCCCTTGTGCGACATTTTGCAGTATTAAATCTGGTTTCATCTACCTTCGCAAGTCACGCTTTTTTTATGGTGTACATGCATTCTATGTTTCCTCTTATGGCTCAAGACACCGGATTTGACATATGCAAAGATATTTATTTATGCAACGATTGAGCAGGTAGAGGAGAACCACGGTGCTTCTGACCAAGTTATCATGGAGAACATTCTACTAAACAGTGATTTTTCTGAAGATCTATGTTCATGGCATCCTAACGGTTGTCATGCATTTGTGGCTGTTGAAGGATCTGGTTACCATAATGGTATAAGGCCACATTCAGGGTCTAAGTATGCTGTACTTACTAATCGCACACAGAGTTGGCAAGGACTTGAGCAGGATTTAACAGAAAACATTGGTGTTGGTATGAAATACGTTGTAAATGCCCATGTCAGAGTTCATGGGGAACTTCATGAGCCTGTTGGGGTCCAGGCCACGCTAAAACTTGAGGACGAGGGATCTTCGACCAACTACCGTTCTGTTGCAAGGTACTTCAACTGGATGGTACTGTTAGTTGTCCTATATCATATTTATATATCAGTATCATTTACTTATTTAAGGAAGCTGTTTGACCAGGATTTTGGCCTCGCAAGAACACTGGGAGAAGTTGGAAGGTTCATTTGAGCTTACAACTATACCAAGACGTTTGGTATTTTATCTTGAAGGTCCCCCTGCTGGTGTAGACTTGCTCATAGATTCAGTTACCATCTCCTGCATGGTGTGTTGTCAACTCTTCTATATTTTTGGGTTTGTGAACGAATCTTAAATAGCGGCAATCATATGCTGCGAGTCTGATATAGCAACATGTTAATTGGTTGGCACCACATTTGCCAGTGCCTCTAGAAAAGGAACTAATACCGCCTGCTAAAACTAATTCTGGGACCTTGCAACCAATACATTTTGCTTAACCTTCCAGCGTATGTACTAGAATTGTTTCCACCATAGTATGTGTACGTCAGATGTTAGTATTTTGTTCTTAACACTAGCTAGTTCTATACTGCCAATTGGTTAGATTCTTTGCTGCCTCATTTTCTTAACTACAAATTTCTGCAGAAAACAGAGAGGAAGATGTCCTCATTGATTGGTGGAACAACAAACATCATTTTAAATTGTGATTTTTCTGAAGGCCTTCATTCATGGCATCCTATCCACTGTCATGCATATGTGGCATCACAATGGTCTGGTTTCCTTGATGGTATTAGAGGAAGCTCAGGAGAAAATTATGCCGTTGTTTCAAAGAGAACTCAACAGTGGCAAGGTCTTGAGCAAGATATTACAGATAGAGTATGTACCGGTACAACTTATTCAGTTTCAGCATATGTTAGAGTTGATGGGAATATCCATGGTAAAGCTGAAATAAAAGCAACCCTGAGGTTGCAAAATCCAGATGAACCAGCACACTACAGTTCTATTGGAAGGTAATGCTCTGAAGTTGCTCATCACCAAAATTCTTCCCTCACCAGTTTCCACCCCTAATTCGTGATATAACCTGACGTGACAGCGTGTTAGCCTCAAAGGAAAAGTGGGAGAAGTTGGAAGGTTCTTTTTCTTTGACAAACATGCCAAAATGCGTGGTCTTTTACCTTGAAGGACCTCATGCTGGGGTGGATCTTATTATTGATTCTGTTACTATTGCTAGGTCTGAACATAAGCAGTCAAAGGTGAGTGTTTTCTGTGTGCATTTCTTTAGCCCTTTCGAGAAGACCTGAACAATACATTTTACGATTCAATTCGATAGCCAGTTGTATGTTTCTCAGAAGTTATAATTATCTAGAATTCATTGCATGTTATGCTTGAGCCGTTGGGGTGTGCTGGCAGTCTTTTAGGTAAACAGTTACATGTAATACTTTTGGTGCAAAAGGTCGACTATACTAAGTGTCAACCTATTAATTTTCACAAATTTCAGCACAAGTGATTTTGCTCATTAGTCGTATATTCATCTTCTGATCTGTTTGTTTTTATATGTGCGGTATGCAAGCGTAAGTATTTTTTTCGCTATGTGTATGACCTGTTAATCTTTCATTTAAAGGATGTTCAATCACCAAGTAGAATCCAGATTGTTATTAAGAATCCTCAGTTTGAAGAAGGGTTGAGCAGTTGGTCTGGAAGAGGATGCAACATTTGCAGGCATGAGTTCACTGCATATGGGAATGTAAAGCCCGTAAATGGCAGCTACTTTGCTTCAGCAACTGGACGGGTCCACAATTGGAATGGCATACAGCAAGATATCACAGGCAGAGTGCAAAGAAAAGTCTCTTACGAGATTAGTTCCCATGTTCGCATATTTGGCAGTGCTAATGAGACAGAAGTTCGCGCTACTTTGTGGGTACAAGAAAATGGCCATGAACGATATGTATGCATTTCAAAGTAAGTGTTGATCTTATTATTTGAATGCTTTGTTGACATATTATCTTATAGGGGTCATAGATATTACCAGTTTACTAATTTTTCTATTCATACCAAAGAAACCAGGCCTCTGATAAGCGCTGGACACATTTGAAAGGAAAGTTCCTCCTTCATGCTCCCTTCTCCAAAGTTGTCCTTTTTATAGAGGGGCCACCTGCAGGAATTGACATCCTTGTGGATGGCCTTGTTATATCTCCGGCAAAAAAACTTCAGGCTGCTCCACGGCCAAAAATTGAGGTTTGTAAGCTAAGTTCTTCATTCCGTTACTTCCCTAGGAGTGAGTCATCAAATGCCGCAACTCGTTTGCAGACAATAGCGTTTTGGTAAACATTCTCAATCATGAACCATGATTGTATAGATAAAAAGATTTAGCTTTTCCTTTCTAACTCAAGTGTTATTTTTAATAATGGAATGATGTTCTCCTTGTATTTCAGAATGTTCTGTATGGAGCTAATATTATGCAGAACAGTGCTTTCTCTCACAAGCTTGCTGGGTGGAGTCCTATGGGTTCATGTCGATTGAGTGTCCATACTGAATCACCCCATATGCTATCTTCCATCTTGAAGGATCCCTCGAGTCAGCAACATATAAGTGGTCGCTATATTCTTGCTACAAATCGCACCGATGTGTGGATGGGGCCTTCTCAGGTGATAACTGACAAGCTAAGGCTGCACACTACCTACAGAGTCTCTGCCTGGGTACGTGCTGGATCTGGAGGACATGGCTGTCACCATGTCAATGTTTGTCTTGGTGTAGATGACCAATGGGTTAATGGCGGGCAAGTGGAAGCTGGTGGGGATCAATGGTATGAAATCAAAGGAGCATTCAAGCTTGAAAAACAACCATCCAAAGTTATTGCATATGTTCAGGGTCCTCCTTCGGGTGTTGATATCAGAGTCATGGGCCTTCAAATTTGTGCAGTTGATAGGAAAGCACGTTTTGAGTATCTTAAGGAGAAATCAGATAAGGTGGAATCCCACTCCCTACAATGTTTTCATGTTAGGATGAGAGAGTTTGATGTGTCTACACAAGAAGCAACAACAACCACAAGCATACTAAGAAATCATGTTTTCTCAAAATCATTATTGAACTGAAAAAAAATTTACACATCATTTGATTGCTTATAACAGAGATGATATTGAGAAATATTTAAGTTAACTATATGATCATTCTTATGCTGAAAGTCAGTATTTAATCTAATTTAATTTAATTTTCTGATAATTTGTTTTCCTCAAAATCATTGTTATTCTGAAATCTTTTGTGTGCGCATCATCCATTGATTGCTTATAACAGTGATAATCTTGAGAAATAATAAATTTAATATTCCGATTTCCTCTGATAGGTAAGGAAGCGTGATATTGTTCTGAAGTTCCAAGGATTAAATGCTGCGAATGTTTTGGGTTCAGCTCTCAGGATACAACAGACTGAGAACAGTTTTGCATTTGGATCATGCATAAACAGAAGTAACATTGAGAATGAGGATCTTGCTGATTTCTTCGTGAAGAATTTCAATTGGGGTGTATTTGAGAATGAACTCAAATGGTACTGGACAGAGGCGGAACAAGGAAAGCTAAACTATAAAGATTCTGATGAGTTGCTTAAATTTTGTCAGAAACATAACATACAAGTCCGTGGTCACTGCTTATTCTGGGAAGTGGAAGACTCAGTGCAGCCGTGGCTTCGATCATTGCATGGTCACCACTTGATGGCTGCCATACAAGGTCGTTTACAAAGCCTATTGTCAAGGTATAAAGGTCAATTTAAACATCATGATGTTAACAATGAGATGCTGCATGGGTCTTTCTATCAAGATAGACTTGGAAGGGATATTAGGGCTCACATGTTCAGGGAAGCACATAAACTTGATCCTTCAGCCATCCTCTTTGTGAATGACTACAATGTTGAAGATGGATGCGATTCGAAATCCACCCCAGAGAAGTTCATCGAGCAGATTGTTGATCTCCAAGAACGGGGTGCACCAGTTGGTGGGATTGGCGTGCAAGGTCATATCAGCCATCCAGTGGGAGATATCATATGCGACTCCCTAGATAAACTGGCCATCTTGGGTCTCCCTATTTGGATTACTGAACTGGATGTCTCCGCAGAGAACGAACACATCCGAGCTGATGATCTTGAGGTGTGCCTCCGAGAATGCTTTGCGCATCCTGCTGTGGAAGGGGTTGTTCTCTGGGGATTCTGGGAGGCGTTCATGTTTCGGGAACACGCCCACCTGATTGACGCTGATGGAACAATCAACGAGGCTGGCAAGAGGTACCTTGCTCTGAAGCAAGAGTGGTTAACCAAAACTAATGGCGGCATCGATCACCATGGAGAGTTCAAATTCAGAGGCTACCATGGGTCTTACACAGTAGAAGTAGCGACACCCTCAGGAAAGGTAACCCGATCATTCGTTGTTGACAAGGAGAACCCTCTGCAGGTGGTTACTTTGAACATTTAGCCAGTATCAGGTGAAGTACGTAATGCACTGAGATTTGTGTATTAAGAGAGTACGGATATAATTTTTTGGTTTTATGCCATATCTTCAGAGTTCACATTGCATATGTTCTAGCAGCACAGATTCCTTTTTTTTTTTTGAAACAAGGCTTACGAACAGGCTCTTGGTCAAGAAGCCAAGAGCACAAACCTAAAACACAACCGAACATAAGGACTACTCTCACGGTATTATATTACAAAGTGCTTTAGCACCTGCAAGGTTCCACATAGCCGCTTCTTGATTTTTGATGTGATCATATTGACTGTAGAGTATTGGTTCCGAAACAACTGTCCATGCCAACGCCCTTCTTAAATCAACTGAATGACAGAATTCCACACACATTCAGGGCATGTTCGGTTAATCCACTTCACGGCTGGATTGAAGTGGGATTTGCTTAGATTTTTACTTAGATGGAATTTAATCCATCTCAATCCATGCCAATCTACCTTAATCAATTGCAAACCGAACATGCCCTCATTGATCTCAAGCTGTTACATAAATACAAGCCGTGCAGTAGTGGGCATGCGAGATAATGCCGCAAGTCTAGCTAGATCCGATCTACCCGAGGACTAGGACTACCGGTTACATATATGTACGTTACAACGTGTCAGCTATACTATGTACAACGGTTATGCTTCAACAGCCCCCCGCAGTCTGATCGTGGGGGGGGGGGGGGGGGGGGGGGGGGATGTTCAGACTGGACGGCAAATCTTTAGTGAAGACATCGGTGGACTGAGAGGAGGAAGGCACGTGCAGAACCTTAGCTTCACCGAGCGCCACCCGGTCGCGGACAAAATTCATGTCGATTTCGACGTGCTTGGTATGTTGATGCTGAACGAGATTGGTGGAGAGGTACATGGCACTGACATTGTCACATTAGACAATTATTTCTCTGCAGGGTGGTCGGCATAGTTCTTGTAAGAGTTGCTGCAACCAACAAGATTCCGCAACACAATTTGCGACATCTCGGTATTTTGCTTCGGCACTGGATCGTGAAACTGTCGCTTCGAGGACCAGGACACTAGATTATCGCCTAAGAACACACAAAATCCTGATGTTGACTTCCGGGTGTCGGGGCACCTGGCCCAATCCGCATCACTATAAGCCAACAAGTCATGGGAAGATGAGCGGTAGAGCTGCAGCCCATAGTGTGAGGTGCCTTTGAGGTACCGAAGAAGACGTTTGACAAGTTGGAGGTGGATGGTAGTGGGAGCGTGCATGAAAAGGCAGAGCTGTTGAACGGTGTAGGTGATATCCGGTCTGGCGAGTGTAAGATATTGTAATGCGTCGGCGAGGCTGCGGTACATGGATGGATCATGGAAGGGGGCACCATCGCGGGCAGACAGTTTGGAGCAGGCATCAATGGGTGTGGAGATCAGATGACAGTGGAACATGTTGGCACGCTCCAGAATCTCGAGTGTGTATTGTTGCTGGGACAAAAATAGGCTAGAGGAGTTGCGATGAACGTTGACTCCAAGAAAGTGGTGCAAGTCGCCTAAATCGGTCATAGAAAACTCGGATGACAAGGATGCAATAATGGACCGAAGAAGTGGTGTGGTGTTGGCCGTAAGGATAATATCGTCAACCTAAAGAAGGAGATAAGAAAGCTCACTGCCACAGCGAAAAATTAAGAGGGAGGAGTCACATTTGGAAGCGACAAAACCAAGAGAGGCAATGTAGGAAGTGAAGCGAGTGAACCAAGTTCGTGGTGCTTGCTTGAGGCCATAAAGCGACTTATTGAAGCGGCAAACATGGTTGAGCAAAGAAGAATCAATGAAACCAGAAGGTTGTTGGGAAAACACAGTTTCTTGGAGATTACCATGTAAGAATGCATTTTTGACGTCCAATTGGTTTATATCCTACCCATGGGAGGTAGCAAGAGAGAGCACCACTCGAATTGTAGCCAGTTTGACGACCGGGCTAAATGTTTCACCATAGTACAACCCTTCTTGTTGGGTGAATCCTCGAAGTACCCATCTAGCCTTGTACCGAGCAAGAGACCCATCGGGATGAAGTTTGTGCCGAAAGATCCATTTACCAGTGACCATGTTTGCACCTGCAGGAGAGGGAACCAAAGACCAAGTGTCATTCCCCAACAAAGCATTATATTCATCTAGCATCGTAGCATGAAAATTGGGGTCCTTTAGGGATTGACGGTATGTGGAGGGGATGGGAGAAAACTGAGTTGTGGTGGTGTTTAAATTGAACAATTTGCGTGGCATAAGATAGCATTGTTTAGCCCCGGTGTGCATCTTTTGTAGGTCTTGGGGTGGCTCTACTGCGACGACATGGGGGGCGTGCAGTACATGAGCACATGTCTGTGGCGGTGACAGGGATATGCCCTACGGGTACTTGATGTTAGCCTACCTGGTCCAGCCCAGCGTAGCCCACGACGAAGGCCTATTGCGATCGTGAAGGCCAAGGAGACTTCGGATGGCCCAAGCTCGAAGGAAACACGACTTCTTGGAGGACACGGTTAATCTAGATAGGAATTCAAAGGGGTTAACCCTAATCTGTAATCGACTCGACCTACCCCCGAGACCTAGCCTATCTATATAAAGGCCAGGAGGGCACGACGAGGAGGGCACCTCATAACCCTAGCACACACCTCACGCCAGATCTCATCTGTGCACCCTTGTAATCATTAGCATCGCCATCAATCAAGAACAGACAAGCATGAGTAGGGTTTTTCCTCCGGAGGCTTAAACCTAGGTAAACCTCGTGTACCCGTGTTGAGAGTCTATTAGACGTTCCACGATCTCTAGCGTCCCCTCCTTCTCCAAAACCTAAGTCCATAACAATGGACATTGGCGAGTCGAACCCTCGTCAATTGGCGCCGTCTATGGGAACTGGAGGTGCTGGTCGTGCGATCGTGACAGCTCCATCTGCTATGATCTTCGACTCCTCTACAGCGGAGAACCATCTTCTCTTCGGTTCCCTCGACTTTACCACCCACTCACCAGCAATTCTCAAAGATTTCGATAGATGGGGTCGAGATGACGTTCGGGAGTTTCCGCTTCCTGGTGGGACAAATCGGTACCCTTCGCCTCCCTGAGTGTGTGTTGCCTCCGGCAATCACACCCGCTTCGTGGGTACCACCAATCGGTGTTCTAGATGCACCGTCACTGACGTACGGTTCGGATGAAAGCAGCAGCTGCAACTCCGATCTGTGCGACCCCCTGATCTCTATGCACTTCTATTCTTGTAGACAATTGTTGGGCCTCCAAGTGCATAGGTTTGTAGAACAGCAGCAAGTTTCCCTTAAGTGGATTACCCAAGGTTTATCGAACTTAGGGAGGAAGTGGTCAAAGGTATCCCGCTCAAGCAACCCTGCAATCAAGATACAAGAAGTCTCTTGTGTCCCCAACACACCCAATACACTTGTCAGGTGTATAGGTGCACTAGTTCGGCGAAGAGATAGTGAAATACAAGTAGTATGAATGATTATGAGTGGTAACGGTGCCAGAAAAGAGCTTTTAACGGGGAGGAAAAGACTAAAGGCAAAAAGATGGAAGCAAGCAAACATGTAACATATCTAGTTGCAAACGGTGTTTTAATGCTTAGAAACAAGGCCTAGGGATCATACTTTCACTAGTGAACACTCTCATATAAATATCTTCTCTTCATGATACTACCCTGAACTAATCTTCGGTTGGACACTCTAAGCCACAGTAGGACTACACAACACTCTTTAAAGGTTGCCTTCCCCATCTAGATAACCCCACACTGTCACCTTGAGCGCTAGATGGTTCCAACAAACACCACAATTTCATAGAGACATCCAACTCCAAATATAACTCATGATAAATATGTATGTAATCTAGCTTAAGTGCCACACACGACATGCACGCTGTCACTTTCACACACATGGGGAAAAGCATAGATCTATTAAAGCAATTGAGTATTTATGCAACCTCTAGCCTAAGTGCCACCACGGCGCGCACGTTGTCACTTGCACACACGTGGGGAGATCAGAGATTGGTTAAGCACTTGAATAACAGAGTAGATCTACTTGATTATAGAGCTCATGACCACAACAAGAACATTCATAGAGAGAGAGAGAGAGATGAACACATAGCTAACGGTAGAGCCCTTAGCCTCTAGGAAGAACTACTCCCTCCTCATTATGGGAATCAACAACGGTGATGAAGATGGCGATGGAGATGGCTCCGGGGGCACTTCCTCGTCCCGACAGGGTGCCAGAACAGAGACTTTCTGTCCCCCGAATCTCCCCTTAGGTGGCGGCGGTGCAGCGGAGGTTTTCGTGGCTTTCTCCCAGATGATTTAGGGTTTCTGAGTCGGGGGCTTCTTATAGGCGAAGGAGGAAAGGACGGTGGAGGCCTAGGGGCCTACACCCCCTGGTGGCGCGGCCAGGGTGGGCCCATGCCATACTAGGGTGTGGACACCCTGGTGTCCTCCGTCTTGTCTTTGATTTTCCGTATCGCTCCGGAAAAAATATGAACTTTGGTCTTTGTCCCGTCCGATTATGAGAATATTCATTTTTAGCTTTTCTGAAACCAAAAACAGCAGAAGACAGGCAACTGGCACTATAGCATCTTGTCAATAGGTTAGTCCCAGAAATCATATAAAAACACCTCAAAGTAAATACAAAGCAAATCAAAGTGGATACAAAACAAGCATGGAACATCAAAAATTATAGATACGTTTAATACGTATCAAGCATCCCCAAGCTTAACTCCTGCTCGTCCTCGAGTAGGTAAGTGATAAAAAGAATAATTTTTGAGGTGACATGCACCATCACAATCTTGATTAAACCATTTGCAAGCATTGAAAGCTGGGATCAAAGAACTCTAAACATGAGCATGAAAGATGGAGTTCTAATAATAAGACAAAGTAACTATGCATGCAACATGAAAGGTTACAAAAAAATATCATGAATAACATGCATTGAAAAACGTTTGTTTGTTGGGTTAATTAGATAGATGCCACTTCAATTTCTAGCTATTTGAGAAATACCACTATAACTTTCATCTTTAGAAAAACTCCATTGCAATTCTGTATATATTTGATAGATGCCATTACATGCTTTTAACCCTATATACTAACCAATATACACAAGTATTTCTTTAGTATGTACGTCTAGATGGTAAGGCCCACTAGAATGAGATGAGTATTGGACTTACACGATCGATCCAAAAAATACCTTTCTTTTTCCTTGCTCCCAGAGTACTAGTCCAACCTAGATTAAAAAAAACACCTTTCTTCCTTCTCTCTCCCGTACCTAGATTTATGGTTTATGTATGCGTCGTGATTAGGAAATCATTTTGTGATAGCCATTTGATGTTCCTATATGCATGTCTGTATGTATTTATTGGCAAATTAGCTTGGAGCTATGTAAGATTTATTTTTACATCTCCAGTTATAATTGGTTATAATTTTCTCACATGGTTTCTCCTACCTAAACCTAATTTTGGTCGACCCTAATATGTATACGTATATAAGATAGAAATATGAGCATATATTGGCCAGTAAATGGACTTAAATGCATATAATGGCATCTATCAAAGGTACACAAAATTGTAGTGGCTTTTTTCTAAAGGTGAAAATTGCAATGGTGTTTCTCAAATAGCCGAAAATTGGAGTGGCGTTTATCTAATTAACCCTTGTTTGTTTCACATACAGAAAACATAGCATAGTGTCATTCAGTTTGGCCCTCATGGAGTAGCAAATAGATGCATAGGACACCTTCAAAGTTCATAAGAGTGACTAGATACAAATAGTTCAAGAATAAGCAATATCAACAATATGAATCAATCAATAAGTTTTGAGACAATGCACATAGAACTAAGAATGGCAACTATGCTCTCATAATTGGTGACTATGGATAGAAGGTGGAGACTCAATATAATGGTGGAATAAAGGCCCTTCAAAGGTGTGGCACCCCGGATTTACGGTCCGAGAGTACCCGTTATGCATACAATTCACGTTTCCATGATCAGTGAGTCGTGAGCATAACCGACTAGTATCATTACAACATCCATATAATAACGAGTACAAAACTTACAGAGTGGCCATTATGGCTAACACAACACAAGTAGCGGAAGTTTTCAATCGCAGAGCCCATGCCATGCCTTAACCTATAGGCAACTAACTGAGAAGACGGCCTAGATCGCATAAACGTCAACACCTTCGTCACTTCTTAACATCTGCAATCTGGCCAAGTAAATAGCCAGACACAATGTCGGTGAGTACTTTGAATGTACTCGCAAACCACCGAGACAAGGTAATAAGAGAATGCATATTTGGCTGTGGCGAGATAGCTCTACACTAAGTTGTTTTCTGAAGGGAAACTACAATGGCATCTCTATATCTTTGTTGAAAAAGGGTTTTTGGAAAATATGCCTCCTTTTAGAAAATCTGGACATCTCCACATCCTTGTTAAAAAGATTTAAAACAGTTTTATTGTAAAATCCTTTAAAACGTCTTCGACCATCTCTGGTCAAAACTAAACTCATTCTTATCCTTCCTCGTGACCAAGTCACATCCTTTATTTCATCATAACATAACCGAAGGGTCCTCCTAGCACTTGCCATTCCAACCGTCCTTGACCACGGACACGGCTATTCGAATAGATTAGACTCTGCAGAGTTTGCGCACTTTATCCACAAGAATCAATACTTCCGCCAGGATTACAACCACGGCCCGCTACACACAGTAGAAGGGGGTTCGGATAATCAAATCTAGCTTTTCATTTGTCCATCCCTAGTAAAGGCGGCTTTTCCTTTTGGGTTTGTTCTCCCCGGCACGAGTATGCGGCACTATGGCCTTAGTCCTCCCTGCATCACTTCCGTATACCCAAACCCCCGGCTTGGAAATATACAATTGTTGACTCCACTTCCTTCCCTACTCCTAAAACATACCGTCCGTGGGAGACCCAATTGTTGCACCGACTCTTCCGCCGTAGCGGGCGATGGAGGCCCAGATCCGCAGACCTGGAGTAGAGTCCACTCGGGCTTCCAGGGATTGCTCCCGTTAAGCAAGTACAAGCAGCCCCGGCTAAGGACAACAACTACGAGCTAAGCCCCAGCGCCTGGGGTAATGTGGTTGCACGGATAAATTGTTCCGGACATTGGCATAGAACATCCCTTCTCTTTTCTCTTACTTGACTTTCTCTTCATCATCCTCATATCTTCTTTTAGTAAAACTTCCACTCGGGAACGATGCCTTTTCCCAAGGGTTTAATTTTGAAAACTTTGTAGTAGGGTAAAACCTAAAATAGTTTTATTATTGGAAAATCCGTGGGTTCCAGGAGGGAAGATGCTAATCATCTTAGCCTCGATCTAAAGGAGTAAAAATGGGTGTCAATAGGGTAGGTGTCCTAATGGACACTCATCCGTAACTTGGAGGAGCCAAGTTACTCACGCCTTTTATTTGAAACAACTATGCATTTAATCATGAGATTCATAAACGTGATATAAAACAATTGATAAAAAGGAGTAGGTTAATATAGGAGTTCATGAATGGTGGCTTGCCTGTGACCAGCGATATGTCTCTTGACCTTCTTATAAAACCAGAATACCAAGTACAATAATAACAAGAGAAACCCGATGCTTCCTTCTTCTCGGCGTCTCACAACCGCAACTATCGCCGTTATCCACTATACATGCAAACAAACAACACCACAATTAATACAAGAAATACAAGCATCAAACCATACAGCAAGCAAGATATAAGTACATGATATACATCAGTAGGGTGTTGGAGGTTTGATTTGATTGGATTGGGAGAAGATTTGGAGACATAGGAAAAAGGGGTTCCTTTTTGATTTAAAGTCTAGGAACTACCTATGAGGTTTTTTTTGACCAAGGACTTGATATATCTAATACCATTGTATAAAAATGATACCATCAGGTAGGTATTGATAAAATGAACCCAACAAAAGTGGTTTCACTATTTTATCAATTTCCCTTGATTTATAATGATTTTTATAGTGGAATAAACTCTAGTTTTAGAAAATAATTCACCAGAACTGTTTTGGAGTTCCAAAAATTATTTCCCTGGGTGAAAAGGTAGTAGGTAGTGGACTGAAACAATAGGAGTTGGTTTCACCTGAAAAGCATTACCAGAATGCCCTTTAGAAATTCCCAAAAACAGTACTAGACAAGATTTATCTTTTTCATCATATTTATTTTACAGAAGATTTTTAGGTGATTCTAAGGACACATGTTAGGTAGTAGGAATACCTTTCTACAAAATTGGAATCAACCTTTTTGGAGTTACAGAGCTACTCTAGTGATTTTATTAGTGAATAAACTATGCACAGAAGAGTTTAATTCACTAAAATTTAAACGAGACTCATAAAATCATGAGCTATTGGATTCTGAAATATATGGTTGTGTGTGTCCAAGGGGAGTTATAATTAGGTCAAAACCTCATTTGGTTTGACCGAGAGAATTTACTGAAGGCAGAAATGGTATGATTTTGATATTTTTTCTAACTTCAATATAGGAAGCAAAATAAGGTGGGGCCAGTGGGACATTAAAGGTAGGGATAGTACCTTTCAGTACAAAGTGGTTTCAGGTTATTTGGATTAGTAGAACTCCCTAGAGAAAATTATTAGTGATCTGGACAGATGTGGGTAGATGATTTATCATCTTTATTCTAGAGATTGATTTGATACAAAACCGGGTCTGCATATTGGGTAATACATCCAGGTACTTGAGAAATTTTAGATCTGATTATTTTGAAGCATTTTACATTTTTATTTGGATTTAAACTGAGCAGTTATTTATAGATCTGAAAAATCAGAAAAGAAAACGAGGGAGAGAGGGCGCGGGCCAGATCTGCACCGAAATGGGGTGGGGAAGGGGTTCTAGCCCAGCTAGAGGAGCAGGCCCGCAGGAGGGCAGTGGCTCAGCTGGCCTAGCCGGGGACGAAGGGGTATGGGCGCATGGTGGCCGTTGTATTAGAGGAGATCCGACGGCCCGGCATTGTCTCCTTCCCAACGACGTCGTGCGAGGGAGGAAACCCTAGAGGAGGTCGAGGCGGACACGGGGAGGCTCACCAGGGGCTTGAGGGCGGTCGTGGAGGTGACGGGGCGACGCGGTCGACAATGACGACTCCGAGGATGGGCGGCACAACTCCGTTTACTTCTGGAACGGGGCTCGCGCGAGGGTGGTCGAGGAGGGCTCGCTGGAGTTCGTCGGGGCGGCTCCTGTAGTTGCTGCATGACAACAAAAAGGGGTCCATTAGCTTCAGTAGAGAGAGGGGAGTTCGAGGGAGTGACATGCAGAGGGAGAGGAGGGTTGTGTCACATCCCAAAATTTTCCAAATTTTGAAATGTGAAAAACAAATAAACAAAAGAAATAATTATTGAAATTTAGGGTGAAAAGAAAGTTTTTGCCTCTAAATGGAAACATCAAAACACTTCTTGAACAAATTTGAATGAAAAGGGAATCCAACAAAATTTCAATCAAGTGAAATGCATTTATCAATGAATGTATCTTGAAATTTAAACACTTGGAAAAGTTAAACAAAAACCCTAATGGAATAAATCATTTCCAAGATATCTCTAAGACTATGGATTTTATCCATATAAAAATTCAGCAACAAACATTTATAAAT
Source organism: Avena sativa (assembly GCA_916181665.1). NCBI lineage: Eukaryota > Viridiplantae > Streptophyta > Magnoliopsida > Poales > Poaceae > Avena > Avena sativa. The sequence continues at coordinate 278,303,192 of OV702280.1, forward strand.
GATCAATATTGATAAACAAAAATATTATAAAGCCATAGAAATTGGTTTCATTTAATTTGGAGCCATGGATAAAAACTTATAAATTTAATAAGTTAACAGAGAAATAATTCCCAAATCTAATAAAGCTCCTAACTAAATCCATACCAAATTGTGAGCAAAGTAATCCTAAAAGGATTTAAAAAAGATAAACAAATATCAATTAAATTCTACAAATTGGAATCACCAATTTTGGATCTATAGATAAAAGATATGGATTTTATAAGGCAAAGAAAGAAATAATTAAATAAGGAATATTTAAAAGCCAAATTAAATCTTGTCCAAATCCATAAACAAATGGAATGAAAGTTTACCGAATAATAAAAGGGAATAAAATATTATTCAAATAAAAGTATATGGGATTAAACCATATTCAAATTATATTTAAAAGGAAGACAAAATCCCTAATATAAATGATTAATTAAATCATGAGAAAATAATAATTGAAATTGCCAAAGTGGATTAAAAGTGATCTAATTAACTTGAAAAGAATAAAATATTAATTAAATAGAATTATATGGTTTGGAACCATATTCAAATTCATTAAAATAAAGACAAAAGCCTCATTTAAATAAATATTAAATCGTACCAAAATATTTGAAATAATTCAAAGTGAATTATTTAAACACACTAATGAATAAATAAAACCTACTAAAAAGGTTTGAGGAAAAAATTTGAAATCCAATGGAGGCTTGAAAAAATGGTTTGAATAAAAACAAATGTCTATTTTAAATAAATATTTAACCATAAGAGGATAAAATAAATTATTCTAAAATGGACCTTAAAATACATTAATAATCAGTATAAAAACTTACTGAAAGTATGGAAAAAGTTTGATAAATAAATATGAATTCAAATGAGTGTTTGAATTTGAAAACAGAAATCAGAAAAGAAAAATAAAAGAAAATAGAGAAGAAAAAAATATGAAACATACCTGACCCACTTGCCCAACACAACTTGGCCCAGCAGCCCACCTCTCTCTTCCCTGCGAGCCGTTCTTTCTCACCAACGAACCAACCCCCCACCTCGCTGAAACGACCCCACGCCACCTGGCATCATCGTCTCTACTCGCTGACCCCACGACCAGTTCTTCCCCCAATCACTCCGACCGTTTCTGGTCGTTAAACCTTGCTTCAATTCACGTCAATGACACCCGTGAATCCTCCCGTGACCACACACGTCAAAGCGTGTCAACACCCGTATTTTTAATCCCAGATGCCTGTTATGCCATACATCGCAATCCCAGGATTACCATTTTTGCGAGACATAACAGATTTGGACATCACAGTACATCATCCATTACAAACCATACATAAGGTCTTACACAAATAAGGATCTCATGATCCAGTTCTTAATACAACTCAAGCAGCGGAATAACGTAATAGTAATGATAGCGTAGGCGAAGCTCCATCTTCGGGGTCACAGGCAATGCTGACGATGGGAGATGATCCTAGTTGTCGTAACCTTCCTGCGGTCCATCATTCTGGTACTCCTCTTCATAGTCTGGCCACGGGAATAGCCAGGGACAAAGCCATGAGTACTCTTTAAGTACTCGCAAAGTAATACTAACAAGTTAAGGGTTTTTTTGTAGTAGGACACTAAGCTCTAGGGTTGTTTTGCAAAAAGCCAGATTTACCTCTACTAAGTTCAAAAGCAAAGAAAACTATTGAAAGTTTTATAACACCTAAGTGGGAACTTGAATTTCATATCACAACTCTGTTGTGGTCAAGTCAAAGTCTCAATTCATTTCATAAGTCATTTTGAAAACATCTGACGGGGGAACAGTATGGCCACTCCAACTGTCCATAACCGCGGACGCGGCTATTCGAATAGTTTGACACTCTGCAGAGATTGTACACTTTCACCATAACATTCGATACATCCGTCAAGAACAATCCTGAATTCACCATACTCAGTATGCGGATAATCAATCCTAACCTTTCAATTACACGCCCTAGTATAGGCACCTCTCCTATGAGTTTGGCCTCCCAACCATGACCAACTGTCATCTTGGGTACTGCACAGGTGGACAATCTTCACAAGGTAGCCTCAACTCAGACCTTGGCCAGGAGGGAACCCATACTAAGGTATATAAGTTTCTAGTCAAGCCCTACCCAATTTTCGGGTATTGTGGTTGTACGGTAAAATTGGAATGGTATCGCATCCAGACAACCATCAATTTTATCAAGGGCCAAGGCTCATGCCTCAACATTTTCATCATCAAAATCATCTGGTGTTCGAGAACACATGTCAAAACATTTCAGTAGAATGACTCATCATTCTAAGGTTTTCATAACCATTTCCACCAAGTATTCCCATCTAAAGTTGATCAAGTTTTATGCTTAGCACTAGCATCTACAAGTGGGGGTAAGTACTAATGAGGGGTGGTAAACAAGTGGGGGTTAATTAAGTTCAATCTCATGCCTTAGGATGACATAAAGATTACCTAACTTAGGCCAAATTTAATGCTCTTTATGCTACCTTCCAATATCCTTCTAGTCTCTACAATCTACTATGTAAACTCTAAGATAAAGCTTTGATAAAGAAATAAAGTGTAAAGCTTGTAAGTAAAACTAGGATTGGGTTATCAAGTGGGTATGATCACATATGCTTAAGGCATATAGTTGGCATGGTAACAAGCAGGTAATAGCTTGCATAATTGCAAGTATAAGCTTGCTAAAGTAGGGTATCTTGCAAGTGTTAGCTTGCTCAGTTAATAGCTTTGCACATTCAACTAGTAGTATTAGGCTTGCCTTGTGCAGAAGTTCTCCTCGGCTTCTTCCTCGTAGTATCCTCCTTCCTCCTCGTATCCTTGGTCGGTACTAGCGTCTATAAATAAATACGAGGTACACAATCACCAAACAATACTTAACTATTTTCAATCATCACACAAAGGTGCACTATAGATGATATAGCATCATCACTTAACATTACAAGATTAAAGCATTTGTCTTGTTTATTTTTATTTGAGAAAAGTAATTTCTACTCATGGAAAAACTACTTAATATTTAATATTCTCCAACTCAAACATGGGATCATGTTGACACATGTCATCACCACATATTTCAGTCCATGGGAATGTGATTTAAAGTGGTGTCACAATTTAATAAGGTTTAACCTTTTATTTTAAATAATTAAAGTGACTAGAAATGCCTATGTGGCATTCTTTTATTATTTGAACATTATTACTGTAATTAAACCCATATGTTTTTTATATATTCTGAAAGGTATGATCAAATGTGATTTTTGAGAGTTGGAATCAACTCAAAAGCTCTTATGGTTGAATTTTGAAAAATGTTTGAATGCAGAAAAACTTCTGCCTTGTTATTTTTACCAAGGTTGATCTACAGATCCAAATGATTTGAATCCAACAGGCTTGGATTAAGAATTTCAGTACATTTCTAACAAAATTAGTTTCATGCAATTTGGTTCGCTGAATCGATTTGGGTTGAATTTTGAATCTATGTACAAAACTGTGTTTGAAATAAAGGGAAAAATCTAAATTCAAATGGTTGGGTTGCGCGGGAGATGTTAATGGGCCGGCCCAGTGTCACTTCGCAGCGCGGGGCTCAGCTGACAGGGGGGTCTACCAGTCAGCGGCTCATAACGCGCGAAGCGGTACGGGGCGATGTGTGTCGTTGGATTAGAGTGGGGATCGACGGCTGGGGATCGTCGTTGACGACGGACCTGTCGCCGGCGAGCTCTAACCCTAGTGGCTCAGTGGGGGTGCATAGGGGGCATACCAGGGCTCCAGCGACTACGGCGAGGCGGGCAAACGAACAGGTGGTCGACGGCGAGGTCAGGGACGGTCGAGGTAGCTCCAGGGGTGGTCGCAATCAGCAGCGCCCTTCTACTCGAGAGGCAGGCTGCTTCGGTGCAATTCCGGTGAGCTGCTGCTCCTCGTGCTCTGGCTAGAGGTGTGGGACGATCAGTGAGGTGAGGGGAGTGGAATGGTGTGCTTCAAATGGCTGGGGGTGGCTTCCTTTTATAGGCTGGACGGCGAGACCGAGAGGGATGGGCAGGCGACGTTGGCGACATGGCTACGGGCTGCTAGAGGCATGGCTGAGGATGGCGATCGACGTGCGGTCTCCTGGCGATGCTCTAGGACTTGAATGCGCGCTTAGGGGCGGTGGAAATCGGTCGGGAACGTGCGGTGCTCTACGTGGCAGAGGCGGCGTCTTCGATGGCGAGCGGTGGTTGTGAGGCGTTGGACGACGAACGGGGATGTCTGGCGTGTTCCTTGGGTCATGGCGAAGCGGTGGGCATGGACTGTGGTCGAGGGGCGGCGTGTGCACGAGTGCCGGGTGCGGAGCTATGGGGCATGCTCGACATGTCGCAGTGGCACTGGGCGCGAGGTGTTCTCGGTGGTCCACAGCCGGGCTTGGCTCGGGAAGGGGACAGTGGGCGGCGGTGAGGTGCTGGCTAACTCCCAGACATGGCTAGAGAGGGGGAGGTGGTCTGCTGCGGCGGCGACCAAGTTGGCCGATGAGGTGTGCTCGGATTATTCACCATTGATGGCAAAGGCAAGCTTACAATGAGGCTAGAGGTTTCCAACTAAGATAGATGAGCTACTAAATGTTTGCTGTGAGCTAGAGAGGGAACAAGGTTGGCCAAATCACTGCTCAAAATAGTGTTTGTTGTTTGTCTGATTTGAATCTGCAAGGTGTTTGATGAAATGGCCGCAAGAACTTGAATTTTGAATTTTGAAAAGGTTTTTGGTGGGTGTGCTAGGAATAAGCTGGAGATTCTGTGGGTGCTTGGGTTTTGAAAATTGAGCTTGTTTGAGTGGTTTTTGAAATAGTGGGATCTTCCCATATGAGATAGATTCAATTTTAAACTGTCATTTAAACTTAGCATTTGAATGTTTTTGGAAGATCACAAAGTGGGCCTTGATACCTTATTATGTGTACTAACAAGGGGTGCAAAGATCCACAATTGTTTCTGTTAAGTTTTGAGTGCTAGGAATAGCCAAAGTAGGCATGATAGTTAATTTGGCAAAAATGACCATTCACTTCATTTATTCATTTTGAGTTGTTTTTCGTTGGGAAAAGTTTGGGAATGATTTAGATGATGTTTATTTCACCTAAGTATCATTTTACAAGCAATGAATCATAGAACCATGACAATTCAAAAGTACTCCTAATTTAAACACACATACATATGAATGCTTTCATATTTTAGATGGGAAAGTTTTTGTTAACCCTAAATTTGATGATCCATGTTTAAATTTTTTGGGATGTTACAAAGATCCTCCCTCTCCTCCCCACTTCCCCTCACTCGCCAGCCCCTCTCCGCCACCAGGTTGGGAGAATTGCTCGCCAGCACCTCACTGCCCCGACAAACTCCGGCCACGATTCCGGCCAGCCCCGACCTCCCCTGGTTTCCACGAGAGCACTCCCCATCTCCTTACGCATCTGCCAGTAACCCTAGCTCGCCCGCGTGTGCCCCACAGCCTTGGCAACAACAACGACTGAGCGTTGCCGCTGTCTGCTGCAACTCCGGCAACCTCCCCCGGTAAACCCTGACCGCCCCCTCACTCTCATTGACGCACGTGTACTCGCCTTCTCCTCACGCATCTAACGCGACCCTCTGCTTGCCTTCCCGTGCATTGTAGCTTCGCCGTTGACGACCCCCGAGCACACCCGTCACCAGAAGCTTCTCCGACGAGAAATCACCGACAATCTCGTGCGCCCCTGTCCCTACGGCGGCCACATTGAGCACTGCAACGACCTCACGAACCCGGTGAGCATCTCCGTTTCCTCCCTTGCTTCCTATCTTCACTGGAATGCCTCTGCCTGACGCACCGCCGCCGCTCACCGTCGCTAGCGCCGCTAGATCATGGCTGGTTTGCTTAAAGCCGTTGGATGCAGATCCAGTGGCTGAGTTAGATCGTTTGAGCGAAGCGTTTTCGATTGATCTGTGTCGCAATGCTCTGCGTAGCGTGATCCTACCAATAAAAAAACCACGTGGCCCAGTTTTTGTTTTAAAAATAGAATTAGATCTATTAGTGATGGATTTTGTAAAATTCATATCTTTTGATCTACACGTCCAAAATTTACAAATTTTATATCATTGGAATCAGGAAAATGCAAAATTTGCAACCATTCCCTTAATTTAGTATTTTGCTTCTGGAAAATTAGGTGTTTTTGCAGAAACATTTCTAGGCCTATTTTGAGTATAAAAATATTCTAAAAATGATTTTTGGGTAAAATATTTTGCAAATGATTTTTTTTGAACCTATTGACGAGAAAAACAAACTTTTGGGTTTATAAATATATTTTATTAACATTAGAATTTTTTACTTTGAATAAAAGCATTTCAAGTAAAACAAAAATGTTGCTTTGATTTAAAAATGGTTTTTGGGTGAAACCTTTTGCAAATGGATTTGTTTTAAACACTTTGACCATAAACACTAACATTAGTGTTTAAAACATATTTGGCTAAAACTGCAAATTATTCGTTTGATTAAAACCATTTCTAGCAAAACAAAAATGATTTAAATGGCCATTTTCACTAACATGTTTTTAAAATGGTTTTTCCACTTTTATAAATGACCGGTAGGTGTTTTAAAATGTTTATAGCCTATGTAGAAACCACTTTTCTAAATAAAACAATCTTTTGCATGCTTGCATGCATTGCCTTGTTTTTATTATTTCATGTGGTGAATTGTTTGAATGCTAGTTTGAATATGTGCTTGATTGATTGAATTGTAGTGAACTTTGAAGAGTGTGACAATTGCAAGATCAAGGAGTGAACATAGTTTCTCTACTAAAAAGGCAAGTGGTGCTTCATACATTTTGTCCTATTATTTTAACTATGCATTAGTGATATTTTGAGTAGGACTTGCATGGAATTTTTTTCTAAGTATCTGTACTATGCTATGCCTTGGGAAATCCTAGTAGATGATGCCTTAGTAGAATTTCCCTAAGTTAAGCTTCTTGTTACTATCATGCTTAGCCTAGCTAGTAGAAAACAAGGGTGGATTATTCATGCTATGAAATATTTCTAAGTCTTTTGACTTATGTTTTTGCTTAATAAAACTACTAAGTGAATGAATCACCTGGGTGGAATGGTATGAATGGGATATGTTGAGTGGTTACACAAGGACAGGGACTGGTGGAAACTTGTGTATCACACTTGTGGAAATCCACCCAGGAACAAAGAGATTTGAGATGTTAAGTGTTGAGAAGCTTCTAGTGCAGCCACATGGCAATATGGGCTCTGCCTGGATCATATAGGTTGCAATAACTTAGCCAGATGGACAGAAGGTGGTAGGGGTGATAGGTTGGAACGCGTCCATTTGGTCTAAGGGAAGGCTTCTGAAAGATCTTGTCTCGATGCATGTCAAGTCTTGTGGGGAAAGTGCACTACCTCTCGAGAGAGTAAAATCTAAGTACTTAGCCGTGTCCCCGAATGGACAATTTGAGCATCAAGACATGGAAGCTATCAAGGATCTCCTCATCCCAATTTCTAAGTTAAAAGCTTGTGGTTGAACAAGGGTTAAAGCTTAACCAATTATATTGGTTGTTCCTTGGGTGATTAGACAAACAAAAACTTAGTGTTTTCAACTAGTAAGGAAAACTTATTTTGAGCAAAGCAAGCCTCAGATACACTTAGCCAAATGCATATAGATGATAGATACCACTACTCTACCATAGTATCACTTGCCAATACAATTCAAATGTATTGACCCTTGTGGCTATAACTTATTATGTTGCAGGTTTGTTTGATGTTAGTGAAGTGTGTTGAATAGGATTACAAGTCTACAACCAACATGATTGCCTGTGGCACTTTAAAGATGAAGGACTCCATGCTACTTAGTTATATTTGCTGCATTGTAATGAGATAGACAAATGAGCTATGTAAGATGTAATGTATTATTTTATTCCTGGTTATAAGTTGTAATATGACCTTTGTTTCTTGATATTACATCTTAAAATGTGGATGCTAGCTATTGATCCAGGGACTGGCATTGTAAACATAGGTATATCTACCTTATCAGGTTGGGACCTCTACAGATGGTATCAGAGCACTGTGTTGCCTGTAGGATTGTAACCCTAGGATTGGACAAAACCCCTTAGAAAAATAGGAGTTGTATTTGTTCAAAACTTATTTACAAACAATCTTGTAAAATCTTTCCTCAACCTTTTTGGTTTTGATTCTACATCTCCCCTCTTTTCAACTTGATGGACAAAACTTCACCATGAGCAAAGACTTCAACATCACCAATGACTTCAACTTCAGTTTCACCAAGGACTTCAACTTGGACATCACTAAGGAGTACAAGTGAGACAAGAATATTACTCAAGACTTGGAGATTAAGGAAACACAACTTAGAAGAAACCATCATCACCTTTGAGACTTGTGACCAAGATGCAAGAATTTTTCCAAGGATACCATGATATTTTTCATTAAGAAACAACCAAGAAGAAAGGAATGATCACAAGTGAAACCTATAGTTGGACCACCATACTAGTGTTTAGTTTAGATCAATCACACCAACTTATGAGGTGTAGCAAAAATATTTTTTTGCCTAAAAATATGCTTGAACCTTGTTGTTTGAGTGGATTATTTGTTGTGATTGCTTGCACATTGCTTGTGTGAATTGTTGTGTGTGAGTAGAATTCTTCCTCTAGAAATATTTTGCCTAATCTAATCCCAATCCAACCCAAACAGATGACTTCTCCAAGAGACTCCAACATTAAGGATGGTGACAACAACAACCAAGAGATGCACATGAGAGAACAACTGCTAGCAACCCAAGCCCAGTTGAATCAAGTGACAACTCAGTTTTTAGCCAACAACATTGAGTTAGACCCAACCATGCAAAAATTCTTGGAAACCCAATCTCAATTGTTGCAAAGGATGACAAACCAAATGATCAACATGAGAAACAACTTTCCCCAAGGAGATTGTGACAACAATGATATCTAGGATGATATTATAGAAGGAACTCAAGCTTGCAATATTTGTGGAGACATGGAACACACTTACAAAGAGATTGTGGATCAATGCCCTAATTGTGAAGAGAAACATCCAACTAAACAATGCCCCACATCTCAAGTTACATGTTTCCTATGTGAAGGAAATGATCATGTCCCTATCCAATGCCCCATCTATCCTATACTTCAACAAATGAAACAAGATGGAATGCATCAAATGTTTGCAAAACTCCATAAGGGAACAACTTCTACCAAGAAGGATAAAGACAAAGTCAGAACCATGCCTCATAAGGCCACATCCAAAGTTACCACAAAGTGTTGCTACTCTTGTGGAGAAAGCCCCAAGAAGCGAGAAAGGTTTCCCACCTTTATGGTGAAATATGAAGAACATTAACTAGAAGAACTCCTAGCTTTGAAGAAACCCAAGAAAAAGAAGAAATGTCCCAACCCCAGCAAGAAACACATTAGCTAGGTGCAATGTTACAATTGCAAAGAGATGAGACACTATGCTTACGAATGTCCAAAAAAGAATAAGAACCAAGGAAACAAACAAGAGGCAATGATACCAAAGAAGAGGAAGAGCCAAGAAGACAAACAAAAGATAGTGAAACCAAAGATAAGGAAGGATATTAGCCAAGTGATGTGCAACCACTGCAAAGAGCTAGGCCATTATGCATCATATTGTCCAGATAAGACACCTCAAGATCTCAACCTTATCACATGTTTCAAGTATGGAAACAAAGTACACTATGCAAACAACTTTCCAGAGAAGTTACATCAAGACCCCAAGTAAGCCAAGATGTAATCTAGTTAGAAATCATTTAAGGGTGGTAGTACCCTAGTTGTCTTGAAGCCAACTTGTAACCTCTAGCCTTCCCAAATCTCGGGACGAGATTTCTTTTAAGGGTGGTAGCCTGTCACATCCCAAAATTTTCAAAATTTTGAAATGTGAAAAACAAATAAACAAAAGAAATAATTGTTGAAATTTAGGGTGAAAAGAAACTTTTTGCCTCTAAATGGAAACATCAAAACCCTTCTTGAACAAATTTGAATGAAAAGGGAATCCAACAAAATTTCAATCAAGTGAAATGCATTCATCAATGAATGTATCTTGAAATTTAAACACTTGGAAAAGTTAACCCAAAACCCTAAACCCTAATGGAATAAATCATTTCCAAGATCTCTCTAAGACTATGGATTTTATCCATATAAAAATTTAGCAACAAACATTTATAAATGATCAATATTGATAAACAAAATATTATAAAACCATAGAAATTGGTTTCATTTAATTTGGAGCCATGGATAAAAACTTATGAATTTAATAAGTTAAAAGAGAAATAATTCCCAAAGCTAATAAAGCTCCTAACTAAATCCATACCAAATTGTGAGCAAAGTAATCCTAAAAGTATTTAAAAAAAGATAAACAAATATCAAATAAAATTCTATAAATTGGAATCACCAATTTTGGATCTATAGATAAAAAGATCTGGATTTTATAAGGCAAAGAAAGAAATAATTAAATAAGGAATATTTAAAAGCCAAATTAAATCTTGGCCAAATCCATAAACAAATGGAATGAAAGTTTACTGAATAATAAAAAGGAATAAAAGATTATTCAAATAAAAGTATATGGGATTAAACCATATTCAAATTATATTTAAAAGGAAGACAAAATCCCTAAGGCTCTGTTTGGATGTATGTATTCATAGGCTTGGCATTGCATTGGCTCCAATATCAAAATCTAGGCATATTCGCATTGAGATTGAATATCAATATTTTTGTTTGGATGTTTAGGTATTTGGGGTCAAGAATTGATACTGAGCTTGAATATCAAATCCTGTTTGGAGGGTCAAAGTGATGTATTGCATATGTACCAGCATTATTGTTGTGCTATCAAATCTAGATTATAAAAATAGAGAGAGATAATCAAGGTAAACAACACTTGATTTGTCAAACAGAGTACAATACAACTTTGGATCTTAAATCATACGGTATAGAAAAAATAAAGAGAGCAGTACCTTCACCAAACTTCCTTCATAAGCCGGAGGAACAGAACAAGGGTGACGCTGTTCGCCGGAGGGCCGCCGCGCTGCTTACCGAACGGGAGAGGAGCACACCGTTTACCTTCGGTCCGAGGCCGGGATCTCGGTGGCGAACAACACGGGTGGGGCGGCGACGTCCAGAGAGGAGGATGGAGGCAGCGTGGTCCAGCCTCGATGGAGAAGGTGGGGATCGGGAGGCGGAGAATGAGGGAGGCGGCGGCCTCTATCCTCGACGGAGCCGGAGAAGGCGAGGGTCGGGAGTCAGAGAAGGATGAAGGCGGCGGCTTCCAGTCTGGACGGAAGCGGAGAAGACGGGGGTCGGGAGGCGAGGGTCCGGAGCAAGGGGCGGTAGAACGAGGGAGCGAGGGTGGCGGTCTGCGAGATAGAACGAGGGAGCGAGGGTGCCGAATACCACGCGATGTCGAGGGGAGAGGATCGTCTTTCGGAAGGGAGGTCGCGCTAGCTGATTCGGCCCGCCTCAATATTCAGCCCGAATACCGAGCTGCAATATCTAAAACATCCAAACACCCAATTTTGGTGTATTCAGGCTGTGAATGCCCGAATGTCTAATGCCAAGCCTGAATACATACATCCAAACGCAGCATAATATAAATGATTAATTAAATCATGAGAAAATAATAATTAAGATTGCCAAAGTGGATTAAAAGTTATCTAATTAACTTGAAAATAATAAAATTATAATTAAATAGAATTATATGGTTTGGAACCATATTCGAATTCATTTAAATAAAGACAAAAGCCTCATTTAAATAAATATTAAATAATATAAAATTATTTGAAATAATTCAAAGTGAATTATTTAAACACACTAATGAATAAATAAAACCTACTAAAAAGGTTTGAGGAAAATTTGAAATCCAATGGAGGCTTGAAACAATGGTTTGAATAAAAACAAATGTCTATATTAAATAAATATTTAACCATAAGAGAATAAAAGAAATTATTCTAAAATGGACCTTAAAATACATTAATAAATAGTATAAAAACTTACTGAAAGTATGGAATTTTTTTGATAAATAAATCTGAATTCAAATGAGTGTTTGAATTTGAAAACAGAAACCAGAAAAGAAAAAGAAAATAAAACAGAGAAGGAAAAAAATATGAAACAGACCTGACCCACTTGCCTAGGCCAACTTGGCCCAGCAGCCCACCTCTCTCTTCCCCGCGAGCCGTTCTTTCTCACCAACGAACCAACCCTCCACCTCGCTGATGAAACGACCCCATGCCACCTGGCATCATCGTCTCTACTCGCTGACCCCGCGACCAGTTCTTCTCCCAATCACTCCGGCCGTTTCTGGTCGCTAAACCTCGCTTCAATTCGTGTCAATGACACCAGTGAATCCTTCCGTGACCACGCACGTTAAAGCTCCTCCCTCTCCTCCCTACTTCCCCTCACTCGCCAGCCCCTCTCCGCCACCAGGCTGCGAGAATTGCTCGCCAGCACCTCACTGCCCGACAAACTCCGGCCACGATTCCGGCCATCCACGACCTCCCCACTGCCCCTGGTTTCCACGAGAGAACTCCCCATCTCCTTACGCATATGCCAGTAACCCTAGCTCTCCAGCGCGTGCCCCATAGCCTCGGCAACGACAATGACTGAGCGCCACCGCTGTCTGCTGCAACTCCGGCAACCTCCCCCGGTAAACCCTGACCTCCCCTCACTCTCATTGACGCATGTGTACTCGCCTTTGCCTCATGCATCTAACGCGACCCTCTGCTTGCCTCCCTGTGCATTGTAGCTTCGCCGTTGACGACGCCCGAGCACACCCGTCACTAGGAGCTTCTTCGACGAGCAATTGCCGGCAATCTCGTGCGCCCCTGTCCCTACGGCGACCATGTTGAGCACTGCAACGACCTCAAGAAACCGGTGAGCATCTCCGTTTCCTCCCTCGCTTCCTATCTTTGCTAGAATGCCTCTGCCTGACGTGCCACCGCCGCTCACCGTCGCTAGCGCCGCCAGATCATGGCTGGTTTGCTTAAAGCCGTTGGATGCAGATCCAGTGGCTGAGTTAGATCGTTTGAGCGAACCGTTTTTGATTGATTTGTGCCATACGATTTCCTTTGTATCCAACGCTCTGCGTAGCGCGATCCTGCCGAATCGGTACAGACCAATAAGAACACCACGTGGCCCAGTTTTTGTTTTAAAAACAGAATTAGATCTATTAGTGATGGATATTGTAAAATTCATAAGTTTTGATCTATACGTACAAAATTTAAAAACTTTATATCATTGGAATCAGTAAAATGCAAACTTTGAAACCATCCCCTTAATTTAGTATTTTTCTTCTGGAAAATTAGGTGTTTTTTACAGAAACATTTCTAGGCATATTTTGAGTATAAAAATTATTCTAAAAATGATTTTTGGGTAAACTCTTTGCAAATGATTTGTTTTGAACCTACTGACCAGAAACACAAACTTTTGGGTTTAGAAATATATTTTGTTAACATTAGAATTTTTTTACTTTGAATAAAAGCATTTTAAGTAAAACAAAAATGTTGCTTTGATTTAAAAATGGTTTTTGGGTGAAACCTTTTGCAAATTGATTTGTTTTAAACACTTTGACCATAAACACTAACATTTGTGTTTAAAACGTATTTGGCTAAAACTACAAATTATTCCTTTGATTAAAACCATTTCTAGCAAAACAAAAATGATTTAAATGGCCATTTTCACTAACTTGTTTTTAAAATGGGTTTTCCACTTTTATAAATAACCAGTAGGTGTTTTAAAATGTTTATATCCTTAGTAGAAACCACTTTTCTAAATAAAACAATCTTTTTCATGCTTGCATGCATTGCCTTGTTTTTATTATTTCATGTGGTGAATTGTTTGAATGCTAGTTTGAATATGTGCTTGCTTGATTGAATTGTAGTGAACTTTGAAGAGTGTGACAATTGCAAGATCAAGGAGTGAACATAGTTTCTCTACTAAAAAGGCAAGTGGTGCTTCATAAATTTTTTCCTATTATTTTAACTATGCATTAGTGATATTTTGAGTAGGACTTGCATGGAATTTTTTCTAAGTATCTATACTATGCAATGCCTTGGGAAATCCTAGTAGATGACGCCTTAGTAGAATTTTCCCAAAGTTAAGATTCTTGTTACTATCATGCTTAGCCTAGCTAGTAGAAAACAAGGGTGGATTATTCATGCTATGAAATATTTCTAAGTCTTTTGACTTATGTTTTTGCTTAATAAAACTACTAAGTGAATGAATCACCTGGGTGGAATGGTATGAATGGGATATATTGAGTGGTTACACAAGGCCTGGGACTGGTGAAAACTTGTACATCACACTTGTGGAAAGCCACCCAGGAACAAAGAGATTTGAGATGTTAAGTGTTGAGAAGCTTCTAGTGCAGCCACATGGCAATATGGCTCTGCCTGGATCATGTAGGTTGCAATAACTTATCCAGATGGACAGAAGGTGGTAGGGGTGATAGGTTGGAATGCGTCCATTTGGTATAAGGGAAGGCTTCTGAAAGATCTTGTCTCGATGCATGTCGAGTCTTGTGGGGAAAGTGCACTACCTCTCGAGAGAGTAAAATCTAAGTACTTAGCCGTGTCCCCGGCAATGGACAATTTGAGCATCAAGACATGGAAGCTATCAAGGATCTCCTCATCCCAATTTCTAAGTTGAAAGCTTGTGGTTGAACAAGGGTTAAAGGTTAACCAATTCTATTGGTTGTTCCTTGGGTGATTTGACAAACAAAAACTTAGTGTTTTCAACTAATAAGGAAAACTTATTTTGAGCAAAGCAAGCCTCAGCTACACTTACCAAATGCATATAGATGATAGATACCACTACTCTACCATAGTTCACTTGCCAATACAATTCAAATGTATTGACCCTTGTGCCTGTAACTTATTATGTTGTAGTTTTGTTTGATGTTAGTGAAGTGTGTTGAATAGGATTACAAGTCTACAACCAACATGATTGCCTGTGGCACTTTGAAGATGAAGGACTCCATGCTACTTAGTTATATGTGATGCATTGAAATGAGATAGCCAAATGAGCTATGTAAGATATAATGTATTATTTTATTCATGGTTATAAGTTGTAATATGACCTTTGTTTCTTGATATTACATCTTAAACTATGGATGCTAGCTATTGATCCAGGGACTAGCATTGTAAACAAGGGATCTCTACCTTATCAGGTTGGGACCTCTAAAGGTTGTGGCAGGAGCCTAGCTCGAGGAGAGTGATGAGGCCAAGAGCTTCTTGTTGTCCTTCTCTCGGGCAAGGCAGAGCAAGGGATAGGGAGAGGAGCTCTGGGGAGGTGAGTGGAGGGGAGAGGGGGCAAATGAGGGCAGAGAGGTGAGTTGGGGTGGCCTGTGGCCTTATAAACCGATAAGGGGTGGGGGTTGATGGGCAAGGTCCATTAGGAAAAGGGAACGGTGCTAGCTGCCCATTGGCTTCTTGGGGGTGGTGCTGTGGGGCCATGTTCTCGACCAGAGAGGGAGAGGGGAGTGGCTGCTGTGGCTTTTAAGATAGGGAGATCTTTGCAAGATATGGATGCCTCTCTCTCACTCTTACAAGCACATGTGACAAGGCAGGGGAGGTGCTACAGTGGCTTGGGTTACTATGCACGACCAGGAGAGAGTGATGATGCTGTGGAGGAGTGCTTGGGAAGATTGGAGCTGGTTTGGTTTTGGTTTGAATCAAGTTTTGCATTGGTTTAGCAAAACTGATCAAAGGGAGGCTTGTGAAGGAAGTTGAAGAATTTGCATTGGGAAAAGTGTGGAAATGGCACTGGTGGGTAGAGGAGGTCAAATAATCTCTCGAAGATTTAAATGGGTTTTTCTAAATATTATAACCCCATTTAAATGCACTTCTTCAAAAGTGCTGAAGTAGATTATGGAAGCTAAGATGATATTTTTACATTGGGCAAGCTTGGTTTTTGATGTGGGATGGTCTTAAATACCATAACACACATTGGATAATTTTATTGGAATTTATTGAGGTGGAAAAGTATTTTTAAGGAATTATTACTTGTTTCTGCCATTTAAGAAAAAGGGCAAAAAGAAATAATAAAGAGTCTCAAAAGTAATTATTTTCGAGTTTGAGAGATAGGGTATGAGGTGGAGAACTCAAATATGCATTGAGTTGGCAAAGTGGTTTGGAGAAAAACAAAGTTTCCTTTAAAGACAAGGATTTCGGGAATTTAGTAAGTAAAGGGAATTGAATAGTTTAATAATCCAAATAATTATGGGAAATTAGTTGGGGATGCTTATGTTAAATGTTATATGATGTATACTTAGAATATATAACAATATCACCTTGGGTATTGACAAGCAAGAGGTATTCTTGGAAGAAGAGATTGATTTGGGGATCTAGGGTTTGGTTATTTTTATGCCACCTAAACAAGGTTGGATTAGGGAGCTCAGAGCTCACCTTGGTACAGGGGTGATATGTATAGATATACCAAGTCATATAGATGATCAAGGAAGAAAGAGTTAGGCTTGATTGCTTTTGAGGTGGTGTGGAGGAGATGGCAAACTTTGTTGAAAATAAGGCTGCCATAGCAGATACATCAGGTAGCCTCCTAAACCATGTGGGTTCAAGAAGAACAAGGCTCCAATGGAAACAAGTGAAGTAGTGTTTGATAGGCCATGATTAGTAGATCACAACCAAGCAAAGATTTGGTCAAGGGGAGGTGGAATATAGAAGTGAGCTTCTGCCAAAGTAGGAAAGATGATAAGATTCACAGAAAAGATTATTATCTTGACTACAAGACCATCATGGATGAGTGGGAAATAGAATTGCTTAGCCAAGGGAAAGAGTGGCTTTGGTAGTACTAATGATTTAATACAAGATGGTTCACATACATTCTCAAGAATGCACATGGGTTGGAAAAGGTAGAGCTCCAAAGATTGAATCTAGATAAGAAATCCAGGCTTAGCCATTTTGGCAGATTTAGGATTTTAGACTAGAGTGCAAGTATAGAAGGCTTTTGAGAGGATGCTAGGTTCCAAACTCATGATCAAGGAGATGATGTTGAGGTAATAACTAAGTATATAGGATTCATTCTTAGATTGGGTCTCCGTTGAGTTGGAAACCACCACGAGGGATTATCCTTGGATTGATCTGAGCATGAGATGAGATGGTTACTTTAGTGGCTTAGGATAGATCCAGATTTGGATGCTTAGTTTGAGATTGATGATCAAAAGAAAGGATTGTGTCCTAAGGGTTAGCTACTAGATTAGCTCACTCTAGTTCCTAAGCAAACAAGGCAATTAGCAGATTAGGGCAATTCATCAAACATCAGATCAAGGCAATTCATCAACCAGCAGATCAAGGCAATTCATCTTATTACTTATATAACTACTACTAGGGTTACCATCAAGCCTAGCTTGAATTAAGGAGGGGGTATTTTGAGTGGGGGTGTGCTTTGAAGGGAGATAAGGATCATCTTGGTATTCCTACCAAGATGGGAATAAAAAGGTTTTAATAAAGGTTTTGGAAAACCTAGAGATAAGGGTAGTTGAAGGTTCTGTCTTGAAAACATAAGGAGAGATATATATGTCTCCATAGTTTTGTTAATAGAGACTAGTAAAGTATTTGGTTGTGTCAAAGTCATCTTGGCTCAGGTTTTTGAAATGTCAGAACATTTGAGAATATGAAAGATGAGCCAAGACATCTCTTTGGTAAAATAGCTTTTTGTAAACTAGTGTTGAGATGATAAGTATATTACCTAGTGCTCCAACAGTTACATGAGCACCAGCAAACAAGTAAGCAAACACTGCACTCTTATGCAGGAAAAAGTTTTTGTTCCCCCTGATTTTTGCCTTTGGGACACTTAATCAGGGTTGCTGAAATTGGGATGTTACAAAAGGGAAGCAGGGATTTCAAGTTTCATAAAGAGCTTCCAAAAATTATGGTACTTGTTAGATTTCAGCTCTCATTGCCCCTATCATAAGCATCTTGAAGTGATTAAGCTTTAAAGTGAACAAACTATGGAGTATATGCTTGACAAAGTATAAGTTGGCAATCTCATGTCCCTTGAATAGGAGGGCCGCTCCTCATGCTACTCAACTTTAGTTACTTGCAAGTTCTTGTCATAGTAAGTATATGCCTATCATAGAGAACCACCAACGGGGTACCCCTTGCACATGGTACAGTAGCTATCCCATAACCAAAATTACAAGGAAAGCAGACAATGAGCATCTCAGCGATCTTTTTATTTGCCATTTGCATAGGTTTTTATTGAGGATGCTTCACAGATTGCTCATTATTGTTATGTTGCAAGTTTCCACCATGATTAGGCATGGCTTAGGCTAGCGGCCCAAGCGTTTATCTAGCACAAAATACATAACTCCATGGACTTACAAGCTCCCCTTTTATTTCACACCGACGACATCCGCGAACAAAAGAGCATGATATCAACTGGATAGAGATCCAGAAGTGTTGAAAGTGTTCCCCATGACAGCATGGTTCTGCTAATCCCAACGTATAAGTGCAAGCATATACAACTTAGATGACACAATGGTTCAAGTTTATTAGGGGCAAGAAAAAAATAAAGTGTGCCATCAAGTTCGTGAGAGCTTTAATCACTAAGTTTTCACATAACAAAAAACTTTTTAATTGGAAGATTGAGAAAACAAGAATATACTTCGAATGGTGTAACACACCATGCATAGGAATTTATAGTGGACACTTTGGAATAACTTGGTTTCTTGGGAGTTGGATGCATGAGTAGAGATTACTCACCAAAAGTGAAGGCTAGCAAAAGACTGGGAGCGACCAACTAAGAGAGCAATAATAACCATAATCATGCAGAGCGACAAAACATTTCTAATCAAAGCATAGAGTGGTACTACACGTCAAGGACTAAATGATCATAGAGGCTAATGGTGACTTGTTAGAGTCATAACATGGTGTGAGCATATGCCAAGTCAACACAAACAAAACATCAAAGGAGAATACCACAATACTATGCTTTTGCATGCTAAAACAACGCATGATTCTTTCAAGGCACACTAAGCACTCTCAATGACTTGGAGCAAGTCATGCTATAGAAATAATCACTAAGCATAAGGTCAAAACAACACCTAGCATGACATGCTAAAGTTTAAGTCACAGTCAAAACAAGCTAACCTTGCACTATTTCAAGCAAGAACTTTCTACTCCTTTCCAACACCAATCAACTTATTTGAAACAACACAGCGAGAACGGGGGTCCAAACTACTTTATTCAAGGAAACTAAGCAAAGCAAATGAAAACTAAGACGCTCCAAGAACAACACAACAGTGCATGAAACAATAAAAACAAAGTGTCTAGAAAGACCTGAGCTTTTTATTGATGAAGAAGGGGATGCCTTGGGAATCCCCAAGCTTTGACGCTTGTACCTCTTGAATATTTCTTGGGGTGACACGGGGTGGAATCCCCAAGATTTAGCTTTTATCCATTCTTCATCTCATTACATCATTCTCTCTCCACACCTGAAAATTTTCCTTCATACAAAACTTCACACAATCTTCATTAGCAACACTAGTGTATTCAAAAGATAATAGACCCTTGGGTTTAGCTTTAGAACAGAAAAACTTTCCCTAAAAACACAAGATACTGTAGTAATCCCTCAAAAAGTTCAATTCCCCAAAAGATAACTAAAAATAAATAAATAAGAAGCAAATGCAAATAATGGCAGAAATCTGTCAAAATAGACCAGCAGGTGAAAACCGATTTTTTCGAAGACCTTATGTTTCTCAAATGAAAAAGTGTTGAACTAACGAAAGTTATCTAAAATACTGGGGGATTTACTCAGAAAATATCAGCTCAATCCGACTTATAAATATTTTACACGAATATTTACGGTGGAGCACAAAAAATCTGTTTTGGGACAGCAACTCCCCAAATCTTACTTCCCTCTCATTAGAGGTCATTCTTGGCACAAAAAGCAAAAAAAGGATAAGGAGAGGTCATTACTGAAGTAATAACTTTCAAGACTCAAGAAAACTTTTGGGTTATCTCCCAATAAGTACTTTTCTTTAATACCTTTAAGTTAGGCTTGATAGTTTGAGAATATGCTCACATAAGAAATATGAATTGAAGTAAAAGAGAGAATCAAGAAGCAAATTAAAAACACATTTAAGTCTAACCCACTTCCTATGCAAAGGAATCTTGTAAATAAACAAGTCATGAAAGCACAAAGCAACAAGTATAGGAAAGCAAAACAAGTGCAACTTCAAAATTTTCAACATAAAGAGGGGAAACTTAATATTTTTGTGATGCATAAGACCATGTTTCCCTCTCTCATAATAACTTTCAATAGCATCATGAATAAAATTAACAATATAACTATCACATAAAACATTCTTATCATGAGCTACATGCATAAAATAATTATTACTCTCCATATAAACATAGTCATTCTTATTAATTATAGTGGGAGCAAATTCAACAACATAGCTATCACTATTATTATCATCACCATAATCATCAAATATAGGAGGCATATTGTAATCACAATTAATTTTCTCCTCAATAGTAGGTGGAATGAAAATATCATAATCATCATACATTGGAGGTATAGTATCATCATAAGCAATAGAATACCTATGTTCCCAAGTGTGTTCATTTGTAAACATATCATCATTGGAAGGAACATGGATAGCACTAATAGCACAACAATTATTAATATCATCATTTTCAGAATTGGTGCCAAAGAGATTTTCAATATCAAAAGTAGTGTGCTTTTCCCAATCATGATCACTAACATAGATAACAGGCATATGGACATCATCTAGTTCAGACTCATCAGCAAAAACTATGATAGGAGCAACATGCTTAGGGGAAAATACCGTTTCCTCTCTCCTTTTACTCCTCGTATTTTTATTCTTCTCCTCTTTAGGAGGGAGAGTCTTGAAAGGAAGCTTCTCCACATACCCAGGTTTATTGTTAGA
The DNA here is from genome assembly GCA_916181665.1 of Avena sativa. NCBI lineage: Eukaryota > Viridiplantae > Streptophyta > Magnoliopsida > Poales > Poaceae > Avena > Avena sativa. Next base: position 278,324,141 of record OV702280.1, read on the forward strand.
GACAATAGAAGAAACTTTGGAGGATTCCTCCTTTTTATTAATAAGAACAAAAATCATATCAGTCCTGTCATATTTTGGGAAAATATCATCCTTTATAAGATTTTTTATGTAATTATTAGCGTGGCAATTATCAACACAATAAAGATGACACCCATGCAGGACGTCATAGCAAAAGCACTCATGTCTACCAAATAAGTTTTTCTTGATAACTCTTCACACCCCAAAGACAATGTAAGTTCATCATGTTGATTAGCAGTGATCGCGTTATCACAATACAAGCTTGTAGTACTCATTGGATTAGAAAGGTTATTATTATGGCCTGAGCATTGAAAATTGAAACGACCCACTTCATAGCAGAGTTCAACAAATAAAAGGGTAGAGGGCACAATTTTTTTTACCAAGATCATTTAGAGCCTTATACCAAGTTCTGGTTTTTTTCATTCCAGTGAGTGATACAATATTCTTCTTCTACTTTATTATTCTCACAAGGTCTATGCATGCCAAAAAAATTAACATGCTTATAAGAAATAGTACTTTCAGAAGTTTGAGCATGTTTATTGCAATCATTAATAACATTTTCATTTTCCATGCAAGTGTCTTTAACAGGCTCATGATACATGTCCCATTTTTGTTTAGGAGCATTAATATGGGAAGCAAAGGCTCTATAATATCTAACAAGAATTTTAGGATCAACACCATATTTAGCACTAAGATCTTGAAAATCAGCAGTTTCAGCGAAGGACTTAATGCAATCATACTCATAGTTTATACCTGGTTCTTTACCTTTGTCGTTATCCCAATCTTTGGTATTGATTTGAATTGTTTAAAGAAGATCCCACTTAGCTTTGACCTTCTTACTTGTGAAGGATCCCTCTGAACAGGTATCTAGATAGTCCTTGTAGTGTCCTGAAAGCCTTGCATAAAAATTATTGATAATGATATAACTGGGGAGCTCATGAATGGGACATTTGAGCATTAGTGACTTCAATCTACCCCAAGCTTGGGAAATACTTTCTCCCTCATGAGGATGAAAATTATAAATATAATTCCTATCTTTATGAATTTCATGAGGAGGATAGAATTTAGAGTAAAAGAGAGATTCAAGTTCCTTCCACTCCAAATGATGAGGATCATCTAGTAGCTCATACCACTCCCTTGATTTGTCCCTGAGTGATAAAGAGAATAGCTTCCTCTTAACTCAGTCCATTGAAATACCTGCACACTTGAACAACTCACATAATTCATGGATAAAAAGCAAGTGATCACCATGATGGACAGTTCCATCCCCAAAATAATAGTTATCCATGACACGATCAACAATTTTTGTAGGCATTTTAAAAGGGACACTTTCAACATGTGGATTTAAAATATCACAAGTATCATTAGAATTACCACATATGGGAGATAAAGTATCATAAGAGAAAATTTTCTTCTCTAAAGCTGGGGAACTAAAAAGATCATTTTCATTAAGAATAGCTTCCCCATGCTTAGATGTTTCCATAGTATTAGTAACAAAGGTGTTCAAAAAGTTCATACTAACAACATTGCTAATAGCATGCAAAGAAAGTTCCATAGGTTTTTCAATTTTCTTTTCAAACCACTCATGTTCTAACTTAGGAAAAATACTATAAAGCTCTCTATTTTTGTTGTTGTTTTCCATTAAGCCTAACTAGTGAAAACAAGAAACAAAAAGACAAAATTGTAGAATCTAAAGGAAATAACTTCGAGCACTCACACTAGAGGATATGAGTACCTTTTATCTAACCTCCCCGGCAACGGCGCTAGAAAACTTGTTGATGGCGATTTGTCGACGTGGGAATTTTCTCTTCTTCTTCATTCCCCGGCAACGGTGCCAGAAAAGAGCTTGATGTCTACGCACTTCTATTCTTGTAGACAGTAGTTGGGCCTCCAAGTACAGAGGTTTGTAGAATAGCAGCAAGTTTCCCTTAAGTGGATTACCCAAGGTTTATCGAACTCAGGGAGGAAGTGGTCAAAGGTATCCCTCTCAAGCAACCCTGCAATCAAGATACAAGAAGTCTCTTGTGTCCCCAACACACCCAATACACTTGTTAGGTGTATAGGTGCACTAGTTCGGTGAAGAGATAGTGAAATGCAAGTAGTATAAATGATTATGAGTGGTAACGGTGCCAGAAAAGAGCTTCTGACGGGGAGGAAAATACTAAAGGCAAAAAGATGGAAGCAAGCAAACATGTATCAAATCTAGTTGCAAACGGTGTTTCAATGCTTAGAAACAAGGCCTAGGGATCATACTTTCACTAGTGAACACTCTCATATAAATATCTTCTCCTCATGATACTACCCTCAACTACTCTCCGGTTGGACACTCTAATCCACGGTAGGACTACAAAAGCACTCTTTAAAGGTTGCCTTCCCCATCTAGATAACCCCACACTGTCACCTTGAGCGCTAGATGGTTCCAACAAACACCACAATTTCATAGACACATCCAACTCCAAATATAACTCATGATAAATATGTATATAGTCTATATTAAGTGCCACACACGGCATGCACGTTGTCACTTTCACACACATGGGGAAAAACATAGATTTATTAAAGCAATTGAGTATTTATGCAACCTGTAGCCTAAGTGCCACCACAACGCGCACGCTGTCACTTGCACACACGTGGGGAGAGCAGAGATTGGTTTAAGCACTTGAGTAACATAGTAGATCTACTTGATTACAAAGATCATGACCACAACAAGATCATGCATAGAGAGAGATGAACACATAGCTATCGGTAGAGCCCTTAGCCTCGAGGAAGAACTACTCCCTCCTCATCATGGGAATCAACAACGGTGATGAAGATGGCGATGGAGATGGCTCCGGGGGCACTTCCCCGTCCCGGCAGGGTGCCAGAATAGAGACTTTATGTCCCCCAAATCTCCCCTTCGGTGGCGGCGGCGCAGTTGAGGTTTTTGTGGCTTTCTCCCAGATGATTTTGGGTTTCTGAGTCGGGGGATTCTTATAGGCGAAGGAGGCAAGGTCGGTGGAGGCCCAGGGGGCCCACACCCCCTGGTGGCGTGGCCAGGGTGGGCCCGTGCCACCCTAGGGTGTGGCTACCCTGGTGTCCTCCACCGTCTCATCTTTGATTTTCCGTATCACTCCGGGAAAAATATGAACTTTGGCTTTTGTCCCTTCCGATTCTAAGAATATTCATTTTTTAGCTTTTTTGAAACCAAAAATAGTAGAAGACAGGCAACTGACACTATGGCATTTTGTAAATAGGTTAGTTCCAGAAAGTGTACAAAAATACCTAAAAGTGTAGACAAAACATAAGACAAATGATATAAAACAAGCATGGTGCATCAAAAATTATAGATACGTTTATGACGTATCACCCCCTACAGACGAAGGGACCTACGGTTCCAAGTCTGAAAGCTGTGGGAGCAATGGCCTCCCCCATCGCTACATCTGCGCGTCCATCGTCGATGGTCACGTTAACGAAGGAACCGATCCACTGGCTCCCCCTCTTGATCCGCAGGCTACTAATGCCGCGAATGCTGCCAATGGCACACATCCGCCAAATCCCAACAGGAACGTGCCAGCCAAAGCTGCCGATGGCATTGATCGCATCCGCCAAGAGACCCACCTCAACGATGCTCAGTGGGAAAGAGTGCAAGAGGCTGTGGGGGGTACCAATCCTCTGCCACTTGACTCATCCTGCTACATGCAGATGGGCTACCACTGGCTCCTCATAAAGGAGCATAATTGGCAATTCGAGCAACACAAAGAGCTCGAACAACACAAGCGAGTAGACGATGAGTCAAGTGCTCGATGGGTGGCGATCTACGCCGGTAGGTCCTCTTCAAAAGGCAATGAAGGGTAAAAATACCGCTCTCGGCTGGAGAGCATGGATCCCGCTGCCAGACGTGATGCCACCAGGGCATTCGATCTGTCAACAGCCGGATTTTTAATCCCAGATGCATGTTATGCCGTACATCGCAATCCTAGGATTACCATTTTTGCGAGACATAACATAATTGGTAGCACAGTACATCATCCAATACAAACCATAATAGTCTTACAAATAGTTGATCTCATGATCAGGACTGAATACAAATCAAAGCAGCGGAATAATAATATCATAGTAGTGGCTCCATCTTCATGGTCACAGGCAATGCTGACGATGGGAGATGATCCTAGTTATCAAAGGCGTCCTGCTATCCATCCTCCTCGTAGTCTCCTTCGTAGTCTGGCCATAGGAATATCCAGGGACAAAGCCATGAGTACTTTTAAAGTACTCGCAAACTATCACTAAAGTAGTAAGACCATTCTAATAGGAATCCTAAGATCTAGCTTTGTTTGCAATAATCCAATTTTATTTCACAAGTGCTTAGTAGTAAAGACCTAGCTTTAGTTATCTAGATTACTCAAGAGGGAACTAGTGTCATGTCCACATCCTTGTGGGGTCAAGTCAAAGTCACAAGTCATTTTGAAAACATCTGACAACGGAACAGTATGGCCATCCAACTGTCCATAATCGTGGATGCGGCTACTCGAATAGTTTTACACTCTATAGAGGGGTACACTTTCACCACGACATTTGATACATCCGTTAGGGATAGCCCTGAATCATCATACTTGGTATGCGGATAATCAATCCTAACCTTTCAATTACACACCCTAGTATAGGCACCTCCCCTATGAGTTTGGCCTCCTAGCCATGACCATCTGTCATCCTGGGAACTGCACATGTGGACATTCATATTCACAAGGTAGCCTCAGCTCACCTTGTTCCACGAGGGAACCCATACTAATACGCATAAACTTCCAGTTAAGCCCTACCCAAACTCGGGTATTGTGGTTGTACGGTAAAATTGGAATGGTATCGCATCCGAACCCAACCATCAGTTTTTATCAAAGTCAGGACACAAACTTAATTCACTATCATCTTCAACTCATTGTGTCCATAACACATGTCAAAACATTTCGATAGAATGATTCATCATTCCAAGGTTTTCATAATCATTTGTTCCCATCTATAGTGGTCGAGATTAGTTTAGCACTAGCATCTATCAATGAGGGTGTCACTATTTGAGGGGTACTAATCAAGTGTATCTATCTACATCAAAATCCAAGTTCTTGATGACCTCTTTCCGATTTCTCCACTAATCACACATTAATTAACTACTTGAGCAACTTTGAAAAGTAAAGATAAAGCTTGCAATTAAAACATAGGAATTGGTATAAACAAAGTAGTATCACAATTGCTTGCAAGAGAGGCTTGCAGGGTTTAGCTTAGCTTGATTGCTTAGAAGAGCTTGCCTTGGTTTGTAAGGTGTTCGAAGTTCTCTTCCTCATCTTCGTAGAATTCTTCCTCCTCGTAGCCCGGATTGATACTAGCGTCTATAAATAAATACGAGGTACATAATCACCAAACAATACTTAACTACTTTTATTTATCACACAATGGTCTATACTAGATGATCTAGCATCATATCTATTACTACAAGCAAGGGTGGAAAGATTTGAGTTATCTTAATTTAGCAAAGTAATTTCTATTCATTGAAAAACTACTTAAGATTTAATATTCTCCAATTAAAATATGGGATCATATTGACACCTGTCATCACCATATATTCCAATACTTGGAAATGTGATTTAAAGGGGTTAGCCTAATTTGTAAAGTTTAACATTACCATTTGATAATATTTAAGTGCGTAGAAATGACTATAAAGCCATTCTTTAATTTTGGTCCAGGTCTACTATATGTAAATCTATATATTTTTACATATTCAGATAGATCATGGCCAATCTGATTTTTGAGAGTTGGAATCAACTCAAAATCACTTATGGTTGATTTTAGAAAAATGTTTGAAGTGATAAAAGCTACTGTCTTGTTATTTTTACTGAGGGTGATCTATAGTTTTAAATTGTTTGAATCCAATGGGAGTGATTTGAGGTTTTCATCTACTTGCTAACAGAATTGGTTCCATTCAATTTGCTCTAGTGAAACTTTCTGAATTGATTTTCAAAGTTACCTACTGTATGGAATTTTCAAATAAAAGAAAAACCTAGATTTGAAAATGTGGGCTACGCGCGGGAATGCTAATGGGCTAGCCCAACTACGCGACGCGTGCGCAGCGCGCTGCACAGGGGTTGATCCCACACATCAACGACTGCGTTAAAACAAAGGGGTACGCGCTAATCCTAGCCATACGATTAGAGCAAGCTCAGCAGCTCAGCGTCATCGTCTCCATCGCATAGCACGCGCGAGACTGAACCCTAGCGCTACAGCGGGGGTCGTCGGGGGCTTAAGGGCTCCAGCTAGGTCTAGAGAGGTGGGCGAACGAACGAGTCGACGATGGCGGTTTGACTAGTGGTTGCAGCAGCTCCTGGGGCGGCTCCTAGCGTCGGCTCCTTTCCTCCTCTATAGCGGTGGGATCCGGTGAAATTCCGGTGATGTTGTGCTCACCTTGCTCTGGGAATGGGTCAGAGAGGTTTCTGGGTGAGAGAGAGGAGTGGAATGGTGTGCGTTTTGAAGCTGGGAGAGGGCTCTATTTATACTGCGGCGAGGGGGGCACGACGACATGGATCGGGCTCGTGGGCGACGTAGTTACAGTATGCTATCGGCATGGCCAAGGTTGTAGATCGACATGGTGCTTTAGGGCGGTCGTCATGCGCACAGTGGTAGGGCGAGGCGCGGTCTCCATCGTTCTGGAACATCCGTGCTCTACGGCAGTACCTGTAACAACCCTAGTTTTATTAATATCTAATTAGGAAATGTTTGAGCATAGCATGAGCATCATCTTAAAATGCAAGCAACAAATGGATCAAAACCCTAAACCCTAATCTTTTTTCTCTCTCTCTATAATACATTCAAAAGGTTTTAAATATTTTAAAACCACCAAAAGTATGGAGCCTAAACAGTAACCAGGGCCCCTACGATGTTTCAAATGTTTGCAGAGTTTTGGTGTTTTCAAAATACACAAAACAAATTTTTATTTAAAAATACAAAGAGAAAAGGCAAAACAAAAATTAGAAAAGGTTTTGTTTTTAAAAAGTAGAGCCAGCAGCCGCAGCCCAGGCCGGCCCATCTTCCCTCCTCTCTCTTTACCGCCCACCAGCGTAGCCAACAACCTTGCACGCGGCCCGTCAACAGCCCAGTCACAGCCCACCGGCCCGATAACGTGTCGTCATCTTCCTTGGATCGTCGTCCACCTCCCGATCCACGGAAGTTGCTCGCTGTCGACGTCGCGTCGCTGGCCGGCGTCAAGATCCCCGCCGCCGCTCTGGAGAGAGATAAGATCATGTTTTGGCGCCCTCATCCGCATCCTTCCTCACTCTCTGGCTCTCTCTTATCCCCTCTTCTCTGCAACCTCCCGAACCCTAGCCACCGAAAATCGCCAGTCGTTGTCGTTCCGCACAGCCCCAAGCCTCGCCGTGGTGCCTAGGATCTCCGCCGTGCTGGACTACATCTCCCTGTAGAAGGAATCGACCCAAGGTTCCCTCTATCGCCGTCGATGACCTCGCCTACCCGAGCTCCAGCCGCCACACTCACCATCGATTCCGGCGTCTCCTGACCTGACCTGACCTCCCCGACCTCTTCATCGTGATCTCGGTGAGCTCACGGTCCGGAAGGACCTCTCTGGTGTCTCCCTTCCTCTCTGTACCGCGGTCCCGCCGTCGCTGACGCAGTAGCTAGTCGCCGTCGGCACTCCGATGACCCAAACAGGGCGGCGCCACCATCCTTTGACCCCTCTTGGCCTCCTCTATCCAGCGCACATACGCACGCGCTCCAGCTTGCATTCCTGCACCGTCGCCGGCCGTCGTCTGCGCGTGCTCACCGGCGAGCAGACGTGGCGCAGACGTTGCATCCACGTGGCCCTGACCCCACCCATTAGCCACGGTGGCTAGCTAGATCTCACTCCGGTGTAAAAAGATTTAAACCCCTGGTGACATCAGCATTAGGTCATTTCCATGTTTTCTTTATTTTAAATGTTTTGTAAATCATTTCTCTAATTAAGAAATGTATGACAGGTGGGTCCATCCTATAAGTAAGAGAAACATTTCCATACATGTTTTCTAATTAATGAAATGTTAAAAGTAATTCTAAAATGTAAATTATTTTATAATATTCCAAAATGATGTAAAATGAAATAAAAATGGAGAAATTCATGACTAATTCATTTTAAGTCAGAAAAATAGAAATAATATATCAAAATGTTCAAAAAAATAATACCTACATATCTAAGCTATAAGCATGCATTGTTAATCAACTTTCATGAAAATTTTAATTAGAAGAACAAAAGGAACCCTCTCATAAGCTCCTGGAGTTTCCCCGAATTAGGGTTTGGACCCCTCAGACTCCGTTTAAAATGACCAAGCATCTTTAGGGGTTCAATTTCAATAACTTTTAACTTGTCATGTCATCATCCTTGATTGAGCATTGAATCGATGCCATGTGTTGATTGTTTCCCTTCCTTTCTGGTATTTGGTTCTTCTCCGGTAGAATACGATATCGGAATCGATATCAAGTCCAAGACTGAAGACCGAGGTCAAAACCGTCGAAGATCGAAGATCAATACTTGATCAAATATAATCAAGTCAAGTACCAGGTTTCCGGAACTCTGCTTTCTGGATATCAACTGGCAAAGGCAAGTGAAGCCCCACACATGATATAATCCTATGTTTTCAAGCATTTCAATTCTTGCCATGTGCATACGATTCTAAAGTATTTTATCGATAGATAGAGTAATCCTATCTGATGCATGTTACCTTTGAAGCCTATATTCCCTGATCCACTGCTCCTAGCATAACTAGGGTTTGGCTTGTGAAGTGTTGCTAGAGCTATTACATCTATTGTGCTTAGCCATGCTTAGCTGTTTCCACTGGTCCATACGGTTGATGAATCAGAGTTGCGAATGAACCTAGTATGACAGGATGACGTGGTATAATCAGAGATGGATAATAAACATGCTAAGGCTTGTATGGGAGGCCACATGGGTTGTGGTTTTTGTAGTCCAATACTTGCCACCCTTAGGACCCGATGTTCTTGCCTCTTGAACCAAGATGAGCGTACAACCACACAGGGGCCTGGAAACCCCCTCGACCAACTAACTTGCCGAGTAGATTCCATGAGTCACATAGTTCGGGCTTTCCATTCGACATACACATCTTGGTTGTTCTCGAATGGAGGTGAAGGAGGTGTATTCATAATAGGTAGGTAAGCATGGCCGGGAACAAGAGATGCCCGGCATCCATAATCTTGAACCCTGCGCACATCATTAGGGACCGGCTTCGGGACTCGACCCATTATGGCGACATCTCCCTAGTGAGTGACTCATGGTCTCGGCGAAAGCAAGGTAAAGGTCATGTCTAACCACTCTCTGCCGGCCTTCCAAGGAAGAGGGCTATTACTAGTGGCATTAAGAGAAGGTTAGTACGTGTGGGTAAAGTTGTACACCCCTGCGGGGTTATTAATCTTTTCGAAAAGCCGCGTCCGCGGTTATGGACGAACTTGGGAATGGACGTGAAGATCATAGAGAACTTAAACCTAATCGTAAAACTTGGTAAGTTGAGTAACGTGTGGTTAAGGAGGCTTCCTCATGGGTACGAGCGGGTGATCCTAGATAGGTATAGCTGATGATGATTCGATGGATATCAAAAGATGATCAAAACTAGTGATACCGCTCTCTTATCCCCTTTTAAAATATTCTGATTAGTCGAGATTCTTCTCCCTCTTGTTTTACAAAATAATGATGGCTTTATGCAAAATAACTCCACCAGCCATAACTCACCCTTGCTTCGTTGATACTTTTGCAGCAGAGTAAGTTTTCTATACTCCTCTATAGTGTACCAATTTTGAATGTTTGAATCTGCATCCCCTTCCTCTCTCATCGTGGCATCCGGGAACCAACACCAACCGTTGATTTAAATCACTATGATGTCGATCTACCGTTAAATTCATGCAAGATCAAATCCAACGGCCGAGATCTTTGGGATTCGCAGCCAGCCAGCGCGCGCTCTCGGTTTGGTTTTTTACTGCGCACCTAACAGAAGCTCCTGGAATCTCGGTAAAAAATCTCTCGCATCTTCCAGTTCCACCGCCCGCCTTCATATCCTTGCCACTTCTCTCAACTTCCACCGCCCGGCATGACCAAATTCCGTATACAAGCGACTCGCCAGGTTCCAACCGTCCGTCAAGTCCGTCAGTGCGCCACTTCTGGTCCAAATCGGCCTAACTCAAGCCACCGCGACTCACTCCCCCCTCATCATCTATTGCTGCCAATCGAGATTCTCGCCGACACCACCCCGCCCCTGAAAGTTCCTACCGTACGCATCCTCTCCACCAGCCGCGACAAGCGCCCGCCCAGCTCACCACTTTCTTGCTCACATTTCCGCCCCCTGACTTCTGCAGTCAGGCCATCCCTGGTTGTCTCTGGCTTTGGTTCTACCGTTGCTGCTGTAGTGAAATTCCTGCTTTTAGCCTCTCCGTGAGTGGGTTGCCGGTGCTACCACGCGTTGAGAACATCATCCTTGACCCAACACACTCCCAGTTTGAAGAGGTAATGTGCTACTTCGGAGAAGAGTAAGTTACAGGCTATTGTATCCACCAAGTGTTTGTGTTTATGTGCACAAAGCCTCTTGATGTTTTTTTGGTCTATTCTAATTTCGAATGGACCGCTGTACACATGTTATGACTATTTTAAAAATCAAAATGGTTATTTCTATCTTATAAGTGAACCATCTTCATGTGGACAGTTGAATATCCACTGTAAAAATGACAAGTATAAGTTGATAATGACATTGACATATAATGGATTTATGGATTTTTTTTGTTGAATCTTTAGAGAGGACTTCGTGTGTTTGTACAGCCACGTGTTTGTAAAATATGATATCTATTATACTGCGTTTTCTAAGTATGTAAATCATATAATACAGTGCCTTAGTGGAATCATGTACAGACAATTATCTAGGAAGAAAAAGAGGGGGAACTCAGATAATCATACAATAAGATCCACCAAAATACAACGACGGACCCCGTTTCAAGATATCACAAATGCGTCTGACTCACGGATATCATCAAATGGAAAGCAAGGTATCTCTTTAATATTTACAATCACCTAATTCGAAATAAGATTGTTCACTGTGAACTTGGGTATCATTAACAAATCTTTTTTGTTTGTAGATCTTCTGATTAATGGGGCTAAACAGAGAATGTATCCATCTGGTGCATCCGTCCAATCAAGTACTCCTTCAGTTGGACATAAAGGTGTTATACCAATAGATGCTTCTGAGCATAAGCGTTATCGTGATCGAAAAAGATATACGAGGATGACTCAAGAACAATCGTGATGCCTACCTTCAAAGGAATCGAGAATACAAACGGAGAAGGAAAAATCATGCTCCAGGTAGTTATGGTGTGCAACCTGAAGTAATCCAAGCTAATACAATTATTGATGGCTACATGCATAGAACAAACCTTGCCAGCAGAAGCACCGAAGGTACATATCAGTTCAATTCAAGATGTTATCTTATTTATTAACTTGAAATATATATAATTAAAAAATAACAAGATGACAGTAGCAATGTATTTATTTTAAAGACATGCCCTCAGATAATATATATGTTTAGATTCCAGATAGCAACGTGGGTGATTATCAGTATCTTCTATTGTGATATTTTTCCATCTAAACGCAGTTGGTATGGTTAGAAGTTTAAGTGTGTCCCCATCTGTTAACATCCTTGAGGATGACGTGATCGGTCCAATTATCGGAAGTCAGATCGTGACCAATCCATCTGACATATCTAGATCATGTAATAAATCATCAAGTACTGCTCAAAATAAGAGAAAATCTACGTTGCAAGATAGGTGCAGCGAATGCAAGAAAAGAAAATTATCTACCGGAGCAGGTTGTAATACTACCGTAGAGGAAACACGTGACTATGTTTGTGCATCAGAAAATACTGGACGATGTAAGAGGACAAACACATACATGGACATGATGAGCAAGTTCACTGGAAAAGGATTATCTAATGTGGCGTCTTGCAGTTCCGTGAAAAAGGACAGCGCTAACTTACTTGACTTTGACAGATATGTTCCTCTACAAGTACCAGACTATGCTACCGTCAAAGAGCATGAAAGCCATGAAAGCACCATCTATGTGCCAAAGGGTCTTTTTCCTATTGAAGGTAATGAAGTTTTTAAGGTGTAAACCATCTATTTCTGTATGTACATGAAGTACTGCATTGTATCGATCTACTTTTTTTCTCCTCTGCGTCTTTTTACTAACACAGAAAATGATTCGTAGATGATTCTGAGCAAGCTGACGGTTTGATCGAGGATAATTATGAAGACGATGAGAGTTGCATATTTAGTGGGCGAGGTAAACATTAATATTTGTTCTCCATATAAGAAGAATGCAAAATACTATCATCATTCTGACGTAGTGATTTCTTACTTTTTGATAACAATTGTCAGGTTGTGATTCTTTATCATATCGAGATTTAAACCATGTAGTTTGTGAAAAACAAGTTGATCTAGGCGATCATATATATCGGAATATACCAAGTTGTATCGGCAGTGCAAAACGGTTCCAGTACGAGAAACCGACATTCTGTTGTATGGGTGGCAAGATCAAATTAGTAACTCCACATGTTCCTGATGAAGTGCGCAGACTATACACAAGTCAAGATCCTGATGCGAAGTACTTTCAGGACAATATACGGTACTTCAATTCCCACTTCTCTTTTACCTCTCTTGGTGTTATCTTGGACCAACGATATTGTAGTAAGAGGTCCGGAGTTTATACTTTCCGTGCCCAAGGTCAAATTTATCACCGAATTGACCAACTGGTTCTGGTAGAAGGTAGTCCCAAACATCTACAGTTATATTTTTATGACACAAATGCGGATTTTTAACATAGATTTCGTCATTCTCCTAATCTTGACAGAGTTCTCATCGAGAAATGGGCGCGCATACTTGAATCTAACCCTTACGCCCAAATATTTCGAAGTCTTGGTTCATTATCAAACCTTGATGAGTATCAAATTGAGCTCAACACAGATATTTCACTAGATCAACGAGTATATAATGCACCTGTTGCATCACAAGTAGCGGCAATCTGGGTAGGAGGAAATAATCCTCATGGTCACTTTGATAGGAGTATAATGGTATGTGGTGAATCATATGATCCACAATACATAAAGGCATACCATGGTTGTTATGACCCACTATCGTACCCACTTCTTTTTCCAAGAGGGGAAGTTGGCTGGAACTTGAACATACCAAAAGCGAGAGCAAATGCTGCTGTTAATATTAGTATTAGAAATCAAGAAGATGAGCTCGATGAAGAAGGTAGGTTGTACCATATAATCATGTAATAGTCACTTATATTATATTTTTAAAATTTATTTGTCTAACTAAAACATTTTTCGTTGTATAGGGCTAGAGTATAACTCTGGTTCCTCTGTTTCACCAAGGGAATATTATTGTTTTAAACTACAAGTTCGAGCTAGAGAATTTAATGTCTTACTTTTCGGAAAACGACTAACTCAACAGTACATTGTTGATATGTACATTAAGATTGAATCAATAAGATTGGCATTCTACTTAAAGCCAGCAAACCAGAATCTTATACGAGCAGATTTGTATCAAGGACCGGTCGATAGTGTTGTTGCTGGTGAGACACGTGCATGTATGATTGGGAAGCGCATAGTGCTCCCTCCTTCTTTCATTGGTGGTCCACGTGATATGCGTAGAAGATATCTGAATGCCATGGCTTTGGTACAACGGTTTGGGAAGCCAGATTTGTTTCTTACCATGACATGCAATCCAAGCTGGGAAGAGATAACAAAAGAGCTCGCACTAGGCCAATCATCACAAGATCGGCCAGACTTGGTTGCACGAGTCTTCAAAGCAAAATTAGAAGATCTTAAGAATCTTATATTTAAAAAGAATTTATTTGGTGAAGTTGCTGCTCACGTCCATGTGATTGAATTTCAAAAAAGAGGACTACTTCATGCACATTTCTTAATAATTATGAAGTCAAATTACAAAATAAATAACCCAGATCAGTATGAACAAATTATATCAGCTGAAATTCCTGACAAAGATTGGTATCCTGTGCTGCATGATTTGGTTATTAAACACATGATGCATGGACCATGTGGTGTTCTCAATGCTAGAAATCCCTCCATGCAAAATGGAGAATGTAAATACCATTATCCCCGGGAGTTCTCAGAGACCACATTGCAAGGAAAAGACTCATATCCAATTTATAGACGTCGGCATGATCGTCGTCAAGTGCGCATCAGAGGATCTGTTCTGGATAATAGATGGGTTGTGCCATACAATCCATACCTACTTATGCGATATAATTGTCATATTAATATTGAAGTTTTCTCTAGCATCAAGGCTGTTAAATATCTATTTAAGTATATCTATAAAGGCCATGACCGTGCCTCTTTTATTGTAGAAGCCGCAGGAGATAGAATTATTGATGAAATTCGGGAGTATAGGGATGCCAGGTAAATATGACCCCCAGAAGCAGTATGGAGGATTTATTCTTTCAATCTCAGTGAGATGTATCCTCCTGTTCTATAATTACAGGTACATTTGCCAAATATGCATACTGTGCGCTATAAAGATTCAGAAAGTTTGGACAATGTTATTAATAAAGAATCATCTTCAAAGACAATGCTTACAGAGTACTTCAGAATGAACTCTATTGATAGTTATGCTAGAAATTTCACATATAAAGAGTTTCCTGAATTTTATATATGGCAAAAGAACAAGACGTGGAAACAGCGGTCGAAAAGAATTCAAATAGGTAGACTTGTGGCTGCTCACCCTGCAGAAGGGGAGCGCTACTACTTGAGAATATTGCTAAACCACGTGAGAGGGGCTACATCTTTTCATGATTTACGTACTGTTGAAGGTGTCATGTTCTCTACATTTAGAGAAGCTGCTAAGAGAAGGGGTCTCATTGAAGCGGATGATAGTATTTCTAAATGTCTTACAGAGGCCGCAACATTTCAAATGCCTTATGCCCTTAGACGCCTTTTTTCTACAGTTTTGGCCTTCTGCGAGGTAACGAATGTTCATGCACTATGGGACAAACACTTAGAATCCATGTCTGATGATTTTCGTATGGCGGGCATAAACAGTGAGGTAGCTGAGCAAATGGTGCTTAAAGATATTGGAGATCTGCTATATTCTATGGGAAAGGACATCATGAGCTTTGATTTTCCAGATTTATTGAATAATGATGATATGAAATGCTTAGGTTGGAGGGAACTAACTGAAGAGATATCTATCGTTGTTGATGAAGAAGATTTGAAGTTGCATGCAACGTTAAACGATGAACAAAGGCTTGATTTTGATGAAATATTGGACCATGTTTTATGTAAAAAGAGTAAGGTATTCTTCGTCGATGGTCCAGGAGGTACAGGAAAGACATATCTTTATAAAGCATTATTGGCTAAGGTGCGTTCCATGGGACTTATAGCCATCGCAACAGCAACATCTGGTATTGCGGCTTCTATAATGCCTGGTGATAGGACTGCCCATTCTAGATTTAAAATACCAATAAGTGTTTAAGATGATACTCTGTGCAACTTTAGTAAGCAGAGTGGGACAGCAGAACTACTAAGAAGGGCATCTTTAATAATTTGGGACGAAGTAGCCATGACGAAAAGACAGGCTGTCGAGCACTTGATAGATCCCTACAAGATATTACTGGTTGTATATCACAATTTGGAGAAAAGTTAATAGTGTTTGGAGGTGATTTCAGACAAGTCCTTCCTGTAGTGAGGCGTGGCACCAGGGCACAAATTGTTAATGCTTGTCTGAAAAAATCATATCTATGGGATGATATAAAACAAATAAAACTACAATGCAATATGAGAGCGCAGTCTGATCCATGGTTCTCTGATTTTCTCCTGAGAATTGGGAATGGTACCGAAGAATCAATTGGTGAAGATTATGTACGCCTACCTGAAGAAATAGTTATAGGTTACACGGACTCAATAACCTCTGTTAGCAAATTGATCGATGATATCTTTCCTTCACTTGACCAGAATGGAAGATTTCCGTCCTATATAAGTGCGCGTGCCATTATTTCCACTAAAAACTAATATGTGGATGAAATAAATACAATGCTTATAAAAAGATTTCCTGGAGAAGAAAAGGTCTATTACAGCTTTGATTCAGCGGTGGATGATCACAAAATCGCTACCAACCTGAATTCCTGAATTCTTTGACACCTAATGGCCTACCTCCGCATGTTCTCAAGTTAAAGATCAATTGTCCGGTGATCTTGCTTCGAAATTTAGATCCATCCAATGGATTGTGCAATGGCACAAGACTAATTGTTAAAGCATTTCAAGATAACTCTATCGATGCTGAAATTATTGGAGGACAACATGCTGGAAAACGTGTATTCCTTCCAAGAATTCCTTTATATCCGTCTGAAGATGATGTACTTCCCTTCAAATTTAAGAGAAAGCAATTTCCAATCCGTCTTAGTTTTGCTATGACAATTAATAAATCTCAGGGTCAGACCATTCCAAATGTTGGCATCTACCTTCCCGAGCCTGTGTTCTCTCATGGTCAACTATATGTCGCTTTGTCCAGAGGGATATCAAGGCAAACGACAAGAATACTTGCTAAGCCAAACAAGGATGTTGACTCACTGGGAAAAAGTACCAAGAATATTGTCTATTCGGAGCATGATTTTTGAGTCGCCGAGTCAAGTCAAGTCGCCGAGGCTGTGGCTTGTGACTTGCCGACTTGAGTCAACGACTCAGCTCGTATAGTCGCCCCAAGTCGCCCTGCTACAGTGCACGTCAAGTTGGCCTGTTATCTATTTTTTTAGCAACGTTGACCTGTTATCTATTGCAGCCCGGCCTACAACCCCCAGATTCCCACCGCGCGGCCCAAGGCCTGGCCCAACCAAAGCTCTAATCGAGAGACCCCCAGATCCCCGCCACGCGGCCCAAGGCCTGGCCCAACCAAAACCCTAATTGAGAGAGAGCTCTCCCAGACTCCCACCAACCACCACTCTTCATCCAGATCCCATCGAGCTCCCGAGCTCCCGTGGCCAGCCTCCGACTCGACGCTGCCATGCTCTGCCGTCCTTGGGCATCAAGTCGCTGAAATCCTGAGGCAAAAGTCGCTGTATAGTCACAGGAAATCGCCGTCGAGCCAGTGACGTGGCGCGACTTGCTCCGTGAGTCAAGTCGCCTGCGCGACCCAGCCACGCCGCGACGACTTGGTGATTAGTCGGCGACTAATCAGCGACTATACGGCGACTAAAAAATCATGATTCGGAGGCATTGATATGATCAAAGTACGTGATTCATCGCTGCCTTTTGTTTCATTTATATGATTTATATGATCCTGCTTGGTATTCACTCATAATACATATGTTTATATTGATCATGGACTACTATTTTACTGTAGGTAAAACAACTGATAACAAGTATGTCCTGAAGCTAAAAGTAGCTGCTCCTTTTTTCCTTTGTCAAGAAGTAGCACTACATTCTTTTGCAAGGAAGACCACCTCATAGTTACAGATATCTTTTCCGTATCATATATATAGTATAATGTTTGACCTTGGTTCTTCATTCTCTCTAAATTAATTTCATGATTATTTATACTTTAAGGCAAGCAAAATATTCTTTGTAGACCTCAGTAGACGATCCTTGCTTTGTCACTAGACCGAATCATTTAATGTATTAATCATGAGCGTTCTTAATTAACTGTTCTCTAATTTGATATGCTGATATGGTTTGTTAGCTCTAGAGATTACATGAACTATAATGCTATAGATATGGTTTGTTGGAAACTAGATGCTTTTTCATTTTTCGGGGAGTAGCACTTTTTAGCAGCACTATGTTTCTGTTGCAAGAAAGACCATGCTGTAATCACCTGTTTGTTCACTATCGATTCACACACCTGTCTGGATCAATTTCAGAGAATGGACCGGAGCTAATTTTCCCAAGCGATACCTATCGAAGCAATGAAGACTGGTGGTTGAAGGCAAAGGAAAATGGCACCAAAGGAGCTGGGAAGAGACTATGACACAGTGATCATTTTGATGCACCTGCGGATTTGGAAAGAACGCAACAGTCGGATTTTCCAGCAATAGTTCAACTCGGCACGTAGGGTGCTCGAAATTCATCATTGAGGATTTACGAACCTAGCAGGAGGCAGGCTGGATAGTTTCGTTCTGAGTCCTTGTAGTGACAACGGTCTGAGGCCTAGAAAGTAGTTTCTTGTTTCATTTTGCTGGTAGCTATGTTGTTTTTTGGTTATCTCAGATGTCTTTAAGCCACGACCCTGTAACTGTACTTTCTTGAATTTGAATTTTGGAACCATCTGCCTGTCCTGAATTTTGAAACAGCACAACTTGGCCTCCCTTCGACCCAAATTAGTTGACTTAGTTTTGTCTAGATTCGGCTGTATGTAGACATAATTTAGTATTAGATTCATTCATATCTTGACAAATTTGAGTCAACTAATTTGGATCGGAGGAAGTAAGTGAAGACCTATGTTTGGCTCTCTGTGTCAATACTTCAGACCTTTGTTCTTTTTGAACATCACCTAATTTAGTTCAGATCTTATGAAAATAATATGAGAAATTGTACCTGTATGAGATATACGATCGACAAAGTCGATGTTACTCCATATTGTTTTGACATATTTGATTTGTTTACTGGAAGTATGCCTATATGAGTTCTAAACTGATCGTGCAAAGCACATGCAATTAACTAGTTTACCATAGAAGATGAGTTCTTCACGGCATCGACATCGACGAGTAGTTTTGAGTTCCCAGTCGGCAGTCTGGGATCTTTGGATTGTACGTCATCGTTATGCTTTAGGTCTCTTAGGCCATTTGTTAAGTTTGTTATACTTAATAGCATAATTTGCCTTCCATTATTTGATGTTTGTGGTTAGGGACCTCTGGTTGTAATATTTTTGGTTCTTTGCTCAGTTATGAGCTTGCTGTAATAAATTTTGTGTCGTAGGGTCACTGTTATGTTATCGATTTTCTCTATGTACGCTTTCGAGATTTTGGTTAGGTTTATTTCAGACGGAGGTCTGGAATTTGTCTACCCATAATCCCGTGGGGTGTCACAGTACCGTTGGCGATCATCACGGCGTACGATGGTCACGGTGCTCGCGGGGTTAAACAATCATGTATGAGCAGTCACTGGAGTCGCGGCGAACTTATTGGCGCAAGGCGAGAGCGAGGCGCGGTGTGTGCACGCGGGATTGCTCGGCGCTCTAGCGCGGCGATCGGCATGGTCTGGTGTTAAATGGGCGCGGCTGCGCTGGCGTCTCCGCGAGCGGTCGTTGGTCGAGGCGTGAACAGGCAGTGGCTGTGAGGTCAGGGCTACCTCCTAGACATTATGGGCGAGGGCGGCGCGGTCTGTGGCAGCGTGTCCGCGTCGGGGTGGCAAGGTGAGCTCGGGTACCTTTTCCACTGGTCACAATGACGAGTGATATGAGCTCCATTGCACAGGCTAGTACTGAGTGAGTTAAGGGCATGTCGTGGGAGCTCGATAAGGTCACAAGGATGATCAAAGGATTGATCAAAATAGTAGATAGTGGTTGACATTGTACTGTGATCACTAGGTGTTTGATCAAATGGCCGCAAGAACTAAACTTTCATAATTTCAAGTTATTCTTGGTGGGTGTGCTGGTACTAAGCTTGGTAGTCTCTGGGTGCAATGGTTTGCAAAGTGGTGAATATTTTGATGGTTTTCCAAAAAATGAGTATCTTGATACATAAGATAGATTCAATTTTGAAATGCCTCTCAAATGGAGTTGGATTTTTTTCTGCAAGGTTGGAAAGCTCCATTGTGTTTAGTGTCACTTAGTCTAGCAAGGGGAGAAAAGAAATGTAATTGTTTTTGTTTGAAATCACTTGCTAGAGATGCTTAAAGTGAGGTAAGTGTTAACTTTTGCAAAAATGACCATTAGGTCATATGCTTCATATTTTGATTTTCTTTTGTTTTGATATGGTTTGGATTTGAGCTAGATGTTATGGTTTTGATCTTTAAACCATTTATCATTATTTACAACAATCAAACATGGCATTGCAAACATTCATACACACGTGCATTAAGATAGGGTTTAATTAATAAAAGCTTTTGTTAACCCTAATTTTGATTGATTAGAAAATGATATCCTAATTAATATTTTTGAGATGTTACAAACCTTCCCCCCTTAAACAGAATATCGTCCCGAGATTCAGGAAAAACTAGGAACTAAAGAGATTGGGAAACTCTGTCCTCATGTAATCTTCTCATTCCCAGGTGGCTTCTTCTTCAGTATGGTTGCTCCACTGAATTTTGAGAAACTTGATACTCCTGGTTCGGGTGGTCCTGAAAGCTTCGTCCAAAATACGAATGGGTACTTCATGATAGGTTAAATCATGGTTGATCTCCACGACTCTTTGATCGATGTTTTTGAAGACTTCGGTCATCTCTGGAACTTCTAAACATTTCCGAAGTAACAAGATATGGAACACATCATGAACGGATAACATCTCTTCCAACAGTTCTATCTGATATGATACTTCTCCTCGGCGACTTAAAATCTTGAAGGGTCCAATATATCTGGGGGCAAGCTTTCGTTTGAGTTGGAAACGCTGCATTCCTTTCAAGGGTGATACCTTGAGATAAACAAAGTCTCCGATATTGAAGGCTAGATCTCGACGTCTCTTGTCAGCATAACTCTTTTGTATGGATTGAGCGGTCTTGAGGTGCTCACGGATCTTGTGAACCTTCTCTTCGGCTTCTCGTAGGATGTCTGGTCCGAATATCCGACTCTCTCCTACTTGTGACCAATTCAGGGGGGTACGACACTTCCTTCCATACAAAAACTCAAATGGGGCCATTTGCAAACTATCTTGATAACTGTTGTTGTTGTTGTTGTATGAGAACTCTACGAAAGGCAAGCAGTCTTCCCATTTAGATCCATATTCTAATACACAAGCTATCAACATATCCTCGAATATTTGGTTTACTCTTTCTGTTTGTCCATCGGTCTGCGGGCGATAAGCTGTGCTGAAATTCAGTTTGGTTCCTAAACCTTCTTGGACTTTCTTCCAAAATCTTGAGGTAAACTGAGTTCCTCGATCTGACACAATTGTCTTAGGGGTTCCGTCCAGACTGACTATTCTAGAAATATACAGCTCGGCTAGCTTAGAGCTTTGATAAGTGGTCTTGACTGGTACGAAATGAGCTACTTTGGAAAATCTATCCACTATGACCCAAATAGAATCATTTCCTCTGCTTGATGGGGGTAAACCGGTGATGAAATCCATTCTGACTGAATCCCATTTCTATTCTGGAATTTGCAAAGATTGCAAAAGTCCTGCGGGTCGCTGGTGTTCGGCTTTGACTCTCTGACAGATATCAGACTTGGCGATATAGCTTCCGACTTCTCCCTTCATTCTGTGCCACCAAAATTGCTCCTTCAAATCTTGATACATCTTCGTTCCTCCTGGGTGAATGTAATAAAGAGTATCATGGGCTTCTTGCAAGATGACTTGCTTCAACTCTGAATCTACGGGCAGACAGATTCTTCATTTATACCACATAACTCCTTCATCCTCTGTAAATCCGGGTACCTTCCCTATACCAATACAACGCTTAATTCCATCAATACTGGCATTTCCTTTCCGAGCTTCCTTTATCTGATCTATCAAAGTGGGTTGAAGTTTAATTCTATCTAGGAATCCTTTTCTAACTAGCTCCATTCTGAAATCCTCCAACTCCTTATGCAAAGTAGGCTGCTCTTTCATAATCATGCTGCTTAATCTACATGGCAGTCTACTCAGAGCATTCGCTACCACATTGGCCTTACCGGGGTTGTAGTGAATGCCAAGGTCATAATCCTTGATCAACTCTATCCATCTCCTTTGTCTCATATTTAGCTCCTTCTGGGTGAAAATATACTTCAAACTCTTGTGATCTGAATAAATCTCATAGTGATTACCCATGATGTAATGACACCATGTCTTCAAGGCTAAAACTACGACTCCCAGTTCTAAGTCATGGGTTGGATAATTCTGTTCATGTTGCTTTAGTTGTTGAGAAAGATAGGATATTAATTTGCCTTCTTGCATCAACACACATCCGAGACCAATCTTGGATGCATCACAATATACGTCAAAAGGCTTCGTGATATCCGGCATGATCAAGATTAGGGCTAAAATTAATCTCTTATTGAGCTCATGAAAACTCGCTTCACATTTATCCGTCCATTCAAACTTCTTGTCTTTCTTCAACAGCTGAGTCATCGGCCTTGCGATGCTTGAAAATCCTTCTACAAACTTGCGGTAATTTCCCGCTAATCCAAGAAAGGCGCGAACTTCGGTTTGACTGGTTGGGGCTTTCCATTCTTCAACATCCTTAATCTTTGCGGGGTCGACGGAAACTCCTCCGGCTAATAAGATATGTCCTAGGAATCCTACTTCCTTTAACCAGAATTCACATTTGCTAAACTTGGCATACAACTGATGTTACCTAAGGGTTCCAAGGATGGTTCTTAGGTGTTGTTCATGTTCTTCTTCCAACTTGGAATAAATCAGAATGTCATCGATGAAAACAACGACAAACTTATCCAAGAAGTTCATGAAAATCTTATTCATGAGGTTCATGAAATAAGCGGGGGCATTGGTTAATCCAAGTGACATAACCATATACTCATACAATCCATATCGGGTAGTGAAGGCAGTCTTTGGGATATCCGTTGCGCGGATTTTTAGTTGATGATAACCAGTTCTAAGATCAATCTTAGAGAACACTCTGGCACCGGTCAACTGGTCAAACAAATCTTCTATCTTCGATAGTGGGTACCTATTCTTGATGGTGACATCATTCAACTTCCGGTAATCTGTACATAAACGGGTGGCACCATCTTTCTTATACACAAACAGGACAGGTGATCTTCATGGCGATGCACTTGGTTGGATCAGATCTTTGCTCAACATGTCATCAAGTTGCTTCTTGAGCTCCCCTAACTCTTATGGGTTCATACTACAGGGTATCTGAGCTATGGGTCTAGTTCCAGGGATTAGTTCAATGATAAACTCGATATCACGATCTGGGGGCATATCGGGTAATTCATCTAGGAACATATCGGGGTATTCATAGACTACTCTGACTTGGTCTAGGGATGATTGGGCTAAACTTTTGTTGCACTTGAATTGACGGGGCAGTGTCTCAGACACATGCTCAACTGATACTCCGGTGCTACTGGTCATGGTTATGGCTTTCTTGGGATAGTCTATTAATCCTTGATGTTGCAGCGTCCAATCCATTCCTAATACTACTTCCAAACCTTTTGTTCTAAGTACTATTAGATTGGCATAGAAATCTATTCCATGAATTCAGATAGGTACGGCCTTGCAAATTTTTCTAGCTTTGGTGGTCGACCCAGGGATTTGAACTATCATAACATGCTTCAAATTTGTTGGTTGAATCTTACTAGTGCATGGAAATTCTTCTGTAACAAATGAGTGCGATGCTCCAGAATCAAACAACACTCTTGCAAGTACTAAGTTAATAGAAAACATACCCAGCACGGCATCTGGCGCTTCCTGGGCTTCCTCAGCATTCATGTGGAATAGACGGACGGTACGGTTATGCGGGTTGCCTGGGGCAAATCTCTTTCCAGGTTGGACACGGCGCTGCTGCTGGGCAGGTGCAGTGGCATTGGGTGTTGCAGCAAGCTTTGGGACACTCATTGGAGTAGTGACCCGTCACTCCACATTCAAAGCAGGTGATCGTTGACTTGTACTTTCCTGTAACAGGCACAACATTGCTTCCAGTCCTTGGGGCAGTATTGTTGTTGGTGGAGGGCCTTGGAGGCGCACGGTTGAAGTTATTGGAGTTGTCGTTGTTGTAGTTGTTGTTGCCTTTGGGCCTTGGGTTTCCTCCGCTACGATTGGGGTAGTTCGGACATGACATAGGTGGCCTGTTGTTTCTTGGTGCGAATCCTGCAGTTGAACTGGGGTGATACTTTGGGGTATGATGGGGTCCAGGCTGGTGCATCATACGACGCGTGCGGTTCTCAGTGGCTTGGTTGATTTTTCCTTCCATCTGGATAGCAGAATCCACTAGAGCTTCTAGATGGGTAAACGGAATATTGACCAACACTGTTTGCATATCATCATGCAGTCCGTTCAGGAATCTCTCTTTCTTCTTGGCTTCAGTGCTAATCTCATCTAGGGCATACCTAGACAGAGACATAAAATCTGTCACGGTACTCTACCACAGTCATCCTTCCCTGCTTCAACTCCTTGAACTCATACCTCATCCTCAAAATCAAACCTGGGGGCACATGAGTTTGGCTGAACTTGAGTTTGAATTCCTCCCAAGTAATCATCTGTCCTCCATTCATGGTACGAGTGCTATTCCACCATGCTCTTGTAGAACCTGCCAGATAGTGGGTGGAAAATAGTACCTTCTCTGCATCATCTACTCATGCAACTTCTAATTTGTTCTCCATTGTTTGCAGCCAATCATCGGTATCTAGGGGCTCTTCAGATTTGCTAAAGATAGGGCGATTGGTGTTCTGGAAGTTCTTAAGACTGGATCCCATGATCCTGATTTCCATGGCCTTGGTTGTCATGTGCCAGTTGAGCGATCTGTTGAAGAGTGGCGAGATTGGCTTGACGCTCGGTTCTACCGACTTCTCGATCCGCTACTAACATTTGCAGAATTTGGACCATCAGGTCTTGAGATGAGCTGCTTCCACCGCGAGGCATCTGAAGATTGAGATAGATCATAAGATAAGAGGGAATTTTTTCTAAGGTTTATGAGTTTGGTTTAAAAGCTTTTAAATTTTGAGTAAGGCTAGGGTTTGAAATCCGCAACTCTTTTTCATTCATTCCAAGCATACAAACAAACCACACCATCCAACACATCACAACAACAAAACAGATGGTTTTAAGAACCATTCTGGGAAGCCACGATACAGTGGGACCGGATACAACTCAGAACCGGTCGCTTCTTCATCATCAATGAAGTTGCGGTCCTCATCATCAGTGTGGAACTCCTAGTCCATGTCCTCCAAGTAGTCATCATCATCGCTGAGATATGAGTAGTGATCTCCACGAGTATCTTCCCCTTCATTCTCCCTCTCCTCAAGCTGCATCTCTCGATTATGAACGGTCTCTTCTAGGGCTGACACTTTGTGACAGAGGCGAGCAATGATGTGATACTTCTTGTCACACAGACGGCAAAGTGACCTCCGCTCTTTCACGAGGATGGCAAATGTTTGGTCCTTCTTGGTGGCAGCAAGTTGCTTCTTGTTGGCGTCAGCACGGGCGTTGTCCAGCTCTTTCTGACTCTCATGCAATATGAAGGAAAGATGGTCCGCATGGTGCCTCAACTCTGGGTGTCCTGGCATGTGCAAGGGAAGTCCCTCGGAGTCACGTCTGTCAAAGTGGGCGAAGCGGGTGCCGGCGATCGGATTGACGTTCTGCCCACATAGTCGGGCAAGTGCTTCCTGCATTGCTCTTGCTAACCCATCCAACCAATTGTTCTCCCTTATGCTGAAATGGATCTTTTCATACATCGGTGGCTCCATCCTTCCCCTTAGATCTGCAACTATCATCCACTATAGTTCACCTTCAGGATGATCATTGAGTTGAACTCCATAGAACTCTGGGTGCGGGTGATACGTCGTAAACATATCTATAATTTTTGATGTTCCATGCTTGTTTTGTATCCACTTTGCTTTGCTTTGTCTTTACTTTGAGGTTTTTTATATGCTTTCTAGGACTAACCTATTAACAAGTTGCCATAGTGCGAGTTGCCTATTTTCTTCTGTTTTTGGTTCCAAAAAAGGCAGAAAATGAATATTCTCGGAATTGGACGGGACAAAAGCCAAAGTCAATATTTTACCATGGGGAACACGGATCCAGAAGACGAGACGGAGAAGGGCCACGAGGGGGACACACCCCTGGCCGTGCAGCCAGGCCTGGCCCGCGCCTGGGGGGGGTGCGGCCGCCTCGGGCACCCCTCGGCCTCCCTCTTCATCTATAAGAAGCCCCCGATACCAAAACCCTAAGTACCTGATCAATCTTCCACAAAACAGTCTGTAGCCGCCGCCATCGTCCCTAAATCGGGGGATCTGAAGCTCTTCCCGGCACCCTGCCGGAGGAGAGAGATCATCCTGGAGGCCTTCTTCATCACCATGCTAGCCTCTGGTATGATGTGTGAGTAGTTCCACCTTGGACTATGGGTCCATACAGTATCTAGATGGTTGTATCTCCTCCTTTGTGCTTTCATGTTTAGATCTTGTGAGCTCCATTCATGATCAAGATCATCTTTGTAATCATTCATGTTGTGTTTGCGGGGATCCGATGGATATTGGGATTACTATGTCAGATTGATTAATGGTTTTGTCTTATTGATTCTATCATGTCTGTGTTGTTTGAGATCTTGCATGCTCTCCGTTTCTAGTAGCTATCTTGGCCAAGTAGATGCTAGTGACTCCAAGAGGGGGTATTTATGCTCGATAGTGGGTTCATGCCTCTATTGAATCTAAGGGAAGTGATAGAAATATCTAAGGTTGTAGATGTGTGTTGCTACTAGGGAGAAAACAACGATCCTTTGTTCATGGAACAATTGTATTGTTTAATTTACACACTTTGCTTAAAGCAGTAATCTGTTGCTTGCAACTTAATACTGGAGGGGGTTCAGATGATAACCTGAAGGTTGATTACTAGTCATAGATGCAGTTGGATGGCAGTCTATGTATTTTGTTGTATTGCCCAATTGAATCTCATCGTATCATGAATGTCTAGTATTGCATTGTTATGCCTTGCTCTGTCCTGTCAATTGCCCCGCTGTAATTTCTTTACCCAGCATGTTATGTTGTTTATCTTAAGGAGAACACCTCTAGTGAACTGTGGACCCCAATCTAATCTTTACCATTGATACATACAGTTAATCTGTGTTTTTAGCATTACTTGTTTACTTTCCACACCATACGGTTAATCCTTTGTTTTCAGCAAACCAGTGAGATTTACAACCTCACTGTTCGTTGGGGCAAAGTCTTGAGTTTGTGTTGTGCAGGTTTCCAAGTTTCTAGCAACACCTTTTGAGTCGTTTCCTTCCTCCTACTGGTTCGATAACCTTTGTTTCTTACTGAGGGAAAAACTTGCTGATGTACTTATCATACCTTCCTCTTAGGGTTTCCTAACGAAGCTCTACAGTGATCTAAGCCACATCAAGCCTTTTCCTGGTGCCGTTGCCAGGGAACATAGGGCCTTGAATCTCTTCCTCCCCGTCAAGCCTTTTTCTGGAGCCGTTGCCGAGGAGGCTAAGGAAGT
This sequence comes from Avena sativa, assembly GCA_916181665.1. Classification (NCBI taxonomy): domain Eukaryota; kingdom Viridiplantae; phylum Streptophyta; class Magnoliopsida; order Poales; family Poaceae; genus Avena; species Avena sativa. Next base: position 278,351,472 of record OV702280.1, read on the forward strand.
ACTCACAAGGGGAGTACTTCACAACCTTTCTCTTTACTTTGTTTTTGTTTTGCTTAGTTTCTTTTGCCTTGTTTTGTTTGCCTCTTTAATAAAAAATTCCAAAAAAAATAGTTTCGTTTGGTTTGCCTTTTCTTATAAAAAATACACAAAAAATAGTTCCTACTCTAGTTGCTGCTGCTGCTGTGTGCTTGCTCCACTTTTGCAAAAATGAATTCGGCTGAGAACACTAATTGTGTGACTTCACTAGCATCAGCAACAATGATTTCCTGAGTACACCTATTGCTCCACCTATTCCTGATGCTACCTTTTATGAAATTAAACCTGCTTTGTTGAATCTTGTGATGAGAGAGCAATTTTCTGGTGTTAGTTCTGATGATGCTGCTGCCCACCTTAATAGCTTTGTTGAGATTTGTGAGATGGAAAAATATAAGGATATAGATGGGGATATTGTTAAGATCAAATTGTTTCCTTTCTCCTTGAGAGGAAAAGCTAAAGAATGGTTGCTATCCTTGCCTAGAAATAGTATTGATTCCTGGATTAAGTGCAAAGATGCTTTTATTGGAAAATACTACCCTCCTGCTAAGATTATATCTATGAGAAGTGATATTATGAAATTTAAACAACTTTATAATGAACATGTTGCTCAAGCTTGGGAAAGAATGAAATCTTTGGTAAAGAATTGTCCCACTCATGGACTGACTGCTTGGATGATTACCTAGACTTTTTATGCAGGTTTAAACTTCTCTTCAAGAAACCTGTTGGATTCTACTGCTGGAGGTACCTTTATGACCATTACTTTGGGTGCTGCAACAAATATCCTTGATAATATGATGGTTAATTATTCTGAATGGCACACTGAGAGAGCTCCACATGGTAAGAAGGTAAATTCTGTTGAAGAAACCTCCTCTTTGAGTGACAAAATTGATGTTATTATAGCTATGTTTGTTAATGGGAAAGCTCATATAGATCCAAATAATGTTCCTTTAGCCTCTTTGGTTGCTCAAGAAGGACAAGTTGATGTGAACTTCATTAGAAACAACAATTTCAACAACAATGCCTATAGGAATAATTTTGGTAGTAACAATAATTATAGGCCTTATCCTCCCTACTTATGGAAATTCCTACAACAAAAATAGAAGTGCTCCCTCTGAACTTGAAGTCATGCTTAAGGACTTTATTAGTAAACAAACTATTTTCAACAAGACTGTGGAGGAAAATCTTTTGAATGTTGAGAAAAATATATCATCTTTGTCTGAAGCTCAATCCTCTTTCATTAATAAGATGGCTGCTAAACCTGAAACTTTGGAAAGTACCTTTGCTGCTACTCATGCCATGCAATTTACTATTGATGAAAATGTTAGACTATTAGCTAAAATACATGCTAAGTGGGAAAGAGAAGCCGAAATTGCTAGAGACAATAGTATTTGTACTGTTGCTACCACCAATGTGTATCCTAGTGAACCACAAGAAGTCCCTATTCCTCCTACCACAATGCCTAAGCCTACTACCTGTGATGCTAAGTTTGATTTTTATCTTGATGGTTGCAATATTTCTGAAGTGATTATGTTTCTACAAAAGCTTTCTAGAAGTCCTAATGCTAGTGATATGAATGTGGCTTTCACAAAACACATTACACATGCTGTCATTAAAATTAAGGAAGAAAAATTGAAACACAAAGCTTCTATTCCTAGGAAAGTAGAAGATAGTTGGGAACCCATCATTAATATGCAAGTGAATGACTTTGACCTCAAATCTTCATGTGACCTTGGTTCCGATGTCTCTATTATGCCTAGAAAGATTTATGAAATGCTTGATTTTCCACCTTTGGAAGATTGTTATTTAGATGTCCCACTTGATGATGATTCTAAGAAGAAACTCATGGGGAGTGTTCATGATGTTATTATTATGGTTAACAATGCTTATGTACCTGTTAATTTCTATGATTTGGATGTTAAATACAATGCTTCTTGTCCTATTACTTTGGAAAGACCTTTTCTTAGAACTGTTGGTGCCATTATTGATATGAAAGAAGGCACCATTAAATATCAATTTCCATTCAAGAAAGCTATTGAACACTTCCCTATGAGGATATAAAAGTTACCCTTTGCTCTTCCTTTGAAAGCAAGGTTTGATGTTAAAGCTTCTTCATTTGAAAATACTTGATTCTTGCTTCTTGTGCCTAACTTAAAGGCATTAAAGAAAAGTACTTATTGGAAGATAACCCAGAAGTTTTCTTGAGTCTTGGAGGTTATTACTTATGTAATAACCTCTCCTTATCCTTTTTATTTGCTTTTTGTGCTAAGAATAACCTCTAATGAGAGGGAAGTAAGATTTGGGGAAGTTGCTGTCCCGAAATAGATTTTTGTACTCCAGTGTAAAAATTCGTGTAAAATCTCTGTATGTTGGATTGAGCTGTAATTTTCTGATTAAATCCCCCAGGTTATTAGCTAACTTTAATTAGTTCAGAACTTGTTGATTTGAGCAACATAAGGTCTTCGAAAAAATAGGTTTTCACCTGCTAGTCTGTTTTGATAGATTTCTGCCATTATTTATATTTGCTTCTTATTGATTTATTTTTTAGTTCTTTTTGGGAAATTGAGACTTTTAAAGTAAGTTGCTACAGTAGCTTGTGTCTTTAGTGAAAGTTTTGCTGTTTTAAAAAAAACCCCAAAGGTCTATTATCTTTTGAATGCACTAATGTTGCTAATGAAGATTGTGTGAAGTTTTGTATGAAGGAAAATTTGCAAGTGTAAAAGAATGATGTAATGAGATGAAGAATGGACAAAATCTCAAGCTTGGGGATGCCACCCCGTGTCACCCCAATAAATATTCAAGAGATACAAGCGTCAAAGCTTGGGAATGCCCAAGGCATCCCCTTCTTCATCAATAAAAATATCAGGTCTTTCTAGACACTTCGTTTTTATTGTTTCATGCATAGTTGTGTTGTTCTTGGAGCGTCTTAGTTTTCGTTTTTGGTTTTTTCTTGCTTAGTTTGCTTGAATAAAGTAGTTGTACCCCCTTTTTCGCTGTGATGTTTTCAAAAAAGTTAGAGTTAGCCAAGAGTAGAAAAGTTTCATGCTTATAGTGGTACAAAAGTGAGCTTGCTTTGACTGTGGCTTAGACTTTAGCATGTCATGCTAGATGTTTTTTTGACCTTATGCTTAGTGATTATTGTTGTAGCATGAATTTCTCCAAATCATTGTGAGTGCTTAGTGTGCCTTGAAAGAATCATGTGTTGTTTTAGCATACAAAAGCATAGTATTGTGGTATTCTCATTTGATGCTTGTTTGGGTTGACTTGGCACACGCTCACACCATGTTATGACTTGAACAAGTCACCATTAGCCTCTATGATCATTTATCTTTTGACTTGTGGTACCACTTTATGCTTTAGTTGATAATGTTTTGTCGCTCTACATGATTATGGCCATTATTGCTCTCTTAGTTGGTCGCTCCCTGATGGCGTTGCGTCAACGTGGAGCGCTTCGTTGGGAAACCCCAAGAGCAAGGTATGATGCAACACAGCAGCAAGTCTTTCCTCAGTACGAAACCGAGGTTATCGAACCAATAGGAGGAAGGAAACGTCTCAAAGGTGTTGCAAGCAACATGGAATCATGCACAACACAAACTCAAGACTTTGCCCCAACTAACAGTGAGGTTGTCAATCTCACTGGTTGCTGTAACAAAGGATTAACTGTATGGTGTGGAAGGTGATGATGGTTTGCAGCAAGTAAACAGTAACAGTGGAAGATGTATCAATGGTAAAGATTGGACCGAGGTCCATAGTTCACTAGAGGTGTTCTCCTTAGATAAACAAACATGTCATGAAGGGTAAACAAATTACAGCAGGGCAATTGATAGGACTGAGCAAGGCAAAACAATGCAATACTAGACAAAAATGTGCTATGAGATTCGATTGGGCAATACAAAAATATACATAGACCACCATCCAACTGCATCTATGAATATAAGTCCACCTTAAGGTTATTATCCAAACCCCCTCCAGTATTAAGTTGCAAGCAATAGACAATTGCTTTAAGCAAAGTGTGTAAGGTAAACAATGCACTTGTTCTATGAACAAGAGACCGTTGTTTTCTCCCTAGTGGCAACAGCACATCTACAACTGTAGAGATTTCTATCACTTCCCTTGATTAAGTAGAGGCATGAACCCACTATCGAGCATAAATACCCCCTCTTGGAGTCACTAGCAACTACTTGGCCAAGATAGCTACTAACAATGGAGAGCATGCAAGATCACAAACAACACATACATGATAGAATCAATAAGACAAAACCATTAATCAATCTGACATAGTAATCTCAATATCCATCGGATCCCCGCAAACACAACATGCATGATTACAAATAGATTAGATCTTGATCATGAACGGAGCTCACAAGATCTAGATATGAAAGCATAAGGAGGAGATACAACCATCTAGCTACTACATGGACCCGTAGTCCAAGGTGGAACTACTCACGCTTCATACCAGAGGCTGGAATGATGAAGAAGAAGGCCTCCGGGATGATCTCCCCTCCGGCAGGGTGCCGGAAAGAGCTTTAGATCCACCCGATCTAGGTACGATGGTGCAGGCGACTATAGACGGTTTCGTGGAATTTTGATTGGGTACTTAGAGTTTACGCATCGGGGGATTCTTATAGGCGAAGATGCAAGGCTGGGAGGTGGCCAGGGGGCCCACACCCTGCCCAGGCGCGGGCCCACCCTAGGCCGCACTGGGGGGTGTGGCCGCTCTGTGGCGCCCCTCCGTCTCTCCTCTGGACTACGTGTTCTCCTCGGTGAAATATTGACTTTGGCTTTTGTCCCATCCAATTCCTACAATATTTCCTTACTAGATTTTCCGAAACCAAAAATAGCAGAAAACAGGCAACTGGCACTATGGAAACTTGTTAATAGGTTAGTACCAGAAAACATGTAAAAAGCACCTCAAAGTCAGGACAAAGCAAAGCAAAGTAGATACTAAACAAGCATGGAACATCAAAAATTATAGATACGTTTCCGATGTATCAAGCATCCCCAAGCTTAACTCCTGCTCATCCTCGAGTAGGTAAGTTATAAAAAAATATTTTTTTAGGTGACATGCACCATCAAAACCAAGATCAAACCATTTGCAAGCATTGAAAGCTAGGATCAACTCTAAACATGTGCATGAAAGATGGAGTTCTAACAATAAGACAAAGTAACTATGCATGCAACATGAAATGCTACAAACAAAGATCATGAATAACATGCATTGAAAAACGTTTGTTTGTTTCACATATAGAAAACATGGCATAGAGGCATTCAGCTTGTCCCTCATAGAGTAGAAAATAGATTCATAGGACACCTTCAAAGTTCATAAGAGTGACTAGATACAAATAGCACAAGAACAAGTAATATCACAATACGCTTCAATCAATAAGTTTTAAGACAATGCACATAGAACTAAGAATGGAAACTATGCTCTCTTAATGGTGCCTAAAAGTAGAACGTGGAGACTCAATATAATAGTGGAAGAAAGGCCCTTCAGAAGGGAAGCAGGGATTTCAAGTTTCAAAAAGAGCTTCCAAAAATTATGGTACTTGTTAGTTTTCAGCCCTCATTGCCCCTATCATAAGCATCTTGAAGTGATTAAGGTTAAAGTGAACAAACTATGGATCATATGCTTGACAAAGTATAAGTTGGCAATCTCATGTCCCTTGAATACGAGGGCCGCACCGCATGATACTCAACTTTGGTCACCTGTAAGTTCTTGTCCTAGTAAGTACATGTGTATCATAGAGAACCGCCAATGGGGCACCGCTTGCACATGGTACATGAGCTATCCCATAACCAGAATGACAAGGCAAGCAGACAATGAGCATCTCAGCGATCTTTTTTATTTACTATTTGCATAGATTTTTATTGAGGATGCTTCACAGATTGCTCATTACGGTGATGCTGCAAGTTTCCACCATGATTAGGCATGGCTTAGGCTAGGGTCCCAGGATGTTTCTCTAACACAAAACACATAACTCCATGGACTTACAAGCTCCCTCTTTATTTCACACCGGCGGAATCCATAGAAAAAAGAGCATGATATCAATTGTGTACAAAGTACAAGTGCAATGTTGAAAACGTTCCCCATGACAACATGGTTCTGCTAATTCCAACGTATAAGTGCAAGCATATACAACATAGATGACACAATGGTTCAAGCTTATTAGGGGCAAGAAATATAAAGTGTGTCATCAAGTTCGTGAGAGCTTTAATCACTAAGTTTTCACATAACAAAATACTTTTTAATTGGAAGATAGCTGAAGAAACGAATATACTTGGAATGGTGTAATACACCATGCATAGGAATTTATAGTGGACACTTTGGAATAACTTGGTTTCTTGGGAGTTGGAAGCATGAGTAGAGCTTACTCATACAAGTGGAGGCTAGCAAAAGACTGGGAGCAACCAACTAAGAGAGCAATAATGGCCATAATCATGCAGAGCGACAAAACATTACTAATCAAAGCATAGAGTGGTACTACAAGTCAAGGAATAAATGATCATAGAGGATATGGTGACTTGTTCATAGTCATAACATGGTGTGAGCATGTGCCAAGTCAACCCAAAAAAAGCATCAAAGGAGAATACCACAATACTATGCTTTTGTATGCTAAAACAACGCATGCTTCCTTCAAGGCACACTAAGCAATCCCAATTGTTTGGAACGCATCATGATACAACAATAATCACTAATCATAAGTTCAAAACAACACCTAGCATGACATGCTAAAGTCTAAGTCACAGTCAAAGCAAGCTCCTCTTGCACTTTCAAGCAAGAACTTTCTACTCCTTTCCAACACCACTCAACTTATTTGAAACAACACAGCGAGAACGGGGGTCCAAACTACTTTATTCAAGAAAACTAAACAAAATAAGCAAAGCAAACAAAAACTAAGACGCTCCAGGAACAACACAACAGTGCATGAAACAATAAAAACGAAGTGTCTAGAAAGACCTGATCTTTTTATTGATGAAGAAGGGGATGCCTTGGGCATTCCCAAGCTTTGACGCTTGTAGCTCTTGGATATTTCTTGGGGTGAAACCGAAGTGGCCTCCCCAAGCTTGAGATTTTGTCCATTCTTCATCTCATTACATTATTCTCTCTCTACACCTGAAATTTTTCCTTCACACAAAACTTCAAACAATCTTCATTAGCAACATTAGTGTATTCAAAAGATAATAGACCTTTGGGATTAGCTTTGGAACAGCAAAACTTTTCACTAAAAACACAAGATACTGTAGCAACTCCTTCAAAAATCTCAATTTCCCAAAAAGAAACCAAAAAGGAATCAATAAGAAGCAAATGCAAATAATGGCAGAAATCTTTCAAAACAGACCAGCAGGTAGAAACCGATTTTTTCGAAGACCTTCTGTTGCTCAAATCAAAAAGTGTTGAACTAACATACTGTAGGATTTATTCGTAAATTTTCAACTCAATCCGACTTACAGAGACTCCTCAAGAATATTTATGGTGGAGGACAGAAATCTGTTTCGGGATAGCAACTCCCCAAATCTTACTTCCCTATCATTAGAGGTCAATCTTGGCACAAAAAGAAAACAAAAAGGATAAGGAGAGGTCATTACTGAAGTAATAGCTTCCAAGACTCAAGAAAACTCTTGGGTTATCTCCCAACAAGTAATTTTCTTGAACGCCTTTAAGTTAGGCACGAGAAGCAAGAAATCAAGTATTTTCAAATGAAGAAGCATTAACATCAAACCTTGCTTTCAAAGGGGGAGAAAAAAATCAAATTCTCTCTCCTCATAGGGAAGTGTTCAATACATTTCTTGAATGGAAATTTATATTTAATGGTGGCTTCTTTCATATCAATGATGGCACCAACAGTTCTCAGATAAGGTCTTCCCAAAGTAATAGGACAAGAAGCATTGTATTCAACATCCAAAACACAGAAATGAACAGGGACATAAGCATTGTTAACCATAATGAGAACATCATTAATACTTCCATGAGTTTCTTCTTAGCATTATCATTAAGTGGGACATCCAAATAACAATCTTCCAAAGGTGGCAAATCAAGCATTTCCGAAATCTTCCTAGGCATAATAGAGACACTAGAACCAAGATCACATGAAGCTTTGAGATCAAAGTCATTCACTTACATATTAATTATGGGTTCCCAACTATCTTATAATTTCCTAGGAATAGAAGCTTTGTGTTTTAACTTCTCTTCCTTAATCTTAACAAGATCATTTGTAATGTGTTTGGTGAAAGAAACATGCATATCACTAGCATCAGGACTTCTAGCAAGCTTTTGCAAGAACATAATCACTTCAGAAATACATCAAGATCAAAATCAAACTTAGCATCACTAGTGGTAGACTCAATAGGCTTAGGCATTGTAGGAGGAGGAATAGGGGCTTCTTGTGGTTTAGTGGCATCCATATGGGTGATGGTGCACACACTATTGTTTCTATCAATTTCGGCTTCCCTTTCCCACTTAGCATTAAGTTGGGCTAATAGTCTAACATTTTCATCAATAGTAACTTGTATGGCATGAGTAGAAGCAAATGTACTTTCCATGGTTTCAGGTTTAGCAGCCATTTTATTAATCAAAGAGGACTATGCTTCAGACATAGGGGAAATATTTTTCTCAGCAGTCAAATTTTTTGATTGTAAACTAGGAATTTCTCTATTCAGATTCTCAAGCTGATGACTAATATTTTTCAAGATAATAGATTGTTCTTCCATGGTTTTAGTGAATATATTGTTTTGCTCATATTGCATCTGCATAAAGTTCTTAGTGGATCTTTCAACTTCTGGAATCCTATCTTCACTAGGCATTCCAGATATACCATGATAAGTATTTCCATTATTAGGAGGATAAGGCCTATAGTTATTACCATAAGTATTGTTGCCAAAATTGTTGTTTTAATGAAGTTCACATCAACTTTCTCTTGTTGAGCAACCAAAGAGGCTAAGGGAACAATATTAGGATCTAAAGGAGCTTTCCCATTAACAAGCATAGCCATAATAACATCTATCTTATCACTCAAAGAGGAGGTTTCTTCAAGAGAATTTAACTTCTTACCATGTGGAGCTCTCTCAGTGTGCCATTCAGAGTAATTAACCATCATATTATCAAGGAGTTTTCTTGCAGCACCCAAGGTGATGGTCATAAAGGTACCTCCAGCAGCTGAATCCAACAGGTTTCTTGAAGAGAAGTTCAAACTTGCATAAAAAGTCTGGATAATCATCCAAGCACTAAGTCCATGAGTGGGACAATTCTTAACCAAAGATTTCATTATTTCCCAAGCTTGAGCAACATGTTCATTATCAAGTTGTTTAAATTTCATAATATCACTTCTCATGGATATATCTTAGCAGGAGGGTAGTACATTCCAATAAAAGCATCTTTGCACTTAATCCAAGAATCAATACTATTTCTAGGGAAAGATAGCAACCAATCTTTAGCTTTTCCTCTCAAGGAGAAAGGAAACAACTTGAGCTTAATAATATATCCACCTACAACCTTATACTTTTGCATCTCACAAAGTTCAACAAAGTTATTGAGATGGGCAGCAACATCATCAGAACTAGCACAAGAAAATTGCTCTCTCATCACAAGATTAAACAAAGAAGGCTTAATTTCATAAAAGGTAGCATCAGGAGCAGGTGGAGCAATAGGAGTGATTAGGAAATCATTGTTGTTTGTGCTAGTGAAGTCAAACAACTAGGTGTTCTCAGCAGAGTTCATTTTGGCAAAAGTGGAGCAAGCCAAAAATAGCAGCAACAGCTAGAGCAGGAACTAATTTTTTTGTGTTTTTAATAAGAGAAAGCAAACCAAACTAAACTATTTTTTTGGAGTTTTTGATAAAAATAGGCAAAAGAAACTAAGCAAACTAAAAACAAAGTAAAGAGAAAGGTTGAGGAGGACTCCCCTTGTGAAGACGTCCTTAGCCTCCCCGGCAACGGCGCCAGAAAATCTTGATGGCGCTGCGTCAACGTGGAGCGCTTCATCGGGAAACCCCAAGAGCAAGGTATGATGCAGCACAGCAGCAAGTCTTCCCTTAGTAAGAAACCGAGGTTATCGAACCAGTAGGAGGAAGGAAAGGTCTCAAAGGTGTTGCAAGCAACGTGGAGACCTGCACAACACAAAATCAAGACTTTGCCCCAACTAACAGTGAGGTTGTCAATCTCACCGGTTGCTGTAACGAAGGATTAACTGTATGGTGTGGAAGGTGATGATGGTTTGTAGGAAGAAAACAGTAATAGTGGATGATGTATCAATGGTAAAATTGGACCGAGGTCCATAGTTTACTAGAGGTGTTCTCCTTAGATAAACAAACATGGCATGAAGGGTAAACAAATTACAACAGGGCAATTGACAGGATTGTGCAAGGAAAAACAATGCAATACTAGACAAAAAGATCCTATGAGATTCGATTGGGCAATACAACAATATACATAGACCGCCATGCAACTGCATTTATGACTAGAAGTCCACCTTCAGGTTATCATCCGCCATATTAATTTGGAAGCAACAAACAACTGCTTTAAGCAAAGTGTGTAAGGTAAACAATCCACTTGTTCCATGAACAAGAGACTATTGTTTTGCCCTAGTGGAAACATCACATCTACAACCGTAGAGATTTTTGTCACTTCCCTTGATTAAGTAGAGGCATGAACCCACTATCGAGCATAAATACCCCCTCTTGGAGTCACTAGCAACTACTTGGCCAAGATAGCTACTAACAACGGAGATCATGGAAGATCACAAACAACACAGACATGATAGAATTAATAAGACAAAACCATTAATCAATCTGACATAGTAATCTCAATATCCATTGGATCCCTGCAAACACAACATGCATGATTACAAATAGATTAGATCTTGATCATGAATGGAGCTCACAAGATCTATACATGAAAGCACAAGGAGGAGATACAACCATCTAGATACTACATGGACCTATAGTCTAAGGTGGAACCACTCACGCTTCATACCGGAGGCTGGCATGATGAAGAAGAAGGCCTCTGGGATGATCTCCCCTCCGACAGGGTTCCGGGAAGAGCTTCAGATCCCCCGATCTAGGGATGGTGGTGGCGGCGGCTACAGACGGTTTCGTGGAATTTTGATCGGGTACTTAGGTTTTAGGCATCGGGGGCTTCTTATAGGCGAAGAGGCGAGGCTGGGAGGCGGCCAGGGGGCCCACACCCTACCCAGGAGCGGGCCCACCCTAGGCCGTGCCTGCGGGGGGGGGGGGGGGGGGGGGGGGGACGCCCTGTGGCACCCCTCCGTCTCTCCTTTGGACTTCGTGTTCTCCTCGGTGAAATATTTAATTTGGCTTTTGTCCCATCCAATTCCGAGAGTATTTCCTTACTAGATTTTCTGGAACCAAAAACAGCAGAAAACATGCAACTAGCACTGTGGCAACTTGTTAATAGGTTAGTACCAGAAAACATGTAAAAACACCTCAAAAACTAAACAAAGCAAATCAAAGTAGATACTAAACAAGCATGGAACATCAAAAATTATAGATATGTTTCTGACATATCAAGCATCCCCAAGCTTAACTCCTGCTCATCCTCGAGTATGTAAGTGATAAAAGAATAATTTTTGAGGTGACATGCACCATAAAAACCAAGATCAAACCATTTGCAAGAATTGAAAGCTACGATCAAAGAACTCTAAACATGTGCATGAAAGATGGAGTTCTAACAATAAGAAAAAGTAGCTATGCATGCAACATTAAAGGATACAAACAAAGATCATGGATAACATGCATTGAAAAACGTTTGTTTGTTTCACATACAGAAAACATGGCATAGAGGCATTCAGCTTGTCCCTCATAGAGTAGCAAATAGATGCATAGGACACCTTCATAGTTCATAAGAGTGACTAGATACAAATAGCACAGGAATAAGTAATATCACAATACGCTTCAATCAATAAGTTTTGGGACAATGCACATAGAACTAAGAATGGCAACTATACTCTCTTAATGGTGCCTAAAGGTAGAAGGTGGAGACTCAATATAATAGTGGAATAAAGGCCCTTCATAAGGGATGTAGGGATTTCAAGTTTCAAAAAGAGCTTCCAAAAATTATGGTACTTGTTAGCTTTCAGCCCTCATTGCCCCTATCATAAGCATCTTGAAGTGATTAAGGTTAAAGTGAACAAACTATGGAGCATATGCTTAACAAAGTATAAGTTGGAAATCTTATGTCCCTTGAATACGAGGGCCGCACCGCATGCTACTCAACTTTGGTCTCCTGTAAGTTCTTGTCATAGTAAGTACATGTGTATCATAGAGAACCGCCAACGGGGTACCCCTTGCACATGGTACAGGAGCTATCCCATAACCAGAATGACAAGGAAAGCAGACAATGAGCATCTCAGCGATCTTTTTATTTACTATTTGCATAGATTTTTATTGAGGATGATTCACAGATTGCTCATTATGGTGATGCTGCAAGTTTCCACCATGATTAGGCATGGCTTAGGCTAGCATCCTAGGCATTTCTCTAACACAAAATACATAACTATATGGACTTACAAGCTCCCTCTTTATTTCACACCGGTGACATCCATAGACAAAAGAGCATGATATCAACTATGTACAAAGTACAAGTGCAATGTTGAAAACATTCCCCATGACAGCATGGTTCTGCTAATTCCAACTTATAAGTGCAAGCATATACAACATAGATGACACAATGGTTCAAGTTTATTAGGGGCAAGAAATATAAAGTGTTCCAACAAGTTCGTGAGAGCTTTAATCACTAAGTTTTCATATAACAAAATACTTTTTAATTGGAAGATAGCTGAAAAGAAGAATATACTTGGAATGGTGTAATACACCATGCATAGTAATTTATAGTGGACACTTTGGAATAACTTGGTTTCTTGGGAGTTGGAATCATGAGTAGAGCTTACTCATACATTGAAAATAGGAAAGATAGAAAAAAGCACAATTTTCCCATGGTAAATAAGAAGATTGCTGAGATGCTCATTGTCTGCTTGCCTTGTCATTTTGTTATGGGATAGCTCCCGTAGCATGTGCAAGGGGTACCCCGTTGGAGGTTCTCTATGATACACATGTACTTACTATGACAAGAACTTGCAAGTAACTAAAGTTGAGTAGCATGAGGAGCAGCCCTCGTATTCAAGGGACATGAGATTGCCAACTTATACTTCGTCAAGCATATACTCCATAGTTTGTTCACTTTAAACTTAATCACTTAAAGATGCTTATGATAGGGAAAATGAGAGCTGAAAGCTAACAAGTACCATAATTTTTGAAAGCTCTTTTTGAAACTTGAAATCCCTGCTTCCCTTTTATGAAGGGCCTTTCTTCCACTTTTTATTGAGTCTCCACCTTCTATCTTTAGGAACCAATTAAGAGAGCATAGTTGCCATTCTTAGTCCTATGTGCATTGTCCCAAAACTTATTGATTGATTCATATTGTTGATATTGCTTGTTCTTAAACTATTTGTATCTAGTCTCCCTTTGACATGGTTATACCCTATGGGTACACGATATCAACATACCTGGTCCGGCCCAAGGAAGGCCCATGAGAATATACACGGCCCATGAAGACTTTCGGGTGGCCCAAGCCCATGACGTCTTCGGATCCTTGGAGAGCAAGACTAGGTTAGATAGAATATTCAAAGGGGGCAAACCCTAAACCTGTAACCGACTCGATCTATGCCCGAGACCTGCCTACTTCTATATAAAGGCTAGGAGGGCACGACAAGGAGGACTCTCGCATACCACCGCATACACACCTCCACGCTAGATTGCATCTGCACACCCCTATAACTTTTGGTTCCGCCGTAATTAAGAGCAGACAAGCAGGAGTAGTGTTTTCCCTACGGGGGCCTAAACCTGGGTAAATCTTGCGTCCCCTAGTTGCTTGTCTGTTAACTGTTCTGTGATCTCCAGCATCCCCATCTTCTCCAAAACCCAAGCTCATAACAATGGGCATTGACGAGATTGATCCTCGTTAATTGGCGCCGTCTGTGGGAACTGGGGGCGCTGATTGTGCGATCGTGACGGTCCCAACCAAAGCGATCTACAATTCTTCGGCGACGAAGAGCCATATCCTCTTCGGCGCTTTCGACTTCACCGCCCACTCGCCAGCCACCATGTAGGAATTCGAGCCCGTAGGCGACGGACTTGAAATTCTTTTCGGGAGCTTCTGCTTCCAGGTGGGACAGACCGGCCCTCTCCGCCTCCCAGAGCGGGTGTCACTGCCATCAATCAGGCCTGCCTCATGGGCTCCGCATCTCGTGCTACGCACATCACCATCGATAGATGAGACCTATGACAGCAGCAACTGCAACTCAGATCTATGCGATCTGCCATCCGAAAGCTGCGCAGCAGCGATCCGACCTACAGACGCTACCAATGCGCCATGGTCATCCAGAGGGACGAGGATCAGCAACAACCCAACCGCCACCCAACCCGCAAGGTAGAAACCGCGAAAACGGGAGGAACCAATCCCCCCGCCCAACGAGGATGACACCGATGCCAATCGGGTAATCCACCTCAGCGAGGAGGGATGGAACCAAACACGCGAAGCCGTGGCGGGCAACAATATCCTGCCTGTGGGTGCCTCACGGGACCTACTGATGGTATACCACCTTCTCCTCATCGAAGAGCACAAAAAGCAGGTGAAGATGTAAGAGGTGCTTGACAAACACAAGCAAGTAGCCTCGAAGTCCAGTGCGCGGCAAGCTGCGCTCTCTGCCGTTGGTGGCTCCAGCTTGCACGGCAACCACGGCAACAAGCACCGTTCTCGCGTAGAGCACATGGACCCCGCCGCGTGTCGTGAGGTGACACGAACCCTCAACACATCCTTCATGGAGATGGAGGCCAACGTCATCCCGAAGACGCCGCAAGCTACGATCATGGCAGCCACCACATACCTCGCGTCCCATCCACCTCCGGTGGGGGACCCGAAGAGGGACATGCACAACTTCACACTAGCCGGACTCGGACTCGTTGGAGCTGCGCTCCACGGGGAAGCTCCCGAGGAGCCGAAGAAAAAGGCTGCGGTTAGGTTCAACCGCAGTCCCACACCTTCATCCGACGAGGAAGAACACGATCTACCTCGACGGCACAAGAGCTCGCGACATCGTAGCCGCGACGATGATGCTCTAAGCGAACTCACCCAACGCAAGATCGACAAGGCACGCTCCAAACACGTGTTCTCATACGAATCCGAAAAGGACGATGACGAAGGAGAATTCTGCGGAGCTCGATGCTTTAGCAGATCCATTCAGCGTACGCGGATTCCGTGGAACTTCAAGCTTCCTTTGGACACTCCAAAGTTTGATGGAAAGCAGTGAAGGGAATATGCCCTGAGAGGCAATAATAAAGTGTTTATTATGTGTATTCCAAGTATATGATAGATGTTTATTTTGCATGCTATAATTGTATTAATACGGAAACATTAATACATGTGTGTTTAATAAACAAATAGAAAGTTCCTAGTTATGCCTCTCTCATAAACTAGCTCGTTGATTAACAAGATGATCAAGGTTTCCTGATCATGGACATTGGATGTTGTTAATAACGGGATCACAACATTAGTGTAATGGTGTGATGAACATTCATCCGAAGTATAGCATTACGATCAAAGTCATTGAGTTTATATTGCTATAACAACTTACGAAGTGATCCTAATCCTTAGACCATGAGATCATGTCAATCACTAACACCGGAAGAGTTTCTTGATAACATCAAACGTCACACCGTAACAGGGTGATTATAAAGATGGATTCAGAACTAATAAAGTGTTATGTTGAGGCTCATGGATCGAGATTGGAATTTGTTCATCCCGATGACGGATAGATATACTCTGGGACCTCTCGGTGATATCACATTGATTAGCTTGCAAGCAAGTGATTTGATCACTAGAATGTTATATCACAGGAACGAGAAAAGAGTGCATGTTGGTAACGAGATCAAACTAGGTATGGAGATACCGATGATCGAATCTCGGACATGTAATATATCGTGAAACAAAGGGATTAAGATACTAGCGTAAAAGGTTCTGACGATCACAAGAAAGTCATCGTTGAATGTGTGGGAGTCAGTATGGGTCTCCAGATCCCGCTTCTGATTATTGATCCGAGAGGGGTCTCGATCATGTCCGCATTATTCACGAACCGTAGGGTGACACACTTAAGAGACACCGACATCCAATTGGAGCAAATGTTTCATGCCGAAAGAATGAACAAGCGCAGGAATTTATTTCACTAGATACCGAAACAGGTTTTCGGGTGAAATTGCATAAAGTGGTTATGCATGTGAAATAGAATTCTAGCAAGGGGTTATTTGTGAATGTTTGTCATTAAAGTAATTGAAAAAATTCTGAATAAAATAAAAGAGTTTTATTTAATGAGAGTTTGCATTAAATTTGGTGGAAATTTAATGGGAATTTGAGTGGACTTTTGAGTGGAGGGAATTTAAAGGAGATTTGTGAGTGGAGTGTCCACCCACATGAAGAGGGGAGGGCAAGGGGGCAGCCCCCATGCGCCACCCACCCCCTTGGGGTTCCCCCATTCCTCCTATAAAAGGAGCCCCCCTCCTCACTTGTCTCTCACACCTCCTCGTGAAGGATCTCTCTCCCCCTCTAGAATTTATCCCCCATGGTCTCGGACTAGCGAGATACATGTTCCCGGTGGCTATTCGGCAAGAAAGAGTTGTGCTTCCGCTGCATCGCTGGAGAGAGGAGGCGGAGGTTGCTCGGTGCCTCGAACGTGTGTGCGAGCACGGATGCGCTGCTGATTTGCGGCGCTAGGACTTCCTCTCGATCTTGAGATCGGCAAGAGATCGTCTACATCAACCACGAGTTGAACTCGTTAAGATTTGTCGGTCTTCAAGGGTATGTTCTCTACGGATATACATCCGCCCGTTGTTTGTATCTATTAGATAGATCTTGGTATATAGTTCACATCGTAGGAAATTTTTTGTTTTCTATGCTGCGAACCCTACAGTGGTATCAGAGCCGGATCTATGCGTAGATACTTTACACGGGTAGTACACATATGAGTATGTGGGCGATGATGATCATGTTGTTGCTCCTTTGTTGTAATTTTGGATATTGGTGGCATAGTGGGATGAAGCGGCCCGGACAAACTTTACATGTCCTCGCACATGAGACCTGTTCCACGCTTGACATGCAACTAGTTTGCATAATGGGCTAGCGGGTGTCTGTCTCTCCTACTATAGTCAATATCTATTTTGCAAGCGAGTTGTCAACAATTTGATTATCCTCGTTGTGGTTCATGTTCGTAGGTAAGAACGGTTCTATCTCGAAAGCCCTAAGCCACGTAAAACTTGCAATGGATAAATTAGAGGCGTCTAGTTTAGATTATTGCTGGGCTAGTGTTATGATATGGTAGTGTTGTAAGTAGAAGTATGAGATGATACTCTTACAACACACATAGCGTGTAAAATCCATAGACCTTGGATTTACACATATAGGTATGATAGTGATCATACCACGATGCACATGATAGAGATCATCTGCGGGAACCATATCATTTCACTAATAAACATATGATGTTTGATAGCATCTTATATTGCTTGTTTAGCGCTTTGTTAGCATAATAAGATGATCTCTCATTTAAATATCAAGATAAGAATGTGTTCTTCCTTTAGTATGCACCGATTATGTTTTCGTCGCTCCAAGGCATCACGTGATGATCGGGTGTTCTTGGATCCACGACCATATTTCGGGTGTAAAACAGTTACACACGCGAATACTAAGGTTCTAACTTGGCGAGCCTAGCATGTACAGACATGGCCTCGGAACACGGACCGAAAGGTTAAGCATGAGTCATATAGTTGATATGATGCCCATTTGATGCTCGCCTTTGAAGCTATACCGACTCACGTGATGATCGGACTTGGTGTAGTGGATTTGGTTCATGTAATCACCAAAAAGGCACGAGGGATGTCGTTTTTGAGTGGGAGTTCATTCGTAATATAGATTAGTTGAACTCAATCTATCATACACTTAGTCTAAACTTTACAAATTCTGTTGTAGATGGCACCACCTGCTTTTAATTTCAATGTGTTCATGGAGAAAGAGAAACTAGCAACGAACGGTGGCAACTTTACCGAATGGGCCATGAATTTGAGGATTCTCCTCTCTGCTGCACAAAAGCAATATGTGCTAGAAGCGCCGTTAGGCCCCCCACCTTTTGATGATGCCCCTGACGAGGAGAAGAATGTCTATCAGACTTGTCTGGAGGACCACAACTTAGTTCATTGCGGCATATTGTATGGGCTAGAGCCGGAACTTCGAAAGCGTTTCGAAAACGGCAATGCATTTGATACAATGGGTGAGTTGAAAATGATTTTTGACACACATGCTGGTGTAGAGAGCTACAACGCTTCAGAAAAGTTCTTTAGCTGCATGATGGAAGAGCACAGCTCCGTTAGTGAGCATGTACTCAAGATGTCGGGTTACGCCGATAAGCTTGTGTCCTTGGGAATATCGATTCCCATTGACTTAGGCATCCATCGTGTTCTGCAGTCTCTGCCACCTAGCTATAAGAGCTTCGTGATGAACTATAATATGCAAGGCATGAAGAAGTCTCTCCCCGAGCTTCTGTCAATGCTTAAAACTGCAGAAGTGGAGATCAAAAAGGAACATCAAGTGTTGATGATCAATAGGAACACTGGTTTCAAGAAAGACAAGAAGGGAAAACGGAAGGGAAGTAAGGGCGGCAAGCCGGTTGCCGCGCCTGAAAAGAAACCCCGAGTTGGACCTAAGTCTGATTCCGAGTGCTACTATTGTAAGGGGACTGGCCACTGGAAGCGCAACTGCCCCAAGTATCTGGCAGACAAGAAGGCCGGCAAGGCAAACAAAGGTATATATGATATACATGTTATTGATGTGTACTTGACTAGTGCTCGCAGTAGCACCTGGGTATTTGATACCGGTTCAGTTGCTAATATTTGTAACTCGAATCAGGGGCTGCGGAACAAGCGACCGCTAGCAAGGGATGAGGTCAAGATGCGTGTCGGCAATGGATCAAGCGTTGATGTGATCGCCGTCGGAACGCTGCCTCTCCACTTGCCGTCGGGATTAGTTATAAACTTGAATAAATGTTATCTGGTGCCTGCACTGAGCATGAACATTGTATCTGGATCGTGTTTGATGCGAAGTGGTTATTCATTTAAATCCGAGAACAATGGTTGTTCCATTTATATGAATGAAATCTTTTATGGTCATGCACCGATGATGAATGGTTTATTTCTATTAGATCTCGATGATAATGTTACACATATTCATAATGTTGATGCTAAAAGGATTAAACTTAATGATGATATATCCGCATATATGTGGCACTGCTGTCTAGGTCATATTGGCGTTAAACGCATGAAGAAGCTCCATTCGGATGGACTTTTGGAATCACTTGATTATGAATCATTTGATACATGTGAGCCATGCCTTATGGGCAAGATGACTAGAACGCCGTTTTCCGGTTCAATGGAACGGGCGACAGATTTATTGGAAATCATACATTCTGATGTATGTGGTCCAATGAGTGTGTCGGCGCGAGGTGGATATCGTTATTTTGTTCCTTTCACAGATGATTTGAGTAGATACGGTTATATCTACTTGATGAAACACAAGTCTGAAACCTTTGAAAAGTTCAAGGAATTTCAGAATGAAGTGGAAAATCATCGTAATAGAAAGATCAAATTTCTACGGTCCGACCGTGGAGGTGAGTATCTAAGTTACGAGTTTAGCACTCACATGAAAGAGTGTGGAATTGTTTCACAACTCACACCTGCCGGAACACCACAGCGAAATGGTGTGTCGGAACGTCGTAATCATACTTTATTAGATATGGTTCGATCTATGATGTCTCTGACGGACTTGCCGTTGTCATTTTGGGGTTATGCACTAGAAACTGCTGCATTCACTTTAAATCGGGCACCATCTAAATCCGTTGAAAAGACACCGTATGAATTGTGGTTTGGAAACAAACCTAAGCTGTCATTTCTTAAAGTTTGGGGATGCGATGTTTATGTGAAGAAACTTCAACCGGATAAACTCGAACCCAAAGCGGAAAAATGCGTCTTCATAGGATACCCTAAAGAAACTATTGGGTATTCCTTCTATCACATATCCGAGGGCAAGGTTTTTGTTGCCAAGAATGGATCCTTTCTAGAGAAAGAGTTTCTCGCGAAAGGTGTGAGTAGTCAGAAGGTAGAACTCGAAGAGGTTGTGGAACCTTCTCTTCAAAGTATGGCGAGTAGCGCAGCGCCGGAAGTTGTTCCGGAGTTGGATCCACCTGTTGAAGAGGGAACTAATGATAATGATCATGAAACTCCGAAAGAGAGTACTACCGAACCTCGCAGGTCAAACAGGACGCGTGCAGCTCCCGAGCTGTACGGAAATCCTGTCATGAATTTCATGGTTGATGAAAATGATGACCCTGCGATGTATGAAGAAGCGATGATGAGCCCGGATTCCAACAAATGGTTAGAAGCCATGAAATCCAAGATGGAATCCATGTATGAAAATCAAGTTTGGAACTTGGTGGAATTACCTCACGACCGAAAGGCCGTGGAGAACAAATGGATTTTCAAAAGGAAAACTGATGTTGATGGTAATGTGACCGTCTATAAAGCTCGACTTGTCGCAAAGGGGTTTCGACAAATTCAAGGAGTTGACTACGATGAGACATTCTCTCCCGTAGAGATGCTAAAGTCAGTTAGGATTATGTTAGCAATTGCTGCATATTTCGATTATGAGATATGGCAGATGGATGTCAAAACCGCGTTTCTCAATGGTAATATTGAAGAAGAGTTGTATATGATACAACCAAAGGGTTTTGTCGATCCTAAGGATGCTAACAAGGTGTGCAAGCTTCAGCGATCCATCTATGGATTGAAGCAAGCATCACGAAGTTGGAATCTCCGCTTTGATGAGGTGATCAAAGAGTTTGGATTTGTCCAAACTTATGGAGAAGCTTGTATTTACAAGAAAGTGAGTGGGAGCAATGTGGCATTTCTGATATTATATGTGGATGACATATTATTGATCGGAAATGATATAGATCTTTTAAACAGTGTTAAAAGTTATCTAAACAGCAAATTTTCAATGAAGGACCTAGGTGAAGCGTCATACATATTAGGCATAAAGATCTATAGAGATAGATCTAGGCGCCTAATAGGGCTATCGCAAAGTACATACCTTGATAAGATTTTAAAGAAGTTTAAAATGGACGGAAGTAAGAAGGGGTTCTTACCTATGTTGCAAGGCAAGACATTGAGTAAGACTCAAAGTCCGGTTTCGGCGGAAGAAAGAGAGATAATGGACAAAGTCCCCTATGCTTCAGCCATAGGCTCTATAATGTACGCCATGCTATGTACAAGACCGGATGTGGCACATGCTATTAGTTTGACTAGTAGGTACCAATCGGATCCAGGTTCGGAACACTGGATAGCGGTCAAGAATATCCTTAAGTACTTACGAAGAACTAAGGATATGTTTCTTGTATACGGAGGTGAAGAAGAGCTCATCGCTAAGTGTTATGTCGACGCTAGCTTTGACACCGATCCGGATGACTCTAATTCTCAATCCGGATACGTATTTCTCATGAATGGCGGAGCGGTTAGTTGGAGGAGCTCCAAACAACCTGTGGTAGCGGGATCAACAACGGAGGCCGAATATGTTGCTGCTTTAGAAGCGGCTCAGGAAGCAGTTTGGATGAAGGAGTTCATATCCAAACTAGGAGTGGTGGCAAACGCGTTGGACCCAATGGTGATCTATTGTGACAACAATGGTGCCATTGCCAATGCCAAAGAGCCAAGGTCTCACAAGCATTCCAAGCATATTAAGCGCCGGTTTCACTCCATCCGCGAGCATGTCAAGGATGGAGATATAAAGATTTGTAAAGTACATACGGATCTCAATGTAGCAGATCCGTTGACTAAAACTCTCCCTAGAGCAAAACATGATCAACACCAGAACTCAATGGGTGTTAGATTTATCACTATGTAACTAGATTATTGTCTCTAGTGCAAGTGGGAGACTGAAGGGAATATGCCCTGAGAGGCAATAATAAAGTGTTTATTATGTGTATTCCAAGTATATGATAGATGTTTATTTTGCATGCTATAATTGTATTAATACGGAAACGTTAATACATGTGTGCTTAATAAACAAACAGAAAGTTCCTAGTTATGCCTCTCTCATAAACTAGCTCGTTGATTAACAAGATGATCAAGGTTTCCTGATCATGGACATTGGATGTTGTTAATAACGGGATCACAACATTAGTGTAATGGTGTGATGAACATTCATCCGAAGTATAGCATTACGATCAAAGTCATTGAGTTTATATTGCTATGACAACTTACGAAGTGATGCTAATCCTTAGACCATGAGATCATGTCAATCACTAACACCGGAAGAGTTTCTTGATAACATCAAACGTCACACCGTAACAGGGTGATTATAAAGATGGATTCAGAACTAATAAAGTGTTATGTTGAGGCTCATGGATCGAGAGTGGAATTTGTTCATCCTGATGACGGATAGATATACTCTGGGCCCTCTCGGTGATATCACATTGATTAGCTTGCAAGCAAGTGATTTGATCACTAGAATGTTATATCACAGGAACGAGAAAAGAGTGCATGTCGGTAACGAGATCAAACTAGGTATGGAGATACCGATGATTGAATCTTGGACATGTAATATATTGTGAAACAAAGGGATTAAGATACTAGCGTAAAAGGTTCTGACGATCACAAGAAAGTCATCGTTGAATGTGTGGGAGTCAGTATGGGTCTCCAGATCCCGCTTCTGATTATTGATCCGAGAGGGGTATCGATCATGTCCGCATTATTCACGAACCGTAGGGTGACACACTTAAGAGACACCGACATCCAATTGGAGCAAATGTTTCATGCCGAAAGAATGAACAAGCGCAGGAATTTATTTCACTAGATACCGAAACAGGTTTTCGGGTGAAATTGCATAAAGTGGTTATGCATGTGAAATAGAATTCTAGCAAGGGGTTATTTGTGAATGTTTGTCATTAAAGTAATTGAAAAAATTCTGAATAAAATAAAAGAGTTTTATTTAATGAGAGTTTGCATTAAATTTGGTGGAAATTTAATGGGAATTTGAGTGGACTTTTGAGTGGAGGGAATTTAAAGGAGATTTGTGAGTGGAGTGTCCACCCACATGAAGAGGGGAGGGCAAGGGGGCAGCCCCCATGCGCCAGCCACCCCCTTGGGGTTCCCCCTTCCTCCTATAAAAGGAGCCCCCCTCCTCACTTGTCTCTCACACCTCCTCGTGAAGGATCTCTCTCCCCCTCTAGAATTTATCCCCCATGGTCTCGGACTAGCGATATACATGTTCCCGGTGGCTATTCGACAAGAAAGAGTTGTGCTTTAGCTGCATCGCTGGAGCGAGGAGGCGGAGGTTGCTCGGTGCCTCGAACGTGTGTGCGAGCACTGATGCGCTGCTGATTTGCGGCGCTAGGACTTCCTCTCGATCTTGAGATCGGCAAGAGATCGTCTACATCAACCACGAGTTGAACTCGTTAAGCTTTGTCGGTCTTCAAGGGTATGTTCTCTACGGATATACATCCGCCCGTTGTTTGTATCTATTAGATAGATCTTGGTATATAGTTCACATCGTAGGAAATTTTTTGTTTTCTATGCTGCGAACCCTACAAGCAGGACCCTAAGGCGTGGCTCAGCGAACACCTGTCGTCCATCAAGCTGCACGGCGGAAACAAAAACACCGCCCTGCAATGCCTTCAGCTGCAGCTGACAGGCGCAGCCCGGATCTGGCTTAGCAGCCTATCCTCGGGATCCATCCGAAGCTAGGAGGAACTGGCATACAGTTTCATCCGTGTCACATCCCAGGGTGAGGGAGAGAGTGTGGGTCGGGGGTCAAGATGACCCCAAGCCCAGTTTAGTTGAGCCGAGTCGCCCCATGTGCCCAACTCAAATATGCCAGCCCATATACCCAAACAAACGGCCCAAATTAATTAGAATGAGAAATGAAATAAAAGTAAAACAAATAAATTACCAAAATAACCTTTAAACATTTTCAGCTATAGAAAATTATAGAAAATCATAAAAATACATTTAATATGTTAAAATTATCATAAAAATAAGATCTATCTAATAAAAATATAACTTTATTTATTTAAAATAAATATAAAGCACATAAATTTTAAAATCATTAAATCTTGAGTAAAATTTCATAAAATAAGAAAAACTCCTAAAAATAAATAAAAATCATTTTGTGTATAAAAATAACTCTACTATTTTATTAAAATACTAACTTAGAGTTTTACAAATAAAATATAAAGCAAATATTTAAACACACTTAATTTTTGAAGAATTTTATAAAAATAAAGGTAATACTTATAAATAAACAAAATTCATTTTTAAGATCTTGAATAGATATATTTTACTAGAAAAATACTATATATGTTATTCAAAGATATTTAAATAACCTTAGATAATAAAACTCATTTACTTATTTTACTAAAATAAAATAACCACTTTGTTAATATCCTAAAATTATTTACTAAGAAAGAAATAATCACATTTCTTAGTAAAAACATTAAATCCTTTAAATCTAATTCCATAATCATAATTCATAATAAAACTTAAGTATAACTATTAAATTTTAAATACTCTTATTAAATCTTATATTCAAATACAACTCCTTTCAAATAAATATTATATATCACTCATGTATAAGATGATGAATAATCTTCATCTCTTAATCACTCTTAAAATGATTCTAAACCCTAACAAATTTATAGTATCATCTAATTATGCTCCTATGAATAAGAAGCATGTTGTAAATTCATCTTTCACTTACATTAAAAAGGATCATTCATAATCATATTGTTACAACCTTAAAACTAGATGATATTCTAAAACCCATTATATCTTAAAATTCACTCCTATTTTTATAGTTAACTTTGGTCTAAACAATTATAAACATCTCATTTAAAGTTTATTCATGTTTTTAAAGTTAACTTTAGTCACTTGTATCAACAATTGAAATATGATAACTCAACATCATTTGTAACCTCACAAACCCTAATGTAAGACTTAACAACCCTTAAAACTAATTACCTTAACCAAATACTAGTTTCTTCAAATGTTATTCCTTTTGCCACTTCACACAAACAAGTCTATAATAGTTCTTTCAGTTATTAAGAACTCAACCCAAGGACTTTTTATCCTAGTCACTAGATAACAATTAATCATAATCACATTACTATATCCGTACTTGTATATTTTAGATTGTTAACACCTAAGTTCCTTATCAATGCCATTGCTTATGAACTACACTTAAAGATAAACCCAATCTTAAAGAAGATACCTAAAATCAACTTATTTAAAATACTAAGGGTTTCACTTTGGGAATTCTAAAATTGCCTAGCATTATTTATGCATAATGGCATCTTGCTTCTTTAAACATTAGTCCTTACTGGACCAATGATGATGATTTCAGATATTGGATCTTCTATTATCTCGAAGACCGTGAGTGCATAATCTTGCAATCACAAAAGACAAGTTCACACTTGCTCATGTCCTTTGATTATTTTCTGTAAAGTATTTTGCAAATCCAGTGTTGTCATCACCTAAATTTCAAAAAGGTCAGAAACCACTATTTTCATAATAATATGATTATAGGTTATTTACCATGAGGTAATAACCTTCTATGGAAGTTCCGGTGGTGAAGGAACATATCATCTAGGACTTAACAACCAATGTTGCCAGTGATTCTTGCGTTGTATATTACGCGTTAACCATGAGATTTGGAATGGGACGGAGAAGTCAGCTGCATCGGCTCTCTCTCGCATGCCAACGGATGACCGGGCCATTGTTGCAACTCCTCTTGTAGACGGTTAGTAGGTTATGGGTGGGATCCCTCAACGTCCCATGGCTTCTGGTATCTATGAGGGTTGTACACCTTAGTCTGATAATGGAAACAAGTTTTATCCTAGGCATAATGTGCAATCTGGAAGGTATGCGGGGTCGTGGAGAAGGACAGTGATTGGCTTGGATCTTAGTCTGGGCCTCACACCAAGGAAGTGTGAACGAGCCTATAACTCGGATGTGCAACAAAGCTAAGATCTCTCATGGGTACAGTGACGCACCTCCCTGTTCCGGGAAGGAGCTGCGGGAAAGGAACTCCATGAAAGTTCTGGTAAACCCGTGAAGGCTGATGGACATAGATTTTTAGAATAAAAGCAACCTTTGAAGAAATGTTTATGAAAACTTGCATTGCCTACGACCTATGGTTTGTGGATGTAGATAGTGCATCAAACACTTATTTTTAGTGAACTTGCTGAGTACGCTCGTACTCAACGTATCTTCTTAACCCTTGCTAGATCTCGGAGAAACCAATGGCGTTCCCAGGAAATAAGTTACTTGAAGAGTTGAAGATATCTGAGAGAGATCAACAGAGTCAAAGACCTTACCGGAATCTATCGAAGACAAGCTGAAGCATAGAATATAAATAAAACTCCTAGAATCTAGAACCTACTTCTGTAGAACAATACTATAGTACTACTTTCAATCCTTATACATATCTTAATATTAGTACTTCTAAATTAACTCCGAGTGGATCTTTCTAGTTCTATCTGTATAATATTCAATACTGTTCGAGGAAGTTCTCTGGATCTTTTGTAATATGTTATATGTAATCTAAAGTGTTGTCTTGGACCCGCGATGTTTCTGTTGTACCACTCTAAGGGATATAATGCGGATGGAACGATGTTCCATTGGTGTTATGTCAACGACTATAGTGTACTACATCATGCAGTGGTATGCTGGGTCACCGCAATCTGACACTTCAAGGGCACCAGCAAGAGGCCAACCTCGATTGAAGAGCCGAGGGCCTGCACCCAGCGAACGGGCGAATCCATTCACTCGTATATACTACGCTGGTCCAACACGAAGAACTCCGCGGCGCACATCTCAGAGGAGAGAGCAATCAACGCCTTCAAGGATGGCGTCAAACGCCAGGACTTCAAGGAAGAACTCGGACGCGTCAAGCCCAAGACACTCGACCACCTCATGGACATCGCCAACAGGTGGGCAGATGGTGAGGACTCATTCCACCGAGCACACTCGGAGGAGGAAGATGACTACGGCCGCCGACATGAGCGGCGTATCAAGCGAAGATCGCGCATCTACGACGATCGCGATGGACCCGACATGGTCGCGGCTGGCTACGCCGACTGCCGCAGCAAAGGCAACTACAGCAGCGGTGGATACCGTGGAAACAACTTCCATGATGGACGACGCCCAGCACAATCATGGCAACGTCACGGCCGCGACGACGGACCCTCGACATACAACAAGTTGTCGGGCCCATGCACCATCCACTTCTACATCGACAAACATGATGGTAAAAAGAAGGCAAGCCACATGCTCAAAGACTGCTGCGAGTTCCAGAAACTCAGCGAGAGCATGTCCTAGATGAGGCAGCAAGCCCCGAACCCTGGGTACGGGCACGCACCCGCACCAGGTGACATCGCCCACGGAGCTCCTCCACCACCACCCGTGGGACCTTCGAATCACCCAATCGCACCCGCACAGAACAACGACGGAAATGGGTACCCCGTACCGAAAGGGTCATTGATGATCCAAAAGGGGCGCCCAAAAAAAAGGGTGCAAAACAAAATCACGCGCCAAGTCAGCTTGGCTGTGACCGCTCCACCCGCCATCCCTGAGTACCTCAGCGGATGGAGTCCTGCATCACGTTCAACCGTTCGGATCACCCCCGCCAGATCCCTCGCCCAGGTCATGCTGCCCTGGTGCTCGAGGCGCAGATCGGAGGGTTTGAGATGAGCCGCATCTTCATGGACGATGGCAGCGACATCAACCTGATGTCCACGAGCACCTTAGCAGCAATGCGGATCCCGCTGTGCAGCCTGGAACAATCCGACACAATGTTCCATGGCATCATCCCAGGGAAGGGCATATTCCCCTGGGAAAGATATGGCTCGACGTCATCTTCGGCAAGCCCGATAATTTTTTATGCGAGCGACTCGAGTTCGAAGTGGTGGACTGGCCATCACAACGGTTCCTGGCAGTACTGCACTATGCGTACCTGCTACTCAAGATGCCAGGACCTAGGGGCGCATCACGGTCCACGGGAGCTTCACCCGATCAGAACATTGCGACAGGGACTTCAATAGAATCTCCCAGTCATTCGGCATGCAGGAAGAGCTCATAAGGCTCCGAGAGGTGACAGACAACGGGGCAGCCCTAGTCTCAAGGCAGAACGCACCTGACATGTCGTTCGATTCAACAGTCAACACGAAGAAGGTGTAGGTCCACCTGACAGACGCCTCCAAGACGGCTCTGATCGCCAACGACCTCAGCCCCGCATAGGAAAGCGCGCTCATCAAATTCCTCTGTGAGCGCTGGGAAATCTTCGCCTAGTGTCCTGCGGACATGCCAGGAGTTCCGAGGGAATTCGCGGAGCACGCACGTAACGTGTTTCTAGACGCCAAGCCCGTCAAATAGTCCATCCAACAACTGTCTGAGACACGGGCCGAAGCCATTGGAGTCAAGGTCAACAAACTGCTCGACGCTAACTTCATCAGAGAGATCAAGGAGAGCGAGTGGCTGGCCAACACCGTGATGGTCCCTAAAAAGGACACGGACATCCTACGGATGTGCGTGGACTTCACATCGCTGAATAAGCACTGCCCAAAGGATCACTTCCCTCTCCCTCAGATCGATCAGATCATCGATTCGACTACATGACGCAAGAAACTCTCCTTCCTCGACGCCTACTCAGGCTACAATCAGATTTGGCTGAAGGTCGAAGATCAGGAGAAAACGGCGTTCATCACGCCGTTCGGAGTGTTCTGCTACAACACAATTCCCTTCGGGCTAAAGAACGCAGGTGCCACGTACCAGCGGTGCATGCAGGCATGCCTGAAGAACCAGATCGGCCGCAACATACAAGTCTATGTCGACGACATAGTAATCAAAACAAGGGAGGCCAAGACACTGATCGGCGATCTTCGCGAGACGTTCGACAACCTTGATCGATACAAGATCAAGCTAAACCCAGAAAAGTGTGCCTTTGGCGTCCCATCTGGCCAACTGCTCGGCTACTTCATCTCCCAACGATGGATCGAGGCGAACCCGAAGAAAATCCGAGCCATAATGGCCATGGAGAAACCGAAGAACCTCAAAGGAGTCCAGCATCTCTCTGTGCGAATCGCGGCGTTGAGTAGGTTCATCAGCCGCATGGGCGAAAAAGCCCTGCCTTTCTATCAGCTGCTACGCAAGGCAGACAAATTCGAGTGGACGCCCGAAGCGGACGATGCATTCAAAGATCTGAAGCGGCTGCTCTCCACCTCGCCCGTCTTGGTCACGCCAAAGGAGCGCGAGCCTCTACTGCTATACATAGCAGCTACACACCAGGTGGTAAGCACCGTTCTTGTGGTCGAACGACCCGAAGATGGCAAGACCCACGGGGTCCAATGCCCAATCTACTACCTCAGCGAGGTATTGACGCCGACAAAGCAGAGGTACCCTCACTACCAGAAACTCGCCTACGGCGTGTTCATGACGGCTCGTCGGCTGAGCCACTACTTCCAAGAGTATAAGGTGATGGTCGTCAACGAAGCACCCCTGAACAGCATCCTGAATAACCCGGTGGCCACAGGACGCGTGGCCCTGTGGGGCATCGAGCTGTCACCTCTAGACATAGTCTATGAGAAGCGCCATGCGATCAAGTCCCAGGTCCTTCCGGACATCCTCGTCCACTGGATGGAGCTGCAGCTGCCGGATACCCTGGACATGACACAGTCATGGACGATGCACTTCGACGGCACCAAGTAGGGAAACAAGACGAAATTTCGAGCTTCCAACAACGAAGCCGAATACGAGGCCCTCATCCACGGCATGAGGATGGCCAAGATCTGCGGTGCAACGCGCCTAATAATCTACGGTGACTCAAATCTCGTCGTCCAGCAGACGATGAACGAGTGCGACACACACGCCACAAAAATGATCGCGTATCGCGCACTCTACAACTCACTCGAAGGAGACTTCGACGGCTGCGAGCTTCGGCACGTTGGAAGAGAAAGAAACAAAGAGGCCAACAGACTCGCCAACATTGGCTCCACCTGCGCGCGAGTGTCACCAGGTTTGTTCCTTGAACAGATCTGCGTGCCATCCATCAAAAGGAAATTCCCCAAGGGATCACTTGAAGAAGCAGAGCACTCGGGGATGCGCTGCCCGAAGGACAGGAAGGACCAGAAAAACTCGACACAAAGGTCACAGTGGTCAACCTAATGCAGGTCATGGCAGTCGAAGAAACATGGACACAACCATACCTCCGGTACCTGATAGACAGGGAACTGCCTGATGACCCGCAGATGCCCGACGCATATCTCGCTGGTCCAAGGCCTTCACCATCATCAATGGCGAGCTGTACAAGCGTAGCATTTCGGGTGTACTCCAAAGGTGCGTCACCTTCGGTGAAGGCAAAACTATCCTCCAAGACATCCATGAGGGCTTCTGCAGCCATCATGCGGGCAGCCGCGCCCTCGTCGCCAAAGCTCTGCAAGCTGGGTTTTACTGGCCAACGGCAATGAACAACGCCAAGGGCATCGTCCGAAAGTGTAACCGGTGCCAGAGGTTCGCAGACAAACCGCACGCACCCGGATCGGAGCTCAGGCCCATACTCCTGGACTGGCCCTTCGCCCAATGGGGCCTCGACATGATTGGCAAACTGCCCAAGTCCTAGAAAGGAGGCCACGTCTACCTCCTGGTCGCAGTCAACAAATTCACCAAGTGGATCGAGGCCATGCCCGTTACTAATCAAAAGTGTAAAACAACCGTGAAATTCTTCGAATCCATAGTCTATAGGTTCAGCGTACCGCACAGCATCATCACTGACAACGGGTCGAACTTCATCTCCAAATAACTCCAGGACTTCTGCGAAGGCCTCGGGATCAACAAAACATACGCCTCAGTGGCGCACCCGCAAACGAACAGGAAGGTCGAAAAGGCTAACGGCCTCGTCGGCAGCGGCATCAAGAAACGCCTGATGAGCCTGCTCCAGCGACTTGCGGGATCATGGCTAGAAGAGCTACCCTCCGTCCTTTGGAGCCTGCGCACAACGCCAAATAGCTCAACTGGCTATACGCCTTTCTTCATGGTGCACGGAGCCGAAGCTCTGTTGCCTGCAGAAGTACGCCACAAGTCCCCATGGGTCGTCGCCTATAGAGAAGCCGAATCTACGGCCACACTTGAAGACGTCGTAAACACACTCGACGAGGCACGTGACATCGCCGCAGCCCGATCAGTGGTCTACCAGCAGAGCCTCCGCAACTATCACAGCCGCCGGCTTCGCCCAAGGTCCTTCGTCGAAGGAGACCTAGTCTTACGACTCAAGCAAGAGCGACCGAAGAAGCTCGAGTCACCCTGGGAAGGACCCTACGTCGTCACCGAAGTCATCCCAGGTGGAGACTATCGCCTCAAGCACGTGGAGTCTGGAGTCGCATACTACAACCCATGGAATGTCGCACAACTACGACACTTCTACCCCTAGCTATCTCCCCTTTACCTTCAATAAGGCTACTCAGCCAAGGCTACTCAGTCGAAGAATGTACCTCCTCATTACGATATACATAAAAGCTAAGTGTCTCGCCCCAAAATTTATCTTTCACTCGCATTTCTTTATGCTACAACACACTCGGGGGCTCCCCCTCACCTCACGACTTCGTCGATTGAGGATAACGTATGTACACCTGAGTAGCTGATCATGTCAGGCTAACAAAAAGGGCATGCATACAAACAAAGCACCACGTGCTAAAAGCAATGAACTTTTACATCAAAGGGCATAACACGCCTAGTCGAATATATACAAATTTTACATCTATCTTTTTACAGGTCCTACCTATTCTAAAGAATCACCTGCGCACGATGCTCAAAGAGATCTACAAATTGTTCGGCATACTGCCTTACAGCCGCGACATAGTGCGGACGCATGTCCCACATGCCACCATCTGGCCGAGGAGGCGGCCCAGCCGCAACAGCAGCAAGATCTACATCAGGGCGATGTAGCCGCATGAGGGAAAACGCGGCCTTCACCCCCGCAACCAACTGATGCCGCACCAACTCACTGACATGATGTACATCTCGAAACTTCGCCAACAAGCCCTAGAGAGTCGATGGCACCTCATCCAGGGGAAACATTACATGCAGAACTGACGCCAAGGAAGTCTTCACTTGCCGCAGCACCCGTGACACCTGGTGAACACGATCCTGCATAGTCTCAAGGTCCATGGCACGATCGCGGTCCATCCAGAAAAATCCACCGGCTTCCATATCTTGCTGCGTCAAGCAGTTGATCTGAACAACAATGCACTCCTTTTCCTCCCTAGGAACAAGGTTAGCACCTGCAATGCCTACAAAGTAAGATGACAAGCCAACAGGTGCATCCGAAAATGAGCAGCAGCTCGAAGAAACTTACACTAAAGCTATTCGGCCAAACGCCGCAACTCCCCCATCAGATACTCCTCTCTGGCGGCGCCCCGCTCTGCCTTCGACTTCCAAACATCCGCGTGGGGCCTCATATGCCAAGCAACTCCTTCTCAAGACTACGGACGCGGTCACGAATAAATACAAGCTGCGACGCATCATCCAAGGATGGTCGCAGCTGCGGAGCAGACGAAGTATCGACGGGATCATCACCCGAAGGTCCCTAGAGGAAAAGAGACAAGGATATGAACAAACACACGAATGGGCAACAACTCAAAGATTCATTATATACAACAAAAGCCACTGCGTGGCACAAGCAGCGTTTGTAAATATATTACAACAAAAGCAGACGAAAACTATCCTACAACTACAAGGCCTAAGCAGCTGCATCCTGAGTGGCCTTGGAGCCAAATTGCCTGCTCTTGGCCTCTCTCTGCTGCCTCACCGCGTACTCCGCCAGCAGGTCAATCAACTTCGGCCCATAGCGTTTACAGCGGGAAGGATAG
Source organism: Avena sativa (assembly GCA_916181665.1). Lineage (NCBI taxonomy): Eukaryota > Viridiplantae > Streptophyta > Magnoliopsida > Poales > Poaceae > Avena > Avena sativa. The sequence goes on from OV702280.1 coordinate 278,384,521, forward strand.
AGGGAAAAATCTACCTCGGATCCATCGGGAGCCATTGGAATCTGGGAGGTGACCTGATGAAGATCCAGCTCCGCTCCAGACGCCATGGCCATCGCCAGCCCCATGGACGCGCCGACGCCCTTCTGCTTGCGCTTGTACGCCGCGGGCGCCTCGTCTGACAGTGCATCCGCCAACAAGTCGACATCCTCGAGGGCAACGCCCTTGGGGACGAGCTCCTTGTAGAAGCGCCCGAGAACCTCCTTGGCTTTGGCAAGAGAGCCAACCACAGTGCTGCAGTGGTCTTCGACCGCCGCAGTAGCATCATCCAGAGCACTTCCGTGCTCCAGAGCACTTCGGTCAAACTCAATGCCCGCAACATCTAGATAAACGGAAAAGGCGAAAAGGAACAAGTAACAGACGAAATTACTCACCAGAAATAGCCTTGGCAGCAGCCATCAGCTTGTCGGCTACCTCCTTCTCGCGCGAAGCCGCAGCGGTGGCGAGCTGCTCCTCGCGGTCCGTAGCCTCTTGCTGCAGGCGCTCCTTGGCCGCAGCTGCGTCGGCTAGCTCCTGCTCGAGACGCTCCTTAGCGCCAATAGCGTCCTCAGCTTTTTTCTCCGCTCGCCCGAGGCTCTTCTTGAGAGCATCAAGCTCGCGGAGGGCCATATTATTTTCATCTGCAAAAAGCAACAAGAACATGTGTGAGTTTTATAAGCCAGCAAGCAGACGAAGAAGTAGAAGACCTAGTTACGGATGTACCTTGAAGCCGCTGGAGGCTGGCGTCTAATGCCAGATGCTGCTTCACCAGCTGGTTGGCGCCTTGCACAAAAGGCTGCGATAAGAAGCAACTTATCAGGAAAAGGGCTCGGGGGCTGCACCCAAGAAGCGAGCAAAACAAAATCAAGCACACAAAAAGCGCTCGGGGACTCCCCCCGAGACACGCACAAAACATAAGCACTGATCAGCAGATCATACGAAAAGCGCTTGGAAACACTTACATGATCAGATGGAGACTCCGAAGGTCCGGCTGTAGTCTTCTGGGAGACGATCACCCGAGCCTCCTGTGGAGAGGGGTTCAGAGCAATGCCCCTAGAGGTGGCCACCATCTGAGAAGGAGGAGGCGTAATCTTCGACTCCCCCACCATCTCCTGAGTGCCATCGCTAAACGAGCCATCAGAGGAGTGGATACAAAAGAAAACACCAGTCAAATACAAACAAGAAACAATGAAAGATAGCAAAAGGCAACCGAAGGTACTTATGAGTACATATCGCTCAAGTTGAAGACATGCAAGGTCCTCTTGCCCTTCTTCTCTTCCTTCTTCTCTTCCTTCTTCTGCTTCGCCGGCGGCTGCGGCGCTACAGCTCGCACAGGCACGAGCGGAATAGGGGAGGAAGAACCACCATCACCTCCACTGTGACGCGCAAGGCATGGCGGGTTCCTAGGCATCGGCGGAGTCAAAGCATCCGACGATTCGCTCGAGCTCCGTGTCTGCTTTCGGGTCTGCTCCTCGCTCGACTCAAAGGTTTCTTCAACCGGTGATCGCGCCGAGGGAAGCTCAAACATGGAGTCCAATACCTCATTGTCCGGTGCATCTGGAAAATGTTCGGGTAGTGGAGGCACCATGCCAGGTACCTTGAACTCCTACACAAAGGAAACAAAATTTCAGAACAAAGAAGTAAAAGAAAACACAGTCAGAAAAAGCGCTACGCGCACGTCCCAGACTACACCCGAGGCACCGGTCGAGAGGCGCTGAACGGAGGAGTCAGCGATCTCCCGGGAAGGTCCTCTTCAGCTTTGAACTTCAGCAGCGGCCGAAGGACTCTGTCCAGGTCCCCCTTGTAAAGCTCCTCAGCCGCAACTCTCGTCGGGTCGTGGCGGCGAGTATAAAGGAACATCGTGTGCACCCTAGCTTGGAGCGGCTGCACCCGATGTTTGAGGAAGGTGGGGATGATATCCACACCGTTAACCTCTTTCTCCGGAATCACCTAGTGGTCCTCCACCCGACGGTAGAGCCCCTCAATCTCCTCCACCTCACCCTCCAGGATGTGGTTCTTCCAGGACCTCTTCGGCTGGATTGTCTGGGTGGAGTCGAAAGGGGCAAGGCCAAAGTTTTGCCCGTCCACTGTGGAGTCACGGATATAAAACCACCTCCTCCGCCAGTATTGGGAGGACTCAGACATCGAAAAGGAAAAGAAGATAAAATTGGATCGAAGGGAAATAATGCAGCCACCGATCGGATAAACTCCGTCGGAGCCAGATTGCCTCTTCACGGAATAGAGCTTCCGGAAAAGGCCAAAGTGTAGCTCGATACCGAGCTAGCACTCGCAGAAGGTGATGAAACAGGCGATGTGGAGAAGAGAATTTGGGGAGAGATGATGGAGTTGGATGCCATAGAAAAAAATCAGTCCATGGAGAAAATCATGGACTGGGAGAGAGAGGCCCCGAAGGACAAAAGCAACAAACATGACCCGAAACCCTGCAGGTGGACGGGGAATTACCTCGTTGCCGGGAATCTTGAAGGCCTCCTTGTCCCGCGGGATCAGACCCTGCTCACGAAGTTTTTGTAGGTCTCCCTCGCGCATTTTGACTATTGCCAGCCACCATCGGTGATGCGAGTGGCGGTGGTGCCCTTCTTGCCGCCGGCAGCAGCGCTGGTGCCCACTACGGTGGAGGCCTTATTCGGTTTCCCCATTCAGTGCGACGATGGCGGCGGTGTGAGCGCAGAAAAGAGGACGGGAAGGATCGAAGAACTTCCAGCGCGCGGCGAGAAAACCTCAAGAAAGTGGAAGCAGTGAAAAGCGAATGGCTGCGGTGAAAACAAACAAAAATTTCCCCACAGATTATAAGGACGAAGACGATAAATAGGGACCGTTCATCGGGAAGCCCTAGAGCCAGCTTCAAATCCAAGCCGTCCACGTGTCAGCACAGCAGCGAACCGTCGCTCGCACGCCGTCCACTAAGCACGGAAATCGAGGAGACGCCGTAATTATAGCCACGTCACGCTTGACCAGTCAACTCCAAGTCAGAAAGTGGGACCCACGTTCGTCCAGTCGCGTTACCTCTGGCGCTGTAGACGTTTGAGGTCACCGATCGTTAGCACTGACGTCATCCAAGCTATACTAGCAACGGTTACAAATTTTTGGCTCAACAGCTAAAGTACTCACTCGAATCTACGATTCGAGCAACTACTCGGGTCTACTCCTATCAGGAGTGCTGGCCGCGCACCCGAAACATGAATAGTGTACTACACCAATGAACTATTCTTCGAGTCCTACGTCGAGTCTACGACTCCACTACGGACTCGGGGGCTACTCCCATAGGGAGGATCGATTCAAGCATCCGAAAAAATTGTGTCCTACGGACCTGAAGCAAACAAAGGATGAATTAAAGTCTCTGCTCGAGTCTACGACTCGAACAGACACTCGGGGGCTACTCCCATAGGGAGCGCTGGTCGCGCACCCTATGAATTCTTCGAGTGCGATCCTTCGGATCAGAATGCAAAAACTTTTCGGCAACTTTGCCCCGATTAATGCTAAGTGAGAAGCATCCTCCTTGGCCACCCAAAACACCTCCGTTGTGATAAAATTTCGGATGCTGTGTCTGCGACGCAAAGATAAGACCAACAGATACCATCTGATGGCCTGGCAACGCACACGACTGTGCTCTGCTAGTAATAATCTATGCCAGCAGGCGCGATGAAAATCCCGACGGACGCGTTGGGTACATCATTCGAAAATTACTGGAACTCTACTCCTATAAGTCCTCAACGGCCTGAGTTGAATTACGCCAGCATTTGTTCCGGGTTCGAGTCGAGGGACTCCAATCTGAAGAAGATCATGTTGTTTTGTCCTAAGACAGTTAACTGGCCCTGATCCGTCGGGAGAGTCAGGCACGCGCATCAACAATCCCTACACCCTAAAATCATTCTCTGATGAACAGAAAACAGCTGCACCCGAAATATTGAAGAGTCCTCAGCCGAATCTACGATTCGACTAAACACTTGCGGGCTACTGACATGGTTATACCTTATGGGTACACGATATCAGCATACCTGGTCCAGCCCAATGAAGGCCCATCAGAATATACACGGCCCATGAAGACTTTCGGGTGGCCCAAGCCCATGACGTCTTCGGATCCTTAGAGAGCAAGACTAGATTAGATAGAATATTCAAAGGGAAAAACCCTAAACCTGTAACCGACTCGATCTGTGACTGGGACCTGCCTACTTCTATATAAAGGCTAGGAGGGCACGACGAGGAGGACTCTCGCATACCACCGCATACACACCTCCATGCCAGATTGCATCTGCGCACCCCTGTAACTTTCGGTTCCGCCGTAATCAAGAGCAGACAAGTAGGAGTAGGGTTTTCCCTCCGGGGGCCTGAACCTGGGTAAATCTTGCGTCCCCTGGTTGCTTTTCTGTTAACCGTCACTACTAGAGAAAAGACTATAGGAGACATGCTTATGCGAGGCACATTTAGACATATGCGCCTCCTATAAAAATAGGCGAGGCGCACTTTGCGATATGCGACTCTAGTATAAAAATAGGCGAGGCGCATATGATAAGAATGCGCCTCCTATAATCCCTGTACGGACAGAATCTAGCAGCCCCATATTATGCGAGGCGCATTCTAGTCATATGAGCCTCCTATATATCAGATAGGCGAGGCGCATATGGACAGAATGCGCCTCGCATATTCTGTGTGGGCCCGCGTGTTGGTAGGTGCACGAATATGCGAGGCGCATATGGCTATATGCGCCTCCTATATTTGATAATATGCGAGGCGCATATGGTCATATGCGCCTCAAGTAACTCCTGCGGGTCCGGGTGGAGGTAGGTGGCTGCATAGGCGAGGCACATATTGCTATATGTGCCTCCTATAGTTTGAATTATAGGAGGCACATATTGTGCAATATGCGCCTCCTATAATCTGACACCACCTTTTTTCTAGTTTTTGGCACATGGAGTCAACTACCACCCCACTCACTTGTCTCACTTCTTCCTCCTCCACCAAGAAAAATCTGGTCGCCCCCTCTTATTATGTCAAGAAGGGCAAGAAGACGACCATTGTCTAGAAATGCTAGAGCGCTCTAAGCATTGTCAAGAACTATCGTGTGTGTGGCCTACTATTATGTATCGAAACATTCATAATTATCATTTTTTGTATGTTATAATATTACATTGAGAATATTATATATCGACGAGACACATTCATAATACTTACTTTTGTTGTTTTTGCAATATTTGAATATTTAAAAATTTTGCTGTATATTTTATAGTTTATATTGTGTTTGGACAATGTTTTTATATGAAAAATGGCCTTTAAAAAAATTCCAAAAAAATTGTTGCCACCAGGATTCGAACCTGGGTGGCCAAGGATCAGATTAGGACGAGGCATGTAACCAATGGGCTGGTGTGTGTTTATTGACAGAAATGAGGGCACTACTCTATTTGACTAGGTCTGCAGAATACGCGAGGCGCATTATGGCCAGATGGGCCTCGCGTAATCTTATACGAGGCGCACTTTGCAATATGCGCCTCGCATATGCTGATACCTCGTATAATAAGGGCGACGGGATTTCCCTTTCTCTCTCACGCACACAGTAACCCAACCTTCCTGTCGCGCCGCCGTTGTCCCCTTCCTGGCGCCGTCCATGCCCGCAAGAGCCCGCCGCCCGCCGTCCTCGCCCGCAACATCCCGTCGTCGAGGTGAGCCCCGACCCCCTTCTCCTCTCCTTCCCCTTCCCCTTACCCATCTTCCACTCTCCTTGACATCTCGGCGACTAGCCATAGGGGTCGACGAGCACCTCGCCCGTGACCCGTGGATGAGCACCTTGCCCCCGCGACCCGCCCGCCCCGTGGAGGAGGAGCCCGACGCTGCTGCTCAAAGACCTCGAGCGGGGGTGGTGGCGGCGGCGGCGGAGGCGGAGGGGGAGACCGCCCCTCGCTCCTCCTCCGCGAGCGCGGCCACTTCTCCCCGGCCCGGTACTTCGTCGAGGAGGTCATCACCGGCTACGACGAGACCGACCTCTACAAGACGTGGTCCCGCATACGTTCTCAGTACTGTACCCCGCCTCTCTCCGCTTCCAAATCTGGTGGATTCTGTTCCGCGCCGTTCTGGTGGATTCGTGGAGCTCGTGTTGATCGATCCGTGCGCGTGCGTTTGTGTGTGTGGGTGCAGGCGAACGCGATGCGCAGCCCGCAGGAGAGGAACACGCGGCTGGAGAACATGACCTGGAGGATCTGGAACCTCGCCAGGAAGAAGAAGGAGGTGTGCCTTTTCGCTTTCGGTTCGTTTCTTTCTTTCTTTCCCTTCGGGCTGCTGGCTCTACGGTTTTTTTGGTGCGGTGGGTATGTGTACGTGTAAGCTGGGATTAAGGGAAGCTCTGCTCTGGGTTAGATTAGTGAAGAAAGAACTGAAGGCTGGCTTGATATTGGTACCAGGCTCTTTTCGACAGGATGGGTTAGTTGAATGAATGCTCATTGATCTGTCAGTCCTTCTCCATGATCTCAACTACTCACAAGTACCATTCGTTCCTACAATGTTAGGTAGTTTCTTGCCTCCTCTGATTACGAGTTATGCTGGGACATAAGTACCTCACAGCAGTGAAATTGTGCTTACAGTAGTGTCCAAATGCAGTCTTAGTTCTGCTTACAGTAGTGACAGAGCAACTAGATAACAAATGCAGCATGAGAGATGGTCGAAGGCTAGATTTAGTTGGATATATCGAGTAACATGTGTGTTGCACCACTTCTGTAATCATGGAAAACATAAGTGGTGCTGATATTGGAATATTTTTTTTCCTTTGGCTAAATACGCAATAACCCTGTATCCAAGTTTTCCTAGAGTGTGGCTCAGGTGTTGTCCTGCAGTTCATTCAGAAATTGGCCTTTTTCTAAATGGAGAAGGATATGTATAGAAGTGCACTATATATCGGGGTTTGGGAGTTTTATCAGATCCGTTAGGTCGCTTTGGGTACTGAGATACTGATAGCCTTGCATATTTGTCAAAAGAGAATTTCTCCATAGCTCCAATTTTTCTTATTTGGTTTACACATGAATCCTACAGTTTGCAGTTTCTTTTGAAGCCCCACATATGTTCACATCCACATTTAGTTCTTTTCCATACCTTCCCTATTCCTGACCAGGAAGCAGATTCCTGGAGCTCCATTGGCACCTGCAAACCGAGCATCCCATCTTTCCTGAATTTCCTCTCAAGCACTGTTAGCAATTTGCATTTGCTTCCTCTTAAACTTGTCAGATGAAAAACTTCTCGGGCAACAACTACCAAGGCTATGAGAGTAGAGAGGTGGCGGAAGAGAAGTGGAGGAGGCATGGAAGGAAGAAGTGGAGGAACTTCCTCGTGATCACCACCTTGTTGCTCTTCATGGTAGGTTATGTGTTCTACTTCATCTAGGTAGAGCTACGTCGTTGGAGTTGTAATGTGATTCTGAACTTGTACTCGGAGGTGTAATGTGATTGTGAACTTGTACTCGGAGGTGTGAACTTGTGGCACAAACATTTGATGTATGAACTTGTATGTCATGATTGATGTGTAATGTATTGTATTCATGTTGGTTCTATTATGCTTTGGCAAATTGCAAGTTTCTGAAAAATTCTGTGCTCTTTATACTGTATTCTAGACTATATTTTATATTTGAATATCTGTATATTATTATTTATAGTGGTATATAAAACTTGAATTTCGAAAATATTACCGGAGGCGCATATAGGACACTATAGGAGGCGCATATACTATAAATATCCGAGGCGCATTGTAAAAAATATGCGAGGCGCATATGATATGCGCCTCCTATACTTCACATATGCGAGGCGCATATCGATATGCGCCTCGCATATGTGAAGTATAGGAGGCGCATATCATATGCGCCTCACATAAGAAATACCCGAGGCTTGAAGCTAGAGGCGCATGTGATATGCGCCTCGGATAGGCTTTTAGGTGCGCCTCGCATAGGCTTTTCTCTAGTAGTGCGTTCCGCGATCTCCAGCATCCCCATCTTCTCCAAAACCCAACTCATAACAATGGGCATTGACGAGATCGATCCTCGTCACCCTTATGAACTTTGAAGGCGTCCTATGCATTTATGTTTTGCTACCCCATGAGGGACAAGCTGAATGCCACTATGCTATGTTTTCTATATGTGAAACAAACAAACATTTTTCAATGCATGTTATTCATCATCTTTGTTTGTATCCTTTGATGTTGCAACATAGTTGCTTTGTCTTATTGTTAGAAATTCATCTTTCATGCTCATGTTTAGAGTACTTTGATCCCAGTTTTCAATGCTTGCAAATGGTTTAATCTTGATTTTGATGGTGCATGTCACCTAAAAAATATTATTTTTATCACTTACCTACTCGAGGACGAGCAGGAGTTAAGCTTGGGGAAGCTTGATACATCGTAAACGTATCTATAATTTTTGATGTTCCATGCTTGTTTTGTATCCACTTTGCTTTGCTTTGTCTTTACTTTGAGGTGTTTTTATTGATTTCTAGGACTAACCTATTAACAAGTTGCCACAGTGCCAGTTGCCTATTTTCTTCTGTTTTTGGTTCTAGAAAAGGCAGAAAATGAATATTCTCGGAATTGGACGGGACAAAATCCAGAGTCAATATTTTACCGTGGGGAACAAGGAGCCAGAAGACGAGATAGAGAAGGGCCACGAGGGGGCCACACCCCCTGGCCGCGCGGCCAGGCATGGCCCGTGCCTAGGGGGTGCGGCCGCCTCAGGCACCCCCTCGGCCTCCCTATTCGCCTATAAGAAGCCCCGGATATAAAAACCTTAAGTACCCTATCAATCTTCCACGAAACAGTCCATAGCCGCCGCCACCATCGTCCCTAGATCGGGGGGATCTGAAGCTCTTCCCAGCACCATGTCGGAGGGGAGAGATCATCCCGGACGTCTTCTTTCATCACCATGCCAGCCTCCGGTATGATGCGTGAGTAGTTCCACCTTGGACTATGGGTCCATACAGTAGCTAGATGGTTGTATCTCCTTTGTTCTTTCATGTTTAGATCTTTTGAGACCCGTTCATGATCAAGATCATCTTTGTAATCATTCATGTTGTGTTTGTGGGGATCCGATGGATATTGAGATTACTATGTCAGATTGATTAATGGTTTTTTCTTATTGATTATATCATGTATGTGTTGTTTGAGATCTTGCATGCTCTCCGTTTCTAGTAGCTATCTTGGCCAATTAGATGCTAGTGACTCCAAGAGGGGGTATTTATGCTCGATAGTGGGTTCATGCCTCTATTGAATCTAAGGGAAGTGGCAGAAATATATAAGGTTGTAGATGTGTTGTTGCTACTAGGGAGAAAACAACGATCCTATGTTCATGGAACAATTGTATTGTTTACCTTACACACTTTTCTTAAAGCAGTAATATGTTGCTTGTAACTTAATACTGGAGGGGGTTCGGATGATAACCTGAAGGTGGATTACTAGTCATAGATGCAGTTGGATGGCGGTCTATGTATCTTGTTGTATTGCCCAATTGAATATCATAGGATCATGAATGTCTAGTATTCCATTGATATGCCTTGCTCTGCCCTATCAATTGCCCCGCTATAATTTGGTTACCCAGCATGTTATGTTGTTTATCTTATGGAGAACACCTCTAGTGAATTGTGGACCCTGGTCCAATCTTTACCATTGATACATCTTCCACTTTTAATGTTTACTATCTGCAATCCACCATTACTTTCCACACCATACAGTTAATCCTTTGTTTTCAGCAAACCGATGAGATTGACAACCTCACTGTTCATTGGGGCAAAGTCTTGAGTTTGTGTTGTGTAGGTTTCCAAGTTTCTACCAACACCTTTGAGTCATTTCCTTCCTCCTACTGTTTCGATAACCTTGGTTTCTTACTGAGGGAAAAACTTGCTGCTGTACTCATCATACCTTCCTCTTGGGGTTTCCCAACGAAGCTCTATAGCGATTTGAGCCGCATCAGCGTGCGCTCAAGAAATTCCGTAAGCTGACTCAAGTCCCTCTCATAGATGAGATCTCCTTCATTGCCCCACTGATAAAACTTACTATACGTGTAGTCCATCTATAAGAAACAGATGAGTAAGTTAGAGAGGTGATCAAGTGTGCCAAATTTTATGTCAGATTGCAAAAATTTTGAGGAACTTATGACTCTCTTTTGGAAAGAATTTCAAGGATAAGAGGGAGAATACGTTCTCATAAATACTCACTTTCTTTGTTTTGGAAACTAAGTTTTTCTGACGTCCATTCTAACTAGGGTCTCCTATGGTTAGGATGGCTCTGATACCAACTTGTCAACACCCATATTTTTAATCCCAGATGCTTGTTATGCCGTACATCGCAATCCCAGGATTACCATTTTTGCAAGACATAACAGAATTGGTAGCATAGTACATCATCCAATACAAACCATAATAGTCTTACAAATAGTTGATCTCATGATCAAGTCTGAATACAAATCAAAGCAGCGGAATAATAATAGCGTAGTAGTGGCTCCATATTCATGGTCACAGGCAATACTGACGATGGGAGATGATCTTAGTAATCAAAGGCGTCCTGCTGTCCATCCTCCTCATAGTCTCCTTCATAGTCTGGCCATGGGAATAGCCAGGGACAAAACCATAAATACTTTTAGAGTACTCGCAAACTATCACTAAAGAAGTAAGACCATTCTAATAGGAATCCTATGCTCTAGGTTTATTTGCAATAAGCCAATTTTATTTCACAAGTGCTTAGTAGTAAAGACTTAGCTTTAGTTATCTAGATTACTCAAGAGGGAACTAGTGTCATGTCCACATCCTTGTGGGGTCAAGTAAAAGTCACACTTCAAGTCACAAGTCATTTTGAAAACATCTGGCAATGGAACAGTATGGCCATCCAACTGTCCATAACCGCGGACGCGGCTATTCAAATAGTTTGACACTCTGTAGAGATGTACACTTTCACCACGACATTGCATACATCCGTCAGGGATAGCCCAGAATCATCATACTTGGTATGCGGATAATCAATCTTAACCTTTCAATTACACACCCTAATATAGGCACCTCCCCTATGAGTTTGGCCTCCCAGCCATGACCATCTGTCATCCTTGGAACTGCACATGTGGACATTCATATTCACAAGGTAGCCTCAGCTCACCTAGTTCCGTGAGGGAACCCATACTAAGACACATAAACTTCCAGTTAAGCCCTACACAAACTCGGGTATTGTGGTTGTACGGTAAAATTGGAATGGTATCGCATCCGAACCCAACCATCAGTTTTGATCAAAGTCAGGGCACAAACTTCATTCACTATCATCTTCAACTCATTGTGTCCATAACACATGTCAAAATATTTTTATAGAATGACTCATCATTCCAAGGTTTTCATAATCATTTGTTCCCATCTATAGTGGTCGATATTAGTTTAGCACTAGCATCTATCAATGAGGGTGTCACTATTTGAGGGGTACTAATCAAGTGTATCTATCTACATCAAGATCCAAGTTCTTGATGACCTCTTTACGATTTCTCCACTAATCACACATTAATTAACTACTTGAGCAACTTTGAAAAGTAAAGATAAAGCTTGCAAGTAAACCATAGGATTTGGTATAATCAAAGTAGTATCACAATTTCTTGCAAGAGAGGCTTGCAGGGTTTAGCTTATCTTGATTGCTTAGAAGATATTGCCTTGGTTGGTAAGGTGGTCGAAGTTCTCTTCCTCGCCTTCATAGAATTCTTCCTCCTCGTAGCCCAGATTGATACTAGCGTCTATAAATAAATACGCGGTACACAATCACCAAACAATACTTAACTACTTCTATTTATCACACAAGGGTCTATACTAGATGATCTAGTATCATCTCTATTACTACAAGCAAGGGTGGCAAGATTTGAGTTATCTTAATTTAGCAAAGTAATTTCTACTCATTGGAAAACTACTTAAGATTTAATATTCTCCAATTACAATACGGGATCATATTGACACATGTCATCACCACATATTCCAATACTTGGGAATGTGATTTAAAGGGGTTGGACTAATTTGTAAAGTTTAACAATACCATTTGATAATATTTAAGTGCCTAGGAATGTGATCATGGCCAATCTGATTTTTGAGAGTTGGAATCAACTCAAAATCACTTATGGTTGATTTTAGAAAAATGTTTGAAGTGATAAAAGCTACTGTCTTGTTATTTTTACTGAGGGTGATCTATAGTTTCAAATTGTTTGAATCCAATGGGAGTGATTTGAGCTTTTCATCGACTTTCTAACAGAATTGGTTTCATTCAATTTGGTACAGTGAAACTTCCTGAATTGATTTTCAAAGTTACCTAAAAACCTAGATTTGAAACTGTGGGCTACGCGCGGGAATGCTAATGGGCTAGTCCAACTACGTGACGCGTGCACAGCGGGCTACACCGGGGTTGATCCCACGCATCAACGACCGCGTTAAATGAAAGGGGTACACGCTAATCCTAGCCATACGATTAGAGCACGCTCAATAGCTCAGCGTCATCGTCTCCGTCGCATAGCACGCGCGAGACTGAACCCTAGCGCTATGATGGGGGTCATTGGGGGCTTACCAGGGCTCCATCTAGGTCCGGCGAGGTGGGCAAATGAATGAGTCAACGAAGGCAGTTCGACTGGTGGTCACGACAGCTCCTGGGCGGCTCCTAGCATCGGCTCCTTTCCTCCTCTACAGCGGCGGGCTCCCGTGAAATTCCGGCGATGTGGTGCTCGCCTTGCTCCGGGAACGGGTCAGAGAGGTTTTTGGGTGAGAGAGGAGTGTAATGGTGTGCGTTTTGAGGCTGGTGAGGGCTCTATTCATACTGCGGTGAGGGGGCACGACAGCATGGCTCGGGCTCATCAGCGACATAGTTACAGTATGATATCAACATGGCCAAGGTTGTAGGTCGACGTGGTGCTTCAGGTCGGTCGTCATGTGCATAGTGGCATGACGAGGCGCGGTCTCCATCGTTCTAGAACATCCGTGCTCTGCGGCGGTACCGTCAGCAATCGTCATGGCGTACGGTGGTCACAGTGCTCGCGGGATCAAACGATCATGTCTGGGCGGTCACTGGAGTCACGACGAACTTATTGGTGCAAGGTGAGAGAGAGGCATGGTGTGTGCACGCGGAATTGCTCAGCTCTCTAGCGCGGTGATCGGAATGGTATGGTGTTAACTGGGCATGGCTGTGTTGGCATCTTCGTGGGCAGTCATTGGTCGAGGCATGCACATGCAGGGGCGGTGAGGTCAGGGCTACCTTCTAGACATCATGGGCGAGGGCGACGCATTCTATGGCAGCGTGTCCGCGTCGGGGTGGCAAGGTGAGCTCGGGTACCTTTTCCACTAGTCACAACGGCGAGTGATATGAGCTCCATTCACGGGCTGGTACTGAGTGAGTTAAGGGCACGTCATGGGAGCTTGGTGAGTTCACAAGGATGATCAAAGTATTGATCAAAACAGTAGACAGTGGTTGAGGTTGTACTATGATCACCAGGTGTTTGATCAAATGCCCACAAGAACTAAACTTTCATAATTTCAAGTTATTTTTTGTGGGTGTGCTGGTACTAAGCTTGGTAGTCTCTAGGTGCAATGGTTTCCTAGTGGTGAAGATTTTGATGGTTTCCCAAAAAATTATTATCTTGATACATAAGATAGATTCAATTTTGATTGCCTCTCAAATGGTTTTCGATTTTTTTCTTCAAGGTTGGAAAACTCCATTGTGTTTAGTGTCACTTAGTCTAGCAAGGGGAGAAAATAAATGGAATTTTTTCTGTTTGAAATCACTTGCTAGAGATGCTCAAAGTGAGATAAGTGTTAACTTTTGCAAAAATGACCATTAGGTCATATGCTTCATATTTTGATTTTATTTTGTTTTGATCTGGTTTGGATTTGACCTAGATGATATGGTTTTGATCTTTAAACCATTTATCATCATTTACAACAATCAAACATGGCATTGCAAACATTCATACACACATGCATTAAGATAGGGTTTAATTAATAAAAGATTTTGTTACCCTAATTTTGATTGATTAGAAATTGATATCCTCATTAATATTTTTGTGATGTTACACGATCTATCCTTCATGACGATGGAATCATAGGGCAACATCATGCCCAAAACACCGCAAGACGCGGTCAAGGCAGCTACAAAGTACCTGGCAGCGAATCCGCCGCCTGCCGAAGATCCCAGGCATGCAATCCACAGATCTGCGATTGCGGGTCTCAGACTTGTAGGAGCTGCACTAGTTGGCGAATCGACCCCAGGGCCAAAAAAAGGCTGCGGTGAAACTCACCCGAAGCCGAACACCCTCATCCGACAAGGACGAGCACAACCTGTCACGGCGATGCCGCAGTCCACAGCGAAAAATCCGCAATTACGATGCCCGTGCGAGCTTACTCGGTGCAAGATCAACAGATCACGTGCATAGCGCACATGCTCCACGGAGTCTGAGGATGAAGACACCGAGATATGTGGCGCTAGATGCTTTAGCAGAGCCATACGGTAGATTCGGATGTCGAAGGGCTCCAAGCTTCCTTTGGATAACCCAAAACTTGATGGCGTACAAGAGACAAAGATCTGGCTTGATTATCACATCTCGTCGGCCAAGCTCCATGGCGGGAGCAAAAACACAGCCATGCAATGCCTTCAGTTGCAGCTGATAGGCGCGGCCAGAGCCTGGATCTACAATCTCCCCTCCGAATCCATTCAAAGCTGGGAAGAGCTAGTGTACTGTTTCATCTGCAACTTCAAAGGCACCAACAAGAGACCAGCCTCCATCGAGGAACTACACGCCTGCTGCGAACGGTCCAACGAGTCCATCCGCTCGTAGATACAGCATTGGTCCATCATTAAGAACTCCGCCGAGAACATCTCGGAGGAGAGAGCAATCAACACCTTCAATAATGACGTATAGCGCCACGAATTCAGAGAAGAGCTGGGGTGCGTCAAGCCGAAAACAATCGACCATCTGATGGAAATCACCAATAGTTGGGCCGACAGTGAGGATGCCGTCAATCGACCATGTTCGAATAACGAAGATGACTTCGATCGCTGGCACGATCGCCGAGGAAAACTAAGAGTGCGCGTCATCGCGAAGAGGTTGACATGGTCATGACTGGTTACGCCGATCACCGCGAAGACGAAAACCGCAACAACAGACATCGCAATGGCAACTAACCCAACAGCTGGAAACCTGCGCAAACATGGCAACGCCACAATCGTGATGACGAGCCATCTACACTCGACAAACTGTCGGGTCCCTGCACCATCTACTTCTACATCGACAAGCATGATGGCAAGAAGAAGGCCTGCCATATGCTCAAGGATTTCAGGGAGTTCCAAAAGCTCCATGAGGGATATGCGTAGATGCGTCGCAAGGCAGTAAATCAAGGTTTTGTCCCTTCCCCGAGAGCCATCGCATACGGTGCCCCACCACCGCCACCTGGAGCACCCGCATAGCCCGTGGCCGCCCCAGCCCAGAATAATGGAGAAGAGCCTTACCAGTGATCATTGGGTGCCATGATGATACAAAAAGGTCGTCCCTCCAACAGGGTCCAGAAGATGATCAATCGCGAGGTAAACTTGGTCGTCACCTCTTCGCCAGCCACACCTGAGTACCTCAGAGGCTTGGAGTCTTGCATCACATTCGATCGCTCGGATCACCCCTGCCAAATACCTCGCCTAGGCCACTCCGCTCTGGTGCTTGAGGCGCAGATCAACGGATTCGAGATGAACTGTGTATTCATGGATGGAGGCGGTGGCATCAAACTTATGTTTGCCAATACACTCGCAACCATGCGGATCCTGCTATGCATCCTGGAACCATCAGACACAACCTTCCACGACATCGTCCCAGGTAAAGGAGTGTACCCCCTGGGAAAAATATGGCTCGATGTCATCTTCGACACCTCGAAGAATTTCAGGCGTGAACGCCTCGAGTTCAATGTAGTCGACTAGCCGTCCCAGTACCACGTGAGCCTCGGTCGCGTGGCATTCACAAGATTTCTAGTGGTCCCGCACTACGCGTATCTACTACTAAAGATGACAAGACCCAACATGTCATCACCGTGCCAGGGAGCTTCACGAAGTCCGATAGATACGATCAAGAATTCAACAGAATATCTTAGTCTTTCGGCATGCAAGAAGAGCTCACAAGGCTCAAGGAGCTGACGGACAACAGTCTGCCTCTAGTATCCAAGCAGAACGCACATGAGATGGCTTTCGACTCTGCCACCAACACCAAGACGGTACAGGTCCACCCGACGGACCCCGCCAAGACGGCCCTCATCGCCAACAACTTGGGTTCCGCATAGGAACTCGCGCTCGTCGAAATACTTCATGAGCGCTGGGAGATCTTTGCCTGGTGTCCTGTGGACATGCCAGGAGTTCCTAGGGAATTTGCCAAGCATGCACTCAATGTCTATCTGGATGCGCGGCCAGATAAACAAACAATGCGCGAATGTCCGAGGGCGAAGCTGAAGTAATTGGCACCAAAGTCAATAGACTACTCGACGCTAATTTAATTAGGGAGATCAAGGAAAGCACCTGGGTAGCTAACCCAGTTCTCGTTCCCAAGAAAGACATGGACATCCTGTGGATGTGCGTGGATTTTATGGCCCTCAACAAGTATTATCCAAAGGACCACTTTTCTCTACCATGAATCGATCAAATCATCAACTCCACCGTGGGTTGTGAGATTCTCTCGTTCCTCGACACCTATTCAGGCTACCACCAGATTCGACTGAAGATGTAAGATCAGGAGAAAACAACGTTCATCACACCGTTTGGGGTTTTCTGTTACACAACAATGCCCTTTGGGCTCAAGAACACAGGAGCAACCTATCAAAGGTGCATGCAGGCCTGCCTAAAGATCCAAATTGTTCAAAACATACAAGTATATGTCGATGACATAGTGGTAAAAACAAGGAAAGCAGCTCGTTGATCGATGATCTCCACGAGACGTTCGATAACCTAGACCGGTTCATAATCAAACTGAATCCAGAAAACTGTGCCTTTGGCGTCCCATCTGGACAGTTGCTCGGATACTTCATCTCCGAACGGGGCATTGAGGCTATTCCAAAGAAAATCAAGGATATACTAGCCATGGAAAAGCCAAAGAACGTCAAAGGAGTCCAGCAGCTAGCTTGGCGAATCGCAGCACTCAGCAGGTTCATCAGTTGCATGGGTGAAAAGGCTCTCCCCTTCTACCAACTGCTTCACAAGTCCGACAAATTCGAGTGGACGGCTGAAGCTGACGAGGAATTCGAAGACCTCAAGCGTTTGCTATCTACATCTCCCATGCCAGTGACGCCAACGGAGCGAGAACCGATGGTGCTCTACATTGCTGCAACGCATCAAGTGGTCAGCACATTACTCGTGGTCGAACGACCCGAAGAAGGCAAAACCCATGGGATACAACGCCCAATGTACTACCTCAGCGAGGTACTGACGCCTACAAAACAAAGGTACCCCCACTACCATAAACTCGCCTACGGCATGTTCATGACTACGCGTCGACTACATCACTACTTCTAGGAGCATCAGATTGTGGTCCTCAACGACGCACCAATATCACACATCCTCAACAACCGCTAGGCCACGGGAAGGGTAGCCTTGTGGGGCATCAAGCTATCCCCACAGGACATCATCTAAGAAATACGCACAACCATCAAGTTGCGGGTGCTCCCCAACTTCCTCGTACACTGGATGGAACTGCAGCTACCAAACACCCCAGACATGTCCCAACTGTGGACGATGCACTTTGATGGATCCAAGCGTGATGCCGGAGCTGGATCTAGAGTAATCTTCACGTCCCCCCAAGGTGACAAGATGAGATACATACTATAGATGAAATTTCGCTCATCCAACAACGAGGCCGAATATGAGGCACTGATTCATGGCATGAATATGGCCAAAGTCTGTGGCGCCACGCGCCTAGTCATCTACTGTGACTCGAATCTTGTCGTCCAACAAACGATGAACGAGTGTGACGCCCACATCAACAACATGATCGCCTACCGTGCACTCTAAAACTCACTTGAAGGAGACTTTGATGGCTGCAAACTCCGGCACGTTGGTCGAGAACGTAATGAGGAAGCCGACAAGCTCACCAACATTGGCTCTACCTGTGTCCCAGTGCCACCAGGTGTGTTCCTCGAGCAAATCTGCATGCCCTCTATCAAGGGCAAAATTCCGAAGGACACGATGGATGACATGGAACACTCGGGGGCTACGCCACCTGAGAAAACAGAAGCACCCGAAGAGCTGGACACATAAGTCGAACTAGTGAGCCTCATGCATGTCCTAGCAATAGATCAAACTTGGACTCAGCCATACGTCAAGTACCTAGTGAGAAAGCAGTTGCCGAACGACCCAACTGACGCCAGACAGATCGTGCATCGATCCAAAGCATTCACCATCATCAACGGTGAATGATACAAGCTAAGCATCACCGGAATTCTCCAATGGTGAATCACCAACAGTGATGGGAAGGCCATCCTCCTCGACATCCACGAAGGCACCTGCGGCCACCATGCTGGAAGTCGTGCCCTAGTCGCCAAAGCTCTGCGAGCTAGATTCTACTTGCCAACTATGATGCGCAACACTAAGGACATCGTCGAGAGATGCAACGCCTGCCAGTGGTTCGCTAATAAACCACATGTGTCTGGCTCAGAGCTACGACCCATACCATTGTCCTAGCCCTTCGCCCAATAGGGACTCGACATGGTCGGAAAGCTGCAGAAATCCTCACCCAGGGGCTACATCTTCCTCCTGGTGGCAGTCGACAAGTTCACCAAGTGGGTCGAGGCGATGCCCGTCACTAACCAAACTGGTGCCTCCAAACTCAAGTTTTTCCAGTCCATTGTCTATAGGTTTGGGGTGCCTCACAACATCATCACCAACAACGGCACAAACTTCACCTGGAAGGAGTTTCGAGACTTCTGCGAAGGGCTCAGCATCAACGTCACATATGATTCAGTGGCACACCCACAGACCAATAGTCATGTCAAAAATTCCAACGGCCGTGTCTACAATGGGATCAAGAAATGACTCCTCCGCCCTCTCGAGCGATAGGCGGGAGCCTCGGCAGATGAATTACCCTCCATCCTCTGGAGCCTGCGCACAACGCCAAACATCGCAACAGGCTACACACATTTCTTCATGGGGCATGGAGCGGAAGCGCTACAAAGCCCAAAGGGCCGTCGCCTACAGCGAGGCAGAATCAATGGCCACACTCGAAGACTCCATCGACCTGCTGGATGAAGCACGCGACATCACCGCTTCTCGTTCGACAGTATATCAACATAGTCTCCGCAACTACCACAGCCGACGGATGCGCCCGTGATCCTTCATCTAAGGAGACCTCGTCTTGCGACTCAAGCAAAAGGGACACCTAAAGCTCGGATCACCATGGGAAGGCCCCTACGTGGTCACTGAAGTCATACCAAGTGGCGCCTTTGCCTCAAGGACGTCGCGTCAGGAGTATCATACTCCAACCCTTCGAACGTCGCACAACTGCGACGCTTCTACCCCTAGTGGTTTTTTACTTACAATAAGGCTATTCAGCCAGGCTATTCAGCCGAACTCTGTATCTGCAACTATGCGATGAATACAATCTAAGTACCTTGGCCAAATACAAACTCCCTCGTGCACATCTTCATTTCATTTCAATACACTCGGGGGTCGCGTCTCACTCTACGACTTCGTCGACTCATACATTAAAACGCATTCACCTAAGTAGCTGACCACGTCAGGCTAATGAAAAGGACATGCAAACCTTACATCATTACATTTAAAATACATATTATAAATTTTACAAGGGCAGCAATAGCCCAGTAGCAACTATTCAAATTTTACATAGTCATTTACAATTTTCGCAGGGGAATCATCCGTGAAAAAGAAGTACATTAGTACGATCATAAAAAAGGCGCACAACGTCTTCGTCATGACGGGACACCGCCACGTAGTGGGGATAATATTACAAGCCATGGCATCCGGTGGGGCAGGCTGTCCCGCTGCTATACCAGCCAAATCCACATCTGGTCGAAGCAATCAAACAAGGGACAACACCGCCTTAGCATCCGCAACAAGTTACTAGTGCACAAGTCCACGCACGGTGTATGCACTTCAAAACTTCCCCAACAGCCTGAGGAAACTCGATGGAACCGTGTCTAATGGGAACATGACAGTCCATATAGCCGCGAAGGATGACCTCACGCGCTTCAGCAGCTACATCACTTGATGGATGCGATCATGTACTGTCGTGACTACGGTCGCTCAACCACGGTCCATCCAGAAGAACCCTCCAGCTTCCAGCTCCTGTTGGGTGAGACAGTTGAGTCGAAGGGCAATGGGATCTTTTTCTTCCTACGGAAGTAGATTGACAACTACAACGGGCAACATATCAGAAAGCACTCAAAATAACAACACTCGAAAAAGTAGTGGGAGGCGCCCAATACACACTTACACTGGAGTTGTTCACCGATCTGCCGAAATTCCTCGAGCAAATATTCTTCCCTGGCAACAGCTCGCTCCGTTACTTACATACGTCGGCGTGAACCCGAATGATGAGGACATCCTTCTCTAGGCTTCAGATGTGATTGCGTAGCTAAGGCAACTAAGACGCCTCACTCGTTGTCAGATGAGCAGGAGCCAGGGCAGGTGACTGAGTCACCGAGTCGGCATTTGAAGGGCCCTAAGAGGCGCACAAATAACAGTGCATAAGGATAGGTGCAAGCAACATAAGTGGAAGCATATATTTACATCAAAATAACCACCACGTGGTAGCGTCCAATTCATCGTTACAAGCACTATGGCAAAAGCAGATCGAAAACTATAAAAGAAACTACGCAACAGAAGGACCCTATGGGGCAATGGCATCTGGAGCAACTTCGGAGTCCAAGGCTCTCACCTTGGGCACCCGCTGTTTCTCTAGCGCATAGGTGGCTAGTAGATCAATCACGAGAGGACCGTAATGCTTGCATCACAAAGCGTAAGAGGCAAAGGCTACCTCGGTGTCGTCAGCCACCACAGGAATCTTGTCGGTGATTTGGCCTAGGTTCAGCTGCACGCCGGAAGCCATCCCCATCGCCAGGCCAAGGGTTACACCCACACCTTTCTGCATCTTCTTGTAGTCCGCAGGTGCGTCACCAGCTAGCGCCTTTGCCAAGGAGTTGACATTATCAAGGTCTACGCACTTCACAAAGATCTCCCGATAGAAGCGACTGAGGACCTCCTTACCCATGCCAGCGTCTCGATGGTGGAGCTACAACTGTCTTCGACCGCATCAACGACATCTGTGAGAGGCTCCCCATGGTCCATGGCATTGCGATCAAACACAATGCTAGTGGAATCTAAAGAATATGCGACAAAGGAATACGCAGATAAGACAGAAGAGGCAAACAAAAATCCAGGAGAAAAAGAAAGAATGGTGACTCACTGGACAGTGGCCTGGCAGCAGCCATAAGCTGCTCCGTGATTGCCTTCTCTCGGGAGGCAGCACCAGCTATTATTTTCTTCTCGCGCTCTTGGGCCTCCTGTTTGTAGCACTCGAGGGCTTGCACAACATTCTTTGCCTTAGTCTCTACACGGCTTTTCCTCTTTCCAAGAGCGTCTAGTTTGCAGAGCGTGTTGTTATTCACATCTGGCAAAAGCAAACAACACAAGAATAAGAAGACAAACTAAGACATGGCCGTCACAACAAGCAGAGGTGCACACACCTTGGAGATGCTGAAGGCTTTCCTCCAAGCTGAGGTATTATAGCCCGAGGAGATTAATGTTGCGAATGAAAGGTTGTGGCAAAGAAATAACAAACCAGGTAAATAAAGGACTCGGGGATACTCCTATCAGGAGCACTGGTCCCGCACATGAAATTTTGGTGTAGTCCTTGGAATGATCAACGAAAACCACAAAGCCTCGAGTCCTTCTTCGAGTCTACAAATCCCTTACGGACTCAGGGGATACTCCCTTAGGGAGCTAGCGCTGGTCAATCGAAAGATTTCTAGATTCTTGTATTGCATGACTGATAATTTAAAAGTTTCTGCTCGAGTCTACGACTTGAACAGACACTCGGGGACTAATCCCGTAAGGAGTGTTGGTCGCGCACTCGAAAAAGCACCAACGTTGATGGAATTCGCAAGATTAAAGTCTACGTTCGAGTGACTCGTATAGACACTCGGGGGCTACTCCCATAGGGAGCGCTGGTTGTGCACCCTATGAACAATTCAAATGAGATCCTTCGGATCCCTCATGATAAATATAAAATTAGATTTCAAAAAAAATTGGCAACTTTGCCCAAAACAATGCTAAGAGAGATAACATCTCCTTGGTCACCCTAAACGCCTCCGTGGCGATAAACTTTTGGATGCTGTGTCTCCGATGCAAAGATAAGACCTACATATATCATCTGATGTCCTGGTATCGCACCTAACTGCACTCTGCCAGTAACATGCCGTGTCAGTAGGCACGATGAAAAATCCCGGCGGATCCGTTGGGTACATAAACTTAAACACTGGAATTCGACTCCTATAAGACCTCCGCGACCTGAGTCAAATTATGCCAGCAATTTTCTATATTCGAGTCCGGGGTCTCGAGTCTGACTAGATCATGTTGTTTTGTCCAAAGACAGTTACTGGCCCCGATCCGTCGGGAGAGTCAGGCACGTGCATCAACTATCCCTATGAACCAACATGTCCACCCGAAACATATTCAAATGGGAAGCACTCGAAAGACTAAAGAGTCTCCAGTTGAATCTACGATTCGACTGAACACTCGGGGGCTACTGACATGGATATTCCCTACGGGTACCTGATGTTAGCCTACCTATTCCAGCCCAGCGTATCCCATGACGAAGGCCGATTGTGATCGTGAAGCCCAAGGATACTTCAGATGGCCCAAGCTCGAAGGAAACACAACTTCTTGGAGGACACGGTTAATCTAGATAGGAATTTAAAGGAGTTAACCCTAATCTATAACCGTCTCGACCTACCCCCGGGACCTAGCTTATCTATATAAAGGCCATCAGGGCATGCCGAGGAGGGCAGCTCATAACCCTAGCACACACCTCACGCCAGATCTCATTTGCGCACCCTTGTAATCATCTGCATCGCCATCAATCAAGAATAGACATGCATGAGTAGGGTTTTCCCTCTGGGGGCCTAAACCCGGGTAAACCTCATATCCCTGTGTTACGAGTTTGTTAGCCGTTCCATGATCTCTAGCATCCCCTCCTTCTCCAAAACCCAAGTCCAAAACAATGGACATTGACGAGTCGAACCGTCGTCAGGCGGAGTGGTGGGTGGCTTTTATGAATCAGAGGTGGGGCAAGAAGCGCCGGAGCTGGGGGCCGAGAGGAGATGGGAGTGAATGCGGATGAATTTTCTAGTGAGGCCAATAACAGGGTGTGACACCCCTGGGATCAGGGTTAAACAAATCCCAGACCTCTGTCTAACATAAGCTTAACCTTGAGCTCGAGAATATCCAGTGAAGAATCGATAAGCAGTGACCCTACGACACAAAATTTATTACAGCAAGCTTCTAATTGAGCAAGAACCAAATTATTACAAGCAGAGGTCACTAACCACAAACATCAAACAACGGAAGGCAAATTATGCTATTAAGTATAGCAAACTAAACAAATGGTCTAAGAGGCCTGAAGCATAATGATGACGTCCCAGCCCATAGATTCCAGACTGCCGGCCGGGAACCCCAAGCTACTCGTCGATGTCGATGTAGTACGGAACTCGTCTTCAAGGAACACTTACTCTACCAAAAGTATCAACAAAGCAATGGTGAGTACAGGGTGTACTCCGGAAGACTTATGGCTGGTGGAGTTATTTTGCATAAAGCCATCTTTGTAAAACAAGAGAGGGTCAAATCCCGAAGTCGGTACTTAAAGATGTGAGGCGAGGTTGGTTTACCAGGGGCTCCATCAACCCCAAGCAACCCGGTCCACGCTTCCCTACCTGTATGAATGCACATCCTTCACCTTCTTCTTTCAAAAATGTTTTCAGTGCGTATGTCGAATGGAACGCCCGAACTATGTGACTCATGGAATCTACTAGGCATGTTAGTCAAATCATGGGGTCCCCATTTACCCCGTGTGGTTGTACGCTCGTCTTGGTTCAAGAGGCAAGAACCTAGGGTCCTAAGGGTGGCGAGCATGGGACTAGAAAAACCACATCCCACCGTGGCCTCCCATACAAGCCTTAGCATGTTTAATCTCATATCACTGATCTCATCTTACCACGTTATCCTGTCATGCTAGATTATCTGCATCTGATACATCATCTGGATGGACCAGACTCAACAGCTATGCATGGCTAAGCAGGACACAGATATAAGCTCTAGCAGTGCACACAAGCAAAAACTAGTTATGCTAGGAGCAGTGGATCAAGTAATATAAGATCAAAGGGAGTAATGCAATAGATAGGATACTCTATCTATCGATAAAAGATCAGAGTAGAATCGTACGCATCATGGAATGATCAAAGTTGGTTAATTATTGTTCTTCGATCTTCGATCTTCGATGGTATTTATCTCTGACTTCGACCTCGATCTCGTATTCTACCGGGAAGAAGCAAACACCGGAAATAAAGGGGAAACAATCAACAATGGCATCGATGCAATGCTCAAACAAGGATGATGATATGACAAGTTAAATTCTATTGAAAAGTAACCCTAAAGCATGCTCGGCAAATTAAACGGGGTTCCGAGGGGCGCAAACCCTAACTCGGGGAAACTCCGGAATCACCTAAGAGGGGTTGAATTTGTTCTCTAATTAAACTTGTCATTTTAGTTGTTGATCAATGCATGATTATAACTTAGTTATATATCTTTCATTTTTCTAAACAATTTGATATATTATTTATATTTTTCTGACTTATAAATTAAAATTTATTGAATTTACAATATTCAAACAATTTCTGAAATTCTTAAACTTTTTCTTAATTTAAATAAATCTGAAAAATCCTTTTTACACCGAGGCTGGGCTAGCCACAAACACAGACAGGTGGGCCTCTGGCCACCTCAGCCTCCACGCAGGCAAAGTGGGACAGGGGGGCGGTTTGGTTATTTCTCACCGAGGCAGAGGTTACCCACTAGGGCTGGCAGGTGGGGCCAAGGCCACGTCGTCACACCACGCAGACGCCACGGAGGCTCAACGGCGGCAGCGCTCAGACGACCACGGCCACGGCGGAGGAGGCGATGTGGGGCTGCGGGGTTGGGTCCATTGGAGAGAGGGAAGCAAGGCGGTTCGATTAGAGGTGGCGCCGCTCGGATTTTGTCACCGGAGCGTCACCGGCGACCTTGTACTGCGGCGGCGTCGGGAGGTGCATGGCACGGGAGCGAATGAGAGCGGGAGGGAGAGAAAGGAGGGGTCCAGGAGGACCATGAGCTCACCTAGAGCGCAGAGAAGGGGTCAACTCGGGGAGGCGTGGTCAGGAGTGGCGGCAATGGCGACGGCGGCGCTCGGTCGGGCTCGGAGAAACAAAGTCGATGTCGACGACTGGAGGCGCCCGGGCTTGATTCCTTCGACGAGAAGAGGCATGGGAACATGGCGGTGCTCGTGGCGATCTCAGATACACGAAGGGAGGCCAGGAGCGATCTCGAGCTCGAGGCCATGGTGGGATAGGGTTCTGTATAGAGGGGAGAATGCGAGAGGAAGTGAGAGAGGGTAAGACTGGTACGGGGTGAGAGAGGAGAGCTCGGCCGTTCTGATCCTTGGATCGGCGGTCAACGGTGTGCATCGTGACGTGGAGGGGATCGACGGCGGCGCGTCGGACACTCAGCAGCTTGGCGTCGGCACGTCGTTGATGAAGACGACGACGGAAGCAAGCGAAGCGGTATCGGGCTGGGAGTGGGCTGCACATGGGCTTGGTGGGCTGGATCCTGGGTTGCTGCAAATCAAGGTCGACGGCTGCTAGCTGCTGCACGCGCGACAGAGAGAGTAGGGAAGAGGAACGGGCTCGGCCCAATTGGAGTTAGGAAACTATTTTTCTTTCCTAAAATCTTTTATGATTTCTATTTTGACTTTCTCTTTTGTATTTCATTTTGTAATCTATTTTGAACAGTTTCAAAATACAAGAGGCTTTGTAAATATTTAAAATAACAAGGAGACCCTTAATAACCATTTGGGTTCCAACTTTTTATACTTTTCAAATATAGCAAAACACTTTTGAATATATTTCAAATAGAGAGGAAAGCTAGGGTTGAGGGGTTTGTCCTTATTTTCTTGCATGCATTTTTATTAGATGATGATAATGATGCGCAATCAAACCCTAATTGATATTTACCTAAAACTGGGGTGTTACAGCTCTATCCCCCTTATGAGAATCTCGACCAGAGATTCCAAAGGTAGGAAGAGAGAAAGAGAGAGAAAGAAATAGGGCCACTCTAAGGGTAAGAGAGAAACACACTAAACAACACACCGGGTATCTCATGGTTAACTCATGGATGGAGTGTTTAGAAACAACTCTGAGATGACAAACAAGAAACACGTCAAGGTAATGGAGGAAACAAGGGAAGAAGGTTTCAAGTTGTTAGATAGATGGTCTTCATAAGGATTGAGACCATGGAATTTACAGAAGGTTTTTAAGCTTCTAAATAATAAAGCTTCCAAGAGGAAGAACATAACAAGACTACGATAGGGAACCTCTGCTAAATGGCTTAAGTAGAGATTTCAGGTTGTAGAGATATGGATCAACAAAACCAAGCTGTTGAACTAGTTTTGAAACAGAAGGGCTACTCTTTCATTCAATAGAAGGTCAAGACAGAGAGATGTTTTGTGGTGAGGACTCATAAGAGTCACAAGGAACATGTAGAAAGAGAAACTTTTGATTACCAAAATCATAGTCACTCTTCAAACATGTTTGAGAAGATGAAGGAAAGTCTTTATCCATCCAGGTATACCAAAATCTTTGCCAAAGATTGTGGTACCACTTTGCACCACTAAGATGAATAGTTAAGAAGATTCCTGATAACATGATAAGAAAGAAACTTCATTCTCATACTTCAATTACTTGGCAAAAAAAGAGGCTTGCCAGCATAAGAGGGTCTGGAGAATCGACCAAGAAACATTTAACAACACTGCTTTAAATGTTCTCCTTGATGTTCGAGAAAGCAGACATCAAGTAAAGGTCAGACTTCAGATACAAAGGAAACCATAAGAACAAATCATATGATAAATCATAGAACAAGCCTCATGAAGAGTGGTTGTTATTGCTGATTCAAAAGAATATGATAATAGGTCTTTCCGGCTAAGTGTGTCAACCATTACATCATTTTTGCCAGACTTACTAAGAGATCTATGTCAAAACCTTGGGGATCAGCAACCATTATTGCTGCTTGAGATTCAGCTTTGGTTAAGTGAAATGATACTTCGGACTCAGCATGTCCGAATAGAAAATTTGCTTCATTTACCACAAAGATAAAGTTACTAGATTCTCAAGATATGGACTACAGTGTAAAGCTCCAAAAGATGAGATAGATTACTAGACCCATGTATTTAGCAACTTGTCGAAAGACAACTGCTTACATAAAGTACTGACAATCAAACACACATGTGTCCTTAAGGAACAGAGTTAACTCTACTCGAATCCACGGCGACATCTTTCAACAACTACACATGAACGAGAGAAGGTCTCTTCTAACATCCAGAACTCATACTTCGAAATGACCCGATGATGGTTCTTGAAAGTTTCCAACATTGATTCCCAATGTCCCATATGAATCCAGTCTAACATGAAAGAATAAGAACATTGTCGATGGGCTCAACAATAAACTTATCGAGACACTCCAGTAAGATGGACTCATATGCTTCATGAACAAGGCGAGAATATTGGTTAGACCAAAGGACATGAGGATGTACTCAAGTGACACATCACAGATAGAGACACCATCAAGATAGTCCTCGGAACTGGGTTTGATTTGACGATAACCCAAATCAAATCAAAGGTGGGGAAAATAATATATCCATAAAGGAAATACTATCTTTCTTCAACACAGACAAAACTAGACATCCCTTTATGAAGGAACTGGGTCGGATAACACTTTTGTCTTACAACTCTCCAAGTTGTTGTTTAAGCTCG
This sequence comes from Avena sativa, assembly GCA_916181665.1. Taxonomy (NCBI): domain Eukaryota; kingdom Viridiplantae; phylum Streptophyta; class Magnoliopsida; order Poales; family Poaceae; genus Avena; species Avena sativa. The sequence continues at coordinate 278,412,603 of OV702280.1, forward strand.
ACCAACTAGTTCAGCGGTATCCAGCACGGGTCCTTGGAGAAAGTTGCAATTCAGAGAACTTGCTTGCTCAAGAACTTGACAACACGGTCATGTGGCAACATGGCGATGCTTATAGGAAGACATCTAGAATATCACGAATCACCAATATGTCACTTTGTTCGAGAGGAAACTTGCTTTGTAAGGAAAGAAGACATAGTCTCAGAGTTTTGGCATAAGCCTAACTCTTTGACTGAGGAGAGTACACCAGAGTAGCGGACTTGGTAGCACAATCATTCTTTGCTTAGTGACGGGGTTAACCGATCATGCTAAGAATGACACAAATGTCCTTAGAGTTCAAACAATAAGAATTGCTAGAATCTCAAATGGCCACATTATTACGCACACGCATCACTCACGAGCGCGAAAGCTCGAGAATGGGTGGGTAAATATGTGTAAAAGCATCACTTCATTAAGGGGTCATAAAACTCAGCACAACCTCTTAGTATAAAAAAGTGTGATACTTTAAGGTGGAACAGATGAAAGACAATCAATGCCTTTTGATCTGCGGATTACATCACTTTGACGTGGTCCTAGAAATGACGAGGTACTGGAGTTTGTTTCTCCTAGACATTCCGAAATGGTTTGTCTTGACGGACCACAAGAGTATCTTGCTTCGGAAGACACCGATGCACATTTACTACTTGGCTACCAACTGATAGACAAAGGTCGGAAAACATCAAGGGAAAAAGGAAAATGCCCAGGGTAGAATCCCAAGATGTGGATGCATAAGTCAACAATCTTCCGAAAACCAATGCAGAGAAGGTAAAGGTGTGACAGAGTCACGAATATAGATGCGAGACTCACGAGGAGTACTCTTGTCGTGATCTATTTGGTTCCATTAAAGAACATCTACCATATCTAGTGGTAGGGGAAGTCCTTAATTGTCACAATTCAATCGCGGCAATAACCACAAGCTTGAAGGCTAGAATAGTAATACCAGCCATCCTAGGGTAATGTGTGAACATTAACAACAGGTGTCAAAAGAATGGATCTTGGGTTAAAGGTCAGCTTCATGTACAAGATTCACAACACTAGAATCCAGCACAATCAGGGATCTTAAGTTCAAGTCCAAGGGTTAAAACCCAAAGAAACGAGTAACTACTACTTGAGTGACATGGCGTACACTGCAAGGTAGTAATCACAAGGTAGCTTCCAAAAGAAGAAACAACTTCTGAAGTACCCAAGCAAACAAAAAGGAGGCACACGAGGCGAAAGGAAACCTCGAAGCCTAGAACAGAACACCGTAGATCCAACAATATAATATTGTGGGTCCAAAAGATAGAGAGATAATGACGGAAAGGAATCTATCATATGAAAAAGAGAAAGGGGAATAAGGAATTCACAACACACACAACTCTAGAGAACTCAACACTAGGTCAACTAGTTGGAAACGACATGCCAAGAAGGAACCTAAGATTTGAAAAACTAGAAGAGATATCAATCCAAAATCAACACCAGATAAGATGACCCAGAGTTAGAGCGAAACTGGATAAGGAGTAAAAGAAGCATACTAGAATTTTCGCAAATATTTTTCAGCTTCAAAATAGTTTTCACAAACACTAGACTCAACATCGACCAGTAGCAAGGTTTTCCTACGGTCGGTACTGCTCTGATACCAAGAACTGTGACACCCACGGGACCAGGGCTAAACAAATCCCAGACCTCTTTCTGGCATAATCTTAACCTTGAGCTCGAGAATATCCAGTGAAGAATCGATAACACAGCAGTGACCCTACGACACAAAATTTATTACAGCAAGCTCATAATTGAGCAAGAACCAAATTATTACAAGCAGAGGTCACTGACCACAAACATCAAACAACGGAAGGCAAATTATGCTATTAAGTATAGCAAACTTAACAAATGGCCTAAGAGGCCTGAAGCATAACGATGACGTCCCAGCCCATAGATTCCAGGCTGTCGGCCAGGAACCCCAAGCTACTCGTCGATGTCGTTGTAGTACGGAACTTGTCTTCAAGGAACACTTACTCTGCCAAAAGTATCAACAAAGAAAGGGTGAGTACAGGGTGTACTCCGCAAGACTTATGGCTGGTGGAGTTGTTTTGCATAAAGCCATCTTTGTTTATAAAACAAGAGAGAGAGAAGAAACTCGTCTAATCAGAGTATTTTAAAAGGGGATAAGAGAGCGACATCTCCGAAATATTGATCATCATCTGAACTAGGATCACCCCCTCGTACCCATGAGAAAGCATCCTTAACAAACATTAGTTGCCAAGTTTTACGATTAGGATCAAGTTCTCTATGATATCCCATCCGTTCCCAAGTCGTCCATAACCGTGGACACGACTTTCCGAAAGATTATTACCCTACAGGGGTGTACAACTTTACCCACACGTACCAGCCGACTCTTAATGACAGATCATTAGACCTCTTCCTTGGAAGGCCGGCAGAGGGTGTGGTTGTACACGACCTTTACCTTGATTTCTCCGAGACCATGAGTCACGCAATAAGTATTATCCACCGTAACGGGTCAAATCCCGAAGTCGGTACTTAAAGATGTGAGGCAAGGTTGGTTTACCAGGGGTGCCATTAACCCCAAGCAACCCGGTCCACGCTTCCCTACCTGTATGAATGCACCTCCTTCACCTCCTTCTTTTGAAAATGTTTTCAATGCGTATGTCGAATGGAACGCCCGAACTATGTGACTCATGGAATCTACTAGGCAAGTTAGTCAATCATGGGGTCCCCATTTACCCCGTGTGGTTGTACGCTTGTCTTGGTTCAAGAGGCAAGAACCTAGGGTCCTAAGGGTGGCGAGCATGGGACTAGAAAAACCACATCCCATCGTGGCCTCCCATACAAGCCTTAGCATGTTTAATCTCATATCACTGATCTCATCTTACCACGTTTTCTTGTCATGCTAGATTATCTGCATCTGATACATCATCTGGATGGACCAAACTCAACAGCTATGCATGGCTATGCAGGACACATATATAAGCTCTAGCAGTGCACACAAGCCAAAACTAGTTATGCTAGGAGCAGTGGATCAAGTAATATAAGCTCAAAGGGAGTAATGAAATAGATAGGATACTTTATCTATCGATAAAAGACCATAATAGAATCGTATGCATCATGGCAAGAATTGAAATGCTTTCGAAATCATAGGATTATATCATGGTGGGGCTTTGCTTGCCTTTGCCAGTTGATAGCAGATAAAAAGATCTTCAGGAGCCTTGTACTTGACTTTTTATAGTTGGTCAATTATTTTTCTTCGATCTTCGATCTTCGATGGTGTTGATCTCTGACTTTGATCTCGATCTCGTATTCTACCGAGAAGAAGCAAACACCGGAAATAAAGGGGAAACAATCAACAATGGCATCGATGCAATGCTTAAACAAGGATGATGATATTACAAGTTAAATTCTATTGAAAAGTAACCCTAAAGCATGCTCGACAAATTAAACGGGGTTCCGAGGGGCGCAAACCCTAACTCGGGGAAACTCCGGAATCACCTGAGAGGGGTTGACTTTGTTCTCTAATTAAACTTGTCATTTTAGTTGTTGATCAATGCATGATTATAACTTAGTTAGACAGGTTTCATTTTTCTAAACAATTCGATATATTATTTGTATTTTTCTGACTTATAAATTAAAAGTTATTAAATTTACAATATTCAAACAATTTCTGAAATTCTTAAACATTTTCTTAATTTAAATAAATCTGGAAAATCCTTTTTACACCGAGGCTGGGCTAGCCACAGACACAGACAGGTGGGCCTCTGGCCACCTCAGCCTCCACGCAGGAAAAGTGGGACAGGGGGGTGGTTTGGTTATTTATCACCGAGGCAGAGGTTACCCACTGGGGTTGGGAGGTGGGGCCGAGGCCACGTCGTCACGCCACACAGACGCCACGGAGGCTCAACGGCGGCAGCGCTCAGATGACCACGGCCACAGCGGAGGAGGCGATGCGGGGCTGCGGGGCTGGGTCCATTGGAGAGAGGGGAGCAAGGCGGTTCGATTAGAGGTGGCGCCGCCCGGATTTGGTCATCGGAGCGTTGCCGGCGACCTTGTACTGCGGCGGCGTCGGGCGGTGCACGGCACGGGAGCAAATGAGAGCGGGAGGGAGAGAAAGGAGTGGTCCAGGAGGACCATGAGCTCACCTAGAGCACACAGAAAGGGTCAGCTCGGGGAGGCGTGGTCGGGAGTGGCGGCAATGGCGACGGCGGCGCTCGGTCAGGCTCGGAGAAACGAAGTCGATGCCGACGACAGACGGCGCCCGGGTTTGATTCCTTCGACGAGAAGAGGCAGGGGAACACGGCGGTGCTCGTGGCGATCTCAGATGCGCGAAGGGAGGCCAGGAGTGAGCTCGAGCTCGAGGCCATGGCGGGCTAGGGTTCGGTATAGAGGGGAGAACGCGAGAGGAAGCGAGAGAGGATAAGACTGGTATGGGGTGATAGAGGAGAGCTCGGTCGTTCTTATCCTTGGCTTGGCGGTCGGCGGCATGCATCGTGACACGGAGGGGATCGACGGCGGCGCGTCGGACACGCAGCAGCTTGGCGTCGGCACGTCGTTGATGAAGACGACGACGAAAGCAAGCGAAGCGGTATCGGGCTGGGAGTGGGCTACACATGGGCTTGGTGGGCCAGATCCTGGGATGTTGCAAAGCAAGGTCGACGGCTGCTAGCTGCTGCACGCGCGACAGAGGGAGTAGGGAAGAGGAATGGACTCGGCCCAATTGGAGTTAGGAAACTATTTTTCTTTCTTGAAATCTTTCCTGTTTTCTATTTTGACTTTCTCTTTTGTATTTCATTTTGTAATCTATTTTGAACAGTTTCAAAATACAAGAGGCTTTGTAAATATTTAAAATAACAAGGAGACCTTTAGTAACCATTTGGGTTCCAACTTTTTATACTTTTCAAATATAGCAAAACCCTTTTGAATACATTTCAAATAGAGAGGAAAGCTAGGATTTAGGGTTTTGTCCTTATTTTCTTGCATGCATTTTTATTAGATGATGATCATGATGCGCAATCAAACCCTAATTGATATTTACCTAAAACTGGGGTGTTACACAGGGAAACAGAGGACGGGGGAGTCTCGAGTTGCGGCGATCCCAAGGTCGATGTCGACGCAAGCGGATCAGCCAAGATGTGGATTCCGGTGGGATTGCGTGGCAGGTGGGATGGATCCTCTATGGCTAGGTTGACTGGGTTGCTGGGTGTGGCTGGTTCGGTGGAAAAAAATAAGGAAACGTGGCCTCGTCAAAGACAACATGGCGTGAAATTATGACTCGGTGTGTGGAGAGATCAAAACATCGATAGCCCTTCTGTTCCTGTGGATAGCCGAGGAAGACGCATCTAGTGGATCGTGGTTGGAGTTTGTTCGTCATGGTGGCATAGAGATTCAGGTAACATAGGCACCCAAAGACGCGTAGATGACTATGCGTGGGGTTTTAGCCATAGAGCATAAGATGCGTCGTAGCGTGGTGTATGGATCTGGATAGGCGGATGCTGAGCAAAAGTGTGGCGGTGTGAAGTGCTTCGACCCAAAATCGTGGGGGTAGATAATCTTGAAGGAGAAGGGTACGGGCAATATCAATGGTGGTGCGTATGAGACGCTCGGCCTTGCTATTTTTTGAGGCGATCTTTGGGGACAGGAGAGACGAAGGAAGACTCCATTGGTAGAAAGAAACGCGCCGGAATCATGATTGAGGAATTCACCACCATTGACGGCTTGCACACAACGAATAATAACATGAAATTGTGTTTTAATGAATGATAAGAAACTTTGTAGGGTAGGAGACATGTCGGATTTATTTTTAAGAGGGAAGGCCCACAAGTAGTGGGAGAAGTCATCGAGAATAACCAAATAGTAATTATAGCTAGTAAAGCTAGAAATTGGCGAGGTCTAGAGATCACAATGCACAAGTTGGAACAGGGCAGTAGTATAACTAGACGATGTAGAAAAAGGTAGTCAAGGTTGTCTCCCTAATTGGCAGGCTTCACAAATTGAAGACGATCCACTACTTTTATTACAAGGAGAAATAAAATCTGAGGAAATTCTAGATAAACTATTATTGCCGGAATGGCCTAATCTGCGATGCCACAGATCGCGTGTCGTAGAGACAGAGAAGGATGAAGCGGGTGACATGAGATCACCATGAAAGGGGTAGAGGGTGCCTCAATTATTGGACCTCAGAAGAATTTTCCCTGTTGCCAAATCACAATAGTACAGGAATTATCAGAGGTGAACTTGAGAACTGAGATTAAATTTTTAATAACAGATGGAGAATAGAGCACATGTTTAAGGGTAAAAGGGGAGTGTGGAAGAGGGGCAGATCCGATGGAAAATATAGGGAGAGTAGACCCATTGCCAACTACAATACCAGAAGAATCAATGTTTGATGAGGAATGAAATGAGGCGAGGTTACCTTGGTTATTGGTGATGTGCATGGTCGCCACGGAATCCATGATCCACTCGGGATGGAAGATGGGACCGACGTGTCTCGGAGCGTTGTTGAAGAGTGTGCTGTAGTCTTAGGTCTGTTGTGGTTGTGAAGAAAAGACAAATGGTGCTGCTGGGCCTGATTGCATGAAGAGGTATGCCTGCACATGGTGGCCAGGACGTGGTCCTACAACATCGGCGACATTGGGAGGCACCCAGTGTGGACGAGGCGGGTGGTAGCCAGCGGGGGCGCCACCGTACGTCTGTTGCTGGTACCCGGGCTGGTACCCCTGCTGCGGGCCATAGCCCTGGTTGTCCTACCCCTGGTTGCCACAACCAGGGTTTTAGCCGCCACGGCCTCCCTGATCACCGCGACCACGGCCACGATCGCGTCCACGACCACGATCTTTGCCTCCGTTGTAGCCGCCTTGCTGCCCTTGATTGTTGGGGCCGTACCCCTACTGATGGCCGCCGCCGTGGCCATACTTGGCCTGCCCCTGATTGCGAGGGTAGTCTCTGGCGGGATGACCTGGAGCACCGCAGGTGTAGCAGTTGCCATAGAAGCGACCGCTGCCAAGGTTTCCACCACCATTGCCTCCGTTGCCGGCGACGTGAAGGATCTATGGCGATGCGGTATCTGTGGACTTGGACTTGACCTCGGCGAGTTGCAGGCGTGACTGGGCCTGCATGAAGGTGGGGAAGGGCTTGAGTGACTCCAAGTGCTCCTGCTGGATCTTGTAGCACCCGTCGAGGCTGGCGATGGGGAGAATGGTCAGGTTCGGTGTGCCCCACAGCATCATCACCGACAACTACACGAACTTCACCTCGAAGGAGCTTCAAGACTTCTACGATGATCTCGACATTAATGTCACCTATGCTTCGGTCACGCATCCGCAAACCAACGGCGAAGTAGAAAAGGCCAACGACCTAGTCTGTAACAGGATCAAGAAGAGACTCCTACGCCCTCTCGAACGAGCGGCGGGGTCCTAGGCAGAAGAACTTCCCTTCGTCCTCTGGAGTTTGCACACAACTCCAAACAGCTCCACGGGTTATACACCCTTCTTCATGGTGCACGGAGCCGAAACAATGCTACCCGCTGAGGTACGCTACAAGGACCCACAGGTCATCGCTTACAACGAGGCCGCACTCGAAAACGTCGTCGACTTGCTAGACAAGGCACGCAATATCGTCGTCGCCTATTCAGCGGTGTACCCGCAAAACCTCTGCAACTATCACAGCCGACGGCTACGTCTAAGTTCCTTCGCTGAAGGAGACCTCGTCCTGCGACTCAAGCAAAAGGGGCACCTGAAGCTCGAGTCACCCTTGGAAGGACCCTACATGGTCACTAAGTAATTCCAGGTGGCGCCTACCGCCTCAAAGACGTCGAGTCCGGAGTGGCATACTCCAATCCTTGGAACATCGCACAACTACTACGCTTCTATCCTTAGCTTTTTTTTACTTACAATAAGGCTTCTCAGCGATGATACTTAGCCGATCCCTGTATTCCCTACTATGCGATGAATAAAAGCTAAGTTCCTTGGCCAATATGTCTTTTTCTGCAAATTTAAATTCATAAACACACTCGGGGGCTATGCCTCACACGACGACTTCTCGACTCCCATACTGCCTGATAACTAGATTCCTGCACCCAACAACAAGGTTATTGCAGTACTTGTAGCAGCAAATATCTTCCAGTATGTATCGTCCCTTGGAAGCTTTGCAAATGGAAACCTATTTACCCCTCAGCAACATTCTCAAGGCGGGCTACGTTCGCACCTAAAACAATATGTGGAAATAGTCTACTCTATAGGTTGCTAGGATAAATGAATTTAAGATGATTTGTAACAACTACTACTATAACTGAAAGAAAACTAGAGAAGAAGTAAAAATAAAAGAAAGTGAATGCAATAAAGTAAAATATTAATGTAGATAAGAAATGAAGTCAAATATTAATTCTATGATTTCTCAAGTTATGTTGTGTATACCTGTAACAACCCTAGTTTTATTAAATAGTAATTAAGGTTTGTATGTGCATTCATGAGCATCATCTTAAAATGTATCAAGAAATAATCACAAAACCCTAAACCCTAATACCCCTTCCTCTTTGTAACCCATTCAAAATGGTTTTAAAATTTTGAAAAGAATAAATTTTTTGGAAACCCAACTGATTATAAGGAGTCTCCATAGTATTTTCAATGTTAACAAAAGTTCTTGTATTTTGGAAACTATTCAAAGTAGAAAAGAAATTGAAACTACAAAAGAGAAAACAGAAAAACAGAAAAAGAAAAGGTTTTTGAAATAAAAACATTCCCCTAAACTTATCTGGTACGTAGCCCATCTCTCCTTCCTCTCTACCTGCCGCCCATGCGCATCCGACAGCACTTGCTGCCCTTGCTTTCCCGCGTCCCAACACCGGCCCATACCGGTTCACCCCTTTCTCTTTTCTTCCTCCTCTCGCCAGAAGGACGCCGGCGACCAAGCAGCTGTATGCCAGCGTCGGGTTCGCCGTCCGCCATGTCGCTGTCTCTACCCCTAGACCAGATGACTATGCCAGAGAACCGCACGTCTCTCCTCTCTCTCCCTATCCTATTCTCTCGGTCCCTCTCGCTCTCTAGCGCTCACCATTGCAAAGCCTGAACCATAGCCCAAACCTCACAGGCGAGCCCTGCCGTTTCCGGCCTCCCCTAGGCTATACGAGCTGCCTAGGATCTCCGTTGTGCTGGACTATGTCTCCCCGCCAAAGGAATCGGGACAAGGAGACCTCTGTCGCCATCGACGACCTCATCACTCCCAATGCCTCCCATCGTCGATTTGCCTCCGCCAGGCTTCCCCGGGCCTCGCCGACCCCTCCATCGACCTCATGGAGCCACTGGTTCTCGTGCACCACTCCTTCTTCTCCCTATCTTACCCTCTCGAGCCCTCACCATGCACATGTGGCCACCGTCGCAGGAGCTCAATGTCGGCCGCCTTCCGGTGACCATTTCCTGGCCGCGCCACCACTACACTACTTTCTTAGATCCCCTCTTTCCAGCGCGCCACTCCCCGCAGCCTTGCATCGGCTCTAGCATTGAGCCAGAGTCTCACCTGGGAGCAGCACCATGGATGACATCATCATGATGTCAACCTGAGGCAATATTCCCCTTTTTCTTTTTATTAAATGTTTTCTATAATCATTTCAGTAAAGGACAAATTTATGACATGTGGGCCCCTTTGTAATACAATTAAACATTATCAGAAATGTTTCTGATTAATAAAAATGTATAAGTAATTTAAAAATGTAAATTATTTTATATATTCCAAAAAATTATTTCTTTAAAAATGATTTAAAATGAATTAAAATTAGAGAAATTCATAACTAATTCATTTTAAATCATAAAAATACAAATAATATATCAAAATGTTCAAAAAGAATAAGATCTACACAATAGCAACATAATCATGCATTGTTAAACAACTTTAATTGCAAGTTAATTAGAATAACTAAATGTACCCCTCTCATATGATCTGGGGTTCCTCCGAACTAGGGTTTGGAACCCTCGGACCCCGTTAAAATGACCAAGCATGTTTAGGGTTTCAATTTCAATACAATTCAACTTGTCATGTCATCATCGTTGTTTGAGCTTTGCATCGATGCCATGTGTTGATTGTTTCCTTTCTTTTCGATATTTTGTTCTTCTCCGGTAGAATACGATCTCGGAATCGATATCGAGTCCAAGACTGGAGATCGAGATTAACACCATCGAAGGTCATCGATGAACAATTCCAAGAAGATGAACCCTGGAGAGCTATATTATTTTTATTGTCGAACAAGTCAAGCTGATGAATCAGAAGTTCTGTATTGGGTATCAAAAGGAAAAGGGAAGAAAAACCCCACACATGATATGATCCTATGTTTCAAGCATTTAAAATTCTTTCCATTTGCATGTGATTCCAAAGTCTTTTATCGATAGATAGAGTAATCCTATCTAATGCATGTTTCCTTTGTAGACTATATATCCTGATCCACGGCTCCTAGCATAACTAGGGTTTGGCTTTGTGAGAACTGCTAGTGCTACTTTATCTATTGTGCTTAGCCATGCTTAGTTGTTCTGCTGATTCACCAGGTTGATGGATCTGATCTCTGAATGAACCTATTTGGACAGGAGAACATGGTAAGACTGGTGATGTGAGGTAAACACGCTAAGGCCTGTATGGGAGGCCACATGGGTTATGGTTTTTGCAGTCCCATACTTGCCACCCTTAGGACCCGAGTTCTTGCCTATGGACCAAGATGAGCATATAGCCACACGCGGGTTTATGGGGACCCCCTTGACCCCAACTTGCCTAGTATGATCCATGAGTCCGTAGTTTGAAGATTTATTCGGCCCCGCATGGAAAAGGTTTTGGAAAATGGTGCAAGCATATAGGACGTGGCCGGGTGAAGGGTGCACATCACTAAACTGGATCCTGGTACATAGAGTCGAGGACCGCCTGGGAGTATGGACAACTACCGCAGTCGGGAGCCCTTCTGGTGACTCATGGATTAGGCAAAAGTAAGGGAAAGGTTGTGGTCGATCACCCTCTGTCAGCACACCAAGGAAGCGTGTCAAGTAATTCTAAGAGTCGGTCATCACGTTTGGGTAAAGTTGTACACCCCTGTAGGGTTAAATCTTTTCAAAAAGCCGTGTCCACAGTTATGGATGACTTGGTAACCAGATTCAAACATCATAGAGAACTATAACTTAATCGTAAAACTTGGAAGATCAATGTGTTCTTATGGATGCTTCCTCATGGGTACGAGGAGGTGATCCAAGTAGAGGTTCGAAGATGATGACTTGGTGGATATCAAAGATGATGATCAATACTTCAGAGATGTCGCTCTATTATCCCTATTAAAACACTCTGATTAGACGAGATTCTTCTCCCTCTTCTTTTATAAACAAAGATGGCTTTATGCAAAACATCTCCACCAGCCATAAGTCTTGAAGAGTACACCCTGTACTCACCGTTGCTTTGTTGATACTTTGGCAGAAGAGTAAGTGTTACCATAGAAGATGAGTTTGCTACGACATAGACATCGACTAGTAGCTTGGGGTTCCCGGTCGGCAGCCTGGAATCTATGGAACGGGACATCATCGTTATGCTTCAGGCCTCTTAGGACATTTTTTAAGTTTGCTATACCTAATAGCATAATTTCCTTCCGTTGTTTGATGTTTGTGGTCAGTGACCTCTGCTTGAAATAATTTTATGTCGTAGGGTCACTATTGAGTTACCAATTCTCTCTCTGTCAGCTTTCGAGATTAGGTTAGTCTTATGTTCAGACGAAGGTCTGGGATTTGTCTAGCCTTAATCCCGGGGGTGTCACAGGTTTTGGTATCACAGCAGTACCGACTGTAGGAAACCTTTCTATTGGTCGATGTTGAGTCTAGAGCTTGTGAAAACTATTTGAAAGCTGAAAATTATTTGCGAAAACTCTAGTATGATTGTTTTCCTTCTTACCCAGTTTCGCTCTAATTCTTGGTCATCTTATCTTGTGTTGATTTGGAAAATTTTTGCTATCCAGTCTCTTCTTCTAAAGCTTTGGTGCCTTTTTGGCATGTCGTTTCTCAACCATTTGACCTAGTGTTAAGTACTCTAGAGTTATGTGTGTTGTGTGTTCCTTGTTTCCCTTGTTCTGTTTCAGCTAAGAGATTCCTTTCCATCATGATCTCTCTATCTTATGGGCCCACAACATCATGTTTATGGTCCCATACTGTTCTTCTCCAGGTATCGAGGTTTCTTATCACCTCCTGAGCGTCCTTTTTACTTTCTCGGGTACTTTAGAAGTTGTTTCTTCTCTTGGAAGATACCTTGTGGTACCCTCTGTGCTACTAAGATAGTAGTTACTCCTTTCTCGGATTTTAACCCCTGGACTTGAACCTAAGACCCCCGATTGTGCAGGATTCTGGTGTTGTGAATCTTGTACATGAAGCTGACCTTTAACCCAAGATCCATATTTTTGACCCCTATTGTTAATGTTCAAACATTACTCCAGGATGGCTAGTACCTTCTATTCTAGCCTTCAAGCTTGTGGTTATTGGCACGATTTAATTGCGACAACTAAGGACTTCCCCTGCCACTAGCTATGGCAGATGTTCTTTAATGGAACCAAATAGATCACGACAAGAGTACTCCTCGAGAGTCTCGCATTTATATTCGTGACTCTGCCACACCTCCCATTTTTGCATTCGTTTTTGGAAGATTGTTAATCTATGCATCCACATCTCGGGATTCTATCCTGAGCATGTTATTTTCCTCTTGTTGTTTGCTGACCTTTGTTACCGGTTGGTAGCCAAGTAGTAAATCTGTATAGGTATCTTCCGATGAAAGATACTCTTGTGGTCCGTCATGACAAACCATGCAGGGATGTCAGGAGAAACTAACTCCAGTACCTCGTCATATCTAGGACCAGGTCAAAGTGTTGTAATCCGCAGATCAAGCGTCAATGACTAGCTTGTATTTGTCCCACCTTAAAGTGTCACACTCTTTTATACCAAGAGGTCGTGCTGAGTTTCATAACCTCCTTAATGAAGTGATACTCCTACGCATATTATCCACCCTTCCTCGAGATTTCGTGCTCATGAATGATGCATGTGCGTAATAATGTGGTCATCTCAAATTATTAGCAATTGTCATTACTTTGAACTCAAAGGACATTTGTATCATTTTTAGCATGATGGTTAAATCTATCACCAAGCAAAGAATGGTCGTGCTACCAAGTCCGTTACTCTCGTACACTCTCTCTAGTCAAAGAGTTAGGCTCGTGCCGAAGCTCTGAGACTATGTCATCTTAACTTACCAAGCAAGTTTCCTCTCAAACTAAGTTACATATTGGTGGTTCGTTATATTTTAGATGTCTACTATAAGTATCGCCATGTCGCCACCGTGTTGTCAAGTTCTTGATAAAGCAAGTTCTCTGAACTTCTCTTTCTTCAAGGATCCATATTGGATACCCCTGAACAAGTTGGTTGAGCTTAAACAACAACTTGTAGAGTTGTAAGACAAAAAATCTACCCGACCCAGTTCCTTTGGAGAGGGATGTCTAGTTTTGTCTGTACTGAAGAATGATAATATTTCCTCTATGGATATGTTATCTTTCCCCCATCTTTGATTTGATTTGGGTTATCGTCAAATCAAATTTAGTTCCAAGGACTATCTTGATGGTGTTGCTACTTGTGATGTTTCACTAGAGTACATCTTCACGCTCTTTGGTCTCACCAATATTCTCGCCTTCTTCATATGACATATGATTCCATCTTCCTGGAGTGTCCTGATAAGTTTGTTGTTGAGCCCATCGATGACATCCTTAGTTTCTCCATGCTAGATTAGATTCATATGGAACAATTGGCATTAATGTTGGAAACTTTTGAGAACCATCTTCGTGCCATCTCGAAGTATGTGTTCTGGATGTTAGAAGTAACCTTCTCTGGTTCATGTGAAAATGTTAAAAGATGTCGCCGTGGATTTGAGTAGAGTCGTATTTGTTTCCTCAGGAATCATTCCAAGTTAGTCAAGAAGGTGCGAAGAATTCTTGATATGGTAGGTTGATACCTTCACATCTCGAGAAGATGTTCCAATCCCACCAAGTCACAGATTTATTTGTCACGGAAGATAAGAAGACCAACAAAACTTCTAAATCCTCCTAATGCTTTCCAGCAAGGATAGAGTTGTACTTAGTTGCAAACAGTTCATGCACGTGCAATTATGGTCTGATAACTTGCTAACACATGGGTTCTGCAATCTAGCTCATCTTTTGGAGCTTGACACTGTAGTCCATGTCTTGAGAATCTAGTGACTTTACCTCTATGGTAAATGTTGCAAATATTCTATTCGGACATGCTGAGCCTGAATTATCGTCCCACCTAACCAAATCTGAATCTCAAGAAGATGTGATGGTTGGTGTTCCTCAAGGTTCTGACATAGGTTCCTTTGTAAATCTGGCAAGATTGATGTAGTGGTTGACACAATTAGCCAGAAGATCTATTGCTATGATATCTTGAATCAGTAGTAACAACCACTCTTCATAAGTCTTCATCTATGACTTGTTATAGGAGTTGTTCTTATGGTTTCCTTTGTATCAGAAGTCTCGACCTTTACTTGATGACTAGTTAAAAGCTTGTCAATAACTTGATACTGGTGTTTCAAACATCAAGGAGAACATTTAAAGTAGAGTTTCTAAATGTCTCTCGGTCGACCCTACAGACCCTTTTTACGTTGCCAAGCATTATGTTGTGCCAAGTAATTGAAGTCTGAGATTGAAGTTTCTTTTTTTCTCGTGTCATCAGGAATCTTCTCCACTATTCATCTTGATGGTAAAAAGTGATATCAAGACCGATGGCAAAGATTTTGATAGTCCTGGATGAATAAAGAGTTTCCCTCCCGCTTTCTTAAACATGTTCGAAGAGACACCATGATTTTGGTAATCAATAGTTTCTCTTGTTACATGTTCCTTGTGACTCTTATGAGTCCTCTCCACCAAAAAAACCTTCTGTCTCGACCTTTTTTTGTATGAAAGAGTGACTCTTCTATTTTGAAAGTAGTTCAACATATTAGTTTTGTTGGTATCTATCCTTTCAGTTTGTGAAGCTCTACCTAAGATGTTTAGTAGAAGTTTACCTCTCGAAGTCTGTGTTCTCTATCTATTCTTTTGGAAGCCTCCTTCCTTCAGAAGTCAAACTCTTCTGTAAGATACATGGTCTCAATCCTTATGAAGACCAGTTATCTATCACCTTGAAACCTTCTCCTTTTGTTTCCTCTATTACCTTGATGTGTTTCATGTTGTTATATCTAGAGATGTTTGTGAAACATCTATCCATGAGTTGGCCATGAGATAATTAGTTCGTGGTTCAGTGCCATTCCCTCTCTTCCTTAGTGTGAGCAATAACCTCGAAACAATGAAGTGCTTCATTCAATAATGGTGGCATGGATCAACCTCTTCGAAAAGATCGTCGAAGTTTAGTGTAACCCTGTTCTTTCTATTTTCCTACCTAGGAATCTCGGGACGAGATTATTTTAAGGGGGATAGAAGTGTAACAGCCCTAGTTTTATTAAATAGTAATTAGGGTTTGTATGTGCATTCATGATCATCATCTTAAAATGCATGCAAGAAATAATCACAAAACCCTAAACCCTAATTCCCCTTGCTCTTTGTAACCCATTCCATATGATTTTTAAATTTTGAAAAGAATAAAAAGTTTGGAAACCCAAATGGTTATAAGTGGTCTCCATAGTATTTTAAATGTTTACAAAAGTTCTTGTATTTTGGAAACTATTCAAAACAAAAAAGAAATTGAAAATACAAAAGAGAAAACAGAAAAACAGAAAAATAGAAAAAAAAGGTTTTGAAATAAAAACATTCCCCTAAACTTATCTGGGTCGTAGCCCATCTCTCCTTCCTCTCTACCTATCGCCCACGCGCATCCGCCAGGAGCTGCTGCCCTTGCTTTCCCATGGCCCAGCACCGGCCCAAGCCATCCCACCTCGGCCAATACCGGTTCGCCCTTTCTCTTTACTTCCTCCTCTCGCCAGAAGGACGCCAACGACCAAGCAGCTGCGTGACAGCGTCGGGTTCGCCGTCCACCATGTCGCTGTCGCCGCCCCTGGACCAGATGACTATGCCAGACAACTACACGTCTCTCCTCTCTCTCCCTATACTCTTCTCTCGATCCCTCTCGCTATCTAGCGCTCACCATTGCAAAGCCCGAACCATAGCCCAATCCTCACCAGCGAGCCCTGCCGTTTCCGGCCTCCCCTAGGCTATATGAGGTGCCTAGGATCTCCGCTATGCTGGACTACGTCTCCCCGCCAAAGGAATCAGGACAAGGAGACCTCTATCACCGTCAACGACCTCATCACTCCTAATGTCGCCCATCGTCGATTTGCCTCCGTCAGGCTTCCCCGGGCCTCACCGACCCCTCCATCGACCTCCAGGTGAGCCACTGGTGCTCGTGCACCACTCCTTCTTCTCCCTATCTTCCCCTATCGAGCCTGCACCATCCACCCAAGGCCGCCGCTGCAGGAGCTCAACGTCGTTCGCCTTCTGGTGACCATTTCCTGGCGGCGCCACCACTACTCTACTCGCCTCGCTCCCCTCTTTCCAGCGCGCTACTCCCTGTAGTCTCGCATCGCCTCTAGCATCGATCCCGAGCCTCACCTGGGAGCAGCACCATGGATGACGTCAGCATGACGTCAACCTGATGCAATATTCTCCTTTTTCTTTTTATTAAATGTTTTCTATAAATCATTTCAGTAAAGGACAAATATATGACATGTGGGCCCCTTTATAATATAATTAAACATTATCAAAAATGTTTCTAATTAATAAATATGTATAAGTAATTTAAAAATGTAAATTATTTTATATATTCCAAAAATGTTTAATTTCTTTAAAAATGAATTAAAATTAATTAAAATTGGAGAAATTCATAACTAATTCATTTTAAATCAGAAATACAAATAATATATCAAAATGTTCAGAAAATAAGATCTACACAATAGCATCATAATCATGCATTGCTAAACAAATTTAATTGCAATTTAATTAGGAGAACTAAATGTACCCCTCTCATATGAATCCAGGGTTTCTCCGAACTAGGTTTTGGACCCCTCGGACCCCGTTTAAAATGACCAAGCATGTTTAGGGTTTCAATTCAATACAATTCAACTTGTCATAACATCATCCTTGTTTGAGCTTTGCATCAATGCCATGTGTTGATCGTTTCTAGACTGAATATCGAGATTAACACCATCGAAGGTCATTGACGAAAAATGCCAAGAAGATGAACCCTGGAGAGCTATATTCTTGTTATTGAAGAACAAGTCAAGTTGATGAATCTGAAGATCTATATTGGGTAGCAAAGGGCAAACGCAAGCGAAACCCCACGCATGATATGATCCTATGCTTTCAAGCATTTAGAATTCTTGTCATTTGCATGCGATTCCAAAGTCTTTTATCGATAGATAGAGTAATCCTATCTGATGCATGTTTCCTTTGTAGCCTATATATCCCGATCCAATGCTCCTAGCATAACTAGGGTTTGGCTTTGTGAGCACTGCTAGAGCTACATTATCTGTTGTGCTTAGCCATGCTTAGTTGTTCTGCTGATTCACCGGGTTGATGGATCCGAGCTCTGAATGAACCTATTTGGATAGGAGAACATGGTATGACTGGTGATCTGAGGTAAACATGCTAAGGCTTGTATGGGAGGCCATGTGGGTTATGTTTTTTGCAGTCCCATACTTGCCACCCTTAGGACCCGAGTTTTTGCCTATGGACCAAGATGAGCGTACAATCACACGGGGGTTTATGGGGACCCCCTTGACCTCATCTTTCCTAGTCTTATCCATGAGTTCGTAGTTCGTAGATTTATTTGGCCCCGCGTGGAAAAGGTTTTGGAAAATGGTGCAAGCATATAGGACATGTCCCGATGAAGGGTGCATGGAACTGGACTAGATTCCGGTACACATAGTCGAGGACCGCCTAGGAGTATGGCCAACTACCTCAGCCGGGAGCCCTTCTAGTGACTCTTGGATTAGGAAAAAGTAATGGAAAGGTTTTGGTCGATCACCCTCTATCAGCACATAAAGGAAGTGTGTCAAGTGACGCTAATAGTCGGTCGGCACATGTGGGTAAAGTTGTACACCCCTGCAGGGTTAAATCTTTTCGAAAAGCCGTGTCCACGGTTATGGATGACTTGGTGACCATATTCAAAGATCATAGAGAACTATAACCTAATCATAAAACTTGGCAGATCAACGTGTGCTTAAGGATGCTTCCTCATGGGTACAAGGGGGTGATCCAAGTAGAGGTTTGAAGATGATGAATTGGTGGATATCAAAGATGATGATCAATACTTCGGAGATGTCGCTCTCTTATTCCCTTTTAAAATACTCTGATTAGACAAGCTTATTCTCCCTCTTGTTTTATAAACAAAGATGGCTTTATGCAAAACAACACCAGCCATAAGTCTTATGGAGTACACCATATACTCACCCTTGCTTTCTTGGTACTTTTGCAGCAGAGTAAGTGTTACCATAGAAGATGAGTTTGCAACAGCATCGACATCGACTTGTAGATTGGGGTTCTCGGTCGACAACCTGGAATCTATGGAACGGGACATCATCGTTATGCTTCAGGCCTCTTAGGATTTGTTAAGTTTGCTATACCTAATAGCATAATTTGCCTTCCGTTGTTTGATGTTTGTTGTAAGTGACCTCTGCTTGTAATATTTTGATTCTTCGCTCAGTTATGATCTTGTTGTAATAATTTTATGTTGTAGGGTCACTTTTGAGTTACCAATTCTCTCTCTGTACGCTTTCGAGATTAGGTTAGGCTTATGTTCAGACGAAGGTCTGGGATTTGTCTAGCCTTAATCCCGGGGGTGTCACAATACCAGTGTGTATGATAAGTTCTTATGGAATAGCTATAAACTATACTTGTGGCGGTCCCTCAAATAATGTTGTCTCCCAACGTTGGTAAGCGGCAACCAGACAACTCAACTGTCGACACCCTCTTTGGACATGGGTCATCTCACAAGAGAATAGTGTATTAAGGTAACAACACCAATTAAGGTAATAAGATGTTGCGGACCAAACCCGATAAGGTACAAGTCCCTGTGTTTACAGTGCTAGTCCCTAGATCTAATAGCTAGCACCCACAATTAAGATGTAATATCAAGAAACAAAGGTCATATTACATCGCATATCCAGGAATAAAATAGTTCATTACAACTTGCATAGCTCATATGGATATCTTATTACAAAGCAGAAGATATAACTATTAAAGCATGGAGTCCTTCATCGTCATGTGCCACAGGTAAACATGTTGGTTGTAGACTCGTAATCCCTACTCATCAAACTTCACTATCATCAAGTAATCTTGCAACATGATAAGTTACAACCACAAGGGTCAATACATTTGAATTGTATTGGCAAGTGATACCATATTGATATAGAGAACCTAACATCTACATGAATATATGACTGAGTGGAGTTTTGGCTGGCCTTTTAATAAAGTAACTTTTCCCTATCCTTTGTAAAATAGTTTTTCTCTTTTTAATCAACACTCATCAAACTTGGCACTATGGATACCCACTAGGTGCTTCCCTTGTTCACCCAACAAGTTTTAACTTAGAGAAATTAGAATGATGAGATTCTTGATTCTCCTTCATTGTCTTGATGCTCAAAAGTTGTCCATAACCGGGGACACGGCTAAGTACTTAGTTTTACCCTCTCGAGAGGTGGTGCACTTTCCCCACAAGACACGGCATGCATCGAGATGATACTTTTTAGAGGAAATCCCTAAGACCACCACGGACGCGTTCCATCCTATCATCACTACAACCCTCTGTCCATCTGGCTGAGTTCTCGCAACTTAGTCGGTCAAGGAAGTGCTCATATGCCATGTGGCTGTACTGGAAGCTTCGCGACAAGAACGTCTCCACTCTCTTTGTTCCTGGGTGGCCGTACACAAGTGCGATACCTCAGGGTAAACCATATAAATGGGCCCTGAGTAACCACTCAACATAATCCATACAAGTCCCATTTCCACCCAGGTGTTTCATTAACATCTGTTGTTTTCATTAGTCCAAAAATACTTATATTTCCATAATACATCATATCATGATTTCCACCCACGAATCTATATAGTAAGTCTAAGCATTCTAATCTTACGATGTCTCCTATCTTTAGGAAATACTACTAAGATAGATACTATAGGAATAGCATAGCATAGTAATACACATAATAGTCCTATCATGCACACTACAAAAACATCACTAATGAATATAGAAAAGATAGGACTTTTGATGACCAAAGTATCACTTGCCTTGATAGTAGAATATTTAGGTACTCTCCTTGATCTTGAAATTTCACACTCCTCAAAGTCCACTATAATACAATCAAGTAAAAAGCACACACTCAAAACTAGCATCACAAAACAATCACAAGAATACAATGAAATGCATGCAAGCATGCAACAAGATGATTTTATTTGAGAAATTTTATAGAAATTTTCTGAACACTAAATATATTCTACTTACCATTTTATATAGGTTTGATGCCTAATCTAACATTTTGTGCAAAAAGATTATTTAGTAGTGTTTTCTATTACTAGAAAAGGCTATACTCATAGGATTAATGCTACTATAGTAAAATTATATGTTTAATTTCTTATGTTGTTGTTTATGGTCAGAGGGTTCAATATATAACTATTTGCAAAAGGATTCACTCAAAAATAATTTACACAACATTTTTTATACTCAAAATACTCCACAAATGGTTCGGTATAAAACGTGATTTTAACCGACTCAGAAATACCAATTATTGTTGCACTATGTTCTACTCGTTTTTGTGAATCCATAGACATATTATTTGATAAATTTGGATAAATAGAACTAATGATTTTTGCAAGTTTCTATGTAAATCTGTCCAATATGAGCGAAAATAGAAAAAAATTGACAAGTGGCTGATTTCTATTGGCCTGTACCCCTTTGGTAAGTGATCCGATCTTGACCGTTGATAAAGATCGGACGGAGTAGGAAAGCTCACCAGAATATCTCGCCGGAGAGATCACCGGAATAGCGGGCACGGGCTTGGCGTTGACGTTCCCGTTGCTAGGAAAGTCACCGGAGTCGATGAAGACATGGACGACATAGAGAATGACGAGGCGAATACGATGGACACCATGGCATCATCGGTAGCATCCAAGAGAGTCAGTAATCCTTCGTTGGAGCAACGTGTGACGTCAACGGCGCGACCAACTACAACAAAACGATGCACCATCATGTCCTGGAGGTAGGCAACATCAAGATTAGTCTTCTAGTAGAAGGAATCGTCGAGGGACTCACCGAGGGCGACAAGATCTGGCAATAAACTTTATTTTTAGGCTATTCTTGGCATGATAGGTATGTGATTTACAGAGCTCCTCTAGAGAAAGTATAGGAATGAAAGTGATGGAGAAGGATTAGAGGTACGCGCTAGTTCTCTCGGTTCATCTTGATATGCTCTAGGGAGGGAGATCGTAGGGTGTATACCGACGGGTGACGTTCGGTTCACGAGATTGATTTGTGAGATTAAGGCATTATAGTGAGAAATTAATGACCTGAACGGAACCTCCACTGAATTTGTAATAAATTTCGTGTTTAAGTCGAGCCGTTTCATGGTCTTGAATGGCCTAGAGGAAGAGGAGAAGACTTACAGTAGTCATGGTTGTAATAGTGTGTAGGTGCACAAGAAAGAAGAAGAACAGCCATCATCGGCTAAGATGGGCCATCTAGGGAAGTGCGGCCCAAGATGCAAATAAAGGAAAAAACAAGGGAGTTGGCTGGCTAGGCCTTGGGCTGCTGCTCCTTTTTTTATTCCAGTTTTTTTCTTTTCCTATTTTCTGTTTTCATTCCTATCAATTGATTCAACTTATAAATTGATTTAAATTTGTATCAAACCTTTTCAGAAAATTGTGTATAAAATATAAGTTGATAGTTTACTACAATTAGAGTATTTGTAATATTTTTTAATAAAGTATAATTCATTTAGAAATTGAGCATGACACGTAGGCCTATACGGTATATTTTCTTAATTCTTGTTTATTTCATATCTTTTGATTTAGAGCTCCAAAAATGGTCAAACAAGTTTGTAAAATTTTATCAAATAATTATATATTATTTAAGTATACTTTTGTTTCGTTCAATTATGAATTTCTTCCATGGCTTAAATTGACTTTGTAATATGTCTTATTTCTTTTTCTTATTGTCTTATATAAATAATATCTATTGATCTAGATTCAAACAAATTTATATGTTGCATTTAATTGCTCATTACTATTACGTATCATTTTAGAATACTTTGGTTCCATTTAAATATGGATTTTTCTATGAGCGTAAATTCACTTTGGGAATATTTTCTTATTTATTTTTATCTTATATTGTTCACAACTTTCTATCTAGGGACCCAAATAAGGTGAAATAAATTCCTATTGTTTTTTAAATATCGTTACTTACCATTATAGATCATTTAGGAATGATGATGCTAAATTTTTATATGGAACATAGCCATAGTCTTTTATTGAACTTGATGGTGATTTTTCTTATTAGTGTTTAGGTTTATCAATTTTATAGAGGTTTAAAATGCAAGTACTTAATGATGATGCATGACATGCATTTGAATTTCTTGAAAACTTGTTTGTAACTTTCTCATTCAATTTTTTTGTTCAAGTAAGGTTTTGATGTTTCCATTTAGAAACAAAAACTTTCTTTTCCCCCTAAATTTCATCCTTTATTTCTTTCCGTTGTTTATTTTTCACATTTCAAAATTTGGAAAAATTTGGGATGTGACATAAGACCAGAGTAAAGTCATTAATTTATATGGACAACCGTACTCCTAAGAAAGTGTGCTATCACAAGATATCCCTTCTGTCACTTTCGGGTCAAGCAATTCTCAACACTATACTTTTCTATATCATGAGTGATCTTGGGGGAACTCTAGGCGGTGCATCCTAAGCTGTTATTGCCTTCTAAAATCACTTATAGCAAATAGCCTATTAGCTCTACCCATGGAAGAGCAGAGACTAATGATAAGTTTTTTGACACACCGTGAATCCCTAGTAAATTCCTCAACAATGGATTGGACGTCTCCAATCACTAGAATAATATCATGAATAGAACAATGTAAAGAGAAAGCACAAACATATTAATTAACAAGAACACACCGCACTTCAATTACTCAAATCATCATAACATTAATAAAAGGGGGTTCAAGCCATGTTACAACCCATCACGGAGACCATGATGGGGAAGGATGAAGGAGTAGCGGCGATGGAGATGGTGATGAAGGCATCCTCCTTCTCCTCCTCTTCTTGCTTGGATGGCTTGATGGTGTTGATGGGGATCTGAATCTTGGTGGAGCTATAGAGGCTATGGAGGCGGCACGGTGGCATGGTGCCACCGAGGAGGCGGTAGATGGGATCTAGATCTTGTATATGGTGTATTATGGTGTTTCTTGACTTCGCCCACCTTTATATAGGCCTTGGAAGTGCCCTAGGTCGCCCCCAGTACCGTCATATGGCTTAGGGAAGGTTCTGGAGCGTCTAGGGGACCAAATCCCTTCATTTCCGACCCTTTTTGCAACTATACGGCCGCAACTATATGGCCAGAATTTTTACTCTGGTTGTATAGTTGGTCGTTGAACTTTCGGGCTCTTTTGTATTTTCGTCGCTATTTCTTCAGACGAACTCCGTTTTTGGTGTTCTTGGGCTTGTTGGATTTGTCTCGACGAGGGATACAACCCAGTGGTCTTGGATATTTATTTTGAAAATTTGGAAAAATTCACCTTTTCCAACAGCTCAAATGGCCAAGTCTGGTCCCTACAGCTCGTCCATACTATGCTCTCTTTGTTCCTTTTGCCTTTGTTTTATCCATAATCATCATCAACACCTACAGACATTTCAAAGACAAGGAAGAGGGATAAAGTTCTACCTAATCTACTAAATATGCAAAGCTCATATGAAAATGAATGAATAACAGAAACTAGGCATATTTGGCATAACTGCAGCTAGATAAAGCATGAGATGGGAATTGATATGCATAAAATACTTCTATAAAAGTGTACATAAATTCCACTCATCAACCTCCCCAAGCTTAGATTATGCTCGTCCCGAGCAGTAACTATCGATAAATAATATGAGGGGAATTTTGCTTGTCATTGAAACTTTAGTATGCCTTCCATGCTTATTTTTCTTGCAAGCTCAAAGAGAGTAAACATGTACTCATACACGGCAATACAAGATCAGTTATAAAGACCACCAAAGATTCATCAAAACTTATATGCTCCATGTCAATAGTGAATCTAACTTGCAAGCAAACTTGTGGTCCTCTTATTGCACCTTTTTGTATAAGTTGTCATATAATTATTTTTATGAGGCAAAACTTAGTCATAAATAGATGTCAAGCATAAATATGAATAAATTTTATCGATTCTACCTAATCATGTCATCTAGTTAAGCCTCTCAAGTGCAAACATCATTTATTGAGCTTTCAGAAAGTTTATCTCTTAGTAACAAGATTTATGCCAAAAGGAAATGCGAGAACATGTCAAAAGAAGTATATCATTAGAGGTCTCATTTGGTCATCCGCGTCAATGAATCATGTTTATTAAACACTCCTTTTATATTATTTGTCTTTCTAAAACTTCAGTTCATCGGTAATGAGATCATGCCAAAACATAATGTGTTTAGTGTAGGCTAAGAATGGATACTCGTGACCATTACCAATGTTTACCTTTTTGGTATAATGATTTCTCATAATGGTCAGAGGAGTATTCCCTCTTTTGCTTTGAACGCAGGCCTATGAGGAGGCCAAAATACTTACCCATCATAACATTGTTGTTATAGATGTTTAATCAACTCATAGCCAAAATCTAAGATTTCTCTTTTGGTAGATCATTTATAGGCCAGCAGAGTTGTTGGCCCTCCATGGAGTGCGACAGTAGTGCAGACCCGCATAAAGCAATATCATACTTTAATCAACAGGTCAAGATTTGGCATGCATCTCAATTACCGCTAAACATTAGTTTCTTCAAAAAAATCCTTTC
Source organism: Avena sativa (assembly GCA_916181665.1). Lineage (NCBI taxonomy): Eukaryota > Viridiplantae > Streptophyta > Magnoliopsida > Poales > Poaceae > Avena > Avena sativa. The sequence continues at coordinate 278,437,650 of OV702280.1, forward strand.
AAAGAGTACTATCAAGTCGATCATCACATCTATGGTGTTCAGTATCTTTAAGGCTAAACTCTTAAGACAATTAAACAACACCTTATTTGGCATATAACTCAAAACTTTGAAATATCATTTCCAATTGACAACTCCTTCCTTAAGCAAACTATCAAGTCTATTGTTTTGACACTATGGGGTCGAGCATAAATATTTATTTAAGACAAAAATATTATGTGACAACTAGAAAATTTCAAAATATCTTGATCAAATATTCATTCTTTCCAAGTCTAGAGATTGTGGCGATGTTTTCTAGAGGATTACAAATATTGTCACAAGCTTGATAAACAATTTAACAAGATGAATACAAGCTCTAAGTCGACTCCTATGGTGCCTAATGAGCAAGTGTATCCCCATATAAATACAAAACTAGACTCATTTAAGCAACCATTCAAAAACAGCGAGATACATGATTGCATTAAACCTTCATCGAATATGAACATTGCACAAGATTCTACACATGTAGAAGTAACCTCCCCAATCTTAGAACTTTGCAAGAACCAAACTTGAGAAGATCACGAAAACAAAATAGAAAATGCAGTTATCAAAAGAGAGTGTGATAAGTGGTTACCTCCCCAAGCTTAATCGAAAGCAAGGGTGACACATTTTACCGTTGAGGTACTAGTAACCTTTCTTTCGATGAGCAAAGAACCTTTGCTTCAACATGTATTTCTTGATATGGCTCGATGTGCCTTCCTTGAGTAGCTGCTTAGAAACCGATATTAATAGGTAGGCTTGTTGAATTGAAGCAACCAAGTGGCTCATGCGAATGTTTGCACGGTTTGCACTACTGTACACGTCGTCCCACAAGGTTCAAGTCCCTGCAAAAATAACACACAAAATAAAATGCAACGGTTTGGTGTATGAACGAAGTTTGTTCACCCAACTAATGAAACAAAAACGAAAAGTAAACATGAACTACTAAACATAATTACAACTTAAGGAATTTCTGAGATAGAACTTTATTGCTTACATATGCTTGGCTTCTCTAAAACATGGGAGAAGCTCCCAGGTGGTGTTTCAAGGTTTTTAGAAGAAGAAGGAAGAAGAGAGAATAAAATTTTGAGAAATGGTTACCTTCCAGTTGGTGTTTGAGGGGTTTACCCAACTATATGGGCGCAACTATACGGCCGGACCAAAAAGGTCCCGCCGTATAGTTGGTCGTTAAACTTACTGTACCTTGAACATCAAAGGGTAGATGGCATCGATATCTATATGGCTGGAACTATAAGGTTGAAATTTTTATTCACGCCGTATAGTTGGTCGTTAAACTTTCGGTATCCTGGAAAAACAATTGACGAAGGCATCGATAACTATACGCCAGAATTTTTATTCCCGCCATATAGTTGGTCGTTAAACTTTCGGTATCCTTTGAAAACTAAAGGATTGATGTCCAAACAACTATACAATTGGAACTGTAGGGCTGGAATTTTTATCCCCACCATATAGTTGGTCGTTAAACCTTCTGGAGTTGCCAAAATTTACCTGTTTCTTCAAAAATTCTTTCTTAACCTAAAACTGAGTGAAACACCATGTTTTGAAAGTAAAATAACAACTTTATTTTTTGACCAACAAATACATATAATTGAATGATTCACTTGAAACTGATTTTCTCTTCCTTTTACCGAGTTTATTCAACACATAGTAACAATAAATTATACCTTTTGAAAACTTCAACAAGATAACTCTAATAAACGGACATGCAAAGAATAAAAGTGCCAATCCAACATGAATGCAACTAGACTCAAGACATAAAACTAAGAAAGACACCTAGCAACTTCTGGGTTGCCTCCGGGGAAGCACTCTCTTTAAATTCATAAATGTAACACCCCGTCCTCTTGGCCCGGGGGTGTCACTCCTGATAGCTTAATAGGATATCTAGACTGTCCCCACAGACCAACACTAGTCTTTTCTGCGCACTTTGTCCTCAATCATGCGCACCCGTTTCTTTTCGAATGAGCTTCCGGAAAAGAAGTTGCAACTTGTTGGTATGAGTATCCTATTAAGCCATGTGCTGGATCTCAAATACACCCACACTTTAGAAGATCGATGCCCTCATCGATCAAGCACACCCTAGGAACGTACCCTCTTGGCATGCGTCTGTGTGTCCAGTGCCGACACATGTGCCATGTCGTGTCTACTCCGGGCCACACGCGCCATGCTCAACATGTCCCTCCACTGACCCGCACACACCCGTTAAATCGCGAGGTCGACTCTAATACCACTTGTAACACCCTATCCACTGGGCCCGGGGGGTGTCACTCCTGATAGCTTAATAGGATATCTAGACTGTCCCCACAGACCAACACTAGTCTTTTCTGCGCACTTTGTCCTCACTCATGCGCACCCAGTTACCCACTTTCCGGTCGGTCACCCATCCTAGAATTGCTCTAGGCCAAGCACGCTTAACCTTAGAGTTCTTTTCGAATGAGCTTCCGGAAAAGAAGTTGCAACTTGTTGGTATGAGTATCCTATCAATCCTATTAAGCCATGTGATGAATCTCACAATAAAGCCAGGCTAGGATGCTCCATACATTACCCACCTGGATCCCAAGGGATATCGACTCGAGGTGAGGTTGTACATACCAGCTTGGAGCATCTTAGAGTAGAGTTCGGTCGGAGTTGTACCCTCTTACTGTGCATCGGCATCATGTAGATGAACAAGTTCTCTCTTTCAAGAGAGTGTTGAGGCTCCAAGCTTGCTGAACATGCCTCCGTGTATAGCTGCAATGAGAGGATTTGAGATTCATATAAAATTCTTAAATCTTTACCTTGGTTACCTGTGTAGTGGAACACTTCATAGTACTATTCCTTCATAGAAGGAAGTTCAAGACCCTGAATGTTAGTATAGCAAGATTCTATCTCTAGTTCATTATTATTAATGCTCTGCATATGAGTGTCTAGGCACAGGGCCTCCATAGAACAATAATCATCAGCTTTAGCATCATAAAAATCACTAGTAGAGTGAGAGGCATCACAAACAAAAGTTGTAGTGTGACTCCCTTTGTCAACCTCACCTTTTTGTTTCTCCTTTTCATCGACTAGTGTTTTAATAGTAATGATAGAATCAAAAGTAGGAGTTGAAGGTGTGTGCGGGTGATAAATCCATTCTTCCTCCTCTTCCTTGTGCTCCTTTTCCTCTCCGCTATTTAATGAGTCCTGCAAAAGGTTATCTTTCTCCACGGAAGTTTTAGACCGCTTAAAATAATATAATACCAATGCATTATTACTTAAATTATTTTCAAAAAGAGGAATATGAGGTATACTAAATTAAAAACTCCATAAATGTCATGGTGTGGAACATGGCAGTGCCATCGGGGATGGCTCAAGAGGGACACTTAGGATGCAATCGGTGGCTCATGCAACAGGTTGGGCACGATGAACTGCAAACACAGCGACGTACCCAGGTTCGGGGCCCTCTCGGCGAGGTAACACCCATACTCCTGCAAGGTCTACTATATGGGAGCGAATGCCAATTACATGTGCTCCTTGATATGTTTCCTTAGCAACTATCGAAGGCTAGAGGAAGAAGATGAACTAGAGGAAAACTCTACCGAATGTTTCTTACATAGAACCCTAGCTCTAACATCTCTTATATACTGGTTGGGAGAGGTAGGTTACAATGTGGAATATAGGGTTTACTGTTTGGATTTGGGTTTACAGGGCGGGCCGACTACAGGGCCCCAGCCGGTGGACCAGGACCCAGTCAGCCTCCAATACATCAATGGACGGCGCTACAGTAGCCCGCACCTTCCTTTGGGCGTCATCCCTTGCTTTAACGGTCACCCGGGCTTCCTTTGAGCGTCATTCTTGCTTTAACGGTCACCCAGGTCTTCTTTGGCAGCCAGCCGACAACTTTGCTTTATCCTTATCTACTAGCGCCGGTCCAGGAGGCGCGCCAGCCTGTCTGGTGACGGGAGGAACTAGAGGCGTATCCCGCAAGGAGCGTCACCCCTCCATGCTTTCCATCGAATCTGAGGCCATCCGGGTGGGAACGGCCACCCGGCCGGTTCTTCTAGCTATCCGGCTAGACGAGCCAGCCGAGAAAGCTTCAAGCCCCAAGTGGGTAGGACTAGCCAATCGGCTAGAGTTCTTCTACATGGCGGCCAGACGACCAGTATCTTTTGGAGCTGGCCTGCTTAGGCCTGGCTTGTCCCATCCAGGGGTCATCCCCTCGATAATTGAGTGCTTCACATTCAACATCAATAATTTATAGTCTAAATATCATCTCAGATGCATCTCTCAAAATAACATATTATACTACTTCCAAACTAACATAGGATTTATCACTATTGTAATTTACTAGAGTAGGATTGTTGGAACACTTACATTGAAAATTAAGGTGGTCATGTGTTATACAAATTGTGCAATAAGATCCATCATTAGCACGCAACCATAATGAATGTCTTTCCAATTGGTGCAGCAATTTCTTTATGAGCTCATGTCTAGCAACCAGGCTTGATAAACTTTAATCTTTTATCTCCTCCAATGCTTGTATTATCTGTTGAACAAAAAATTTCGGAAGACATGATTAGTAGCAAAAGTTTTTATAAATTTTTGGTATTTATTTTTTATTGTTTTGAATATAAAAGAAAGTAGTAATATAATAGCAACAAACGGAAATAAACTATCTGCGACTGGTAGGTAATAACCAAGCGCTATGCTCCCTGGCAACGGTGCCAAAGTTGATGACTGGATTCATGCACCCAACAATAGGGTTGTTGTATTACTTTTAGCAGCAAATATCTCCCAGTATGTATCGTCACTTAGAAGCTTTGCAAATGGAAACCACTTTACCCCGCAGCCACCTTGTCAAGGCGGGCTACGTTCTTACCCAAAATAATATTTGGAAATAGTCTACACTATAGTTTGCTAGGATAAATGAATTTAAGATGATTTGTAACAACTACTACTAAAACTAGAAGAAAACTAGAGAAGAAGTAAAAATAAAAGAAAGTGAATGCAATGAAGTAAAATATTAATGTAGATAAGCAATGAAGTAAAATATTAATGCTACGATTCTGCAAGTAATGTTGTGTATACCAGTGTGCATGATAAGTGCTTATGGAATAGCTATAAACTATATTTGTGGCGGTCCCTCAAATAATGTTGTCTCCCACCGTTGGTAAGTGGCAACCAGACAACTCAACTATCCACACCCTCTTCGGACATGGGTCATCTCACAAGAGAATAGTGTATTAAGATAACACGACCAATTAAGGTAATAAGACCAGAGTAAAGGCATTAAGTCTATGGACAACCGTACTCCTAAGCAAGTGTTCTAGTCACAAGATATCTCGTCTGTCACTTTGGGGTCAAGCAATTCGCAACACTAAACCTGTCTATATCATAAGTGATCTTTGGGGAACTCTGGGCGGTGCATCCTAAGCTGCTATTGCCTCCGCAAATCACCTATAGCAAATAGTCTATTAGTTCTACCCATCGAAGAGCAGAGGCTAATGATAAGTTTTGTGACACACCATGAATCCCTAGTAAATTCCTCAGCAATGGATGGGACGCCTCCAATCACTAGAATAATATCATAAATAGAACAATGTAAAGAGAAAGCACAAACATATTAATTAATAAGAACACACCACACTTCAATTACTCAAATCATCATAACATTAATACAAGGGGGTTCAAGCCATGTTACAACCCATCACGGAGACCATGATGGGGAAGGATGAAGGAGTAGCGGCGATGGAGATGGTGATGAAGGCGCGGTAATGGTAGTGTCGGCGTGGTGATGGTGGCGTCCTCCTTCTCCTCCTCTTCTTGCATGGATGGCTTGATGGTGTTGACGGGGATCTGGATCTTGGTGGAGCTATAGAGGCTATGGAGGCGGCACGGCGGCAGGGCGCCGCCGTGGAGGCGGTAGATGGGATCTAGATCTTGTATATGGTGTACTATGGTGTTTCTTGACTCCTCCCACCTTTATATAGGCCTTGTAAGTGCCCTAGGTCACCCCCAATACCATCATATGGCTTAGGGAAGGTTCTGGAGCCTCTGGGGGGCGAAATCCCGTCGTTTTCGACCCTTTTTGCAACTATACGGCTGCAACTATACGGCCAGAATTTTTACTCCGATCGTATAGTTGGTCGTTGAACTTTTGGGCTCTTTTGTATTTTGGTCGCTATTTCTTCAGACGAACTCCGTTTTGGGTGTTCTTGGGCTCGTTGGATTCGTCTCGACGAGGACTACATCCTAGTGGTCTTGGATCTTTATTTTCAGAAGTTGGAAAAATTCACTTTTTCTAACACCTCAAATGGCCAATTATGGTCTTGGCAGCTCCTCCATACTATGCTCTCTTTGTTCCTTTTGCCTTTGGTTTATACATAATCATCATTAACACCTACACACATGTCAAAGACAAGGAAGAGGGATAAAATTCTACCTAAACTACTAAATGTGCAAAGTTCATATGAAAATGAATGAATAACAAAAAGCATGCATATTTGGCATAACTGTAGCTAGATAAAGTATGATATGGGTGGTTGATATGCATAAAATACTTCTATAAAAGTGTACATAAGTTCCACTCATCACTGCCGCATTCACCTGAGGAGTTGACCATGTCACCAAACCCTTGATAACTCCAGCCCAGTTGCAACCCAACCGACAGGTCAGCAAGGAGCAGAGGTTGACAGTTGTGTCAGGCTAACAAAAAATGACATGCAACTTTATAATGAAAATCATTACATGCAACACATTTTACAAATTTTACAAGGGCATCAACAGCCCAATCAAAACTATACAAATTTTACATTGTTCTATACAACACTTGTAGGAACGGTGGACAATCACCCGTGATGAAGCATAACATTTGTTCGCTCATCAAAGAGACGCACCATTCCTTTGGCATAACCGGTAACCGCCTCATAGTGCGGGCGCATGTTCCACGCCATGCCATCCGGAGGAACAGTCGGCCCTAACGCTATCTCCGCCAGGTCAACATCTCGACGGTGCAACCGAACGAGGGCTAGTGCTGCCTTAGCACCCGCAACAAGCTGCTGCTGCACAAGTTCTTTCACGGCGTCCATGCTTTGAAACTTACCCGATAAGCACAAGAAGCTGGAGGGGCTGCGTCCAATGGAAACATGGCAGTGCAGATAGATGCGAATGACGACCTCATGCAATTCAAGACCTGAAGCACCTGATGGACATGGTCATGCACCATCGCCACCACAACTGCTCGGTCTCGATCCATCCAGAAAAATCCACCAGCTTCCAACTTCTTTTGCGTAAGGTAGTTGAGGCGAATGGCGACACGCTCTTTCCCTTCATGCAGAAGAAGATTGACAACTGCACAAAGCACCATCTCAAAAACCAAGAAAGGAGGAAACACAAATACGGCATCATACAAGTTTTCGACTATAACTCACACTAAAGCTCATCACCGATTTGTCGAAACTCATCAAGGAGATACTTCTCCCTCTTGACGGCACTCTTAGTCTTCGACTGCCACACATCCGCACGTCTACGGATGATGAGAATGTCTTTCTCCAAACTTCGAATTCGGGCACGCAACAATAGCAACTACGACACTTCACCTATCATCGGCAGGGCAGCGGCCGAGGGAACTGGCGAATTTGTCAGAGCAACATTTGAAGGGTCCTATGAGGCGCACAAGTAACAAGGTATAAAAACAGAGCAATTTGCAACAGCAGAAGAGGAAATCATATATTCACATAAGGAACCACTATGTTGTAGCCTTGAAAGTAATCCAGTACAAAATATTACACAAACTACAACAAAAGCACTAATCTAAGCGTGCAACTAAGAAGCAGAAAGCCCTTGGCGATGCGCCGCAACCGAAGTAGTCTGAGGCTCCACAGACATCGCCGCGGTCATTCGATTCTGCTCAATCGCGTAATTGGCTAGCAGCTTAATCATACGCGGGCCAAAGCGCTTGCAGCGTGAGGAGAAGGGAGCGAAGGCTACCTCAGTGCCATCCGCTTCCACTAGCATCCTGGAGGTCGTCCGGATCAGGTCTAGCTGCGCACAGGAGGCCAGCATCATCGCCAGTCCGAGGGTATAACCAGCGCCATTCTGGGTCTTCTTATACTCCGCAGGCGCATCTCGTGTTAGGGCCTTCGTTAGGGAGTTGACATCGTCACAGGCCATGCCCTTCGGGAAGATCTCCCGATAGAATCGGCTGAGGACCTCTCTGGCCTTGGCCAAGGTATCAACGATGGAGATGCAACGGTCTTCGACCCCAACAACCGCGTCCGCGAGAAGGTCCCCGTGATCCAAGACTTGACGATCAAAGGCGCCAGTAGCATCTGTAGGTTCTGGCGGCGGCGCCGGAGAAGAGCGCCGGCGAGACGCAGGCGGCGAGGCCGGGCTTGAGCGGGACGGCGCGGAGAGAGAAGAGGGACCGGGGGGAGGCGCGTGGGGGAGCGTGCGGTGGCGGGGTGAGGGGAGGGGCGTCGGCGGCGTGCGACAAGGAGCAGAGGAGGGGATCGATGCGGGGGCGGCTGCGTCGGGGAAGGAAGGAGAGAGGGAGAGAGAAGAGCCAGAGGAGGGAGGAGGCGCGTGGGGACTGGGTCGGGGGTGGGCCTGCCAGGTGGGGACAGGCGGGTCGGTGTCAGAGGGGAGATGGGGGAAGGTGGGGCGCATGTGGCCGGCTGTGGTTGGGCCAGAGGGGGTGGGGGGCCCCAGCGGTCAGGGCTGAGTGGGTGGGGCGCGTGGGGCAGAGGGTGGGGATCGGTGTGGTGGGTGGCTGGAGAGAGAGGGGTGAGAGAGGAGGGGTGAGTTGGCAGAGGGTGGTTGGTGGGGGGTTTGGGGTGTGCTGATGTGGCGAGAGTTGATTGGAGGGAGTGAGGTGGAGGGTTGGGCTGGGTAGATAGTTTGGTAGGTTTAGGAATTAGGGTGGACCGTTTGTAAATTCCTGGGGGTGGTCGTTCGGGTCGAAACGGCCCGTTTGACTGCCCCCGCTAAAATAATAAAACTTTTTATTTGTTTTAAACGGGCCGTATGCAAACCGGTAGCGGCCAAAATAATTAATCCGGAGAACCAGGCTTGTGTTTGAATAAAGATGGGGCGTTTTAGAAAACAAAACGGGCTTGCGAAAATAGTTTTATGCAAACCATGCATGATGATGACGATGCAATGCACAAATTCAACGCGATTTTCTAGTAGTGGTTTTGCGGGATGCCACAATTCGACACCACTAACAATGGATCTCGCCCTCGAGATCCGCCTCATGGTACCGGAAGGAAGGTCGGCGATCTGCGTCTTCTCGCTTCGTGTAGATCCTCGCGACACCACTAACAAGGGGTCGTTGTCCGTGATCGTCGAGAGAACTCTCCGGGAACAAAAGGTCGAAGGTAGAGGTATCAACAAATAAAGCCACCTCTAGCTTCCGTGGACGGAGTAAAATTGCTGGATCCACTGATTCGATGTACAAGAGCGAATGATAAGAGTAGTCGGATGGTGATCAGTCCATCGCGCACCCAAACCATTACTCTGCACACGAATAGGCGGATTAGGCAACCAACTCTCGGAATCAGACTGAAGATCTCGACAATCGAGGTTCGGAAACAAAGGAGTGATGCAGACTCTGCATCGGATCTGGCATAGAGGATGTCGTCGTGTCGGAAAACACCGGAAGGCACAAACACGGAACAAAGAATGGTACCACAGCAGACGGATTCCTCAGGCAGCTTGAACACCGGATGGTAGAACACCGTTACCAAAGGAGGAAGCGAAACCCTAAAGGTACGATGGAAACCCAACCACGAGAATTCCTGGACTCGAAGAAAGAGAAGAGAGCGGATTCAAAACGCGTAAAGATAAGAGGAGAACAGCAGAGGGGTAAGGAGTAAAATCAGACCTAATCAGAACTATCCAACCGATTTTTGCAAAATAGTTTTGACACTCTACTTCGGCCGTTAGCTAGGTTATCCTACAGGCTGGACTTGTGGGGTATCGCAACTGCTGAGCTCTGATACCACTCTGTAACACCCTCAGAATCGGACCTATGCAAGTTTGAGCAAAATTCGCCAAACCCGCATAGAAACGATTCAAAGGTGCCCACCAGGCACTTTCGTGCGGGTGGAAAACGAAGTAATAACATTACACAACAGTCCTCGATGGGACCCACAGAACAGATATATATATAACGGCGACTCAATGAGTCAAGAATACAGATATAATATGCAAGATCCAAATCACCTTGAAAACGATAGAGCGTCCGACTACGGACAAGATGCAAATGGGGCTAAGAGCCCTGAAGAATAACCAGTGGCGTCCATAACCCTGCCCAGGCCAAGCCGGAAGGGTAACCCTGCTAACGACGTCAATCTCAAAACCTGCTTAAACAAAGGGGTGCCGACAAAGGGCAAAGGAAAAAGAGGAGCGTCAGTACTGAGGCCAGTACACGGCGAGTCTAGAATTCGGCGGTCCTCGCCTACATAGGTATGGTGGACTGAAGCGGCAGCGGCAGCATGCACTAAACAACCTATAGAGACTCGATACAACTGGCGACTATCAGAGAGGGGAGGAAAGACCTATTCGGACCCAACCTGATGCTACCATCAAACAAACCCATCCTGGCGTTTCCCCCTCGAGACCAAACGAGGAAGTCAACCGAGGAACTCACACAGTTGGCAGTTTTACTTATTCAGTTATAGTTGCGGAACTTTACTAGTCAGGTTTAGATAATCGTCCTGATAAAATATGCAGTGGGCACTTTTAGTTAACCATTCCGTGATAGTTGCAACACTTACTAGTCAGATACAATTAGCATGAGATAACCCAAAACCCAGCAGTTGTTGGTACTTTTATTTACCATTCCGTTGTAGTTGCCATACTTACTAGTCAGGTACAAAGGTCGCAAGCGACACTCCAAACAAGCAATTGTGGGCAGTATTATTTAGCCATTCCATTATAGTGAAGCTGATTACTAGTCATTATAAAGTCAAGTTTATAGCAATAAACTTTAGTTATGCTTGTCTATGGTCGAGATACTGTGCTCCAAGTCGTCCATAACCGCGGACACGGCTTTCAGAAAGTTTTACCCGGCCGGGGTGCACCAATAGCAACACACACTCGATCAACCTCGGAAAAACCAAATCAAAACCCAACGAGGCCTTCACGACAAAGCAATCACAGGATTCAGAATTATTTCAGGGGGCCACCCCATTAAGCTACCCGCAACGAAGTAAGCTAGCTCCGAGACGGACTCAAGGTCTGGGTATACGGCTGTGAACGACTGGGAACCCAAAACTGGGCTTGTCGACACCGCGGAATCGTGTCCCGATCCTAAACAGTACAGTGTGCAGTACCTCGCACAATCGTAAATAAAGCAGTAAAGCATGGCATAAGTACAGGATCGTAAATAAAACCTCAAACTAGTTTGTGGCCCCAAGAAATAAGACTGAATCAAGCTCTGGCTAAGGGGGGTCCCATATACCTCCCGGATGTGGATAGCGCGATAAATCAAGGAACAGGTATCAAGTACTCGGGGTCCTACGGGACACAAGTGGGCGTTCGGAAACCAAATATCATCTATCACCCACCGATGCCTCTGCTTATTTCAATTTTAGTTGTTAAACAGGAATTAAAGTGAGCGATAAGTAAAACTCTGATCATCTCCAACATCAACATGCGGCAATACATCAACAACTGTGGCACTTGACGACACGCAACAGCACTTGAGCAAGCAACTACGACGCGCAAGTCCAACTATCTACCAAACAACAAGTAATAGGATGTGTCCAAGGCAATATAGGGCTGCACGGTATATCACAGGTACGGAAACTAAAGCATCGCAACACAGATAGCAATAGATCAATAGGAGGGAAATAAATACTATAAAAGTAAGATAGGTAGAAAAGGGAAGATGCTCGCCTGAAAACATTGTCGAGGGTACAACCGAAGATCGGGTCGGCACTCGCATCAACTCAACGGCCTTATCCGCGAAGAACCAAAACACTAGAAGAAACACCGGATGCACTATTTAATACAACGGCAGAAGATCGGCATGATGCATGTATGATGTATGGCATGGCAAAGGTGCGATGCAATTAGGTCATATTAAGCGGAACCGGGGTCCCGACATTTAATTAAACGGTTCAAGTTATTTATATACCCCGCAAATTAAATGTTGTTTAACAAGGCAAAACATGACAACGGTTCGATGCACAAGTTTAAATGAGGCCAATATAAGGCTAGATTTGCCCGCATATGGGCCCCATATTTAATTATGCAGTGAATCGGCATAAGGCCCCCAAACCACATGATATGCATGTGAGATGAATGATTTAATATGCAACAATTGTATTATAATATAAAATTAGGGTTTCGGGAAGGGGTTCACACATTAGGGTTCTCGACGATCTTGGGGGTTCCGGGGTTCGGGGTCGGTCTCAGGGTTCAGGGTTCGACGGTTCGGTCGCGGCGGGGCGTTCTCGGACTCCGGGGTTTAGGGTCTTCGGGTCGGGGTGGTAGATCTTGTCGCATGAGCGTCACTGCTTCCGGGAAGAGCTTGTCGTCCAGGGTGTCGGTGTCCGGGGTGAGGTACTCGGCGTTCTCGAGGGAGCACTTGTCGTATCCGTGTCGATGACCTGGGCGTCCGGGTAGGCGATCTTGTCCGATCCTTGCCGAAGACCAAGGCGATACGGTACGGAGACATCTGATCTCAGCGGCATCTCCCTAGGTTCCTTCTGCGGTCGATTGCGATGGACTTTGAAAAACATGACGAAGATCTTGGAAAGGGCGCCATCCGGGTTCGGTGTCGATCTTGTTTGTCGGTGAGGGACTCCTTGTCGATAGTGGACAGAAGTACTCCCGCGACGCAAAAATCCAATGTTTTGAACCGGTCAAAGCTCCTGGCCACGTGGTTGGACGCGATCTTGCGGGACACGAACACCGAGACGCTGCAGGGCATGGCGGTGACGGAACCCTGCCGGCGCGGGCGGCCAAGGGGCGGCGCCCAGGTCTCTGGCTAGCGGCGATGTACCCGGGGGAGGTTGGAGGAGATGCACGCGGCGGCGCCGAGCTCGCTGGTGGGCACGGTGACGAGGGCGGGCGCGGCCTCTGTGGCGCGGGAGCGAGGCCACAACGGCAACGCGGGCCTGCGGCGGCTCGGGGATGGCCAGCACGGCCGGGGTCCCCTGGCGGCGGAACGGGAGAGGCAGGGCCGGAGGAAGCTTCTGGGCGGCGGGGTTGCGCGGACGCCGAGGAGGGGAAGGCGGCGAGGCGGACGGCGGAGGCGAGGGGCCTGGGTGGCGCTCGCGGAGAGGCGACGGGGAGGAGGCGGGGGTTCTGGCGGCGGCGCCGGAGAAGAGCGCCGGCGAGACGCAGGCGGCGGGGCCGGGCTTGAGCGGGACGGCGCGGAGAGAGAAGAGGGACCGAGGGGAGGCGCGTGGGGGAGCGTGCGGTGGCGGGGTGAGGGGAGGGGCGTCGGCGGCGTGCGACAAGGAGCAGAGGAGGGGATCGATGCGGGGGCGGCTGCGTCGGGGAAGGAAGGAGAGAGGGAGAGAGAAGAGCCAGAGGAGGGAGGAGGCGCGTGGGGACTGGGTCGGGGGTGGGCCTGCCAGGTGGGGACAGGCGGGTCGGTGTCAGAGGGGAGATGGGGGAAGGTGGGGCGCGTGTGGCCGGCTGTGGTTGGGCCAGAGGGGGTGGGGGCCCCAGCGGTCAGGGGCTGAGTGGGTGGGGCGCGTGGGGCAGAGGGTGGGGATCGGTGTGGTGGGTGGCTGGAGAGAGAGGGGTGAGAGAGGAGGGGTGAGTTGGCAGAGGGTGGTTGGTGGGGGGTTTGGGGTGTGCTGATGTGGCGAGAGTTGATTGGAGGGAGTGAGGTGGAGGGTTGGGCTGGGTAGATAGTTTGGTAGGTTTAGGAATTAGGGTGGACCGTTTGTAAATTCCTGGGGGTGGTCGTTCGGGTCGAAACGGCCCGTTCGACTGCCCCCGCTAAAATAATAAAACTTTTTATTTGTTTTAAACGGGCCGTATGCAAACCGGTAGCGGCCAAAATAATTAATCCGGAGAACCGGGCTTGTGTTTGAATAAAGATGGGGCGTTTTAGAAAACAAAACGGGCTTGCGAAAATAGTTTTATGCAAACCATGCATGATGATGACGATGCAATGCACAAATTCAACGCGATTTTCTAGTAGTGGTTTTGCGGGATGCCACAATTCGACACCACTAACAATGGATCTCGCCCTCGAGATCCGCCTCATGGTACCGGAAGGAAGGTCGGCGATCTGCGTCTTCTCGCTTCGTGTAGATCCTCGCGACACCACTAACAAGGGGTCGTTGTCCGTGATCGTCGAGAGAACACTCCGGGAACAAAAGGTCGAAGGTAGAGGTATCAACAAATAAAGCCACCTCTAGCTTCCGTGGACGGAGTAAAATTGCTGGATCCACTGATTCGATGTACAAGAGCGAATGATAAGAGTAGTCGGATGGTGATCAGTCCATCGCGCACCCAAACCATTACTCTGCACACGAATAGGCGGATTAGGCAACCAACTCTCGGAATCAGACTGAAGATCTCGACAATCGAGGTTTGGAAACAAAGGAGTGATGCAGACTCTGCATCGGATCTGGCATAGAGGATGTCGTCGTGTCGGAAAACACCGGAAGGCACAAACACGGAACAAAGAATGGTACCACAGCAGACGGATTCCTCAGGCAGCTTGAACACCGGATGGTAGAACACCGTTACCAAAGGAGGAAGCGAAACCCTAAAGGTACGACGGAAACCCAACCACGAGAATTCCTGGACTCGAAGAAAGAGAAGAGAGCGGATTCAAAACGCGTAAAGATAAGAGGAGAACAGCAGAGGGGTAAGGAGTAAAATCAGACCTAATCAGAACTATCCAACCGATTTTTGCAAAATAGTTTTGACACTCTACTTCGGCCGTTAGCTAGGTTATCCTACAGGCTGGACTTGTGGGGTATCGCAACTGCTGAGCTCTGATACCACTCTGTAACACCCTCAGAATCGGACCTATGCAAGTTTGAGCAAAATTCGCCAAACCCGCATAGAAACGATTCAAAGGTGCCCACCAGGCACTTTCGTGCGGGTGGAAAACAAAGTAATAACATTACACAACAGTCCTCGATGGGACCCATAGAACAGATATATATATAACGGCGACTCAATGAGTCAAGAATACAGATATAATATGCAAGATCCAAATCACCTTGAAAACGATAGAGCGTCCGACTACGGACAAGATGCAAATGGGGCTAAGAGCCCTGAAGAATAACCAGTGGCGTCCATAACCCTGCCCAGGCCAAGCCGGAAGGGTAACCCTGCTAACGACGTCGATCTCAAAACCTGCTTAAACAAAGGGGTGCCGACAAAGGGCAAAGGAAAAAGAGGAGCGTCAGTGCTGAGGCCAGTACACGGCGAGTCTAGAATTCGGCGGTCCTCGCCTACATAGGTATGGTGGACTGAAGCGGCAGCGGCAGCATGCACTAAACAACCTATAGAGACTCGATACAACTGGCGACTATCAGAGAGGGGAGGAAAGACCTATTCGGACCCAACCTGATGCTACCATCAAACAAACCCATCCTGGCGTTTCCCCCTCGAGACCAAACGAGGAAGTCAACCGAGGAACTCACACAGTTGGCAGTTTTACTTATTCAGTTATAGTTGCGGAACTTTACTAGTCAGGTTTAGATAATCGTCCTGATAAAATATGCAGTGGGCACTTTTAGTTAACCATTCCGTGATAGTTGCAACACTTACTAGTCAGATACAATTAGCATGAGATAACCCAAAACCCAGCAGTTGTTGGTACTTTTATTTACCATTCCGTTGTAGTTGCCATACTTACTAGTCAGGTACAAAGGTCGCAAGCGACACTCCAAACAAGCAATTGTGGGCAGTATTATTTAGCCATTCCATTATAGTGAAGCTGATTACTAGTCATTATAAAGTCAAGTTTATAGCAATAAACTTTAGTTATGCTTGTCTATGGTCGAGATACTGTGCTCCAAGTCGTCCATAACCGCGGACACGGCTTTCAGAAAGTTTTACCCGGCCGGGGTGCACCAATAGCAACACACACTCGATCAACCTCGGAAAAACCAAATCAAAACCCAACGAGGCCTTCACGACAAAGCAATCACAGGATTCAGAATTATTTCAGGGGGCCACCCCATTAAGCTACCCGCAACGAAGTAAGCTAGCTCCGAGACGGACTCAAGGTCTGGGTATACGGCTGTGAACGACTGGGAACCCAAAACTGGGCTTGTCGACACCGCGGAATCGTGTCCCGATCCTAAACAGTACAGTGTGCAGTACCTCGCACAATCGTAAATAAAGCAGTAAAGCATGGCATAAGTACAGGATCGTAAATAAAACCTCAAACTAGTTTGTGGCCCCAAGAAATAAGACTGAATCAAGCTCTGGCTAAGGGGGGTCCCATATACCTCCCGGATGTGGATAGCGCGATAAATCAAGGAACAGGTATCAAGTACTCGGGGTCCTACGGGACACAAGTGGGCGTTCGGAAACCAAATATCATCTATCACCCACCGATGCCTCTGCTTATTTCAATTTTAGTTGTTAAACAGGAATTAAAGTGAGCGATAAGTAAAACTCTGATCATCTCCAACATCAACATGCGGCAATACATCAACAACTGTGGCACTTGACGACACGCAACAGCACTTAAGCAAGCAACTACGACACGCAAGTCCAACTATCTACCAAACAACAAGTAATAGGATGTGTCCAAGGCAATATAGGGCTGCACGGTATATCACAGGTACGGAAACTAAAGCATCGCAACACAGATAGCAATAGATCAACAGGAGGGAAATAAATACTATAAAAGTAAGATAGGTAGAAAAGGGAAGATGCTCGCCTGAAAACATTGTCGAGGGTACAACCGAAGATCGGGTCGGCACTCGCATCAACTCAACGGCCTTATCCGCGAAGAACCAAAACACTAGAAGAAACACCGGATGCACTATTTAATACAACGGCAGAAGATCGGCATGATGCATGTATGATGTATGGCATGGCAAAGGTGCGATGCAATTAGGTCATATTAAGCGGAACCGGGGTCCCGACATTTAATTAAACGGTTCAAGTTATTTATATACCCTGCAAATTAAATGTTGTTTAACAAGGCAAAACATGACAACGGTTCGATGCACAAGTTTAAATGAGGCCAATATAAGGCTAGATTTGCCCGCATATGGGCCCCATATTTAATTATGCAGTGAATCGGCATAAGGCCCCCAAACCACATGATATGCATGCGAGATGAATGATTTAATATGCAACAATTGTATTATAATATAAAATTAGGGTTTCGGGAAGGGGTTCACACATTAGGGTTCTCGACGATCTTGGGGGTTCTGGGGTTCGGGGTCAGTCTCAGGGTTCAGGGTTCGATGGTTCGGTCGCGGCGGGGCGTTCTCGGACTCCGGGGTTTAGGGTCTTCGGGTCGGGGTGGTAGATCTTGTCGCATGAGCGTCACTGCTTCCGGGAAGAGCTTGTCGTCCAGGGTGTCGGTGTCCGGGGTGAGGTACTCGGCGTTCTCGAGGGAGCACTTGTCGTATCCGTGTCGATGACCTGGGCGTCTGGGTAGGCGATCTTGTCCGATCCTTGCCGAAGACCAAGGCGATACGGTACGGAGACATCTGATCTCAGCGGCATCTCCCTAGGTTCCTTCTGCGGTCGATTGCGATGGACTTTGAAAAACATGACGAAGATCTTGGAGTAGGGCGCCATCCGGGTTCGGTGTCGATCTTGTTTGTCGGTGAGGGACTCCTTGTCGATAGTGGACAGAAGTACTCCCGCGACGCAAAAATCCAATGTTTTGAACCGGTCAAAGCTCCTGGCCACGTGGTTGGACGCGATCTTGCGGGACACGAACACCGAGACGCTGCAGGGCATGGCGGTGACGGAACCCTGCCGGCGCGGGCGGCCAAGGGGCGGCGCCCAGGTCTCTGGCTAGCGGCGATGTACCCGGGGGAGGTTGGAGGAGATGCACGCGGCGGCGCCGAGCTCGCTAGTGGGCACGGTGACGAGGGCGGGCGCGGCCTCTGTGGCGCGGGAGCGAGGCCACAACGGCAACACGGGCCTGCGGCGGCTCGGGGATGGCCAGCACGGCCGGGGTCCCCTGGCGGCGGAACAGGAGAGGCAGGGCCGGAGGAAGCTTCTGGGCGGCGGGGTTGCGCGGACGCCGAGGAGGGGAAGGCGGCGAGGCGGACGGCGGAGGCGAGGGGCCTGGGTGGCGCTCGCGGAGAGGCGACGGGGAGGAGGCGGGGGTTCTGGCGGCGGCGCCGGAGAAGAGCGCCGGCGAGACGCAGGCGGCGGGGCCGGGCTTGAGCGGGACGGCGCGGAGAGAGAAGAGGGACCGGGGGGAGGCGCGTGGGGGAGCGTGCGGTGGCGGGGTGAGGGGAGGGGCGTCGGCGGCGTGCGACAAGGAGCAGAGGAGGGGATCGATGCGGGGGCGGCTGCGTCGGGGAAGGAAGGAGAGAGGGAGAGAGAAGAGCCAGAGGAGGGAGGAGGCGCGTGGGGACTGGGTCGGGGGTGGGCCTGCCAGGTGGGGACAGGCGGGTCGGTGTCAGAGGGGAGATGGGGGAAGGTGGGGCGCGTGTGGCCGGCTGTGGTTGGGCCAGAGGGGGTGGGGGGCCCCAGCGGTCAGGGGCTGAGTGGGTGGGGCGCGTGGGGCAGAGGGTGGGGATCGGTGTGGTGGGTGGCTGGAGAGAGAGGGGTGAGAGAGGAGGGGTGAGTTGGCAGAGGGTGGTTGGTGGGGGGTTTGGGGTGTGCTGATGTGGCGAGAGTTGATTGGAGGGAGTGAGGTGCAGGGTTGGGCTGGGTAGATAGTTTGGTAGGTTTAGGAATTAGGGTGGACCGTTTGTAAATTCCTGGGGGTGGTCGTTCGGGTCGAAACGGCCCGTTCGACTGCCCCCGCTAAAATAATAAAACTTTTTATTTGTTTTAAACGGGCCGTATGCAAACCGGTAGCGGCCAAAATAATTAATCCGGAGAACCGGGCTTGTGTTTGAATAAAGATGGGGCGTTTTAGAAAACAAAACGGGCTTGCGAAAATAGTTTTATGCAAACCATGCATGATGATGACGATGCAATGCACAAATTCAACGCGATTTTCTAGTAGTGGTTTTGCGGGATGCCACACACCCTCACCTGGAACATGCTGCTCCAAGAAAGTAGGCCCCTTCGGGGTCGACGGTGTTGAAGCATCTGAAGCTTCACTTCGGGTTCTATTCAGAGAATGCCCGTCGCTGGACTCGAGGGCTTCATCATCAACAAGTGACTGGGAAGCACAGATAGTGGACTTAGAATCCATGTCCCCACCATTCGGTGCCATCGAGTACTTCTCAGGAAGGGGAGGCGGCAATCCTCCACCTTTAGATCCTATACATCCAAAGGACTTTGCATCAAGCAGAGACACAATTAAAGAATAGTAGCAGCTAAAATGCATTACGTGCAAATACAAATTTACCTGAGAGGACCTCGTGAAGGGCCCTGAAGGGGGCAATCGACGACTCTGTAAGCAGAGCTTCGTCAGAATTGAAGCACAATAGCGCCCTGATGGACCTATCGAGGTCTGACAAGGAGAGATCCTCATCTGACACCCTGTGGGATCGTTGATGCTGGAATACATGAACATCGGGTACGCCTCGCTTAGAGGGGCTGCACCCGACGTTTGATAATGGTGCAGAGGATGTTGATGCCAGAGACCCCCTTGCCGCGCACCAATTGAAGAGCCTCCACATGCTTGTACAACTTCTCCACCACTTTGGTTTCACTCGAAGGAATGTCGTTCGACCACGAACGCTTTCGGGAGATCACCTTGCTGGTGTCGAAGGGGGACAAACCCATAGTGATGGTCATTTAGCTTGGAGTCGCGGACGTAAAACACTTGTTCCTCCATCTTTGGACGGATTCACAGAGGTGGAAGGAGAAGTACCGCTGGTTGGGGCAGATATATATTCCGCACCCGCCCACATCGTGCACCGGCCTCCATGGCCATATTGCCTCTTGAAGGCATAAAGCTTTTTGAAGAGGCCAAAATGTGGCTCGATGCCAAGGAAGCATTCGCACAGAGTGATAAAGCACGCAATGTGCAACAAGGAATTGGGCGTCAACTGGTGAAGTTGAAGCCCATAGATAAAAAGAAGGACAGAAAGAGAAAGTCCTCGAATAACGAAGGCATAAAACATCACCCGAAAACCTTCGGATGGGTCAGGGATTACCTATGAGCCAGGGAGTTTGGTGTCCCCATTTTCCTGCAGGATCAGATGCACCTCACGAAGGCGACGCAGGTCCAGCTCCTGCATCATCAACCGATGTCAACCGTCGTTGGTGACGCGACTGGCGGTGGGCTTCTTAGCGGAGCTCAACTCGGTGGTGGCTCTCTTCTTCAGTTTTCCCATCCTCTTGGTGTGGTGCCTATGCACCAAGAACAGAGGAAGGAGAAGGAAATATGCGGAGAACGTCCATCGCAAGATGGAGAAGAGGGTTCTGGAATTTGTGAAGGCAACGAGCGAGAAAAGAAGTGAAACAGAAGATAGGGAAAATTTCTACGAGAGCCTCTATGGTGTAAAAGGGGGAAGACGATGATGTGAAACCATTGATCTCCTAGCCTGAACACGTGCCTTACATCCCATTGCACATGTGGCGCCTGCCGCATGAACCGTCGCGAGCACGTCGGCCTCTATGTGTGGAAATCGAGGCGGCGTGGTAATTATCACGCAAAATACGTGTGACTGGTCAAATCCTAGTAAGAAAATGGGACCTACGATCGTCTAGTCCCATCAACTTCCCCGTCATAGACGGTTGAGCTCATCGGGCATGAGCAATGACTTCATCAATCACAAAATCAAAGGCCAACAACAGCTCTAATCTTTCGACTAATAGCAAAAGTATTTCCTCGAGTTTGTGACTCGATCAAATACTCAGGGGCTTCTCCTAGCAGGAGCGTTGGTCACGCACTGGTCACGCACCTAAAGAGCTGGTAAGGTCCATGAGGCACTTGAAGAAATTTTGAAAATATGTTGCCGACACCATTTTCTATGATTGGAGTCCTTATTCGAGTTTATGACTCAACTATGGACTCGGGGATACTCCCATAGGGAGCGCTGGTCGCGCATTTTAAAATGTTGTGACTCTGATGGCACTCTCAAGATCATCTGAATATAAGGCTCTGCTCGAGTCTGTAACTCGAACAGACACTCTGGGGCTACTCCATTAGGGAGTGCTGGTCGCGCACCCTATAAATCAAATGGATGCGATCCTTCAGATCCTTTATAGCTACGGTAAACATAAACCTGTAAAAAACAATTGGCAACTTTTCCCAAAATAATGCTAAGAGAGATAGCGTCTTCTTAGTCACCTGAAACGCCTCCACGACGATAAACTTTTGTATGCTGCGTCTGCGACGCAAAGGTAAGACCTACATATGCAATCTGATGGTCTGGTAATGCACCCGTATACGCTCTACCAGTAACATTCTGTGTCAGTAGGCATGATAAAAAATTCCGACAGACGCATTGGGTAAATAACTTAAAAAACTGGAATTCGATGGTTGTAAGACCTCCATGGTCTGAGTCGAATTGTGCCAGAAATTTTCCGGATTCGATTCCGGGGACTCGAGTCTGAGTAGATAGTGTTGTTTTACCTAAATGCAGTTAACTGACCCTGATCCGTTGGAAGAGTCAGGCACATGTATCAATGATCCCTATAAACAAACATTATGACCTGAAAATATATTCGGATGAAAGCACTCAGAAACTTAAAGCGTCTCCAGTCGAATCTACGAGTCGAACGAATACTCGGGGGCTACTGACATACGTATGCCCTACGGGTGCCTAATGTTAGCCTATCTGATCTGGCCCAGCAGAAGTCCATTTAATGATGCGCCCCTAATGACGAAGCCCATGAGGATTTTGGGTGGGCCGGGCCCATGATGGACGTGACTCCTTAGAGAATACGGCTAGCTTTAGATAGAATTTCTAAGGGTAAAACCCTAATCTGTAACCGACTCGACCGATCCACGAGACCTGACCTCCCCATATAAAGGGTAGGAGGGCGTGGTGAGGAGGACTCACCTCATACCCTAGCACACACCTTGCTAGATCTCATCTGCGCACCCTTTAAATTTTGCCTTCACCGTCAATCAAGAGCAGACAAGCATGAGTAGGGTTTTCCCTCCTAGGCCTGAACCTAGGTAAACACTGTGTCCCGTGTTGCTTGTCTGTTAGCCATTCTATGATCTCCATCGTCCCCTCCTTCTCCAAAACCCAAGCCTATAACAATGGGCAGTGATGAGTCCAACCCTCGTCACCATGTATTTCTACTCGAGGAGTGAAGAAAAAAAGAAAGACTACGACGAAATCAAGGAAGTTCTGGATAATGCTCTCACTGATTATGCCTCATTGGAAGAAATCTCCTTCGAGAGGGAAAAGGTTAAGTTTGGCAAGCACGTGTTTAACCACGTAACAGAGTTCCCCTACATGAAGAAACCGGTTGGCAGTCGGAAGGAAGCCTACTACATGCTCCATCATATTCGGGCGTTCTTACGGGACCAATAAAACGTTACGCTGATCTCCAACAGTGGGCTCCAGGCTTGGCGAAGATCCAATATTCAGATATTAGACAAGAGTTTTTCGCATCAAACAGCAGTTTGCGACAATCATTTTTCACGATGTCATAACTAAGGGTGGATCTTCTACGGAGGCAGTGCACTGACTAAGCACGATATAGAATATCGCCTAAGGATGTAGGGTGACCTCAGGCCGTTCATGACAAAACAAGGCATCCTCCCGTTTCCTGAGCCGAGTTAGAAGCCTTGATGTTTTCCTAGACGTAGTTCTAAACTATCGATGAGCTTGTGTGTTGTAAAATTTATCCCCACATTAACTTGTGCCTAGATCTATAATTTAGACGATCGTTGAACTTAATTGTGGTCGATGCTACTTATTAGGGTTACGAATCACTACTTAATTCTATTGCTTTTAATTAATTATTCTGGCCCTACTTGATGTTAGTTTTTAGAATGCCGATGATTAAAATGTCTAACTTAAGTATGAGGCACAAATCTATCTCATTTTTTACTTTGTTCTATTTTTTTGAGAATTCTGATGATTAAAAGGTCGTGGCACTATGTGGATTAATGAGCCTTGTGTTATGCAGAAGTACAAGACTTGTGTATCCTACTTGGCTCACTAGTTCTATCATGGCATATTTTTGTGTCCAACAACCTAAGTATATGAGGCACAAATAATAAGTCATGACGGAATTTTGAGCCTTGTGATCTGCACAAGTTTAAGTCTTGTGTATCCTACTTGGCTCACAGTTCCACCATGGCATATTTCTACATCCAACAACCTAAGTATACATGAGATATGATTTTTGAATTGACTCTATTTGATAAGTATATCTTTATATGAGACTTTACATGTTTTTGCACCCATCATTTAATAATTATTATTGTGGGCATATGAACTCTTACTTTTCGTTGCTTAATATTATTTGTCATTTCTATAGAGATAGCCAAGAAGTGGTACATGATGGCCATGTTCTAGGTGTCTACGATGAGTGGAACCACTGGCTAAAGCAAGTGAACGGTTCCCAGGCAACATCTATGTTGGTGCAGCCCAAGGCTGCACCCTCTCTCCCTAGCTCTCTCACAGCTCACCAGTCGGAGGTAGAAGAAGCACAAGTATTTTCTTCGGCCGGCGCACGGATGCCGCCGTGGGCGCACAGACGCCCTAGTCGTATTCCTCTTTTTAGGCCTTGTTCGGTTACTCCCATCCCTGGGAGGATTGGCCGGTTTCGCAGGGGCCATCCCGGCCGGGACAAAATCCCAGCCCACTCGAATTTCCGCGTTCGTTTATACCCGGCCGGGCTGGATCCCCACCCCAAACCCTGCTCACCCCGTCCAATACCTAGGGGAAAAAATAATCGAGTCTCCACCCGTGGAAATAACCCCGAGAGAAGCGAGCGAACGGAGCGTGACACGACGGGATCGGCGGCATCTTCTCGTCCGGCGGCGGCGGCCCCGGGGCAGGTCGTCTATATAGCGTTTCCACACGAGGCAGGGCACCTCTCTCTCGCCCTACCCGGCAGAAGCGGGAGGTCCTTCCCTCCCTCCTCCCCATATGGCAATGGACACGTGGGCGCCCGGCGAGAAGTCCAATTTTGCAACCTCCGATAATGGCGAAGAAGGCGGCGACATCTTCTTTCTCTCCGGTAAAACTCCCCCTCCTCCTCTTCATCGGCTCCGACGACAAACCAGTCCTGGTCAGTGTCGATCTACCACCTACCGCTGGTAAGCCTCTCCCCTTCTTGCAAGCTAGGCCCATTATTTTTCCCCCTTTCATCTCATATCTTCGTTCCGCCGACATAATCTCCGTGGATTTGGTAGTAGATCTGCTAAGGTATGAACTTTAATACCACCCTTGTCTATTTGTCTCTTTTTGTATGTGAGAAACATCACAGCCTAATGGGTGTGTTTCAGAAAACAAAGGAGCCATTTATGGTTGATAGAGTGTGAATTGAAGACTGCACCATGTTAATATAATTTCAATCATAGTCTAAGCAATCTCTGTTTTGTTTGTATCCTTATTATGGTCAATGGGACAGCAAAGTAATCATGTCTAATAAGGTTGATCGATCCTTGTTTGTTAGTGGTACATTCTACTTCAAATGATAGAGCATTCTTGGGCTGAACCTTGGTGTTAACTATTTACATGTAATTATTGTATAACACTGATGGTTTGATCGATACTTATTGGTTAGAATGGTACTCACTTGGACATGAGTTCAAGCTAATAAGGTTGTTCATTAGTACTCACTATCAACTCAAGAAAATGTTTCAGGCATTGTGATATGTTGTGTTTACTTGATTAGCTAAGTTAATTATATAGAAGGGCTCAACTCATCAGAAATTCTAGTATGCAGATCTTGAGACTACCACCTATTTCAAGCTATCCATTTTTGGGTAGTAAGTTGTGCATCTTCTTTTCAAGAACAAATATTCAATTTTGTAGAGATCTTAATTTTTAAGTGAGTGCAGAGATCGTACATTTTTTCTAGTATGCAGATCTTGACACCGTCACTTATTTCAAGTTCTTTCCAAGTGAGTGCAGAGATCGTAATTATTTTCCAGAACAAATATTCGAGTGTGTAGAGATATTAATTTTCCCTATTGTCACGTAGATTCCATGTTTTCGTTGAAGCATTTGAAATGTTTGTTTACCCATTGTCGCTCTGAAATCAAATCATGTTCTGAACAAACGAGCAATTGTGGAAGAAATCCATGTAGTGTTATGAAGTACGAAAACTTCTAATCTCCAGATAATAGAGTGGAACTTCTAACCTGTATTTTTAAAATAAATATGGCATCCTAATGAATGACCAGCCTTCATAGAGCACCAGTCCAATGCATTTGAAAAATTCTGTTCTTTAGTTAGCGTCACCATGGAAACAACCTTGGATCTGATCAACTGAAGAAAATTTTCAGTCCATTAGTTTCTTATTTGCTTTCATGTAATCCTCTAGTTGTTAGTGAAATTAACCACTTGTTATGTTTTCTATTTGAACAGTGGCGGTGTTCTTTTAATGTCTATTTTCTTAACATAGTTTTAATCATATTGATATAAATTTTCTGCTGCTAATTCGAAGCAAATTTGAAGCTTGGCAAAAAAAAAGATGGAAGAAACAAGCTTCAGTTCAGCACCATGCGCTCCCAGTAGAGCATTTGTTCTGAAACTTTGGACTGCTAGTACTATTAGTTAAGTGGTCAGTGCTTTACTACACAAACAATTTCTCATCACGGCGCTATGCGCTCCATATCCTGATCGTCTCACTCACTGCAGATCAAAGATCTCTCGGACTTGCAGGGCTGTCAACGACCTGCGGGAACTGGGACAGATCAGGAGGTGCCATTTCATTTGAGGCAAAAGATCTACACCACAGCCACAAACACTTCATTGCCCATGTGTCCACTGCCTGTTCTCTCGTAAAGTAGACTAAGTTGTTTATCTTTTGTTAAAGTTAATTTATTTTGAACCTGATTTACACACTATAAGTTTATATAGTATACTGCACAAAGAATTGACATCTTCTATACCGAGAGCGTACATTAGCTTGTCTGTGACATGATCGATCTTGTTTATGCAAGTGAAATGGATAGCTATATGTTTTTTTATTAAGGCTACTGGTGTTGGTCACATAAAAAACTGCATGGTGCACTAACTACTATTCAAAGTGAAATAACCGAACGGATGTAACAATGTAGGGGATTTGAGTGGTTGGAGGTATTCAATCCGCAAGGGGATTTGGGTGGAGGGACGTGGATCACTCCAAACCCTGTGGGTGTTGGTTCCACGTGGATTTGATCCACTGGCAACCGAACAAGGCCTTAGCTGGCTTCAACCCAAGCAATACATAGCGGGGGGAATCTATACCTGGACCAACACATGCGCACGCACGCACGATGTCCAGCTCGCTCACGATCCGCGGTGCCGCGCGCACGACACGCTCCTACGCGCATGATACGACACAGTCCAACGGACTGAAACTAATCACCCAGCTACTCTCGCTAACAACTCGGACGGGCCACATAACAGCATCCGATCAGAACCTTAAACAGAACACACGCACGCACGCACGCACACTGGGCACACCACGATCAGAATTGTGCTAACAATCTATAAAGTCTATAAGAGTAAAAATACAGCAGATGCTATGTGGATGAACCACGTTCGTGAGGAAAAGAGAGAGAGAGGGGAGAACCAGACGAATACCTTCATAGTAATTTTCGTCTTTCTTACTGCAGTTCTACTGTATTTGATAGTAGCTCGGATGACTACTTCGATTGTAATGCAACGGTGAACTCTCTACTCGCTCACGAGACCGGTCACTTATTTAATGATTGGACACTTCCCGCTATTTCAGATTTTAACATGTGTGAGGAACTACTAATGTGATGTATTACAGTACTTAATATGCTGAACTACTTTGTCTATATATACTGTTTTGCAAACTGTGTATGTATAGTATTATACATCTATATACACTAGTAGGAAAATGCCCTTTTGTACCTGTTCCAGAAGGGCTTTGGTACCGGTTTGGCAACCGGTACCAATTAATCGGGACTAAATCATTCCCTCCTTTGGTACCGGTTCCTTACGAACCGGTATTAAAAGTGCCTCCACGTGGGTACTGGAGTCTTTGGTACCGGTTTGTAACACGAACCGGTACCAAACGTGGGGACGTGGCAGAGATTTGGCAGAGAATTCAGGGTTTAGGGTTTAAGGGTATCGGACCATTTCATCGTACGAGGATCCCGTCGATGTGCCAGAAACGCGTTTGGGTTAGGTAGTACATGAAGATCAAGGTGATGCATATCAACTTGGTGCATATATATAAAATATGTAATTGCATAAGATCGCAAATTAAGCAGTACATGCATAGTGGTACTATTCGGAGCATACTATATATTACATGTAGCATAGTGGTACTCTCCGAGGCAAACTATATATTACATGTAGTACATGCATGAAGATCGATTTTCATGCATAGTGGTACTCTCCGAAATTAGCTATGATGTCCCGAAGGAAAAATCCCGCCAATTCCTCGCCAATTGCTTTGAAGCGGTGCTCGATTGAGAGCGTGTCCCGCTTTCTTGCCAACTGTAAAAGAATGAGATACAAATAAATACATGAGCTATGTGTATATATATATCAAATCATAATGAAAAAATTATGACTAAAACTCAACACAACTGAAACAAAATAAATTTGTGAATATTGTTTACGTACCTCTTTATTTCTTTTATTATTCATTCTCTCGCTGACAATCTTGTGAATGTACTCGCAAACGTAGTATCCACATAGATTAGTCCCCAGTGGTTGTTTCGCACATTTCTATATAAGAATATAATTCAATCAAACAATAATCAAGTATGATAAAGGTGTGTGGACCTAGGTAGTACTACTTACTTTGTTCGAACGCTATATCAGCTTCGGTTTCCATCCACCGGCCGGATCTTCCTCGATGAACTTTTGCCATATGCTGCACGACAAAGAAAATGCATAAAAGAGTTATCAATTTGTTGATATCAGGAAATTAACGAAAAAATCAATAAGAATTAAAATTACTTTTTGAGCATATCAAAATCCGTCTTGTATAGTATAGGCTCTTTGCTTAGTGAGTCAAAGACTTCAACTTCTCCATCATACATTTTAATGACGATACGAATAAAGTGGAACCTGCGCACGTTTAAATATGCAATGTCATAGATATAACTTATCAGTTAAAATTTTAACATCTGGTGAGCAAAAAGAATGTGTTAGAAGACAGTAACACTTACTTAAAGTTGTAAGGCCAAAGTATTATTTTTTGGTCACGTTGTCGCTTCAAAAACCTTAGCAAAGTCTCCGGTGTATCCTTGTTATATATGAGATCTTCTATGGTTTTTACATGCATTGTATCCGGGTCAATGAACCCAATGTCCTTGATTTCATCCCTTTTGCATACGAGCTTCTTCGATCTGCATAATATAGCGCACAAAAGATTAAATTGAGTATAATTGCAGACAATGAACGAGCTGAGCTAAAGACTTCTCAAATTACATAAATAAATCACTTACAGACAATAGCAACTGATGATAGATTTGTCGAGGGCCCGGAGATTGTATAACTGAAAAAGTTCGCAGAATTCAACGCTCACAATGTATTCTTGGAAGTAGTGCTCATCCTTAACTCGCACCATGATAGCCTCGATCCCTCTCTTTGTGGCATTAGTGTACCATATATGCAAATTACGCATACTTGTTGATAGCAACCTGACATTCTCGACCAAATTTTCCCCTTAAACAAATTTATATGCTACTTCAGCGATGGGGTAATCGGTTGTGTTTTGTCGAGAACTTTGAACGGCCTTCTTGTCAAACACCTTGAGAGGGGGGGACGATTGAACGGGTTGTTCTCCGAGCTGGTGCACTTGTTTCCCTTTTTTTGCCTGGACCACTGATTGATCAGGTTTTTTAGCCAGGACCATCTCGTCATATGACCTTTCAATAGAACGCCAATAGTCAGATGGCGGCGATGGTACAGGGTCATATAGATTCTCAACGGTACGCACAACTTTCACCGGATCTAGTGTCTTCTCAAAAGGTATCTCTGGCACTTTCTTAGCAAAATGGGCTTCCACCTCGGACTTAGATATTACGGTGCATTCCTCGATAGTTCTTTCCCAAGGTAACTTCTGAATAGGCGGTTGTGCTTTCTCCTTTCTAAGTCTCTTCCTAGTCGGCGAACCATTCCGCTTAACGGGCGCTTTCTTACGCGGAGGATATCGAGATGGTGGACTCGCGCTGGGGTCCCTCTCAAGTAGGTGTGGACTTTGCTTCTCATATGGACTGCTACCAGGAGGAGTCGATGGCATTTGCTGCTCATGTGGACTTTGCTGCTCATGTGGACTGCTACGAGGAGGAGTTGTTGGCCTTGGCGAAAAGACAATGTATTTCTTGTTCCATAGGGCGAAACTGCGCTTGACATCGCCCATTGTCTTCTCATCGTCACCTCCAGGAAAATCAAGATCCATTGTTTCATAACCTGTCACAACGTCGTCCACCCCGACACGAGCATAGCCAGCCGGAATGGGCATATGATGATCCATCTTCATTTGGGTAAACATAGCCGACCGCCACCTTAATGGACATGTTCCTCATTGGCACATGTAGCTCGCAATATGTCTTCTCCGTGACATAATCCACGGGGTAGCTTGCTCCACATCCTACAAGATGCGAGGAGCCCACGCTGCTTCTTGGCTGAGATGGGGCAACATCGGCTTGAGTATCTTGTAGAAACAGTTGCTGATCAGGTGTCCTCTGCCGACTAGTTGAGTCTATTTGATTTTTCTCAAGCAGCTGCACCTTACGTTCCAATTCCGATAACCGGTCTAAGTCCTGCTTCAATTTGAGCTCAAATTGCATATAAAAAGAATGAAATCCCTAACTTAGGCATTTCATCGAACACCTTGCTAGCACTAGAAAAATGATACGAGTTAGACTAGCAATGAAATAAGCTAAATTAGGATGATATTGCTAACCCTTGGATAGATGGCCGATGCTGTCAATCTTGACAAAATGGTGGAGAAAAATGGAGATTTGTTGGAGTGTGAGAGGAGGGAAATATTTGGAAATGTGAGAGGAGAAGCAAAAATGGAGCTGGCTCAGGTGGCTCGCGTGAAGAAATAGATGTGGAGACCCTTTAGTACCGGTTCTTTATATGAAACGATAATAAAGATGCAACGCTGGATCCACCTCTGCCTCAAATTTGGCGCGAAACTCTTTCGTACCGGTTCGTAACACGAACCGGTACTATACAGCCTAAACAAACCGGTACTAAGATTTGTCGGTGACCTGAGTAGTTAAACCGGTACTAATGCATCCTTTAGTACCGGTTCTTAAGAAACCGGTACTAAAGGTCAAATCCTTTGGCTAGTTTTCTATACTAGTGATACCTGTATATGCATACACAACATATTTAAAAATACAAAATACTTAAGCGTGACGCACTATCCAAACTACCCGTGGCGCATCATGCATGTGGCGCATCCAGCCTTTACATGTGGTGCATCATGTTGTGCGTCACACATACTCCTAGCATATAGCCGTCGCGCACACGTTTTTCAGCCAGTGGCGCACCAAGTCGTGTGTCACCGCTACGGGCTCACCATGGCTATGTTTTACTAGTGGTAGGAGTTGCATATGGCGCACGATAAACTGGTGCGTCACGGTTGACCCTTTTCCTAATAGTGTTAGTTGGACCTATTTTCTCTTCCGCCAAGTGTCAGGGCATTTCTAGTCTACTGAAAAATTTGCACCAAAATTTGGAAACCTCAGGTATGAAAGGGTTTATTTGGAGGATCTGGATATTATCTTTCACTACCAGTCGTTTTCTAAGATTTGTTTGGTGCATTTTATTTTACCTAAACTATAAATAATATTATTTTGTAGTTTTAAAGTATTTTACAGGATTTGCGAGAGATGCTCTTATTCCCTCGCTCAGTGGCGGAGCTAGCTCGCTGCAGGAGCCCGGACAAGGCCTATTCCCGGCGCCGCCGGTCGGAGTTTGCCAAGCTAAACCTCACTACTAATCCATTTATTTAACACGATGCATAGTGGAGATGCTCTAGCTGAGCCCGGGCAGCTGCCCGGGGTCGCCGGGAGCTAGCTCCGCCCTTGCCCTCGCTCCACTATCAATTTTTTTTATAAATTGCGGTGGCCCTATTTGAGCAAAGTTGGCATCACGTAGCAATATTTATGCTATGTTGAAACAAGGCAAAAGCTTTTAAGGTAAGGATATGTTGAAAACTGTTAGAAATAATGTTGAAAACGGTTAGAAATCTAGAATCTAAACCTAGCCCATGTCAGAGTCCAATTTTTTTATAAATCTGAAAGCACATGTGCGTGGAAGCTATGCATCTCATATTGATAACAGCTTATATATGAGTGACAAGAAGAGTAAGTTTAGTCTCGCATGGAAGTGTGTTGGACCGCCACCTAATGTACCAATGAATAAAATCCCTATTCGCTAGAAAAAGTTGGAGTAGAGTTGCACCATATTATAAGGTGAAGTATCTACTCCCACTTGGTAAGTGGGTGAGAATAAGAGTGGTACACGTGTGCCTTTTTCGTTGCTCGCCTGCTTGCCACAATGCACGCGAAGCACAGCGGTTTGCGAAGTGAGTCGAGCTTATCTTTTTACTACTCAAAAAAACTGATGTGGTTTTGACAGATGTGTCAACAGCTGGTCAGTTTAGGTCACTCTCGAATTGTGGGAACTGTAACCGATCTAAATGTGTGCGATGTGGATTTCTCCCATGTTGCTTACAAGGTTTGGGGGCATCAAGCAGAACCACATGCACATCATATTCAACATCGTCTTTTTGACATGTCTTTGCAACCTCTGCAACAAAAACTTCCTTCATCGTATCGACCACCACAGTGGCCTAGGGATTCGGCGGCCCTGTCTATGGGGCATGCTTTGGCGAGGGACTCCTCGATAAGGAAGAGCTTAGGCGGAGAGCGCTAGCCATTGCGCGGAAGATCTCGGGGAGGCCGAATGAAAGGAAAGTAACGGAGCGGGTGGAGGAGAATCATCTGCTTCCAGAAATAGCAGAGTTCAAAAGAAGGACGATGGAGATCTTAAGGGCAAAAAGGAATAGGAAGACGGAGGAATAGGAGAGAATCCTAGATGCGGCTGCGATCCCGGCGATGACCCGTGAGGCGAGGATCTCGGTCAACAATGACAACGACAATCTCAGTGAGTTTAATGGTGAAAAGAAGGAAGAGGATACCAGCGAAGGTATCACTGGTGATTTGGCGTGATATGTGATCATGAGCTACATGGAAGGCCATCGTGAATCCGTGGAAGGATTTGATCTGGAAATTATAGCACTACCAAAGCAAGCTGAAAGGGGAGGAAGTGGATGCAACAATCGGCGTGAGTTATTATGTGATGTCCTTGCAATTGGGATACCAGGCCTGAAACATATCGTTGACTACTCGCCTGGTTATACTGCCACCGATCGGTTTATCGCGCACCCGATGCACCGCATGGTGAAGCCACACCAGTTCGAAGCGACGGCGACGGCGGGTGCTGAAGCCGCAAGTGCGGACGCAGTGGTTTGTTTTCAAGCGTGGTAGGTGTTGGAGCTGATGGTCAAGTGCGCGTCGTTTGGACAGTTTATCAGTGCTCCTACGGTCTCTATGTCCTTTTTGACATGAAACGATGGTGACTTGTTTATACAAGATATGGTATCAAATGCAATTGATCAGTTCGCTGAGTTGTGGAAAGCTGTTCAAAACATTCATCTACAGGTTTGTGTCAGGGATTGCTTGGCGTGGAAATGGACCAAAATTGGTGTCTTCTCTGTCCGGTCAATATACAATATCCATTTTCTGGTCACATCGGTCACGAATTTTCATCCTAAATTTTCAGCAATGGTAGCAGCAAGTCTGCCTTTGTAAAAAAAGACCATGGTGACTCGATGCATAGTGAAGCTAGTGCAGGTGGTAGCTGTTATGTGTGTGTGTGTTTTGATTTGTAAGCACCGATGGGTGTTGGTTTTTAAGCACTGATGGATGGCAGTATGCAACTTCCGGAATCCTAGGAGGATAACATCACATATGTGTCACACCACATGGACCTGAGGCCCTGGCCCCATTAGTCAAAACACTCTAAATCTTTAAAAAGGGTAAAAATTGGCGACTTTTTTTTAAATGGGGTAATTTGAATGAAAAATTGTTAAATGGGGTAATTTATGTCCAAAATGCGAAACTAGGGGATAAAAACCAGAATTCAATCTTTTTTTTAAATTGCGGTGGCCCTATTTGAGCAAAGTTGGCATCACGTAGCAACACTTGTGCTATGTTGAAACAAGGCAAAAGCTTTTAAGGTAAGGATATGTTGAAAACTGTTAGAAATAATGTTGAAAAAATTTAGAAATCTAGAATCTAAACCTAGCCCATGTTAGATTCCAATTTTTTTTATAAATCTAAAAGCACATGTACGTGGAAGCTATGCATCCCATATTGGTAACAGCTTATATATGAGTGACAAGAAAGTAAGTTTAGTCCCGCATGGAAGTGTGTGGCTTACTAGACCGTCACCTCATGTATCGGTGACCTATTCGCTAGAAAAAGTTAGCGTAGAGTTGCACCACATTATAAGATTTAGTGTCTCACCACTTTCACTTGGTAAGCGGGTGAGAATAGGATCGGTACACGTGTTCCCTCTTTGTCGCTCGTCACAACGCACCGCGCGCAGCGGTTTGCAAAGTGAGTCGAGCTTATCTTTTTACTGCTTAGAAAAACTGATGTGGTTTTAACAGATGTGTCAACATCTAGTCAGTTTGGGTCACTCTTGAATTGTGGGAACTGTAACTGATCTAAACGTGCGCGATGTGTATTTGGCCCATGTTGCTTATAAGGTTTGGGGCATCAAACAGAACCACATGCACATCGTCTTCAACATCGTCTTTTTTGACATGTCTTTGCAACCTCTGCAACAAAACTTCCTTCATCGTATCGACCATCATGGTGGCCTGGGGATTCGGCGGCCCTGTCTATAGGGCATGCTTTGGTGAGGGACTTCTCGATAAGGAAGAGCTCAGGCGGAGAGCGCTGGCCATTGCGCGAAAGATCTCGGGGAGGCCGAATTAAAGGAAAGTAAGGGAGAGGGTGGAGGAGAATCATCTTCTTCCAGAAATAGCAGAGTTCAAGGGCGATGGAGATCTTAAGGGCAAAAAGGAATAGGAAGACAGAGGAATAGGAGAGAATCCCAGATGCGGCTGCGATCCCAGCGGTGACCCGTGAGGCGAGGATCTCGGTCAACAATGACAACAACGATCTCGGTGAGTTTAATGGTAATGAAGGGGAAGAGCCTCGGACTAAAATTTCTCTACTGTCGGGTGAAAAGAAGGAAGAGGATACCAGCAAAGGTATCACTGGTGATTTGGCGCGATCCGTGATCGTGAGCTACATGGAAGGCCATCGTGAATCCATGGAAGGATTTGATCTGGAAATTATAGCACTACCAAATAAAGCTGAAAGGGGAGGAAGTGGATGCAACAGTCGGCGTGAGTTATTATGTGATTTCCTTGCAATTGGGATATCAGGCTTGATCCCTCACCATCCGGTGATCCGGCGGGATCTGATCGGGGATCGAGGGCCGGTGTATATAAAAAGAGTTGTGTGGGTGCAGAGGATGTACACACAACACCTTCAATCCCCCGCACACCCGAGAAATGCAACTCTGGCGTGCACGCTAGGTAGCGTGCACGTCGGAGTCGTCGAACGTTTTGAGATTCGAATCGTGGTCTCATGTATTCTCGGGTATTCTTATTCTGCACCATGTTGTATTCCCGGTTAAGTCGCATCACACTGACACCTTTTTCCCAGAGCTGTCCTCCCTATTCCTGCAACCTCTTCTCTCATTATTCCCCTTCTCTCTCCATTTCCTCTCACTCTTCATCTTCAACCTCTAGACTCCGGAGTCGGGAGGCCCATCCGAACTTCCAAAGCAACCAAAATGCCCTCATGCTCCCCTCCCCCTTAGCCAGGATGCGCCGGCAGTGTTCATCTGAAAGGAAGTTCCATGTTTGCCTCCGAGTAACCATCTGGTTTAGTTCGTTGTTGTTGTTTGCGTGTTGGTTACGATCTGATTTTTGTTTGTTGATATTTTCTTGGGAGTTATGATCTTAATTTCAGTTAGCAAAGTATGTCTTGTTTGATTTTTTTTAAAGAGAAATGCCTTGCTTTGACTCCGTAGAAGATTCTTCTATTGGAACAAAAATGAGTTGCAGTCTTGCAGATCTGATCCATGTCTCATCTTCTTCTAAATTTGCATCCAGACCACAACAACCCCTCATTTGGTCCTTTGATTCCAGTACCTGGATGTACTACAAGCCATGCTGCTGAAGAATTTTTTTGTTTTTGTTTCTTGGCATAGCTCTCCCTAAATGAATGAGGTTCTGCTTCACATGCAGAACAACATGTGTTCCTTCTCCTGAACCGTCCCCGCTGACAGGAGAGATTCCGGCCACCACGGATTCGTCTCCTGGAAACGGAGGGAAGTAATAACAAGAATAAGGCGATGGTTCACCCAAGTTAAGGCCAGCAGATGCAAAAAAAGAAAACCATTGTTGTTGCTTTCACTCCATTGCAGATCTAGAAGTTGTGTTATTGATTCGCTTTAATGGTTCGATCTAAGATTTTGCACGCTATTTTTTTTATGTGATATTGATTCAGCATCGGTTTGTTATCCAGAGGGAATTTATTACTAGGCAAGGAAAATTATTTTACATAACTCAAAATCTTATAGGTTTCTCGGCATTGTTTCTGAATTTTAAAATTTCAGTTCCCAGTTTCGCACTCTAAACCACACCTAGATGAGTAGAGGTTGGTGATTAGACTCTGTGTACTGTTTTTTTTACAGGAATTTGGCTTCATACAAAATGTATTGCTGTTTTTTATTTTCATGGTTGATCAGAGCAAGGCGAGGTTCTGCAATATGTCTCAACAGTGGAGTACTAAATCTCCTTAGTTAGATACTGTTTAAGCTGAACTTTTAGTTTGTACCAGAAGTAAAGGGAATCAGATAGTGTCCACTTTTATTTTTACTTTTATATGGTAAACATTCCTTGTCCAATCTCCAATTGGCAAGCTTACGTAGTGTTGATGCCCTAGATTGTCAAATAAGTAAGTAAGAATACAACATGAAGCATTGTACATGCTGGCGATAAAATTGATTCACGCAATATACATCCGAAGAGCACTAACACACACTGAAACATTATGATGCATTATGAATATGAAAAACTAGAGAGGAAATATTATGAAACACTATGAAACATCTTCCTGCACTCTAAAAGCATTAAATCTCCTAATTAGATGCTACATGTTTGTTTTTCCATGATCCTAAAATACACAAAGTGTTACACGAGTTTGTTATTGCATGAAAACTAACATTCATAAAATGTAAAATGTTTTTGTTCGCTTGAAAATCTAAATTTGTATGAATGATTTTGCATAACATAATTAAGCACTAGTGAATTTTCTTTTCACACTATCCAAAACATAACAAAGATCATCTCGATTTGTCTAAGTTTCATAAAAAATAAAAAGAGAAACAATATGTTTTAGTTCATAACAATATGCTCGTTTACACATAGTACCCTACTATGTAGTCATTTCTATTTTTGATCGTGGTTCCTTCGAATAAAATTTATTCACACATATATTTGACATAAGTAAAATAAACTTGAAGAAGCATTATGTAATTTTTGGCAAAAAAAATATGACACCAACCTCTTAACACGAAACAAAAGGTGGATACATGTATTATATCTCCCATGCATGGTAAAAAATCCATTCTATGAAATCACCATCATGTAGGCGAAATAACTTTACGATGTTATGGCCCATAATTTAAGTGGTCGTCAATCAACTTGTAGACTACTTTTAAGAAAATCCCTCCCGTCATGATTAGAACAACCAACACCTCAGAAAGAATTATTGTGTGTGAGATAACAAATACAAAACAATAGTGCAGAATTGTCTTGCATTTCTTGTTGTATTTGAAATCGACAAATACTAAATATGACATGAAATCTAATAATTTTTAAACCCAAAATAAACATAGAGGAACTCTTGCTATGCATTTGAAACAAATTTGATGTCCACATATCACAATACACTTATGTAATATGTGTGGTTCCCAAAAATATTAACCTTTAAGAAAACTACATTACACAAACACTTGAAGTAGACATGAAACAATTCTAACATTGTATCATATGTTTCATATAGTTTTACAAAGTTTCACCATGTTTACATTTCGAATTTTAAATCTTTCAAAACATGTTCAATATCGGTCTTGTTTTGAAGCTCTTATATATTGGAACCCAAATCTTCAAATGGTTTGTGAATTGGAATTATGGTTCAAAAGTTACGAAGGTTTAAAACATTGGAGTTAAACTAAAATCCATTTGCTGGTGGTAGAATAGAGGATGGGTGGTGCACTTCTTTAATGCCTACGCATGCAACAGCAGAGATTCCTGACACAAGCTCATAAAGTGCCATGTATCTATACGGTAGAGAAAATAACAAGGCTCTTTGGCATTTCTAATCTGACATTATGACACCTATCCCCATGAAGCCTGCATGCAACACCGACGGCTGATGGGTGCACGCGACCTCGCGTACACGCCAGAATCGCCGCTCTGCCGCACGCCCCCACACCATGGATACCGGGAAGATGAAGGAGATTGCTAACGGAAAAAGGCTGGCTAGCCCGACGATGCCAGTACGGATGAGGAAGCTGTGGCCGATGAAGAGCTTGTAATCATTGACTTTGAAGCAGCGAAGATGAAGATGAAGCCACACCTGCTTGTTCTGGCCGCTACATCACCACCCAGGTGTATAGTGCCCGTGGCCTGTTCCATCAAATGAGGCATGTGTGGCAGCTTCGCGGCGCCATCGAGGAGAAGGCCTTCGCCGACAACCGCTACCTGATCCAGTTCAAGCAGGAAGGTGACTACAACCATGTGCTCAAGGGAGGACCGTGGACGTACAAGAACTACCCAATGCTGGTGAAGTCCTATGATGGCAATACACCGGTAGCAGACACCCCACTGAACATGATGCCAATCTGGGTACGTATTATTGATTTGCCAATTTATTTGATGACTGAAAAGTGGGCTCGAGAGATTACAAACAAGCAGCTAGGTTCCTTCAAGTCAGTGGCAAAGCACAACAAAGAAGGAGCTTGGGGCGATTTATTTCGCATCCGCATGGAGATTGATTTGACCAGGCCGATCCGCCATTGGGTGAAGGTCAAGGTTTCGAATTTCAGCCGAGATTACTGAAATTTCATCGAAATTAAGCAATTTCGGCCAGGACCGGTAAGAGAATTTACCGAACAAAAGCATTCTAAATTTGGGAATTTTTACTCCCTCCGTCCATAAAAGGATGTCGGAGGGGCGTTTTTACAAAACAATCCTTGAATTTTTTCGACAAACTCATCGGCCCTTCCTCGTTGACGTCACCGATAGAGCTCATCCATTTCCCACCACGACTTTGCTCGTATCCACGCTGAGTCGCTGACAGATCGCCGGTAGCCCGCGCCGCTCCTCTCTGCCGCTTGTCGCACTTCCTAGGCGAGAAAGGGGGCTCCCTCCTTGTCGCTACTCTCCATGCCGCTTGTCGCTGCTCCATCGCTGTCTCTCCCTCGCTGCCGCGCTCGAACCGGTGGTAGAAAGGTCCAGCTTTTGTTCTCGATGATTGGCGGCGGCACGGAAGTCGATGGTGCTGAGGCGGCCACTACTAGGAAAATGGCTATAAGTAATCAGCACATCCGTGGCTCACATGGTTGAAGTGCCCCACGTCTAAAACAGGCGTGGCTCACCTATGGGCAGTGCCCTACTACTAACTAGAACAACCGTGGCGCACATGACCATAGTGCGCCACAGATATGTGTGGGCCAGGGCCCTGTTGGCCGCACGCCAAACATCTGTAGCGCACATAGGCTAGGTGCGCTACGGTTGTTTGTGTCAACCGTGGCACACATGGGGGTGCGCTACGCCTAAGCGCATGCCCCCCTGTGCTGTGAAACGGCCAGACACATCCGTGGCGCACTCTGCCTAGTGCGCCACAGAAGTGCGCCACGGATGTTCCTACTCCCTGTGGCGCACTAGGCCAGAGTGCGCCACGGATGTGTCGATTTTTTTGACAGCACTTTATGTGCACATGTGTGACCACATCCACCACCCCACACTTCACTTTCCCCTTCTTCTTCCTCCTTAGATCTAGTCGGGATCTTCTCCTTCCCACCTCAATTTCTCCACCCATTCACCATTTTTAGCATGTAGAACTTGCCTTGGATGTTACATAAGTAATAGAGGAAGGTCTCCGGTCTCTCATCTCCTTCTCCGGTCGACGCGCGCATCTCTCCTTTCTATCTTTCTCGCGATCGGTCTCTCATCTCGGTAAGTTGTCCATGTAAGGATGTGTTCATGTGTATATGGATGATATGCTCATATGTATGTAGATGATCGATGCTCATGATGTGTGTATGGAGAGGATCGATCGATGGTCATATGTGTGTGTATATGGAGAGTATCGATGATGACCATGCATGTGTGTATATGGAGAGGATCGATGATGATATGCTCATAAGTTGCCATTTGTTTTGCCAAAATGTTGATTCATTTCCATTTTGGCAAGACTTTGGCATTTCGCAAAGGTCCTAATTTTAGGATAGGTCATGCCAAAATTTTCTATCAACCATGGCATGCATGCATTCATTATGTGGTTCTAGTAGACTTCTAATTGTATCGTGTACACCGTGCAGGCAAAAATGGTCCGCATAATGAGCGAATGCATTGTGGCTAGATTTTTGAAATGTGCGACGGCCGACATGATACGAAATAACAAGACAGATATAAGATGTTCGTGCAGAAGATGCAAACTCAACTGGGTGATCGACCCAGATTCCGGAAATCTGCAGGCGCACCTGCTCTGCCATGGTTTCATGGATAGATACACTCGTTGGATAAGCGATGACGAAGACGATGGAGACGGTGAAGGTGGCCAACATGACGATGATCATCATCACGGCGAGAACGGGCGATATGATGAAGAGTCTCCTGGAGATGGTGAAGGTGTGGAAGCAGACCGGGATGATGATGATCTAGATGCCGGAGGAGCACACGACGATGGAACAACGTCAGGCTGGGTGTGGGGCCCTTATGTGCAAGAGCTGCTTCTCAAACAGACGAGTAACGCCAGGGCTGCCGCTAGAGAGAAAGCCAAGCTTGCGCAACTTGAGAAAGATGCGGTTACTCCATTGTATGAAGGATGCAGGCCCGATGATACCCGGTTGAATGTAACGCTCAAGGCTATGGAGATGAAGGCAAAACACAAATTGAGTGACGCAAGCTTCGACGATATGATGGCATTCTGGCACGATCGTCTCCCGGAGGGGAACACATGTCCAACTAGTATCGAGGACGCCAAGAAAATCGTCTGTCCTCTCGATCTACCGCACGTTAGATATCACGTATGCATCAACGATTGCATCATTTATCGGGGCGAGGACGCAGAGAAAACCACATGTCCGGTGTGCGGCGTGAGTCGATACAAGAAAGGGAAGAAAGCACCTCGAAAAGTGGTATGGTACTTTCCTATCACTCCTCGTCTGCAGCGCTATTTCGCGGACCCTAAGGAAGCGAAGCTCATGCGATGGCATGCGGAAAGGAAGAAGCCAGGAGATGATGATGATGACCCCGAAAAGGATGAGTTGCTGACGCACCCTTCAGATGCTGGCCAGTGGAAAGCATTGGACCTCGAATTCCCAGAATTCGGTGGAGATTCGAGGAACATCAGGCTTGGTGCGAGCACCGATGGACTCAATCCGTTCGGTAGACAGAGCAGCACGCACAACACTTGCCCGTGTTTGTATGGATGTACAACCTCCCTCCATGGTTGTGCATGAAGAAGAAGTACATACAAATGAGTATGCTAATTCAAGGGCCAAAACAACCTGGTACCGACATCAATCTGTATCTCGGGCTGTTGAAAGAGGAGCTAGCCACGTTATGGGAATCTGGAGCCAATACTTACGACACCGTCGCACAAGATTATTTCACTATGAGAGCCGCGTTGGTCACTACGGTGCAAGACTATCCAGGTTGCTGGTATATCTCGGGGCAGGTTATCCAAGGATTATGCGCATGCGTTAGGTGCATGGATAACACAAGCTATCTCCAACTAGAGAAAGATCCAGGGTCATCGAAAACCGTGTTCATGGCGTACCGGAGGTGGCTCGGCAAGAATGATCCATGGAGAAAACGTGGAGACCTGTTCGATGGCAAATCCGAGACCCGAGGAATCCCAGAGCGTAGGAGCAGCGAAGAAGTGGAAGAGTTGCTGAAAAACTGGAAAGATTGTCCTAAGCCTGGAAAGAAGCGAAAGAGGCAGCAACAAGACAAGCCGCTGATGAAGGTATGGAAAACAAGGTCTGTTTTCTAGGAGTTTCCATACTGGAAGTTTCTCTGCACGCCTCATAGCCTCGACATCATGCATATCACGAAAAACGTGTGCGAGAGTCTGGTCGCCACCATAATCAACATGCCAGATAGGACGAAAGATGGTCCGAAAGCAAGGCACGACCTGATATGCTTGGGTATCCGGAAGGAGCTTCACGGAGGACGCACTACTCCTGATGATCAGGAAGATGACGATGATCATGAGTCGGAGACGACACAAGGTCGTCGGAAGGGTAAAAAGTTCAAGAAGAACGAATATTACTGCCCTCCTTCTTGCTTCACTCTAAGCCAGGATGAGATCAAACAGTTTCAAGTGCCTTCTAGGAGTCAAATTTCCTTACGGCTACGCGGGCAAGATAAGCAGATACCTAGACGAGGCGAAGCAGAGGTTCAGTGGCATGAAGTCTCACGACTGTGCCGTGCTAATGACGCGGGTACTTCCGGTCGCACTAAGAGGGATAATGGACGAGCACGTCCGTGAAACGTTATTTGGTCTATGCAAGTTTTTCGACGTCATCTCTAGGAAGTCGATTGGCGTGAATCAGCTCGGGAGGCTACAGGAGGAGATCGTGGTGATACTATGTGAGCTTGAGGTCTACTTCCCACCTGCATTCTTCGACATTATGGTGCATCTGCTGGTCCATGTCGTGGAGGACATCGTACAACTCGGGACGATGTTCCTCCGCAGCATGATGGCGTTCGAAAGGATGAACGGTCACATCAAAGGATACGTTCGCAATAGGTCCCGTCCAGATGGAAGCATAGCCAAGGGCTTTCTGGCCGAAGAGTGCATCTCTTTCTGCACGAATTATCTAGACATCGAGAACCCTGTCGGTCTTCCCGTCAACAGGCACCTTGGCAAGCTCGATGGATCTGGTCACCGAGAGGGTCGTCACATACTGCATGCAGACTTCGATTTTCGACGCGCAGACTTTGATCGAGCAAACCTCGTCGCGCTATAGCATTTAGAACTGGTCGATCCTTGGGTACATAAGCACAAAAGGTTAATCGAGAAGAAGTATAGTGACCGGGGCATACAGAGGACACAAGGAGAAATAATCAAAGAGCACAACTCAGATTTCACGCGTTGGTTTAGGCAGACACTCCTTGATAATCCCCCGCGATCGCATTCTTTTGACATGGAAAAGATCATATTCACCTTGTCACAGGGACCGATGCAAAACCTGGTGACATATCAGGCGTATGATATCAACGGCTACACATTCTACACGGAGGAAAAGGACAACAAGTGTGATTATCAGAACTCAGGCGTAACGTCGGAATTCTACACCGATGACAACGTGAAGGAAAGATTCTACGGAAGAATCGAGGAGATCTGGGAGCTCGACTACTGTGGAGAAAAGGTGCCGATGTTCCGTGTCAGATGGGCAAAGAGCGTCGAAAGAGAAGACCGGTATTTCACAACCGTGGTTATACCCGAAGCAGCCAAATCCAAGGCCGCAGGTGCAAACGTGGCCGCGAAAAATGAACCGTGGGTACTGGTTACCAAAGTGGACAAATGTTTTTTCATTACCGACCCGACAAAGCCTAGCCGTGTTGTCGTGACTAGAGGAAAAAGAAACATCATCGGAATGGATGGAGTCGCCAACGAGCAATACTTCGACCAGTACGACGATCCAAAG
Organism: Avena sativa; assembly: GCA_916181665.1. Classification (NCBI taxonomy): domain Eukaryota; kingdom Viridiplantae; phylum Streptophyta; class Magnoliopsida; order Poales; family Poaceae; genus Avena; species Avena sativa. The sequence goes on from OV702280.1 coordinate 278,480,906, forward strand.
ATTGAAGATGACGACGACTATGATGCAGCAACATACATCACAAGAAGAAAAAGGACAACCCTACCCAAAAAGGTAGCCCGTTTGAAAGAAGAAACATTAAAGTGCTGGGGCTAAATTATTCAACCGCGACAAAGAAGGGAAAAAAGTTTGTAAAACGCTAGCTCAAAAAATATTTTAAAACGCGTGGTCGAAAAAGATTGTAATATTCATGGATCTGTTCTTATGAAATTTAGTTATACTTTGAATCATATTTGTACCACTTTTATGACATATATTATCACTTTTGGGCATTTTTGGAATATTTAAAAGTATTTTAAAATCAAAACAAAACTTCTATGGCATATATCACCACTTTTGGGCATTTTTTGGAACATTTAAAAGTATTTTTGAAATAAAACAAAAAAGGTGGGCACCAGGATTCAAACCTGGGTGCTCACAAGTTTAGAATAGAGCTAAGGGCGGAACCAGTGGGATAGGCTAGTGTAGTTGTTAGATAGTGGGGCTGCAGTTTTCTTATACAGTAGTTAGAAGCCGATAGGCGTAGCGCACTAGCCCATAGTGCGCTACAGATAACCGTAGCGCACTATGCCCCAGTGCGCTACGCCTAAGTGGCTGTATCCACACGTGCGCTCGACCCCCCTCTCTCATCCCCATCTCTCCATCTCTCAGCCCGATCGAGCATGATCCGTCGACGCTGCCGCGTCTCGATCCGCCGCCGCCGCTCTCGATCCGCCGCGTCCGAGGAGGAGGAGGTTTGCCCGTGTCCGAGGAGGAGGAGGCTCGCGTCTCAGGAGGAGGCCCGTGTCCGAGGAGGAGCAGCTGCCGCGTCTCAGGAGGAGGAGGAGCCCTGACAGCTGCGCGTGGAGGAGGAGGAGGAGGAGCCCAAGCCGTGCGCGTCCGAGGAGGAGGAGCCGCCGTCGTCCGCCCACCCGCCTGCCGTCGTCCGCCCACCGCCCGCCCTCCCGCCGTCGTCCACCGCCGCTCCCTCCTGGTGAGTCCCCTGCCCACCTCCCCTCTCTCCCTCTCTCTCCCTCTCTTCCTCTCTCCCTCTCTCTCCCTCTCTCCCCTCTCTCCCTCATCTCTGTGTTGGTCAGGCGCCATGAATGAGTTTGCTGTGATTGGTTAGCAATATTGATTTGCTGTGGAAAGTTATTTAGTTATCTGGCTACATGATTGCACAAAGCTCTATGTTAGCGTTAGTTGCATGGTCTGGATAAGGTTCATGGTTACTCCAAGCTCTGAATTTTGTAGTCTGTGCTCTATAGCTTTTGAGTTCATCCGTGCTGCTAACATCTACACCTACCTGATCCGGGATCGGATTTGAGAATATTGGCTTCGTTATCTTCCTATCCCGTGGCGATAGTGGGGTGCTTATTATATCATTTTCTTTAGAGCATTTCAAAGAACAGGAGATAATGATGCAGGGATTCTAAAATATGGAACAGGACAACCAAACCACTTCCCATCCATATAATCTTTTTGTTTTCTTTACAATCCACATGTTTTTGCTGTTAGTTCTAGGATTGCCCCTACACCCAAATTTTGTTCCACCTTTTCAAGAGAACAATACACTCAGCTTCTTCCTAGAACATGTGCCCTCTTGTCCTGTACCCTACATGCTGTACCAATAAGGCCATTTAATTATCACCAAGAGCCAAATGACTTCTCTTGCCATTCCAGAGTGTGAAACTGCTGCTGCAGTGGGGTGGTGGTGAGTACTGGAGTTTACATATTCCATCCCATGTCAGATAATATGCTTGCAACAATTCCAAGTTTCTGATTTGTGTTAGTCAATTTTAGGAATTTGCAGATAATCTGAACATTGATGCTAGGTGGGCATAATTTGTTGTAACATCTCGAATTATATCTTTTCCTAATCTGAATTTCCTAATCTGATTAGGAAATGTTAATCCTATGTGGATGCTTCTGAGATGAACATTATGCCTGTGTGGCATACACCAACTGGTAGCATGTTAGCATGTTGACCAAATTTGTTCTAGCTATCTCTCTTTAGCATTTTGGGTCTGCAAGCCAACTTGTATATGAAAACAATGCATTTCTGTAATTCATTTATCACCAGCAGCTTTGACCTGTCAAACAAAGAAAAAACCCTGTCCATGTGAGTGATTTGTGGAGATAAGATGTTGTTATTGCTATAGAGGAGGAAATTTTTGCACATGTTGCTACTGTTATTGTTGTTATTGTTGTAGCTATACATGCTACTGTTATTGTTGTTATTGTTGTAGCTATACATGCTGCTGTTGAACCAAATATCCTGGTGATGGTTTTAGTGATGAAATGTTCCTGGTGATGAAAATACATGGTTAAAACTTGCTTATTTGCTTATTTGCTTTAGTGATGAAATGCTCCTGGTGATGAAATGCTAGCTGAAACTGAAACAAGACAGTAGCTAGCTGTGTAATGCTGTGAAATGCTTATTTGATTATTTGCTTTAGTGATGAAATGCTAACAAAAACAAGACAGTAGCTAGCTGTGTATACTATTTGCATTTTTACACTCTTTATGCTTGCTGAAACCTGAAACTGCTAAGTCCAAACCTGAAACTGCTAAGTCCAAACCTAAAACCTGAAACTGCTAAGTCCAAACCTGAAACATGGCCATTTATGCTTGATGTACTGTTTGTGTGTTGGCCATTTATTCTAGTTGCTCCATTTTTGCCTGAAACAGATTTATTGTGTGCTGGTTGTGCAGTTGTGCTGGCTATACTGTTTTATGCTGGTTGTGCTGGCTATGATGGCCATTTATTGTGTGCTAGCTATGCTGGCCATATATATGCAGGTTCTTGTATGAAATGAGTCCCGATTTTTGCCGGAATGTTGATTAACTTCCGTTTCGGCAGAAATCGGGCACTCCTAGTTTAAGAAAATTAGCAAAGGTCATGCCGGATTTTTCCGTGCATTTAACCAATTATTTATTTTTTATTAGTGCAAAGATGTGTGACAACGACGAGGCTGGATGTTCTAAGCGCATCAGCGCTGAAGGAGAACTCAGACCTCCGAATAAACAATTGACATTCTGGGAGGCGGCCCAGCGGCTAGAAGACGATGAAGAATACCATCCTTTGGAGAGCGAGGATGATGAGATGGAAGACGCAGAGTAAGAAGCCGAAGGAACGGCGGACGATGAAACCACTGATGGCGGCGAGGGCATAGGGAGTGGTAGGAATCCTCCTAAGAAGAAGAAGAAGAAGAAGAAGAAGAAGAAGAAGAAGAAGCCGAAGGACCGGCGCCTGAACATGGTCGGCACGGTCAGGGAGGAAATTACCGAAGTGAGCCCATCAGGGGTTCCTTTGGAGCCCGCCCTTGTCGTCAAAGGGTACGGTGGGCAAGTGGCGGAGATTACCCGGACAACCATCTCGATCAACACCGAGAATCTCCGGCATAAAGATAATGGCCACTTGCGCACACTCCTCTCAGAGAAGTTGCACGCAAGATACAAGTTCCCCGCTAAGTATCAGAACACAAATTATCATGGGAACGAAGTAAACAAATCCGCCCTCACAAAGATGAGCACCGCCCTGGCCAGCTGGAGAACCCGTATAAAGAAGAAGATCTATAAAGAAGGCAAAAGTCTCGAGGAGATCCAGAAGATTGACCCGCAGATCACCGAAGATCAGTTCCGGGAGTTCAAGGAGAGGTGTGAATCCGAAAGAGTCCTGGCCAATAGTAATCGGGGAAAGGTGCTGCAGGCGATGAATATAGGTCATCACCATCTCGGATCTGGTGGATACAGAACCGCGGAGGCCAAATGGAATAAGGAGGACGAAGAGTATAGATCCAAGGGGATAGAAAACCCCTTTGCTAAATTTGAACCTGGGCAGGTTCGAAACTTCATCAGGGCCCGTTACCATGTGGACCCAAAAACCAAACAACTCACCGCGGATCTTGCGGTGAAGGAATTCGAGGAAATTGTGGTAAGTATAATCTAATTACCGCGGATCAACTCGATTGCAATCTAATCGATGATCTAAACGATTCACTGTTACTTCTTCTGCAGGAGGAGGAAATTGTTGCTAGTCATGGATCCCAGGGTTCCTCATCCCAGGGGTCGACGGCGGCCACCCGGTGGGATAACCCTTTTAACAGGGCGATGAACCGGGCCAAGAAAATAGAGCCGGTTACGAAGAAGCCGTCATCGGCTGGCCGTCTGGCCGGCCTCGGGGGTAAGAATTGGGTGGATCATTTTGGTCCACCGCCGAGGACGCATGTGGCGCCGTCGGGAAGGAGCGAGGAGGAAAACCGCGAGGTTCAAGAAATTAAGGCACAAGTGGCGCGGATCCCGCAGATCGTCCAAGACAACCTGGCAATCACCCTCACGTCCTTCCTGCCTACCTTGGTGGAGTCAATAGCGAACTGGAGTGCGGGTGGTAGAGTAGGGCCGTGCCCGATTCCAAGCATGGTCAGCAGCCACTCGAACAACGCGGCGCCGACGAATCAGGCGAACTACGTGTTTGTGACTCCGCCCGCTAGCACCGCGGCGCCGCAAGTGTTGGTGACTCCCCCTGCCATCACCGCGGCGCCGGAGTACATGTTGGTGCCCCCCTGCCATCGTTGCGGCGGTACCGGAGCTCCAAGCACCCGTCGGTAGGGAGAATACATCGGCGGCCAGCACCGCGCCATCAAGTAGCCCTTCCGTCTCTTGCACGCCCGTCACCGTATGCGGTGCGTCGACATTAGCCGATCTCGACGCCATCACGGTAAACAAATTGCTTTAATTACCGCCTTTCATGCCATCTATTACTCTTATGGCATCTCTGACGACGCCGTACATGTTTTCCGCAGACGGATGTTCCTTGCACTCTCTTATGCTACGTGAACAACGAGCTAAGGGATGTTGCCAAGGGTACCATCGTTCAACCCTTGCAGCGCACGTTCCACTCAAGGCCGATGCCAGATAGTGTGCACAGGATTAAAATTAGTCGGGTGCTAAGGGGCTGCGATGACCTGGAACCTCCCATTCAACCCCCAGGAGCGGATGAAGAAGAGTCGTCTGTCCTCAGAACTTGCTTCGGCTTATTCTTGCTATGGCCAAAGAGCATGATCCGTTTGGGGACGGCGGGGGCCATCACGCCACAGACAACAGCACCGCCTGTCGTGCCAGCGACAAGCGGTGGCAAGGCCCCCTTACCGCCCTCGCCGTCACCTCCACGCGGTGGGTCGGATGATCATGTTGATGATATGCACATGGCGCAGGATCCGGCCGAGGACGACGAAGACTGGAATGATCACTTCTTCAGCACTCAGTTTGGCAACGAAGACCTAGCTGATGGCCCCACAGAGAAAGCCACTATCACCAAGCGTCTGTTTGGTTCTCAGGAGACGCCTCCAGCTTGCGCCTTTACAGAGCCAGCTGATACAACCAACCGACCGTTTATTCTAAGCCCTGACACACTACATAGGGAGGCCGGTGCTCAGATTGCGGTGCCTGCCCGCTCTCCAAAAGGAAAAAAGGGCAGGAAAAGAAAATCTAGCAGCTCGAGCCAGCTGGTGGCGTCTACAACTGCGAATCCGATCAGGTTTCGGGACGGGCCACCAAGACCCGAGGGTATTATGTGGAGGATTCATGTGGCGGGTGAGCCCATGCTACCTAAGAATTTGCGGAAGCTCTCCAGTTCGGAACTGCAGAGTGTGCATGACGGCGTGCTGACGATAGAGAGACGCCTTCTATCGGAGAAAGATCCCTCGCACCCGGTATTCGTGGTTAAGGTGCCACCAGGATTGGGCTTCGTCGACAATGCCCCTGTGGATCTGTTCTTCCTGCGGTTCGAGGACATCTTCAATATGTTCCACCTACACCCGCTGCACTATACCATGGTCCGTCTCTTTTCTCTCAGCCTGGCCATGCAGATCATTAGAGAGAACACACCGGGCATCGCTATAGTGGACCCCTACTACATGCGTGATGGCTGCTTGGGTTCCCCCGCCGAACGACGTATCGTGGCCTCGTACCTAAAAAGAATCCTCGTGGCGAACAAGTCAAAGGAATACATTCTCGTGCCTTACTTTCCCGAGTAAGTCGTTATTCACTCGCCACCGTCGATTGGCTTTATTAGATCATCATCATTCTTTTTCCAACACATTCCATTTGAATTTTTTGCGCAGAGATGAACACTGCACGCTCATCTCCTTATCACCGAAGCATTCCCACGCCACATATTTCGACTCGGGGAGTCTAGAAAAGAAGAAAAACTACGACAAGATCAAGGAAGTTCTGGATGATGCTCTCACTGGCTTTGCCTCGACGGAAGGCACCACCTTCGTGCGTACGAAGGTCAAGTTCGGCAGGCACGTCTTCAACCACGTAACGGAGTTCCCCTGCGTGAAGCAGCCGGGAAACAGTAAGAAGGAAGCCTACTACGCACTCCATCACATGAGGGCGTTCCTACTTGACCAGCAGAATTCTACGTTGCCAGATCATCTCAAACAGTGGGCCAAAGCAAAGGCCAAGATCAATGATTCAGATATTAGACAAGAGATGTATCGCATCCAGCAGCAGTTTGGGGCAATCATCTTTCGTGATGTCATGACTTCGGGGGGGGGGGGATCTTCTACGGAGGAAATATCCCGAATAACCTGACATAGAAGATCTCCTAGAGATGCAGGGTGACTATAGGAAGTTCATGACGAGACAAGGCGTCCTCCCGTTCCCTAAGCCGAGCCAGAAGGCTTGATGTTGGTCTAGTTGTAGTGACAAACTATAGATGACCTTTGTGTGTGTGTGGACAAGTGTACTTATCTTATTAGGTTTATGAATCATCGCTTACTTATTTTTCTTATTATTATTATATATCAATCAATGCTTGGTTTTTTTGCTTACTCTTTGGTCCTTTGCTCACTTTGGTCCTTCTTTTTTCCTTACTCTTTTTTCGAGAATAATGCCGATGATTGAAATGTCGTGGCACACTATATATGTGAATGTGCTATGATGGGATTGTGAGCCTTGTGATATGCACAAGTCCAGGTCTTGTGCATCCTACTTGGCTCACCGTTCCATCGTAGCATATTCCTGTGTCCAACGACCTATGTATATATATGAGGCATTATTTTCGAGTTATTTTTTGTCTTTTTCGAGAATAATGCCGATGATTGAAATGTCGTGGCACAATATATATGTGAATGTGCTACGACGGGATAGTTAGCCTTGTGATATGCACAAGTACAGGAATTGTGCATCCTACTTGGCTGACTGTTCCGTCGTAGCATATTCATGTGTCCAACGACCTATGTATATATATGAGGCATTCTTTTCGAGTTATTTTTGTCTTTTTCGAGAATAATGCCGATGATTGAAATGTCGTGGCACACTATATATGTGAATGTGCTATGATGGGATTGTGAGCCTTGTGATATGCACAAGTCCAGGTCTTATGCATCCTACTTGGCTCACGGTTCCATCATAGCATATTCCTGTGTCCAACGACCTATGTATATATATGAGGCATTCTTTTCGAGTTATTTTTGTCTTTTTCGAGAATATTCCGATGATTGAAATGTCGTGGCACAATATATATGTGAATGTGCTATGACGGGATAGTTAGCCTTGTGATATGCACAAGTACAGGAATTGTGCATCCTATTTGGCTAACCGTTCCGTCATAGCATATTCATGTGTCCAACGACCTAGCTAGTTATATATGAGACATTCTTTTCGAGCTACTTTGGTCTTTTTCGATAATAATGCCGATGATTGAAATGTCGTGGCACACTATATATGTGAATGTGCTACGATGGGATTGTACGCCTTGTGCTATGCACAAGTCCAGGTGTTGTGCATCCTACTTGGCGTACGGTCCCATCGTAGCATATTCCTGTGTCCAACAACCTAGTTATATATGAGGCATGCTTTTTGAGTTTGCTCTTTTTGATTTAGGAGTACTTTCTATAAGTGTATCTTCATATGCGACTTTAATTATACATGTTTTTTCAATCATCGGTTAATTATTATTGCCAACTTGTAGATGACGTGGTACGTCGTGTACAAGGGACGGGTTTCCGGAGTCTACGATGATTGGAAAGACTGCCGGAGACAGGTGCACCGTTTCAACGGCAATAGCTACAAAGGGTACAACACTATGGCAGAGGCGGAAGCTAGATACACGCGCTATCTAGCGGGAGTTAGGACAAGGAACCGGATGAAGACCTACACCTTCGTCGCTGCGGTGATCATGCTTATCTTCTTTGGTTGTTTATCCCGCGTTTGTGTCTAGCTAGTTTAGATGTCTAGGCGAGCTTCCGAGCTCTAACTTGTTCGATTGACACATGTATTCGCATGTCACCAACTACTACTTTGTAACTTGATCGAAACAATGTAACTTATACTATGTATTTATGTATGAGACTTATCTATATGTATTTGTTTCAATCTTGTTTTTCATATTGTGTATTTATATATATAATTGTATATCTTGTATCTGTGTGTGTATATCTGCTGTAATATTGTATATAATCTGTATTGTATATAATCTGGCTCGGAAATTTAAAAAAAAAACAAAAAACACACCTGTGACGTACATGATCTACCTTCTGTGGCGCACTACACCTAAAGCGCCCTATAGAAGCTTAGTGGCGCACAAGGAAGTGCGCCACAGAAGATCGTAGGCGTAGCGCACCTGCCCACATAGCCGTGGCGCACTAGCAGGTGCGCTACGCCTATCTCTACACAACCGTGGCGCACTAGGCAGTGCGCCACGGCTGAGAGATAGTCGTAGCGCAAGGCACGTGGCGCACTGCTAGTGCGCCACAGATGATGTTTTCAGGTGCGCCACTAAATGCTGTTTTGCTAGTAGTGGGCTCGGCGATTGCACGGATCCGGTGGCAGAAAACTCCAAGCATGATTCCCTCCCCCTCTTCACGCGGCGCCGACGTCATCGACCTGGCTCGAGCTCGAGCTCGAGCTCGTCGGTAAGAATCGTGCGCCCATATGTACCTTTAATTTTCCTTGGATTCTTGAATTTCTAGGATTAGGAGTACAATAGAAGAATTCTACAGAACTGATTTGGGATTGAGCCTGAGGGTGGAATGAAAATTGCTTGCTCTATTATCTGAGAGCATAAGTAAAGCAAGGAGACAACAGATGATTGTTTTGAAGGATGGAAAAATAGATTATATTGAGTGCACGGGTCTGGTATTACCTAGGAGCATTTGGACAAAAACAGCTCTCACAAACGTTCTTGGTTTTGCTACAATGGATTTCAGTTGTAAATTAGTGAAAGTTAGAGTTTACAAACTGAATAATTGCGCATTGTTTCAGTCAGTAGCCTCTGAAATCAAACCTTGAAGTAATTTCTCTCTGAATGCTCCTGGAGGCATTACAATCATTTGCTTTCTTAAACTAGTGGCATTGACACTAATATTGAACAGTTATTAACCTTTTTGTTTAACCACAGATCCTGCATTGAACATGACAATTTAATAAATGAAAAAGATACAGTTAGATCATTCTCTGAGATAGCAGGTACACACATGTATACACACCGAGATGACAAGAGAGGAGTAGCATGCTAGTGTTCATAGAGTAGTAGCAATGGAACTGTCTGTTTATGGAACTTCCAAATCTAGACGGCTCACACATACATAAAATACAAAAAGAATAACACACACGTAGGAAAATGAAGCTCGATTGAGTGTATACACCTAGGCTACATGTAAGATTTTATTTTAGAAATTCAAAAATACGTATTCTACAGTTGTGAAAAAATAAAAAATGCAAATTTTTAATCCAAAATAAATTATGTTCTAGGCTACATAGAAAAAGCTTGCATCATTGCCCACATATACATATATTTTGAAGGTGTTTTTATACTTTGAATTGTATTTTTTAAATGCTTGAAATAAAGGCCTCCACATGACAAGATGATTGGATATAGATGATGCATAAGATTATGTTGAAACGTACATGTGTGCTTTTATACTATATAAATAAACTACGTTCTCAAATGTATCATATAGTATCGGTTGGCATAGTGGTTTGTGCGGTTGATTAGGCATAGGAAGGTATTGGGGTCAAATCCCAATACTTGCTTATAGTTTTAACTATTTTATCTATAGTCTACTGAAAAATGGGTCCATCTTTCAGTCCGTACCATGGACACAAATGCCATAGAAAAAATATAGAGGGATTATTTTGAAAAAATTGTAACGCCACAGCTGAACGAATTTAATCAAACTTATTGAAATTTAATTAAATTGGACTAAAATGCTTCAGGAATGCAAGTTGTGGGATTATTATTGCTCACTTTGCAAGATGTGAGACTAAAACGCTCGGGCGATGCAAGATGTGGGACTAAATGTGTATATAGCTCTAAATAAATCTGTAGTGTTGCTCTGTATTAGATGTTCTTCTAGCATGCTTATCTAAATAAATCTGGAAATGCAAAATAGGAACTAGTTCAGGACAATGTGCACTGCAGTTTCCAAATTCATAGTACTATGAAAAATTCATAGTGCTATTACACAGATACACATTGTCATTCTGAACAATTACTAGGAATTGTACTCTCCTATACAATGAAACAATTGTTTGACATTCCTCTCCTATAAAAGATACTCTCCCAACCTGGTGCCTTTGCATTTACAGTTATCCAATTTTCTGGATAAGCATACCGTTGCATTTACAGATACAATAGAGTATGGGTTTGTGATTGGATGGCACACTTTGAAACAAGAGCATCATCTAGAGCACTTTAATGATTACCTTTATAGTTACTTTCAGAGTATGTGCCAAGTACAGTGCATGTCGATGGATCAATAACTGTTCCTGATCCAACTTGTGTCATATTCGAATCTAGAGTATAAACAAAAACTAGTCTTATTCCCTTCGACCCATATTAGTTGACTTGGATTCATCTAGATGCGAATATATCGTAGTCAAGTTTTAGTGCTAGATACATCCATATCTAGACAAATTTGAGTCAAATAATATGGGTACGTTGTTGAGTTGGAGAAGTAAGTATTATTCCCTCTTTCACCCCTCCGTACGTTCTCTCTTTCACCCCAATCTGGTAAAGATTGTTTTGCCTTAATAAAATTTTATTGTCGGGGCCTCCCTTACAGTTTTCAGCTCAAAAAGTTGGAGAAGTATGATGGATTTGTGGATCAAGTAAGATGCTTCTATTTGGTGGAAAGAGATACAAGTATCCGATACAGTGAATACTAATATAGCACTGCTTTGAAAAGGTACTCCCTGTTGAACCTGCAACCTAAATGCAAAATGTCATCTCCCTGTTCAGCCACCTGCTGGGTGCTCTACCTGTAATGCAGTCCTCTTTCAAAACATGAACCCATCCATACATATGCCATTGTTATCTTCTACTGTATGCAGGACAATCTCGAGGTTCAATCTGAATACAGGTTTAAACAACTACATGTTCAATTTGAATTCTGTCAATTACAGTTTCATATACAGTTTCACACTGAACAGGTTCAAACAAATAGATCACCTTCCTCGGAAATTACAATTTCATACTCTATGTATAAGCTCGCAGAAGAGAAACAAGAAATGGGCAACACATCACGAGCAAGAACAGAAACGTGCAGCAGCTGCTGTGGCACGACGCGGTCGAAATTGGCCACCTCCTCGTCCTCAGATGGAGTCCTCCTCCTCCTCCTCCTCCTCAACGAGCTCCTTCCTCGGCAGAGTGGCGGTGGACGACGAGGGAACTATGGAGGCGGCGGACGGCGAGGGAGCTGCAGGGCGCGTCTCCTTTGTGGAGCTCGAGCGTGTCTCCTCCGTCAAGCTTGAGCGTGTCGCCTCCATCGAGCTCGAGCTCGAGCACGTCCTAGAAAAGGAGGACGAAGGGCGTGGAGGGCCAGGACCTGCAAGAGGAGGATGGAGGGTCTCCGTGGACGAGCCTCCGTCCTACGCGAGACCTTTCTTCCCGGCACCGGTACCAGCCTTCCGTCGGCGAGCGGAGCGGCGGCACGGCCGCAGGAGCGAGATCCGCGCCGAGCAGGACGACCCCTGCGGGAGGCCTCCGACAGTGTCAGGTGGGTCGACCCCCGTGGGAGGCTTCTCACGGCGAGCGGAGCGACGGCGGACTGCAGGGGAGCGGCGGCGGACCGCGGGGAGGATGGAGATGGCAAGTCTCGAACTTGAAATTGCAATTCGGAGGACGATTCTAAACTGTTTTGAGTATATGCTGGACTTTTTTGCAAAATATACGGTGAACTATGACTCTGACATCTTTTTGTTGGACGGAGGGAGTAAATTATTTTATATTTGATAGAATTTTATTTGAAACTCTAAATTTTGGTCTAATTTCTGCCAAATTTTCTTTCAAAGTTTAAATTTTGATTCTTGCATTTCATCCAAGATTTGACTAAAATAGCCGAATTTCGGCCATTTTACTCGTACCCGATAGAAAACCAAAACAGAAATCCAAAACCTTGGTGAAGGTACAGGATGGCAAAACTAGAGAGCTCCTGCCCAATTTCTGTTTTTATTGTGGAATTGTTGGCCACGTGGATCGTGGATGCATGTTGGGTGAAGAAGAGAAAATGGTTTGCTATTGTGTTGAACAACGTGCATCTCCTTTCAAGTCTTTTGAGCACACGAGCTACTACCTCCCTGCCGAACCAGCAAATGTGAAAAGGCACCTACAGTTTACTTGACACATAGCAGCGCGCGGGTGGAAGCTTAAGCCCCAGTCTGTTTCAGAAGGAAACCTGCCGAGGGGAGATGGTGCTGCAAATTAAAGGATGTTGATGGAGGTGGATTAGATGAGGAGAATATTGTCACTGCGGCACGCCATGAGATCCTAGACGTGGTTGCTGCAGTGGATAGGATGACAGTGGGAGAAGGAGGCGCAAATATTACAATTGCGACAAGAAGATAACGAAAAACGAAAACGAAAAACGCAGCAAGGGAACACAGATTTAACGTGAAAAAACCTCTCCAACAAAGAGAGGAAAAAACCACGGGCGCCAGCCAGCGAAACTTCACTATATCGAGGACTGTTTACAAACGCCGGAGATTTCACAGATGCAACTGATCCCAATCTTTGGCGGCTTACAAGGGGTTTATATATCGGTGAAAACATAGGTCTTCGACGATCCGTACCGTACCGCGGGGGGCTGTCACCCCCTCGCACCCCCCACAGGCGTCCCCAAGCCTCCGGCGACGGGCCTCGCTCCACTCGTCAGAAGTTGGCCTATACTTTGTAGAATTTGGATCAACATATAACAGCAAATAATGGTAACGGGAAATTAACTAACAACCAAGTTACACAAGTTGTGCAAGAACTCAAGATAAAGAGCACCTTGCTGAAGCAATACAAGGAGCAGAAGGGATTCACAGGCAAGCGTCGTTCTGGGGGCCCGAGGGCGCAAGCGGCACACCGGACTGCTGGGAGGACATCATCGATGGGAGTTCCTCGGATTGAAGACTGCCTGCGGGATGACAGCAGCGTCCTGCAGGAACTTAGGGGAAGGACGGCGGCGCGCACAGCCTCGACGTTCATGAAGGAGAAGAAATGGGTGATGGGAAAGCTACCTGTTGATCAAGACATGATAATGCTGGACTCTTCACCGAGCTTCTCTATCCGCCTCAATGTTGGAAGTGACAAGAGGAGCCGCGGATCTGAGGCACGTGGATAGGAGACAACAAGGGAAGAGGGAGGTGCAGAATATGTTGAGGAGGAAGCCAGCCCAGGGGCCGCTGGCCAACTCACAGGTGCGGAGGAGCGCACCTGTCAGGAGCCATAACGATCCTAGGATGGAACTGTCAAGGTTTAGGCCGGCCCAAGACAGTTCAAGAACTAGAGCGGCTTATGCGTGTGCATCGTCCAAAAATCGTGTTTCTCTCCGAAACACGTCAGAATAAAGAATATGTTGAGGGGCTTAGATGGAGGCTAGGGCGCTTAAGCATGTTGTAACCTATAATGTGAAAGGAAAAGGGGGTGAGAGCGTTGAGGTTCAGCTCTTTAAGCTATAGGTAAGAATCATATTGATGTAACCATTTTCAATTGGCCTGAAGGAAATAAATGGAGATGCACCTTTGTGTATGGAGAGCCTCGAACCCATGAGAGGCATAATATGTGGACCTTGCTTCGGAGAATTAAAACCATGCTACCAGGACCGTGGCTTATGATGGGTGATTTTAATGAATGTATGTGGCAAGATGAACATTGGTCAAGAATAAGAAGGGGTGAAAACAGATGCTAGATTTTAGAGAAACCTTATCTTTTTATGATCTCCATGATTTGGGTTACAAAGGAAGGCTTGGACATATGACAACAAACAAGATGGTATTAATAACATAAGAGTGAGACTAGACCGTGTGGTGGCTAGCCCAGGTTGGACTGATCTTTTTCCTAACTACCAGGTCACTGCCCAATTTTATATTCGTTGGACTGTTCTACTGTTGTGACTAGATCTGTCCATTATCACAGATATGAGGTGTACTAGGAGAGGGAGGCAAGCCTTGGAGAAGAAATAAGTTGTGCATGGTGTTAGAAATAATGGGCTAAATCATTAGACCCATGTGTGATTTCAGATTTTCCCTAAATCTTAAAGCCCATGTATGTGGAAGCCCATATGTGATTTGACCCAAGTTGGTGACAGCTCACATGTGTGTGTGGCAAGAGCTGTGGGAGCTAAAGTTTAGTCCCACATGGAAAGTTGAAGGAGAGTTGCATCACCTTATAAGGTGGAGTGTTGCATCACTTTGTAAGTGAGTGACAATAAGAGAGCTACACGCGCGCTCCTCCTTCGACGCCGCCGCTCGCACGCCTCACCTCGCCTCGTGACGACGCGCGCGCGCCACGGATTGCTGGTTCCGGTAGCGGATTCGGGTCGCTCCCGGATCGTGGGCTATCCTGTAACCGACCCGAACGTACGCGACGTGGGCTTGGTCCACTTCGTGTCCTGTATGGGATTTCCGAGCCGCTCTATATAAACGCTCGTGCGGCTTCCACAACAAACGACACCAAACCAATCTAGGGTTCTGCCATCCTCTCTGTTTGCGCCGCCACCGTAGTCTACTTTATCCCGCTTGCCGGCATGCACCGGCGGTCAGGAGAGCAGGTCTCCGGAATCACTCGTCTTTGTGATCCTGTAGGGGAGAGGGCGAATAAGTTTTTGGGAAGCGCTCCACGCGACTGCTCAAGTTCGTCATCACGGCGCGTCTTCCCGGTCGTCAAGCCGGACCTCGTGCGCGTCGTCTTCAACTGCACCAACGACGACTACATCAACAACCGATCAGTACGTATACCGTCATCAGATCTGTTGTTTTACTATGGCTGTTAGTACGTATAGTCTGCTACTGTTCATGTTGATCAATACATCTAGTATGGTAGAGGTTCACGTAATTGTAGCTGCTGTTGTCGTGATTTATATTCTGGAATTAATCGTGAAAATTATACCTAATAATCCAACACATGGGATATGCATAGAAAGCCAAATGACCTTGGAGAAGTGGTAAATAATCTTCGGGGGGTGATGTCGTATTTGCATGGAGTAACTTCACAATCGGACATATACCCAGACAGATAGAAAAGAAAAGGAAGCAGTTGGAACAGACTTGTATGCGATCAGATGCCAGAAGCAAAGCCCGGGCAAAAGCTGAGCATGGAATTAGATGAGCTGCTAGAGAAAGAAGAGCTTCGGTGGAGGCAAAGATCTCGTGTGAACTGGCTACGGGCAGGAGACAGAAATACTAAATATTTCCATCGGAAGGCGACGTGGCGTGTAAAGAAAAATAAGATTGACAGGCTGATTGATACGGATGGGAGTGTCACTAAGGATGAATAAAAAATGCAAGAAATGGCTACTAGTTTCTTTAAGGAACTGTATACCAAAGATGAATCTGTGCAACATGAACTTATTACAGATTTTCTACAAGAAAAAGTAACACCAGGTATAAATGAAGGCTTATGCTCACAGTTAACAGATGAAGAGATTAGTTTTGCCCTCTTTCAAATTGGGCCCACAAAAGCGCTAGGCCCTGATGGATTGTTTCTACCAAAGAAATTGGGGCAACCTTAAGGAAGATAGCATAGCTTCCGTGAGGAAATTCTTTGCGGATGGTGTGATGCCAGATGGAGTAAATGAAACCTCAATTGTGCTGATCCTGAAAGTAAAAAACCCAGCAAATTTAAAGGAGTTTAGACCTATAAGACTCTGCAATGTGGTGTATAAAGTTTAAGCAAAATGCCTAGTTAATAGAATGAGACCACTTCTCCAGGGCATCATTTCTAAGACACAAAGCGCTTTTGTTCCTGGGCGTATGATTACCGACAATGCCATCATTTCTTTTGAATGCTTCCATGCATTACAAAAAGGCTCAAAAAACTCAGGAAATTTTTGTGCCTACAAACTTGACCTCATGAAATCTTATGACAGGGTTGGCTGGTAGTTTCTTGAGGAAGCTATGAGAAAAATAGGCTTTGCAGAACAGTGGATAAACTGGATCATGGCATGTGTTAAGACTGTTCGATATGAAGTTCATTTTAATGGCAAATTATTGGAAAGATTCAGTCTGACAAGGGCATTACGACAAGGGGATCCACTATCTCCATACTTATTTCTTTTCGTTGGTGAGAGCCTCTCTTCCCTTCTCAAACATCAGAACGGCATGAACTTGATTAAGGAACTGAAGATCTGTAGGAAAAGTCCAGGTATATCGTATCTTCTATTTGCGGACGATAGTCTACTTTTTTTCCGTTCTACTCTTGAATAAGCTACCCATGTAAAGGATGTTCTTAGAGTGTATGAGAGAGGAACATGGCAACTTTTAAGTCCTGCAAAATGTTCCATCATGCTAGGACAAAACTGTTCTGAGGAGGATGGTGCTGGTGTGGCTGCAATCCTTAATGTTGGTACCACGACAATGGAGGACAAGTACTTAGGACTTCCAATACCAGAAGGGTGCATAAAAGATGGAAAGCTGAAGTCGGCCAAAGAAAAGTTGAGGAAGAAATGCTCGTACTGGAATGAAAAATATATGTCCGGCGCTGCAAAAGAAACGTTGATAAAGGCCGTGGCACAAGCAATAACAACTTACGCCATGAGTGTATTTAAATTCTTGGTTGGATTATGTGATGAACTCTCTCAAATTATTACAGATTTCTGGTGGGGCGATGACGATGATAAAACAAAGGTACATTGGATGGCATGGGACAAGATGACCATTCCAAAAAGCCACAGAGGAATTGGATTCGAAGACTTGAGAATTTTAATCAGGACTTACTTGCAAGACAAGCTTGGCGCCTGCTTCAATACCCAGAAAGCTTGTGTGCTAGACTCCTGAAATCAAAATATCACCCTTCAGGAGAGCTAACTGACACTATATTCAGCCAGAATGTGTCTCCTTGTTGGCAAGGTATAACTTACAGGCTTGAACTCCTAAAGAAGGGATAATTTGGAGGATTGGATCTGGAACAAAAGTAAGAATCTGGCGAGACAATTGGTTACCATGGGGAAATTACAAAGTAATTGGTAAAGCAAGTAAAGAGGGACTTAGGTGGGTATCTGATCTCATAAACCCATCTTCTGGTTCTTGGGACGAAGAAAAAGTAAGATCACTACTTCATCCAAGTTTTAAAAATTACCATATCCCCAAACCAAAATGAAGACTTTATTGCGTGGGCGCATGAAAGGACTAGTATTTTTTCAGTAAGAAGTGCATATAAGCTGGGTATGCAGTTTCAGGAAGGAGACAGACAACAAGCAACTAGCATGAATCCTGACGGTGACCGATCACTCTGGAACTTAATCTGGACTGCAAATGTCCCTCCAAAATTGAAAGTTTTTGGTTGGAAACTCGCCACAAACACCCTTGGGGTGCAGGCCCATCGTTGTAGGAGGAACATGGAGGTGATGCCAACCGATACGCTATGTGGTAGGGAGCCAGAAACTGCCCATCATGCAATGGTAGCCTGCACTAAAGCTTTTGCGTTGAGACGATGCTTGAGGAAAACATGGTCCCTACCTCCTGAAAATTTATTCAGTTTTACCCGGAATGATTGAGTTCTTGTTCTGCTTGATCGGTGCAGCAAAGAAATGAGATCAAAACTGCTCTTTCTTTAGTGGCGCACTTGGCATTTATAAGAAGAGATGGCAAGTGTGGTATAGAGTAATCAGCGTTGTATGTCCAATCATATTTAATCTCCTTTATGCAGGTTAATAAACCAGGTTTGAAGACAGACTACAAGGGCAAGAATGCAGTCTCGCATTTAAGTGATGGTATACCAAGGAAGAAAAAGGAATCTCCGGGTTTTGGACAAAGCCTGACGTTGGATGGCAAAAACTAAATATGGACGCTAGCTTCTCCAAGGAGGAAAACAATGGAACATGGGGTGCAGTTTTAAGAGACCATGAAGGCAAGGTAGTTGTTTCATCCTGGGGGATAATTAATCATTGCCTCACTGCTGAATTGGCAGAAGGAATAGCAGTACTGGAAGGTGCAACAGCAATCCTTACTATAGCGTCTACACATGTGATTATTGAGTGTGACAATAACGCTAACGTGGTGGATGAACTGAAGATGAAAGACAAAAGCAAATCTCAATTGCCTTTAGTTATATCTGATGCCAAAGATTTGTTAAATATGCTGCCAGGATATAAGGTGCAAAACGTGAATAGATCTTGTAAATATGTGGCACACGATATTGCTAGCTTTTGTAGAAGAGTGGGTTCTGGGAGTGTGTTAATGAACTCTGTTCCTCCCTGCGTGGTGGAAAGGGTTCAGAGAGAATGTAATGGAAATTGTAACCTTGATTATGACTATTAAGTAACGCAAGCCTAGTTTCAAAAAAAAACTTCATTCATCTGTTGATTAGTACATCTAGTCTAGTATGTTAAAATTTTACATGATAGTAGTTGCTATAGTCGTGAATTATATTCTAAAATTAATTTTTTAAAATTGCCTAATAATCTAAAAAAAACTTACCCCCAAAAAGGCAAAAGCGGGTCACACAAATGGGGAAAATCAGCTATGATTAACGTGATTATAATAATCCACTGCAATGCCACCTGCGATCTTACTCGTGATTATTTCACATGTCTTATGGCCGAATCTGAGAAACAAATATACGTAGAAATTCTCACGGAGGCAGCAATTTGGCCAACAAATGCACTCAGCAGTGTGAGAGAACATATTTTGAAATGTCAAAAAAATCAAAAAAAATCTACATATACATTCAAACATTTTATGTTGGTTCATAAGTTTTCAGGATGAAACAATATTTTATGTGTTGTATATAAAAATACCAAAATATTATGTGAATAGTCGTAATCATGTGACACATTTTGCCTTTTTTATACACGACATATAAAATATTCTTTTATCCCAAAAACTTGTGAACCATCATATGTATATGCGGAATTTTTATTTGAATTTTTTGATATTTTGAACTATGTTTTCTCACAATCACTACTGGCATGGTGTGATAGGTCGAGGCCAAAAGCCGTCGGCGTAGACTGCGTCGACGGCTGCTCTCAGCGTAGCCTCCTCGGCAAAGCCCTCCCTTGGCGTGGCCACGAAGGCCGTCGGTGTATAGAAAATCCGTCGGTGTAGGCAACGCCGACGGCTTTGACCTTGACATAGCTCCGTCGGCATAGTCTAACAGTCGGACGTAAAAAAAAAATTATTTTTTATTTTAATTTTTTTAACATTTTTAATATTTGAATTATGTGAATCGTTAATCTCGCACTTTAAACATTTTTAACACTAATTATACTTAATCGCTGATCAAATTGTAGTCCTGGTCAAACTTCTCGGTCGGTCATCCATGCTTACACTACTCCACCTGAATCAGTTTTCACGAAGTAATTTGTAACTAGTTGTCAATATTATGATATCAATCATATTAACTCTTATATCATTATATCACATGTTTACAAAGAATTGTTTAGCGTAAACAACAGTGAATAGATAAAACTATTATTATATTCAAATAAAAATATAATGATTTTACTTTTTTGTATTTTCTATTTAATATGGATTAATTAATATCTTTAAATCCGTATATCGGAATTCAACAAATAACATGTCTAAATTGATCAGAAAAATTAGAGGAATTCAAATATGATATTAATATCAACTTATCACAAACTATGTCTTGATTCTAGACATAACATTGGTCATTTGACCCAAAATCCAGAAAACCTCGAATGAGATAGGTTATTTTGTGAAGGTTTTTTTGAGACATAATCATATACCAAGTTTAATATTTTTTATTCCAATATGTCACATAATATGACACCACGGAAAGGTTTTGCATTGTTTTGATCGTTTTTGAATTTGTTATTCCCGTTTTAAACTATCGTTAGACTTTGTCGAACGGCGGGCATGAAGATCATATCATGTACCTGTAGTTCATATCTGACCCACTTCCTACCGATTCGGCAATATTTTTTGTTTTTCACCAGGGGTGGACAAAAAGGTTTGTGTCGTCGGTTTCATGACAAGTACTGTTGGAGATATGCCCTAGAGGCAATAATAAATGTAGTTATTATTATATCTTTGTGTTTATGATAAATGTTTACATTCATGCTATAACAGTATTAACAAGGAAACATTAATACTTGTGTGATTTGTAAACTAAATTAGAGTTCCTAATAAAGCCTATTTATAATACTAGCTTGTTGGTTAATAAATGATTGTGGTTTCCCTATCATGAACATTGAGTTGTTATTAACAACAAGATCATATCGTTAGGAGAATGGTATGATGGACATACTCCTATAGATAAGCGTAGCATAAAGATCAAGTCATTTTAATAGTTCAATTGCTATATGCTTTCTGATACATAGTAACCTAATTGCTTCGACCATGAGATCATGCTTATCACCATCATCGGAAGGATGCTTTGATGACATCAAACACCACACCGTAACTGGGTGGCTATAAAGGTGGCATTGAGTGTTCGGAAAGTATGGGTTGAGACACATGGATCAAGAGCGGGATTTGTCCATCCATATGACGGATAGATATACTCTGGACCCTCTCGGTGGAATGTCATCCAATTGGCTTGCAAGCATGTGACTGGCTCACAAGGGATCACATATCACGGGAACGAGAAAAGAGTACTTATCAGTAACGAGGTTGAACTAGGTATGCAGAGATACCGACGATCAAAACCTCGGATAAGTAACATATCGTGAGACAAAGGGAAATTGGTATCGTATGTAAGTGGTTCATTCGATCGCAAAGTAATCGTAGAAATATGTGGGAACCATATGAATTTCCAGATTCCTCTGTTGGTTATTGTTCGGAGAAGTGTCTCGATCATGTCCGCATAATTCACGAACTGTAGGGAGACACACTTAAGGATTCGATGTTGTTGAGTAGTTATGGAATGATGAGTAAGAGACCAAATGTTGTTAGGAGTCTCGAATGGGATCCGGTATATCACGAGGAGATCCGGAATGGTCCGGAGAATAAGATTCATATAAGGAAAGTCATGTTTCGGGGTTGGAGAATGATTCCGGTGTTTTCATCGGGAATGTTCTAGAAGGTTCCGGAAGGTCCGGCACTCCGGAGGGGAAGGGTACATGAATGTGTCATAACAAGTTGGAATGGTTGCATCATGTACTAGGTGTCATTGCTGAGCAAAATAAAGGGATAAATCAAATCCTAGTTTGAAAAGTCAAACGGCAAGTTTGCTTGGTGGAGGGAGAGTAGGAAACCTACTTGGGAGGAGTTCCTCTCCCTCCACCGCCGGCCTTGGAGGCCGAGTTGGGGGAGGACTCCCTCCCCCTTGGATGGCGCCCTCCATCTATAAAAGGAGGGGCAGGACTGCCCCTCTAGACCTACACCTTCACCACCCAAAACCCTAGCCCTAGCCGCCGGCCCTCCTGCAGCCGCCGCCGCCCTAGGGCAAACCCTAGCCGCCGACTGGGGGCTTTCCCCAAGCCCTAGCCGCCGGCCTAGACCTCTCTCCTTGGTGTGTCTAAACCCTAGATCACCAAGGCCTCTCTCATAGTCCACCATACTCGCTCCGGCTTAAGGCAAAGCCCTGCGAGATCTCCCCTCTACTTCCGGTACCACGCCGTCGTGCTACCGGAATCGCGAGGAGAGTGCTACAACCTCCGCTGCCTGCTCGAAAAAGGGAGAGGAAGGTCTTCATCGAGTACCGAATGTGTGACCGACTGCGGAAGCGCTGCCGGAACACAGCGCCGGAAGGATCATCTACACGATCTTGAGATCGGCAAGAGTACGACTACATCACCCACGAGAATCCGCTCTCGTTAAACACTTTGGAATCTTCGAGGGTGAGTTATTCTATCGACTCGTTGCTACAATCTAGTAGATAGATCTTGTCTTGTTTGTTTGTATGCGGTAGAATTTTTTTGTTTTCCATGCTACGAACCCCGACAGTGGTATCAGAGCCGTGTCTATATGTAGATCTGTTGCACGAGTAGAACACAATGGTCATTGTGGGCGGTGGTGCTTTTATTATCAATTGCTTCTTGTGTACTTTGCATCTTGCGGTATGATGGGATGAAGCGGCCCGGGCTAACCTTACATGACATCGTTCATGAGACTTGCTCCACGCTCAACATGCAACTTGTATTGCATAAGTGGCTTTGCGGGTGTCTATCTCTCCCATTATAGTATAGATCCAATTTACAACGGGCACTTGATAGTTTAAACATCAACGTTGTGGTTCTTGTTCGTAAGTTAGAACGACACTTATTGAAAGCCCCAAACCACGTAAAATATGCAAAGAAATTAGAGGCGTCTAACTTTGTTTTGCAGGGGTGTGTTGTGATGTGATATGGCCATGATTGTGATTATATTTGATGTATGCAATGTTCCTTATTATAAGTTGGCAACCGGCAGGAGCCATATGGTTGTCTTTAATTTCTGTTAAGACCCGCGTGTCTATTCAAAGTAGTTGTAATAGTTGGAGCTGGTGGACGACAACCATAGAGCAGCGTCATTGACCTTGATGCAATGCCGGTGATGATGGACATCATGTTCGTGCTTGAAGATGGAGATCGGAAGCACAAAGAAGAAAGGCCATATCTGATCACATATTATGAATTGCATGTGATGTTAATCCTTTATGCATCTTGTATTGCTTAGTTAACGACGGTAGCATTATAAAATGATCCCTCATGCACATAAATTTCAAGTTCTACAGTGTTCATACTTAGTAAGCACCGTTGCTAAAGCTTATTGTTTTGAAGCACCACGTGATGATCGGGTGTGTTAGATTCTGCAAGTGTATACAATGTGAGCAAGCCAGATTTGCTCATGCGGAAGCTAAGGTTTGATCTTGACGAGCCTAGCATGTACATACATGGTCTCGGAACACGGATCACCGAAAGGTAAAGCATTAATCATATAGTAGATATGATGAACATGTCGATTATTCGCCATTGAAGCTACATCAACTCTCGTGATGATCGGTTTTGATGTGGTGTATTTGGTTCGTGTGATCAATATAACAATGTGAGGGATATTGTTTTGAGTGGGAGTTCACCTAGATTAATTTAACCATTAATTAGAACTCAATTTGTCATAAACTTAGTCTAAATTATTGCAAATATGTTGTAGATCAATGGCGGCCCCTACCATCAATTTTAATGCGTTCCTAGAGAAATAAAAGTTGAAAAACAATGGAAGCAACTTCGCGGATTGGTTCCGCAATTTGAGGATTGTCCTAAATGCTGGTAATTTGACCTATGTGCTGGATGCACCGCTGGGTGACCCACCTGCAGCTGATGCTACCGATGAAGTAAAGAATGTTCACCTCGCTCGGAAGAATCAATACTCCACAGTTCAGTGTGCTATCTTGTATGGTTTGGAATTGAAGCTTTAGAAAAGGTTTGAGAATTCAGACCCACATGATATTGTCCGTGAACTCAAATTGATATTTGAGACTCACGCGGCAGTTGAGAGCTATGAGGCTTCTGAAAAGTTCTTTAACTGCAAGATGGAAGAGGGCAGCTCCGTCAGTGAGCATGTGCTTAAGATGTCTGGGAACGCAAACAAACTCCAAAGCTTGGGTATAGTGATTCCTAATGCTTTGGGGATTTACCGTGTCCTCCAATCACTACCACCAAGTTATAAGAACTTTGTGATGAACTACAATATGCAAAGCATGAACAAGCAGTTGCCAGAACTCTTCTCCATGTTAAAATCTGCAGAAGTGGAGATCAAGAAAGAGCACCAAGTGTTGATGGTTAATAAGACCACCAAATTCAAGAAAGGCAAGTCTAAGCAAAAGGGACACTTCAAGAAGGGTGGTAAGAAAGTTACTGCACCGATGAAGAAGACCAAGGCTGGACCTAAGCCTGATACTGAGTGCTTTTACTGCAAGGGAGAAGGTCACTGGAAGCGGAATTGCCCAAAGTACTTGGCGGATTTGAAGAACGACAACATCAAGAAGAAAGGTATATCCGATATACATGTTATTGATGTGTATCTCACTAGTACTCGTAGTAGTGCCTGGGTATTTGATACTGTTTGGTTGCTCATATTTGTAACTCGAAACAGGTGCTGCAGAATAAACGGAAGCTAGTGAAGAACGAGGTGACGATGCGCGTAGGAAATGGATCATAGGTTGATGTGATCACGGTCGGCACGCTACCTCTTCATCTACCATCGGGATTAGTTTTATACTTAAATAATTGTTATTTGGTGCCTGCGTTAAGCATGAACATTATATCGGGATCTTGTTTATTGCGAGACGGTTACTTGTTTAAGTCCGAGAATAATGGTTGTTCGATTTATATGAGTAATATGTTTTATGCACATGCACCTTTGATAGATGGTCTATTCTTATTGAATCTCGATAGTGGAAATACACATATTAATAACATTGAATCTAAACGTTTGAAATCGAGCGATAACTCGACCTATATGTGGCATTGTCGTCTTGGTCACATTGGAGTGAAGCGTATGAAGAAACTCCATTCCGTTGGACTTCTTGAATCACTTAATTTCGAATCACTTGAAAGATGCGAAGCATGTCTGATGGGTAAAATGACTAAGACTCCATTTTATGGTATGATGGAGCGAGCTACGGACTTATTGGAAATCATACATACCGATGTGTGTGGTCCGATGAGTGTAGCATCGCGCGGTGGTTATCGTTATGTTCTTACCTTCACGGATGACTTGAGTAGATATGGGTATATCTATTTCATGAAACATAAGTCCGAAACTTTTGAGAAGTTTAAGGATTTTCAAAGTGAGGTGGAGAATCAACGTAACAAGAAGATTAAATTTCTACGTTCTGATCGTGGAGGTGAATATCTAAGTTACGAGTTTGGCGAGCATTTGAAGAAATGCGGAATACTTTCACAATTGACACCGCCGGGAACACCACAGCGTAATGGTGTGTCCGAACGTCGTAATCGAACTCTCTTAGATGTGGTTCGTTCTATGATGTCACTTACAGATTTACCGCTATCATTTTGGGGTTATGCATTAGAAACAGCCGCATTCACTTTAAATAGGGCACCATCTAAATCCGTTGAAATGACACCGTATGAATTATGGTTTGGGAAGAAACCTAAATTGTCGTTCCTTAAAGTTTGGGGTTGCGAAGCCTATGTAAAGAAGTTACAGCCGGACAAGCTTGAACCCAAAGCGGAAAAATGCGTCTTCATAGGATACCCGAAGGAAACTATTGGGTTTACCTTCTATCATAGATCCGAAGGCAAAATCTTTGTTGCCAAGAATGGATCCTTTCTAAAGAAGGAATTTATCTCAAAAGAAGTGACTGGAAGGAAATTAGAACTCGACGAGGTTGTCAAACCTTCTCTCAAACTTGCGAGTAGCGCAGCACCGGAAGAAGTTCCTGTGGTGCCTACACCAATAAGAGAGGAAGCTAATGATGATGATCATGAAACTTCAGTTGAAGTTGCTACAGAGCCTCGCAGGTCAACGAGAACTCGTACAATTCCTGATTGGTATGATCCCGTTATGAGTGTCATGTTGGTGGACAACACCGATGACCCTGCGACATATGAGGAAGCGATGATGAGCCCAGATTCCAATAAATGGCAAGAAGCCATGAAATCCGAGATTGGATCCATGTACGAAAACCAAGTATGGACTTTGGTGGACTTACCGGATGGCCGGAAGGCTGTCGAGAACAAATGGATTTTCAAGAAGAAAATAGATGCTGATGGTAATGTTACTGTCTATAAAGCTCGACTTGTCGCAAAAGGGTTTCGATAAATTCAAGGAGTTGACTACGATGAGACTTTCTCACCAGTAGCGAAGCTAAAGTCTGTGAGGATTTTGTTAGCAATCGCTGCATATTACGATTATGAGATATGGCATATGGATGTCAAAACAACATTCCTCAATGGAGACATTGATGAAGAGTTGTATATGATGCAACCCAAAGGTTTTGTCGATCCTAAAGATGCTAACAAGGTATGCAAACTTCAACGGTCCATATATGGATTGAAGCAAGCATCCCGAAGTTGGAATCAACGTTTTGATAAGGTTATCAAAAGTTTTGGTTCTATAAAAACTTATGGAGAAGCTTGTATTTACAAGAAAGTGAGTGGGAGCTCTGTAGCATTCTTAATACTATATGTAGATGACATATTGTTGATTGGGAATGATGTAGACCTTCTTAATAGTGTCAAGGAATATTTGAATAATAGTTTTTCAATGAAAGATCTTGGCGAAGAAGCTTACATATTAGGCATAAAGATTTATAGAGATAGATCGAGACGCCTAATATCATTGTCACAAAGTACATATTTGGACAAAGTTCTAAAGAGAATTGGAATGGAAGATAGCAAGAAAGGGTTCTTGCCCATGTTGCCCAATACGACCTTGAGTAAAACTCAAAGTCCAGCAACGGCAGAAGATAGATAAAGGATGAGTAAGACTCCCTATGCCTCAGCCATAGGATCTCTAATGTATTCCATGCTATGTACTAGACTCGACATTGCATATGCTGTTAGTTTGACTAGAAGATATCAAAGTGATCCAGGAGTGGATCATTGGACAGCGGTCAAAAACATCCTAAAGTACTTGAGAAGAACTAAGGATATGGTTCTTTCTTATGGAGGTGATGAACAACTCGTTGTTAATGGTTACACTGATGCTAGTTGGAACACCGATCCGGATGATTCAAAATCTCAATCTGGATACGTATTTACTTTGAATGGTGCAGCAGTTAGCTGGAGGAGTGCAAAGCAAAGCGTTGTGGCGAAATCTTCAACTGAATCAGAATACATAGCTGCTTTGGAGGCTTCACAAGAAGCGATATGGATGAAGGAGTTCATTACAGAGCTCGGTGTGGTTCCAAGTGCGCTGGACCCAATGTCTATCTACTGTGATAACATGGGCGCCATAGCCAATGCGCAAGAACCAAGGTCACACAAGAAGCTGAAGCACATCAAGCTACGTTTTCACGTTATTCGAGAACATGTCCAAGATGGTGACATAAAGATTTGTAAAGTACACACAAATCTGAATGTGGCGAATCCGTTGACTAAACCTCTCCCGAGGGCAAAACATGACCAACACCAAACTGCCATGGGTGTTCGGTATATTACCATGTAATCTAGATTAGTTGACTCTAATGCAAGTGGGAGACTGTTGGAGATATGCCCTAGAGGAAATAATAAATGTAGTTATTATTATATCTTTGTGTTTATGATAAATGTTTACATTCATGCTATAACAGTATTAACAAGGAAACATTAATACTTGTGTGATTTGTAAACTAAATTAGAGTCCCTAGTAAAGCCTCTTTATAATACTAGCTTGTTGGTTAATAAATGATTGTGGTTTCCCTATCATGAACATTGATATGTTATTAACACAAAGATCATATCGTTAGGAGAATGGTATGATGGACATACTCCTATAGATAAGCGTAGCATAAAGATCAAGTCATTTTAATAGTTCAATTGCTATATGCTTTCTGATACATAGTAACCTAATTGATTTGACCATGAGATCATGCTTATCACCATCACCGGAAGGATGCTTTGATGAAATCAAACACCACACCGTAACTGGGTGGCTATTAAGGTGGCATTGAGTGTTCGGAAAGTATGGGTTGAGACATGGATCAAGAGTGGGATTTGTCCATCCATATGACGGATAGATATACTCTGGGCCCTCTCGGTGGAATGTCATCCAATTGGCTTGCAAGCATGTGACTGGCCAACAAGGGATCACATATCACGGGAACGAGAAAAGAGTACTTATCAGTAACGAGGTTGAACTAGGTATGCAGAGATACCGACAATCAAAACCTCGGATAAGTAAACTATCGTGAGACAAAGGGAAATTGGTATCATATGTAAGTGGTTCGTTCGATCTTAAAGTAACCGTAGAAATATGTGGGAACCATATGAATTTCCAGATTCCTCTGTTGGTTATTGTTCAGAGAAGTGTCTCGATCATGTCCGCATAATTCACGAACCGTAGGGAGACACACTTAAGGATTCGATGTTGTTGAGTAGTTATGGAATGATGAGTAAGAGACCGAATGTTGTTCGGAGTCTGGAATGGGATCCGGGATATCACGAGGAGATCCGGAATGGTCCAGAGAATAAGATTCATATAAGGAAAGTCCTGTTTCTGGGTTGGAGAATGATTCCGGTGTTTTCATCGGGAATGTTCTAGAAGGTTCCGGAAGGTCCGGCACTCCGGAGGGAAAGGGTACATGAATGTGTCATAACAAGTTGGAATGGTTGCATCATGTACTAGGTGTCATCACTGAGCAAAATAAAGGGATAAATCAAATCCTAGTTTGAAAAGTCAAACGCCAATTTGAAAAGTCAAACGGCAAGTTTGCTTGGTGGAGGGAGAGTAGGAAACCTACTTGGGGAGGAGTTCCTCTCCCTCCACCGCCGGCCTTGGAGGCCGAGTTGGGGGAGGACTCCCTCCCCCTTGGACGGCGCCCTCCACCTATAAAAGGAGGGGCAGGGCTGCCCCTCTAGACCTACACCTTCACCACCCAAAACCCTAGCCCTAGCCGCCGGCCCTCCTGCAGCCGCCGCCGCCCTAGGGCAAACCCTAGCCGCCGACTTGGGGCTTTCCCCAAGCCCTAGCCGCCGGCCTAGCCCTCTCTCCTTGGTGTGTCTAAACCCTAGATCACCGAGGCCTCTCTCATAGTCCACCATACTCGCTCCGGCTTAAGGCGAAGCCATGCGAGATCTCCCCTCTACTTCCGGTACCACGCCGTCGTGCTGCCGGAATCGCGAGGAGAGTGCTACAACCTCTGCTGCCTGCTGGAACAAGGGAGAGGAAGGTCTTCATCGAGTACCGAACGTGTGACCGACTGCGGAAGCGCTGCCGGAACGCAGCGCCGGAAGGATCGTCTACACGATCTTGAGATCGGCAAGAGTACGACTACATCACCCACGAGAATCCGCTCTCGTTAAACACTTTGGACTCTTCGAGGGTGAGTTATTCTAACGACTCGTTGCTACAATCTAGTAGATAGATCTTGGCTTGTTTGTTTGTATGCGGTAGAATTTTTTTGTTTTCCATGCTACAAACCCCGACAAGTACGCCATACGGGTCCTAGTGGCATTGAGAAGATGGGGTGTGAGTGGTACGGTGTTCTGGGAGTGGTGAGCACAAGTTTACCCAGATTTAGATCTGACTGCGGTGATCGGATGCTACTCCTGCTAGCAACCCAGTAATATATCGGCGAGAGCGGGATATTAGAGCGGATTACAAGAGAGGTTCGCCTGTGCGAGTTGGTTGTGGTGATCTATGATCTGGTTGGTGTTGATGTGCCCTAAAGGCTCCCTCAGGTCCGTCTTATAAAGGCGCCAAGAACTAGGGTTACAGGATAAACCTATTTGGCTACGTTACTGAGTCGATAACTAGTACATCTTGGACTACAAGTAATACTACAGGCCTAAGTCGGTAAGTCTTCTAGGCCTTGTCGTAGCCGGATTGGACTTCGTCTCCTGGTCACCGAAGAAAATATATAACCCATTGGTGGGTCACCCTGGTCACCAAGTCCTATGGATATACCCGGAAAGTATATCCCCAACAGTAGCCCCCGGAAGTCTTCAAGACCCAAAGTCGAATAAATCGTCTAGCTTGATGGTTTCTTTGGCTTGAGAATCTTGAAGGGTTCCCGAAAACTTGACTTCTTAATGTAGTATTCGAATCATCTGAGTCGGATATATTTTCTTGACTTCAGTATTTTTCCTGCTCGATTCAAAATATGAGCCGGATTTTAAACAGTGTTGTGTCGTCTAACAACTTTCTCGGACCAGGTCTTGTCATTGACAAACATCTCTTCAGCACGATCGTTGATGGTCCGTTCCTTACAGAATAGAGCACCATTTCAATGCCCGCGTGAAATCGAGGGGGCGGAGGCGTCACAAGGAAGCCTCCTATCTCTCCTATACGCGTGGCGCAAATCACGCGGATCAGCACGAATCTTGGTGCAGAGGTTTATAAAGTAGAGATCTCTCTCCCAGATGTAGGGGTTCGTAGCATGGAAAACAAAAAATTTCTACCGCATGCAAACAAACAAGCCAAGATCTATCTACTAGATTGTAGCAACGAGTCGATAGAGGAACTCACCCTCGAAGATTCCAAAGCGGTTAACGAGAGCAGATTCTCGTGGGTGATGTAGTCGTACTCTTGCCGATCTCAAGATCGCGTAGACGATCCTTCCGACGCTGCGTTCTGGCAGCGCTTCCGTAGTCGGTCACATGTTCGGTACTCGATGAAGACCTTCCTCTCCCTTGTTCCAGCAGGCAGCGGAGGTTGTAGCACTCTCCTCGCGATTCCGGCAGCACGACGGCGTGGTACCAGAAGTAGAGGGGAGATCTCGCAGGGCTGCGCCTTAAGCCGGAGCGAGTATGGTGGAGTAAGAGAGGGCCTTGGGGATCTACGGAATAGAGGGCACCAAGGGGGGTGGTGTAGCCGGTGGCTAGGGCTTGGGGAAGCCCTAACTCGGCGACTTGGAGGAGCCCTAGGCGGCGGCTGCACTTGGGTGGAGGCGCCAGAAGCTAGGGTTTTGGGTGTGAGAGGTGTAGGCTAGAGGGGCACCCCTGGCCCTTCTTTTATAGGTGGGAGGGTGCCGGTTGGGAGGAGGGAGTCCTCCCCCAACTCGGCCTCCTTGGCCGGCGGGTGGAGGGAGGAGGACTTCCTCCCTAAGTAGGTTTCCTACTCTCCCTCCACCAAGCAAACTTGCCGTTTGACCTTTTCAAATTGGCATTTGACTTTTCAAACTAGGATTTGATTTCTCCCTTTATTTTGCCCATTCATGATACCTAGTACATGATGCAACCATTCCACATTGTCATGACACATTCATGTACCCTTCCCCTCCGGAGTGCCGAACCTTCCGGAACCTTCTAGAACATTCCCGATGAAACCACCGGAATCATTCCCAAACTCCGAAACAGGACTTTCCTTATATGATCTTATTCTCCGGACCATTCCGGTTCTCCTCATGATATCCCGGATCCCATCCGAGACTCCTAACAACATTCGGTCTCTTACTCATCATTCCATATCTACTCAACAACATCGAATCCTTAAGTGTGTCTCCCTACGGTTCGTGAATTATGCAGACATGATCGAGACACTTCTCCGATCAATAACCAATAGAGGAATCTGGAAATTCATATGGCTCCCAGATATTTATACGATTACTTTGCGATCGAATGAACCACTTACATACGATACCAATTTCCCTTTGTCTCACGATAGTTTACTTATCTGAGGTTTTGATCGTCGGTATCTCTGCATTCCTAGTTCAACCTCGTTACCGATAAGTACTCTTTTCTCGTTCCCGTGATATGTGATCCCTTGTGAGCTAGTCACATGCTTGCAAGATAATTGGATGACATTCCACCGAGAGGGCCCAGATTATATCTATCCGTCATATGGATGGACAAATCCCACTCTTGATCCATGTGCCTCAACCCATACTTTCCAAACACTCAATGCCATCTTTATAGCCACCCAGTTACGGTGTGGTGTTTGATGTCATCAAAGCATCCTTCCGGTGATGGTGATTAACATGATCTCATGGTCGAAGGAATTAGGTTACTATGTATCAGAAAGCTTATAGCAAATGAACTATATTAAATGACTTGATCTTTATGCTACGCGTAACTATAGGAGTATGTCCATCACATCATTCTCCTAATGATATGACCCTGTTGTTAATAACATCTCTATGTTCATGATCAGGAAACCATGATCATATATTAACCAACAAGCTAGTTTAACAAGAGGATTTACTAGGGACTCTTTTATGTTTACAAATCACACAAGTATTAATGTTTTCGGTTAATACAATTATAGCATGGTATGTAAACATTTATCATAAGTATGAAGATATGATAATAACCACTTTATTATTGCCTCTTGGGCATATCTCCAACAATCTCCCACTTGCACTAGAGTCAATAATCTAGTTTCAAATCTTTGTGTATTCAACACCTATGGCTTTCTGGTGTCGTATGTACACGATTGCTAGTGGTCAACTGATCTCCGGATCTGACACTTCTAGGTCCGTGTGTAATTGCATATCTTTGCGTCTCTACGCATCACTCATTCTCTAATGAGATGGCTTTGTATAAATTTGGTCCTTTGGTAAGACCTTTAGTTCTTTGGGGTTAAAACATGTTGATAATATTGTCGTACAATATATCTTCATAGTACTATCCTGATGTTAACCACACCTAGTTTGATAACAAACTACTTGACACAAATGCCCTCTTTTGCTGCTATTATAGCAGTCATATACTTAGCCTTTTGTTGTAGTATCTGTCATAATGTCTTAACTTTGGAACTCATCCAAATCTATTATGGAACTTACTTTCCATCATATTGTACCACCCTTAGTTTAGATTGAGATAAACTTAATTTGTATTTTGTGACAAAACTAGTATCAATGTAATACTAACCATATATTTGTCACTTCTACAAAATTATATATTCTTAGTTCTTCTAAAAGATCATAAGAATATCTTTTACTATCGTCCAATGATCATCTTATGAATCATTCTGGTATATGCTCATAACATTTAGAGCATAGGACATATCTAGATTTGTACATATCACAGTATGATTGATATAAATACTCTTTGTGATTTCATGCATCAAGTATCACTCTATACTTGAATCTTTGTTTCACTTACCAAGTGTCAATACACTTGAATATATCATCAATATTGAACTCATTCAATCCTTTATGTGTAACAAGAACCTTTCTTGTAGTTTCTATATTGAACTCATTCAATATATCATTTATGCACTTTCGGCATAACCATATTAGCGTCTATTGATGCCAAATATTTTGGTTTTGCCTAAGTCTTTCATCGGGATGAAATTCTTAATATGTGTTAATAAAAGATACATCTTTTCCAATCAACAATATGTCTTCCACATAATGTATTAGAAATATGTCTTAGCGCTCCCACTTAATTTCTTGCAAATGCAAGCACCTTCATTGTCTCTGATGAAATTAAACTCTTTTAACAGTTTCATCATAGTGAAGATTCCAACTCCTCAATGCTTACTTCAATAATTGAAGTTTGCATATGCTTGTAGCATCCTTTGAATTAACAAAACCCTATGGACCGTGTTATGCACATGTCCTAGGTAACAATTCTATTAGAAGAACTTATTTTGCTTATTCAACTACCACATAACAAAATTATATGTAGTGGTTGCTACATTAATCCGTCTAGACTAAATATCGCTATGAAAGATCAAATCTTGTCATAGTCAACCTTTGAACATTGTTGTGAACTCTTTCCCAACATGTCGACTATTTCATAGATGTGAAACATCCATGTCTATTTCTTTATAGATCCAAACACAACTGTAAGGTCTTACACCATTCTCGAGGGTCCTTCAAGTTCAAAACTTGATTTCTCGTGTATGGAACTATCACAGATTGTATGGCTTCAAGCCATTTTATGGAGTTAGGGCCCATCATCGCTTCTTTGCATGTAGTCCGTTTATTATTCTCAAATAATGATTCAACCCTCAAATCTTGGTATTTGATTGTTTACTCGACCTACTTGGTTCAATAGAAACTTTGACCTCCGTAACCACAACCTTTGAGGCACGTGATCCATGAGCATTGTTGTTGCCTCCGGAACACTTTTCGGTGCTGCGCAACTTTGCACATATAGCTAAGGTTCTTTTAACCTTATCAAAGTTCTATTGTCCTCCCACTTATCTTTTCACGAAAAATTCCTTCTCAAAGAAACTTGACGTTCTAAGTGACAAACACTTTTGTCTCCGATGTTATGGAGGAATACTTAACAGTTATTCGAAATAACATACAAAGACAGGTTCATCCGACTTTGGTTGCAAACATCTTTCTTATGCATAGCATGCCAATGTTTAAGAAAGGACAACTTGGGTTTTATCCCAAACCATAACTTTATATGGTGTCATTTCAACGGATTATGATGGAGCTCTTTTCAGTGGAAAACGGTAGTCTCTAAAGCTTTTAATCTTTAAAATATAATGGCAGTTTTATGAATTACACCTTTGATCTTACCATGTCAAACAAGGCTTAATTACATATCTCGAACGCTCCATACTCTTATGGTGTTTCGAGAAATGCAAATCCACGGAACGATTCCTCAAATCTTAGGTATTATGCTAATCTTGTAACTCAAATATCTTCCTTTATGATCTTATCATAAACTATTTATATTCTTGTTACAATGATTTTGCACTTCATCTTGAAAGTCTTTGAACTTTTCAAATGTTTCATACTTCATACTTATTAAGTAAATATTCATATATTCACTCAAATTTTCGGAGAAAGCATATGAAGTTGAAATCCATCGCTCTTGACTACACATAATGGACTTCATACAACAATATGTACAAGTTCCAATAAGCCAGTCATTCGTTCCCATTTGGCCTATAAACGAAGTTTTAATTATCTCTAG
The DNA here is from genome assembly GCA_916181665.1 of Avena sativa. NCBI lineage: Eukaryota > Viridiplantae > Streptophyta > Magnoliopsida > Poales > Poaceae > Avena > Avena sativa. The sequence goes on from OV702280.1 coordinate 278,515,762, forward strand.
GAAAGTTTCACAAGCGTTATTTGATCAAAATCAAATAGACTCCAAAATTCCATCCACATGAAGTTTCTTCATGTTTTCTTTCCAATATAATTGAAACGGCGATGTCACTTCCTAAGTGATCTTTCAATCAATTTGTCTTTCGACATTTTTAGCACTAGTTTTATGGATGTGATTTCTCCAACGAGATTTGTGAATCATCCATCTTTTATGGATTACGGCAATTATTTGAACAACCCTTTTGTTCTCATAATACCTGATAAAAAAAATCTTGAAGGCAAGCTTTGATGTTTAACGAGCAACACAATAACCCTTTATTTGTTCTCGATGAACATCATCACATATTCTTTTACTAGTTACTTAGGCCATTGTAGTGCATGAATTCTGTTGTTTCGTATGACGATTCATACCAACAAATTCAGTATCCAATACTTAAGAACCACATTATTTAACAAGCAAAGAATACAACCATAACGCGTATATCCTCTATATACCTAAGCTGTACAATTCTAGTCTTTTCTTTTATGCCATATATTTATGAGATTCTCTTTGAGTATTTCTTTTCTGTTTGAAAGAATCTATCAACATCAATAGTGGAGCCATATACATGACACATAGTCCAAAGCATGTATAGTTAAATACCAATGTCTTTGGACTTGCACTTTGAAGTAGATCACCATCATCAAATGTTTTGGTGTTCTTTCAAATTCCTTTCTTCAGTAATCTCTTGGTGTAGTAAACATTTTACCTACATCAGATATTCATCCTTATCATGGAATTATCCATGATCAAGCTACTTTTAGCTTATAACGGTGAATCGCGAGTATAATGTTGCTCTCCAAAACCTTTTTGGAGGATTAGGACAACTAGTGTCTCCAACCTTTTTGTAAATTCTCATCAAATATGAGAACATTAACTTTGTTATATTATACTCTATCATGTTGTAACCAAAAAATCATTTCAGATATCGCAATATCTTCCATACATGATGGTTTCTGAAACAACTCTTTCAACTCCTAGATTACCTTGATATTGAAACTATCTTTCGAATATCAAGAATCATGCTGATAAACATGATACTTATATACTAACACTGGAATTGTTACTCTTGATTTAATACCAAATATTAAACTTCACGGAGTAATCGAAACTTACTGAAAGTTTGCAATGGGACTTTTAAACTTTGGATTAACACTTCAAAACAATACGATACCAGTTCGTAAAGTAACTAACCAGAATTCTATAGTTCTATCATCTCAATTAAAAACTAAGCGCAAGGTGGTAAACGGATGCCAATGACTACAACAACTATGCAAATTCACTTTGATTTAATTTATGATAATTAGTGTTCAACTTTTAATCATATTGTTGTTGAACTCCCACTCAAAACAATATCCCTCACATTGTTTTAGTGATCACACGAACCAAATCCACCACATCAAAACCGATCATCACGAGAGTTGATGTAGCTTCAATGGCGAACAATCAACATGTTCATCATATCTACTATATGACTCATGCTTTACCTTTTGGTGATCCGTGTTCCGAGACCATGTCTGTACATGCTAGGCTCGTCAAGATCAAACCTTAGCTTCCGCATGAGCAAATCTGGCTTGCTCACGTTGTATACACTCGCAGAATCTAACACACCCGATCATCACGTGATGCTTCGAAACAACGAGCTTTAGCAACGGTGCTTACTAAGGATGAACACTTTAAAACTTGAAATTGTGTGCTTTAGGGATCATCTTATAATGTTACCGTCGTGAACTAAGCAATACAAGATGCATAAAAGGATTAACATCACATGCAATTCATAATATGTGATATGATATGGCCTTTCTCCTTGTGCTTCCGATCTCCATCTTCAAGCACGAACATGATCTCCATCATCACCGGTATGGCGTCAAGGTCAATGGCGCCGCTTCATGGTTGTCATCCACCAGCATGAACTATTACAACTACTTTGAATAATAGACACGCGGGTCTTAACGGAATTTAAAAGACAACCATATGGCTCCTGCCGGTTGCCAACTTACAATAAGGAACATTGCATACATCATATATAATGACAATCATGGCCATATCACATCACAGCACACCCCTGCAAAACAAAGTTAGACGCCTCTAATTTTCTTTGCATATTTTACGTGGTTTGGGGCTTTCAATAAGTGTCGTTCTAACTTACGAACAAGAACCACAACGTTGATGCTTGAATTATCAAGTGCCCGTTGTAAATTGAATATTTACTATGATGGGAGAGACAGACACCCGCAAAGCCACTTTATGCAATACAAGTTGCATGTTGAGCGTGGACCAAGTCTCATGAATGATGTCATGTAAGGTTAGCCCGAGCCGCTTCATCCCACCATACCGCAAGATGCAAAGTACACAAGACGCAATTGATAATAAAAGCACCACCGCCCACAATGACCATTGTGTTCTACTCGTGCAACAGATCTACCTATAGACACGGCTCTGATACCACTATAGGGGTTCGTAGCATGGAAAAAAAATTCTACCGCATGCAAACAAACAAGCCAAGATCTATCTACTAGATTATAGCAAGGAGTCGATAGAGGAACTCACCCTCGAAGATTCCAAAGCGGTTAACGAGAGCAGATTTTCGTGGGTGATGTAGTCGTACTCTTGTCGATCTCAAGATCGCGTAGACGATCCTTCCGGCGCTGCGTTCCGGCAGCACTTCCGCAGTCGGTCACACGTTCGGTACTCGATGAAGACCTTCCTCTCCCTTGTTCCAGCAGGCAACGGAGGTTGTAGCACTCTCCTCGCGATTCCGGCAGCAAGACGGCGTGGTACCAGAAGTAGAGGGGAGATCTCGCAGGGCTTCGCCTTAAGCCGGAGTGAGTATGGTGGAGTAAGAGAGGGCCTTGGGGATCTACGGAATAGTGGGCACCAAGGGGGTGGTGTAGCCGGCGGCTAGGTCTTGGGGAAGCCCTAACTTGGCGACTTGGAGGAGCCCTAGGCGGCGGCTGCACTTGGGTGGAGGCGCCAGGAGCTAGGGTTTTGGGTGTGAGAGGTGTAGGATAGAGGGGCACCCCTGCCCCTTCTTTTATAGGTGGGAGGGCGCCGGTTGGGAGGAGGGATTCCTCCCCCAACTCGGCCTCCTTGGCCGGCGGGTGGAGGGAGGACTTCCTCCCTAAGTAGGTTTCCTACTCTCCCTCCACCAAAGCAAACTTGCCGTTTGACTTTTTCAAATTGGCGTTTGACTTTTCAAACTAGGATTTGATTTCTCCCTTTATTTTGCCCATTCATGATACCTAGTACATGATGCAGCCATTCCACATTGTCATGACACATTCATGTACCCTTCCCCTCCGGAGTGCCGGACCTTCCGGAACCTTCTAGAACATTCCCGATGAAACCACCGGAATCATTCCCAAACTCCGAAACATGACTTTCCTTATATGAATCTTATTCTCCGGACCATTCCGGATCTCCTCGTGATATCCTGGATCCCATCCGAGACTCCGAACAACATTCGGTCTCTTACTCATCATTCCATAACTACTCAACAACATCGAATCCTTAAGTGTGTCTCCCTACGGTTCGTGAATTATGCAGACATGATCGAGACACTTCTCCGATCAATAACGAATAGAGGAATCTGGAAATTCATATGGCTCCCACATATTTCTACGATTACTTTGCGATCGAATGAACCACTTACATACGATACCAATTTCCCTTTGTCTCACGATAGTTTACTTATCAGAGGTTTTGATCGTCGGTATCTCTGCATTCCTAGTTCAACCTCGTTACCGATAAGTACTCTTTTCTCGTTCCCGTGATATGTGATCCCTTGTGAGCTAGTCACATGCTTGCAAGATAATTGGATGACATTCCACCGAGAGGGCCCAGATTATATCTATCCGTCATATGGATGGACAAATCCCACTCTTGATCCATGTGCCTCAACCCATACTTTCCAAACACTCAATGCCATCTTTATAGCCACCCAGTTACGGTGTGGTGTTTGATGTCATCAAAGCATCCTTCCGGTGATGGTGATTAACATGATCTCATGGTCGAAGGAATTAGGTTACTATGTATCAGAAAGCTTATAGCAAATGAACTATATTAAATGACTTGATCTTTATGCTACGCGTAACTATAGGAGTATGTCCATCACATCATTCTCCTAATGATATGACCCTGTTGTTAATAACATCTCTATGTTCATGATCAGGAAACCATGATCATATATTAACCAACAAGCTAGTTTAACAAGAGGATTTACTAGGGACTCTTTTATGTTTACAAATCACACAAGTATTAATGTTTTCGGTTAATACAATTATAGCATGGTATGTAAACATTTATCATAAGTATGAAGATATGATAATAACCACTTTATTATTGCCTCTTGGGCATATCTCCAACACCAGATTCATTCCTCGCCACTCTTCATTAACTCCTCGTGCTCCTCGAGCGCTCTGCATCCTCCCTCATCTACACACCCCCAAAAAACCCTTAGCGCCACCAGTTCTTGATCTTTCTCCGGCGAGATGGAATCACCATCAAGCTCCGGAGTAGCAGCGACAACAGGCATGGTGGAGGCGGACGAAAGGAATTTGCGGGGCCTTTGGGTCCCGAGCACCATGGACGATGCCGAGATCCAACCTATGGAGTACGAGGGCTACCTCGTCGCTGGCGCTTGGCGGAGTGGCACTGGAGATGCCGTTCCCACACCGTGCGACGGCGACTGAGTCCTCTTTGAAACACACGTCGACCGTGGCCTCAGCCTTCCACCGTCAGAGTTCTTCATCGAAGTTATCCAACATTACGGTGTCAGAGTTCTTCATCGAGCTTAGTGCTCACGCGTCTCTTACCCTTTTCCGGTATTATTACGGTACCCAGAAGAACTCCATGAGTGCCGGTGTTCCTTACACCACTAGCACTCCTAGCTTAGTCCTTAAGAGGAACCAAGTTTATCCTAGGATTAATGCTAGTGAATCAGTAAAGAGGTGGGCCGGAAATGTTTTCTATCACAAAGATGTTCCAGCTCCAGGAAAGGCGGAAGGTCTTCCGGCCTTCATCGACGGTGCTGCTCCCCACTAGGAATCATGGGATGCAGAAGTGTAGGAACTGTCCGAAGACTTGGTCCTCGCCAAAAGGCGGATCGATTTTTTGATGAAGCACAAGGGGCTTAGTTGATCCGACTTGATCCACTGTTGGTCGGATCGCCGGATTCAGCCATTGAAGTATCACCGAGTCCGCCTGATGCACTGATGACCCACAAGTATAGGGGGTGTATCGTAGTACTTTCGATAAATAGGAGTGTCGATCCCAACGAGGAGCAGAAGGTGATGAACGGTGGTATGGAGCAGGAACTCTGTACAAATACTTAGCAAACGGATTTTTATTGGTTTTCTGATAAGGCAACAAAACGATGTACAATTAATAAATAACAATGCAGCAAGTGTCCCAATCCTTTCTTAGCAAAGGACAAGCCGGTGGAAATACTTATAAGGACCAAACGTTCTCGAGGACACATGGGAATTCTGTCAAGTGCTTTCGCTTCATATAGTTGAGTACTCTTCTCTGGTGTTGTAAGTGTTGTGTGGGTGAACCTGTGCTAACATATCGACCTTACTTGGACTAATACATACTTGTGTTTAAACCCCCTACAAACATCCGTAACTACATGAAAGTAATTAAGATATAAATCTAACCATAGCCTTAAACTCTGACATCCTACACTCCCTTGTGCAAAGGTGTCCTAACGGGGGTTCAGGTTTATGTCACTCCGGCAACCCCACAATTAGTAGCCAAAACACAATGCATTCCCCTAGGCTCATAAATGGTGAAGTATCATGTAGTCGACGTTCACATGACACCACTAGAAGAAGAGCACCACGACTTAAATACTAAACCATTGAATAATAAATCAACACTAATCCACTAATAACAACATGACTTCTCCCATGTCCTCAAGAACTAAACGAACTACTCATAAGACATCATATGGATCAAGATCAAAGATGATATGATAATGGATAACAATATTAAGATAAACAATAATCCAATGGTTCCACTCACAAGCATCAAATACAATAGATATCAACACCGGGAAAGTTTCCCCTAAGAACTAAAGCAATATCCAACACAATTGTTATAGCGGGACGGCGTGGTGATGATGGTGCTGGTGGAGATGATGGTGTGGATGATGATGATGATCCCGATGAAGCCTAGCTTGATGATGGTGTTGATGGCGACGATCTCCCCTCTTCGGGAAGGAATTCCCCCGACAAAAATATGTCTGCCGGAGAGATCTTTCTCTCTTGGTGTTTTCCGCCCCCCAGAGGCAACGGAAATCTATCTGTGGTCGCTCCCCTAGCCTTAGGGTTCCGTAGGGAATATATAGGCAAAGGGGCGGAGTCGAGAGCCGGGCAGGTGGGCGACACCTGCCCTAGGCGCGACCTAGGGTGGGCCCGCGCCTAGGAGGGTTTGGGCCCCCTGCGGCCCTTCTTCGTCCCTCTGGCTTCTTCAATCTTCTGTAAAAATAATATTTTTCCATATTTTCTGGTATTTTTCCGATCTTCGCGAAATTGCATCAAAACGCCGTCACTACAAGAAATGTGTTAATCTATGACCTTCTAATAGTGACAGTGGATCAAATCGTCATAGATCTATGACGATTTCCCAACAGATGGTCGCAAGATGTTAGAAGAGGTCAGAACCCTGAAAAATTAAGACGATTTGGATAAAAAACGTCATATGTTGACTAGGTAAAATCGTCATAATCTGCCTAATATAGAGTACGACGTTATTTGTAGCCAATTGCGACGATTTAAATTGGTCTTAATGTCTAAAATAGAGTAAATTGCAATAAGTAAACCTACGTGTCAACAATTTAATCCAAGTGACATGTCTATGTGTCAATTTTGTTAGCCAACATGGACACCAGATAGACATGCGTGCACGCGTGCTTAATTTGAAATAATGAAGCAAAAATGTGGACTACAGGGATCGAACCTGCACCCCTCACCCAACAAGCGCACACAACCACTAGGCCACTCCACCTTCTCTTCATATTACCCGCGCGTCGGAGTATATATAAGATGCACACGATTTTTTTGGGCAGCCAGGGAAGGAAGCAGGCCTGCTCATAGGAGTTTAGCTCTGGGCCGTCTGGGCCTTCGCGCGGTAATTTTGGTGCGGGCCAGCTTGGCTGGTCCGGTTAGAACAGATTTTTTTCTTTTTCATAATTCTTTTGTATATTTTTCATATGATGTCTAAAAGAATTAATTTTTGTCTCTAAATTTTTATAAAATCTAGTAGATCATCTTAGGGTTTTGATTATGAATGTTTCATTATTTAAAAGTAGTTGATTTTCTAATCACACATTATTCCATAATAGGGACAATATCATAATTCAAAATACGATTTTAAAATTAGGAGTTTGAATTAAACATTTGGGGATTGGGTCTTGCTAAAACCTTAATATATCTATGATAAAACATCATATTTTGAGTCTAAAAATGCTTTTTGTAAAAAATCATGGGCATCGTATCATGTACCTGTAGTTCAAATCGGACCACTTCCTACCGATTCGGCAGGAATTTGTCTTTTTCGCCAGGGGTCTACGGAAAGGTTTGAGATGCCCCGGTTGGGACATTTGTCCATGTAAGGTGGTCTAATATTTTTACAAAATGTGGCGGTACCATTCTAAAACTGTCATTTGGTGGTTGCTTCACAAAATGCTCCGTTTTTTGCGCTCAGAAAATGTAAAATGGATTCTACGTGCGTCGAAAAGGAAAACTTCCTCCTGCAACATTATTCTCCATCACAATATGCACATGCATGCAAAATATCCGAAAGCCATGATTCTTGCCATAACACTGGTGGTTTGGCCCGAAAGCCATGAAACCTCGAACATGATAGGTCATTTCTGAGAAGGGTTTTTCGAGACACTTGCAAAATACCAAGTTTGGTATTTTTACTTGCAAATATATCACATAATAAGACACCACGCGAAGGATTTGCATTGATCGGACCGTTTTTGAATTTTTTATGCCTGTTTCAAACTATGGTCAAATCGACGGGCATGAAGGTTGTTAGCTCGAGGCTGAGCCTCGCAAAATTTGGATTGGATCTCTGATGAAACGTCATATTGTGAGTCTAAAAATGATTTTTTCCAAAAATCATGAGCATCGGATCATGCACCTGTAGTTCAAACCGGACCCACTTCCTGCCGATTCGGCAGGAATTTGTCTTTTTCGCCAGGGGTGTAAGGAAAGGTTTGAGATGCCCCGGTTGGGACATTTGTCACTGTAAGGTGGTCTAATATTTTTACAAAATGTGGCGGTACCATTCTAAAACTGTCATTTGGTGGTTGCTTCACAAAACGCCCCGTTTTTTGCGCTCGGAAAATGGAAAATGGATTCTACGTGCGTCGAAAAGGAAAACTTCCTCCTGCAACATTGTTCTCCATCACAATATGCACATGCATGCAAAATACGGGCACATTATCACAAACTATGCCGCGATTCTTGCCATAACACTGGTGGTTTGGCCCGAAAGCCATGAAACCTCGAACATGATAGGTCATTTCCGAGAAGGGTTTTTCGAGACACTTGCAAAATACCAAGTTTGGTATTTTTACTTGCAACTATATCACATAATAATACACCACGCGAAGATTTGCATTGATCAGACCGTTTTTGAATTTTTTATGCCCGTTTCAAACTATGGTCAAAACGGCGGGCATGAAGGTTGTTAGCTGGAGGTTGAGCCTCACAAAACTTGCATTGGATCTCTGATGAAACATCATATTGTGAGTCTAAAAATGATTTTTTCCAAAAATCATGAGCATCGGATCATGCACCTGTAGTTCAAACCGGACCCACTTCCTACCGATTCGGCAGGAATTTGTCTTTTTCGCCAGGGGTGTAAGGAAAGGTTTGAGATGCCCCGGTTGGGACATTTGTCCATGTAAGGTGGTCTAATATTTTTACAAAATGTGGCGGTACCATTCTAAAACTGTCATTTGGTGGTTGCTTCACAAAACGCCCCGTTTTTTGCGCTCGGAAAATGGAAAATGGATTCTACGTGCTTCGAAAAGGAAAACTTCCTCTTGCAACATTGTTCTCCACAATATGCACATGCATGCAAAATACGTGCACATTATCACAAACTGTGGCAATGATTCTTGCCATAACACTGGTGGTTTGCCCCGAAAGCCATGAAACCTCATACATGATAGGTCATTTCTGAGGAGGGTTTTTCGAGATATTCGCAATATTCAATTTTTTTTTTCTTAAAACTATGTCACATAACATGACACCACGCGAAAGTTTTACATTGTTTGGACCATTTTGAAGGGATTATTCATTTTCCAAGTGCAAAAAAGAGGTGTTTTGTGAATCGACCAATCAGAACACAGCAAACCGTCTCCCACGGATCGTCCTCAGAGGCATGATCTAGACCGTCCAGTTTCAATCCAACGCTTGTCAGCTCACCCGAAGAAGCACACCTACTCCCCAGTGTCCACCGCATCCCCACCCGCCCCTTTCCCTGTGCTGCCAAACTAACCCTAACTCATATCTCCTCGTCCCCCGCCGCCACCCACCCTCCTCTCTCCGATCCAATCCTCCACCGCATCCCCACCATCCCACTCCCGAGCCACGGCGGCGCAGCTTAACCTCCTCGAAACCCTAACCCTCTCCACTCGCCGCTGCCTGCCCTTTGTCTCCCAGCACCACATGATCTACCCCATCTCCACCATCCCACCCCCGAGCCCTGATGCTCCTATCCCCTCGTCGATATTGTGACCCTCGTCGGCGGCGCCTCCCCCAACATCCGATCCTCCTCCTTCCCGGGCGCCACACCGATGGCCACCCCAGACCTCCAGCGCCCTCCTCCCCCCGGCTCACCCGTGACCCATCCCCCCTCACGGTATTTCTCCCCTGCGCCCGAACCCATCTAGATCGAGGGAGTGCTCACGCCATGCTTCCCTTCCTCGCCGGTGACCAGGCTTCGACCATCTCCCCGGAATCCCCCTCCTCCCCCTCTCCATGCCACCTCATGAAACCCTAGCCCAGATCATGTCTTTCCGGTGAAGGAGCAGGACGTGGGCGTCGATCGGCGTCTGCGAAGGTACGAGGTAGGGCACATCGTTGCCGCCATCGTACACGCCTTCGGGAGGCTGCTGCACCTCGTCTGCAAGAACGGCTCTATGCAAGAGCTTAGGCTCTGCTTCCACAAGGTCTAGCAGGTACTTGCCACAATCTCGACATCTTCTGAAGACTATAATTCTGCAACTGCGGAACTTTTGTTGCGTTTCTGGCCAGTGGTTCTTTGAGCATGAATATCTCATATTTTGCAGCCACGGGATTGCGGGTCAGAGGCGACGAGGCATGTTGTAAGGTTCCCAACCTTTAATAAGGTAGAGACCCCTGTGTTTACAATGCTAGTCCTTGGATCAATAGCTAGCATCCACAGTTAAGATGTAATATCAAGAAACAAAGGTAATAATACAACTTTATAACCAGAAATAACATAATTTATTACATCTTACATAGCTCATTTGGCTATTACATTACATTGCAGCAGAATATCTATAAGCATGGGGTCCTTTATCTTCAAAGTGCCACAAGCAGACATGCTGGTTGTAGACTTTGTAATCCTAATCAACACACTTCACTAAATCAATCAAACCTGCAACATAACAAGTTACAGCCACAAGGGTCAATATATTTGAATTGTATTGGCAAGTGATACTATGGTAGTATAGTGGAGTCTATCATCTATATGCATTTGGCTAAGTGGAGCTTTTCCTTTGTCCTCATTCTTTTTGGTAGATTTGGATCCTTCTTGATAGTTTGCAATCGTTTGTTGCACTCCACCTTGTTTCCTTTGTTGAACTAGGGAATAGATGGGGCATTGGATAGGGACATGACTATTTCCTTCACATAGGAAGCAAGTAGCTTGAGATGTGGGGCATTGGCCAACTGGATGTTCCTCTTAACAATTGGGGCATTGATCTCCATGCTCCTTGGAAGTGTGATCCTTGTCTCCACAAATATTGCAAGCTTTGGTTCCTTCTAAAATAACATCTTTGTCATCCTTGTTGTCATAAACTCCTTTGGAAGAGTTGTCTCCAAGGTTGATCATTTGAGTGGCCATCCCTTGCAACAATTGGGATTGAATTTTCAAAATCCTTTGTATGGCTGGGTCTAGTCCATTGTTGTTGGCTAAAAGCTGAGTTGTCACTTGGCTCAACTGGGTTTGGTTTGCTAGTAGTTGTTCTCTCATGTTGTTCTCTTGGTTGTTGTTGTTGTTGTTGTTGTTATTGTTGTTGTTGTTGTTGTTGTCATCAACCCTGATGTTGGAGCCTCTTGGAGAAGCCATCTGTTTGGGTTGGGTAGGGATTAGAATAGGCAAATATTTCTAAGGAAATAATTCTAACCACACACATCACAATTCACACAAGCAATGTGCAAGCAATCACAAACAAGCATTCCACTCAAACAACAAGTTTCAAGCATATTTTTAGGAAACCAAAAATATTTTTGTTACACCACATAAGTTGCTGTGTTTGGCTTAACTAAATATGGTGGTCCATCTATATGGTTCACTTGTGATCTTTCCATCTTTCTTGGTTGATTCCTTCTTGCATGAGATCATGGTTTCCTTGGGAAAACTCTTGGTCACAAAACCTCAAAGGTGATGATGGCTCCTTCTAAGTTGTGTTTCTTTAGTCTTCAAATCTTGAGCAAGATTTCTTGTCTCACTTGTACTTAGTGATATCCAAGGTTGAGGTCCTTGGTGAATATGCTGAAGATGTTGAAGTCATTAGAGTTGAAGATGTTGAAGTCATTAGAGTTGAAGAAGTTGAAGTCATTAGAGTTGAAGAAGTCCTTAGCTCATGGTGAAGTCTTTGGCCATGGGGTAGGTTTTTCCATCAAGTTGAAATAGAAGAGATGTAGAGTTGAAACCAAAATGGTTGAGGAAAGAGTTTACAAGATTGTTTGTAATTAAGTTTTGGAACAAAACAACTCCTATTTTTCTAAGGGGTTTGTCCAATCCTAGGTTTACAAATCCTATAGGCAACACAATGCTCTGATACCATCTGTAAGGTTCCCAACCTTTAATAAGGTAGAGACCCCTGTGTTTACAATGCTAGTCCCTGGATCAATAGCTAGCATCCACAGTTAAGATGTAATATCAAGAAACAAAGGTCATAATACAACTTTATAACCAGAAATAACATAATTTATTACATCTTACATAGCTCATTTGGCTATTACATTACATTGCAGCAGAATATCTATAAGCATGGGGTCCTTTATCTTCAAAGTGCCACAAGCAGACATGCTAGTTGTAGACTTTGTAATCCTAATCAACACACTTCACTAAATCAATTAAACCTGCAACATAACAAGTTATAGCCACAAGGGTCAATACATTTGAATTGTATTGGCAAGTGATACTATGGTAGTATAGTGGAGTCTATCATCTATATGCATTTGGATAAGTGGAGCTTAGGCTTGCATTGCTCAAAATAGATTTTCCTTATCATTTGAAAACACTAAGTTTTTGCTTGACAAAATAATCTTTTTCCCAAGGAAATCTCCCAATAAAAATTGGTGATCCCTTCAACCCTGGTTCACCCACAAGTTGTTAACTTTAGAAATTTGGATGATGAGATTCTTGATAGCTTCCATGTCTTGATGCTCAAATTGTCCTTTACCAGGGACATGGCTAAGTACTTAGATTTTACACTCTGTAGAGGTGGTGCACTTTCCCCACAAGACTTGGTTTCACCAAGACAAGATCTTTCAGAAGCCTTCCCTTAGACCAAAATGGACGCGCTCCAACCTATCAAACCCTACCACCAACTGTCCATTTGGCTAAGTTATTGCAACCTATATGATCCAGGCAGAGCCCATAATGCCAAGTGGTTGCACTTGAAGCTTCTCAACATTTGACATCTCAAATCTCTTTGTTCCTGGGTGGCAATCCACAAGTGTGATACACAAGGTAAACCATAGCCATGGGCCTTGTGTAACCACTCAACCAAAAACCACCAAGCAATTACCATTCCACCCAGGTGATTCATTAACTTAGTTGTTTTATTAAACAAAACACAAGTCCTCAGACTTAGAAATTTTTCCATAGTATGAATGTATATTCCACCCTTGTTTTCTATTAGCTAAGCTAAGCTTGATAGTAGTAGGAATCTTAACTTAGGAAATTTTCTACTAAGGTTTCATCTACTAGGATTTCCCATAGCATGGTTTATACTTAGCAAAATTCCATGCAAGTTTTACTTAGAAAAATCACTAATCCGTAGTGAAAGTAATGGGACAAAAGTATGAAGCATCACTTGCCTTTTTGGTAGAGTATAGGTTCACTCCTTGATCTTTGCAACAATCACACTCTTCAAGTCACTACAATTCAATCAAGCAAGGCACAAACTCAATCTACCAATCAAGCAAAACATCACATAAAATAATAAACAAAACAATGCATGCAAGCATGCTAAAGGATTGTTTTATTTGGAGAAGTGTTTTATAAAGGTTCACAAACATTTGAAAACACCTAATGGTCATTTTGTAAAGTGGAAAAGTCATTTGCAAAAGGTTTCACTTCATAAACCATTTTCAAAACAAGGTATCATTTTATGTGGTGTAGAAATGTTTTTACTAAGGCATTATCTATAGAGTTCACCAAATATGTTTTCAAACCATAAAACTTGGTGTTTAGGGTCAGAGAGTTTAAAACAGAACATTTCCCAAAAGTTTTCTTCCAAAACCATTTTTAATAAATAAACTATATTTTTTTATTTGTCTAGAAATGGTTTTAAATCAAAGAATCATTCTTTTGTTTCACCAAATACATTTTTGAAACCACAAAGTGTTTCCTATGGTCAGTAGGTTCAAATCACTCCATTTGCAAAAGATTTTATCCCCAAAATCATTTTTGAATAATTTTTTACAATCTAAACAAGCATACATATGTTTCTGCAAAAAACAAACAATTTAACAGAAACTTTTTACTAAACAAAAGGCATGGTTGGATAGGGCTTGCTTTTCTGAATCCATTGATATAAAATTTGCAAAATTTGGACGTGTAGAACTAAAGTTATGGATTTTTCAAATTTGCAAACAAATCTGATTCTAATTCTGTTTTAAATCAAACTTCGTCCATGTGGCTGTTTCTGATTCGTCAATACCGTTTCGCTCTTATCGGCTACGGGGTGCGTTGGATCTAAGTGAGACTGAATGGTGCAGATTAACTCATACCTCTTCGCTTAAGTGGTTCTGTCTACGCCACAGGATGAGGATCCAACGGCCTACGCGTGTTTGACCAAAGGTTGGCGGCGCAGCGACGGTGGCTGGCGGCGGCGCGGTCAGATGGTGGCGGTGCTGGTGAAACAGGAAGCGAGAGAGGATGGGAAGATGCTCACCGCGTTCGCAGAAGCCTGGGGAAGCTCAAGGTGTTCTCGAGGAGTCAAGGGGCGCACGGAGGTGAGGGTAATGGCTCGCCGGAGTTTCTCCTGGCGTCGGGTTCGTCTGCTTGATGACGGAGGCGACGACTGAGGGCGCTCTAAGACAAATGGAGAGCACCGTTAGATGCGTGTGAGAGAGGAGAGTGTGAGAGTATCCACTAGAGGGTCCGGGGTGGTCTGGGCTCACCAGGAGATGTCGCCGGAGTCGAGGCAGGAGGCGGCGATGCTCGGTGGTTGTTGTTGCCGACGTTGTGGTGCGCGCGCGGCTAAGCTAGGAGTACTGGGGAATGCGCCAGAGTCTGTGGGACATGATCGTGTGGTCGAGGAGGCGAGTGGCGATGGAGACTGGCCGGAATTCGTCAGGGAGTTCGTCGGAGCAGGGCGGGGTCTAGGCGCTAATTGGAGCGGCCTGGGGGCGTATAGGTTCTGGCGACAGAGGGGAAAGGGAGAGGGGGAGTGGGCATTTAAGCGTGCGTGATCACTGCGAGTAATGGTGGTCGCATTAAGGCGAATTTAAGCCCCGGAATCATAGCCAGAAACAGCGACGAGGGGAGGGAGAAGAGGTCGTCGCGGAGACGATCAGCTGAGTTGGCAGGTGGGGCTCAGCAGTCAGCGAGAGAGAGAGAGGGGAAAGGTGGGGTCCTGCTGTCTGCGACTGCGCGGGTCGTTTCGCGAGTGAGGAAAATATTTTGGGGAGGGGAATAGGTGGGCTTGCTGGGCCTAGTTGGGCTGGCCGGCTGGGCTGGCTCCCTTTTGTATTTTTTTTGTTCTGAATGCTTTTCTTTTTCTAATTGATTTTCTGTTTTGAAATTAAATCAAACAATTCAAACATTCAAATCAATCAAATTTCTACCACACTTTGTACTGAGTTTTAGTTCTGTTTAACAACACAAAACTAAAGTCCAAAATAAAATAATAATTTTATTCTTTTTAGGATCTATTTAATAATTAAATAAAATAGACCTTAATTATTAATTCAAATAGGTTTTGATTTATTTAATAAAATCTCCATTTGAAATCTAAATATTATCAAACCAATTCAGTAGGTTTTATTTGAAGTACAAAATACTTGGAAAACTTGTTTAAAATAATTTAACAAGTTTTGATGTTTTAAATAAAATGGTAAAACCTTTATTTTTAATAACATTGGATATTAATAAATCCTCATTATTTTATTTAAATAAATCTTTACTCTTTTAATCAAAACAAAATATTTTATTTCAAAAACTTGGCCAAGGTTTACTTTGGCTTTATAAAAATAGTCTTTATTTAAATTTCTACCTTTTCATTTGAAAACCAAATCTTTTTATTGAAAGATCCAAAAATAGTAATTTTAAATACTTTTAAGTTTATTGTTTATTTATCTTTTTAAATCCCTTTAGGATTCTATTAGATCCAAATAGGTTTTGAAAGTTTCCAATTGTAATAAAAAAAATTCTTTTCACCCTGAGAATCAATCAAAGTTTTATTTTATTCATTTATATTTCACATTACAAGATTTGGAAAATCTTGGGATGTGACAGGCTACCACCCTTAAAATAAATCTTGTCCCGAGATTTGGGGAGGCTAGGGTTACAAGTTGGCTCAAAAGCATCTAGGGTACTACCACCCTTAAATTTTTTTCCAACTAAATTACACATTGGCCTTCTTGGGATCCTGGGGAAACTTCTCTGGGCAAACATCTGCATAGTGTCCTTTGTTTTCACACTTGAAACATGTGACAAGGCTGAGATCTTTTATAGGCTGGTTTATCTTGTGCTTCATCTTTTCTGGACAGTAGTTTGCATAGTGGCCTAGTTCCTTGCATTTGAAACACATCACTTGGCTGATATCTTTCTTTTCCTTTGGTATCATTGCCTCTTGTTTGTTTCTTTGGTTCTTCTTCTTTTCTGGGCATTCATTGGCATAGTGTCCCATCTCTTTGCAAGTGTAACATTGTTCTTGAGTAATATCCTTCTTGCTAGGGTTGGGGCATTTCTTCTTTTTCTTGGGCTTCTCCAAAGCTAGGAGTTCTTCTAGTTCTTGTTCTTCATATGTTTTCTCATAGGTAGGAATGTCTACTGGTTTCTTTGACCTTCTATTGCTCCTTGGATAATTCATATGTCTCTTCTTTGGTCCTTTAAATTGGGTTGTATTGCATGGAGGTATAAGTGGAGCTTGTACCTCTGATACCATCTGTAAGGTTCCCAACCTTTAATAAGGTAGAGACCCATGTGTTTACAATGCTAGTCCCTGGATCAATAGCTAGCATCCATAGTTAAGATGTAATATCAAGAAACAAAGGTCATAATACAACTTTATAACCAGAAATAACATAATTTATTACATCTTACATAGCTCATTTGGCTATTACATTACATTGCAGCAGAATATCTATAAGCATGGGGTCCTTTATCTTCAAAGTGCCACAGGCAGACATGCTGGTTGTAGACTTTGTAATCCTAATCAACACACTTCACTAAATCAATCAAACCTGCAACATAACAAGTTACAACCACAAGGGTCAATACATTTGAATTGTATTGGCAAGTGATACTATGGTAGTATAGTGGAGTCTATCATCTATATGCATTTGGCTAAGTGGAGCTTAGGCTTGCATTGCTCAAAATAGATTTTCCTTATCATTTGAAAACACTAAGTTTTTGCTTGACAAAATAATCTTTTTCCCAAGGAAATCTCCCAATAAAAATTGGTGATCCCTTCAACCCTGGTTCACCCACAAGTTGTTAACTTTAGAAATTTGGATGATGAGATTCTTGATAGCTTCCATGTCTTGATGCTCAAATTGTCCTTTACCAGGGACATGGCTAAGTACTTAGATTTTACACTCTGTAGAGGTGGTGCACTTTCCCCACAAGACTTGGTTTCACCAAGACAAGATCTTTCAGAAGCCTTCCCTTAGACCAAAATGGACGCGCTCCAACCTATCAAACCCTACCACCAACTGTCCATTTGGCTAAGTTATTGCAACCTATATGATCCAGGCAGAGCCCATAATGCCAAGTGGTTGCACTTGAAGCTTCTCAACATTTGATATCTCAAATCTCTTTGTTCCTGGGTGGCAATCCACAAGTGTGATACACAAGGTAAACCATAGCCATGGGCCTTGTGTAACCACTCAACCAAAAACCACCAAGCAATTACCATTCCACCCAGGTGATTCATTAACTTAGTTGTTTTATTAAACAAAACACAAGTCCTCAGACTTAGAAATTTTTCCATAGTATGAATGTATATTCCACCCTTGTTTTCTATTAGCTAAGCTAAGCTTGATAGTAGTAGGAATCTTAACTTAGGAAATTTTCTACTAAGGTTTCATCTACTAGGATTTCCCATAGCATGGTTTATACTTAGCAAAATTCCATGCAAGTTTTACTTAGAAAAATCACTAATGCATAGTGAAAGTAATGGGACAAAAGTATGAAGCATCACTTGCCTTTTTGGTAGAGTATAGGTTCACTCCTTGATCTTTGCAAAAATCACACTCTTCAAGTCACTACAATTCAATCAAGCAAGGTACAAACTCAATCTACCAATCAAGCAAAACATCACATAAAATAATAAACAAAACAATGCATGCAAGCATGCTAAAGGATTGTTTTATTTGGAGAAGTGTTTTCTAAAGGTTCACAAACATTTGAAAACACCTAATGGTCATTTTGTAAAGTGGCAAAGTCATTTGCAAAAGGTTTCACTTCATAAACCATTTTCAAAACAAGGTATCATTTTATGTGGTGTAGAAATGTTTTTACTAAGGCATTAATCTATAGGGTTCACCAAATATGTTTTCAAACCATAAAACTTGGTGTTTAGGGTCAGAGAGTTTAAAACAAAACATTTCCCAAAAGTTTTCTTCCAAAACCATTTTTAATAAATAAACTATATTTTTTTATTTGTCTAGAAATGGTTTTAAATCAAAGAATCATTCTTTTGTTTCACCAAATACATTTTTGAAACCACAAAGTGTTTCCTATGGTCAGTAGGTTCAAATCACTCCATTTGCAAAAGATTTTATCCCCAAAATCATTTTTGGTTAATTTTTTACAATCTAAACAAGTATACATATGTTTCTGCAAAAACAAACAATTTAACAGAAACTTTTTACTAAACAAAAGGCATGGTTGGCTAGGGCTTGCTTTTCTGAATCCATTGATATAAAGTTTGCAAAATTTGGACGTGTAGAACTAAAGTTATGGATTTTTCAAATTTGCAAACAAATCTGATTCTAATTCTGTTTTAAATCAAACTTCGTCCACGTGGCTGTTTCTGATTCGTCAATACCGTTTCGCTCGGATCGGCTACGGGGTGCGTTGGATCTAAGTGATACTGAACGGTGCAGATTAACTCGTACCTCTTCGCTTAAGTGGTTCTGTCTATGCCAAAGGATGAGGATCCAACGGCCTACGCGTGTTTGACCAAAGGTTGGCGGCGCAGCGACGGTGGCTGGCGGCGGCGCGGTCAGATGGTGGCGGTGCTGGTGAAACAGGAAGCAAGAGAGGATGGGAATATGCTCACCGTGTTCGCAGAAGCCTGGGGAAGCTCAAGGTGTTCTCGAGGAGTCAAGGGGCGCACGGAGGTGAGGGTAATGGCTCGCCGGAGTTGCTCCTGGCGTCGGGTTCGTCTGCTTGATGACGAAGGCGACGACTGAGGGCGCGCTAAGACAAATGGAGAGTAGCGTTAGATGCGTGTGAGAGAGGAGAGTGTGAGAGTATCCACTAGAGGGTCCGGGGTGGTCTGGGCTCACCAGGAGATGTCGCCGGAGTCGAGGCAGGAGGCGGCGATGCTCGGTGGTCGTTGTTGCCCACGTTGTGGTGCGCGCGCGGCTAAGCTTGGAGTACTGGGGAATGCGCCAGAGTCTGTGGGACATGATCGTGTGGTCGAGGAGGCGAGTGGCGACGGAGACTGGCCGGAATTCGTCAGGGAGTTCGTCGGAGCAGGGCGGGGTCTAGGCGCTAATTGGAGCGTCCTGGGGGCGTATAGGTTCTGGCGATAGAGGGGAAAGGGAGAGGGGGCGTGGGCGTTTAAGCATGCGTGATCATTGCGAGTAATGGTGGCCGCGTTAAGGCGAATTTAAGCCGCAGAATCATAGACAGAAACGGCGACGAGGGGAGGGAGAAGAGGTCGTCGCGGAGACGATGAGCTGAGTTGGCAAGTGGGGCTTTGCAGTCAGCGAGAGAGAGAGGGGAAAGGTGGGGTCCTACTGTCTGTGACTGCGTGGGTCATTTCGCGAGTGAGGAAAATGTTTCGGGGAGGGGGGAATAGGTGGGCTTGCTGGGCCTAGTTGGGCTGGCCGGCTGGGCTGGCTCCCTTTTGTATTTTTTTTGTTCTGAATGCTTTTATTTTTCTAATTGATTTTCTGTTTTGAAATTAAATCAAACAATTCAAACATTCAAATCAATCAAATTTCTACCACACTTTGTACTGAGTTTTAGTTCTGTTTAACAACACAAAACTAAAGTCCAAAATAAAATAATAATTTTATTCTTTTTAGGATATATTTAATAATTAAATAAAATAGACCTTAATTATTAATTCAAATAGGTTTTGATTTATTTAATAAAATCTCCATTTGAAATCTAAATATTATCAAACCAATTCAGTAGGTTTTATTTGAAGTACAAAATACTTGGAAAACTTGTTTAAAATAATTTAACAAGTTTTGATGTTTTAAATAAAATGGTAAAACCTTTATTTTTAATAACATTGGATATTAATAAATCCTCATTATTTTATTTAAATAAATCTTTACTCTTTTAATCAAAACAAAATATTTTATTTAAAAACTTGGCCAAGGTTTAATTTGGCTTTATAAAAATAGTCTTTATTTAAATTTCTACCTTTTCATTTGAAAACCAAATCTTTTTATTAAAAGATCCAAAAATAGTAATTTTAAATACTTTTAAGTTTATTGTTTATTTATCTTTTTAAATCCCTTTAGGATTCTATTAGATCCAAATAGGTTTTGAAAGTTTCCAATTGTAATCCAAAAAAAATTTCTTTTCACCCTGAGAATCAATCAAAGTTTTATTTTATTCATTTATTTTTCACATTACAAGATTTGGAAAATCTTGGGATGTGACACATGTTCTAGCAGCAGGATGATCCATTGCCCTCTCTATGTTACCCTCCCGTCCTACAAACAATCCGGTAAGATCCACTACAGATGCCACCATCGTTAACTGAAACCGACAGAGTGGTTTTCAGGTCGAGAACAGGTTTATTGCCTCCCGTTATCCTGCCATACCAACCACTAGGTATTTACCAATTGGGCATTTCAGGTGGAATGCTGATTGTAGTAGAATGTTGATTGCTGAACCCTTCTCTGAATGTCTAGTAGAATTTGCATGCTGAACCCTTGTATGCACATCTCAAGTAATGCCTGGAGTGTCTTGTCCTGTAGGATCACCTACTTTGGAGTGTCCTGTAGGTTATATGTTTTACTTGGTTTTTTCTCCTTTTTTAGCAAATATATAGTACCATTACTGTTGTAGAAAGATGTTTCTTGCATCTTGTAGAAATCTATGAAAGTAATTAGAAAATAGTTGCTATTAGTATACAATTTTTTTGCATCCGCCTTGTTATTTATTTGTGCAACTTGTGCCTACAGTTTTAAAGTTCTGTAGCTTTATATCATGATGTGTAGTAATTATATGTACACATGTAGCTTTATATCCTGATGTGCTTCATTCCATGAATCTGAGTATTAGTTGTTGAAGTAGATTCACATGGTGTGTTTTGACATGAGAAAAGAATGTTTGGCTTGGATTATCGTGTTCTGTAGTGAAATATGTAGCTTCTGTTGAATTTTGGTTCGCCGATTTGGGTGAAATTTTCTGATTTTCTGGATGACTTTCTGTTCAACAGGGGCTTGGGTCATACTCGAACACCATCAAGAAGGTCGAGAAGGAGATATAAGAGAAGGCAAGGATTATCAATGACCTTTGTGGTACGTGCACATTGATGTGTTTTGATTGTCCCTAAATTTGGGTTAGTTGTTCTCTTTATCTAATCCTCGGAGATAAAATCTGCATTCTTGTAATTTCAGCAGTTCTGGTTGTTTTGTACTGCTAGTTTATAGTTCTAGTTGTCACTACAATTCCACCTCCTTGCATTTAGCTTAGCGGAACTGTGGTTTTACTGAATTACATGGATAAAGGAGTTTGACACTGGATTAGCTCCACCAAGCCAGTGGGATCTTGTATCAGATAAACAGATGATGCTGGAGGAGCAACAATTGCAGGTGAATTTTCTTGATTCCCATCATCAGCATTAGACATTGGGATGCTTATGGCTGCTAGTTGTTTTACACCATTATGCTTTCATGTCGCCCCTAATAATAAGTTTCGTCCTTTTGTGAAGGTTGCTAGATGCATCAAGATCATAAGTACTAACACCGATGATGCCAAATACGTCATCAACGTCAAACAAATCGTAAAGGTGCTTCATCATAGTATTATCTTATGTCAATTACATATCCCTGGAGGTTCAAAATTCAATTATTTTCATGTTCATTTTGGGGTGTGATTGCAGTTTGTGGTAGGTTTAGGAGACAAAGTTTCGCCCACTGATATTAAGGAAGGAATGCGAGTTGGGTAAGTTTCCTGTTCTCTCCATGAATATTATCTGGTATCCCCCTCTCATTTGGTTGTTTACAGAATGCTTCTTGCATGTGATTATGCTTTCTATCGACACTATCAGTAAAAGCATAGGTCTAAGAGCGAACTATTTTTTCATAGAAGACTAGAATAAATAAACATGATAGTTACAGTAACTTGTAGATCTAAGCTACTTCACTGATATGCAACGAACAACAGAATTTGCTAAGAAGAATCTTAAGATTAAGGAAATCATTTTGGTATCATAGTATACTTAGTAAGATGACATGACAGTATTTGGACTCGTTGGAGAATTTATCAACAAATCTCATGCCGTGTTGTTACTCTACTATTGTTGCCTATTTTATGATTCTACTGTTTCATAATAGTTGCCAATTATTTGCTATATCCTGACTCTAAAAACATGGCTTTTCCTCTCTTTTCCAGGAGTTCCAGCCAAAGAAATTTGATAAAAGCTTGAAGACCCTATAATTTTAGAGCTAGTTGTATTCTAACAGTCAAAACATCTGGATGTTTGGAATGAACCATGTAATGACTGTAATAGACTAATAGACTATTCCTGCCTGTTGTTTGAAATTTTCCATATCTTTCATGTTTTAGTATAAATGTTATGTGATGATGAATAGAAATTTGATGAGCGGAATCATCTTATGAAATTATGTACTCTGATTTTCGCATAGAACAAATATGAAAAAAGGGCTGAAAATTGTTCTGGACCAAATATTAATTGGGCTCTAAATAGGCACTGGTCCAAATTATATTGACACAAATGTTTCAAAAAACATAAAAAGCTAAGAACTAATTGGACAGTAAAAAGGACAAGGCCCAAAACTGAAATATGAAACACAATGGCCAGAGCCCATAACAGTAACAAATAGTGGCAGAGGAAGTAAAAGGCCAGAATTATTGGGCTCAGCCGAAGTAAGAAACTAAAATGGACTGGGCTGATTTTGATTTAAGACAATTTAGTTTCGTCACAATTTTGCCACGTAGGATCGGCCACGTAGGATCTGACTTGGCCAGGCTAGATGGCTCATGACGATATTGGATCGTCATAGACGTTATGACAATCCAATATCGTCATAGACGGTTATGACGATTTTACCAAAATCGTCGTTATAGTTCATTTGCGACGCCCAGCTTTCGACGATCTCAAAATCGTCATAGAATCATCATAAACAGAGTACTATGACGATTTTGTGACGAAAATGGAGGGTCTTATATAGACAAATTCCTTGTAGTGCTTCTTTTCTATCAGAATCCAGACTCCGGCAGTCCATCCTCCAAGAATCATCCAACATGCATAAAAAGTGGAAAAGACATAAGTAATATCTCATAATAAGACAAATATCAATGAATAGAGGCAAATTATGAATAAAAAGGTGATGTAAATTGGGCGTATCAACTCCCCCAAGCTTAGAACTTTGCTTGTCACCAAGCGAAAACTGAGCTCAATAAACATGTACACAGGTTTATGGAGTGAAGTGTCGATAAAAGAATATGAACAAGAAGCATCACACTTTCCATTGCACAACTCATAGAAGAAAGCAACTCACCATTATATAACTTAGCTTGCAACCAAATATAGCAGTCACAATAGAGATACATAAATATAAATCATAATTGGAATTGGCAAACTTTGTTCCTGGTCAAAGAACAGCTGGCAAACAGTTTCACAAAAAGCTTTTTGTAGAAGTTTTCAAAACAGGAGCACTCTTTGCTCAAAAGGGTCTTTCACAAGTGAAGGCTTCCAAAGTAATACTCAATAGATAAGAGTTTTGTGCAAACAAGGAAGATAAAGAACATGATTGAATAAATCACCATATGAATGCTTGAAACACAACAACTCAAATGCTTTCTAGAGATAGAGAGGAAGTAGGTTTACTGACTCAACTTGGAAGTGGGAGAAAGGTCCCTTTATAGAGGGTAGTAGGGATTACAAGTCATCAAGAGCTTCCAAAAGATTATGGTACTTACTAGCTTTGAGCCCTCATTGCCCCTATCATAGGCATCTTGAGATGATTAAGGTTAAAGTGCACAAAGATGGAGTATATGCTTGACGGAATATAAGTTGGCAATCTCATGTCCCTTCAATATGAGGGCGATGTAGGGTTTCGTAGCATGGAAAACAAAAAATTTCTATCGCATACAAACAAACAAGCCAAGATCTATCTACTAGATTGTAGCAACGAGTCGATGGAATAACTCACCCTCGAAGATTCCAAAGTGTTTAACGAGAGCAGATTCTCGTGGGTGATGTAGTGGTACTCTTCCTGATCTCAAGATCGCGTAGACGATCCTTCCGGCGCTGCGTTCCGGCAGCGCTCCCGCAGTCGGTCACACGTTCGGTACTCGACGAAGACCTTCCTCTCCCTTGTTCCAGCAGGCAGCGGAGGTTGTAGCACTCTCCTCGCGATTACGGCAGCACAACGGCGTGGTACCGGAAGTAGAGGGGAGATCTCGCAGGGCTTCACCTCAAGCCCGAGCGAGTATGGTGGAGTATGAGAGAGTCCCTCGATGATCTAGGGTTTAGACACGCCGAGGAGGAAGCTCGGCCGGCGGCTAGGGTTGCTAGGCGGCGGCGGCTTGACCTAGGTCGGCGGCGGCGGCAGTGGTGGTGGCGGCGCCGGCAGCTAGGGTTTAGAGGAGAGGATCTTGTGTGTCTCTAGGAGGGAGCCCTGCCCCTCCTTATATAGGTGGAGGGGCCGGCCGGCCAAGGGGAGGGAGGGGAGTCCCTCCCCAACTCGGCTTGGGTGGTGCGCCGCCGGTTGGAGGAGGGAAACCCTCCCCAACTGGGTTTCCCATTCCTCCTCCTCTTTCCAAAACTTGTCGTTTGACTTTCAAACTAGCCGTTTGACTTTTCAAACTAGGATTTGAATAAACCATTTATTTTGGACAGCGAATACACTTAGTACATGATGCAATCATACCAACTTGGTATAACACATTCATGTACCCTCCCCCCCCCGGAGTGTCGGACATTCCGGAACCTTCTAGAACATTCCCGATGAAAACACCGGAACCATTCTCCAACTCCGAAACGGGACTTTCCTTATATGAATCTTATTCTCCGGACTATTCCGGATCTCCTCGTGATATCCCGAATCCCATTCGAGACTCCGAACAACATTCGGTCTCTTTCTCATCATTCCATAACTACTCAAACAATGTCGAATCCTTAAGTGTGTCTCCCTACGGTTCGTGAATTATGCGGACATGATCGAGACACTTCTCCGATCAATAACTAATAGAGGAATCTAGAAATTCATATGGCTCCCACATATTTCTACGATTACTTTGCGATCGAATGAACCACTTACATACGATATCAATTTCCCTTTGTCTCACGATAGTTTACTTATCCGAGGTTATGATCGTCGGTATCTCTGCATACCTAGTTCAACCTCGTTACTGATAAGTACTCTTTCTCGTTCCCGTGATATGTGATCCCTTGTGATCCAGTCACATGCTTGCAAGCTAATTGGATGACATTTCACCGAGAGGGCCCAGAGTATATCTATCCGTCATATGGATGGACAAATCCCACTCTTGATCCATGTGTTTCAACCAATACTTTCCGAACACTCAATGCCACCTTTATAGCCACCCAGTTACGGTGTGGTGTTTGATGTCATCAAAGCATCCATCCGGTAAAGGTAATATGCATGATCTCATGGTCGAAGGAATTAGATTACTATGTATCAGAAAGCATATAGCAATTGAACTATTAAAATGACTTGATCTTTATGCTACGCTTATCTATAGGAGTATGTCCACCATATCATTATCCTAACGATATGATCCTGTTGTTAATAACATCTCAATGTTCATGATATGGAAACCACAATCATCTATTAACCAACAAGCTAGTATTATAAAGAGGCTTTACTAGGGACTTCAAATTAAGTTTACAAATCACACAAGTATCAATGTTTCCTTGTTAATACTATTATAGCATGAATGTAAACATTTATCATAAACACAAAGATATAATAATAACTACATTTATTATTGCCTCTAGGGCATATCTCCAACAGTCTCCCACTTGCACTAGAGTCATCTAATCTAGATTACATGGTAATATACCGAACACCCATGGCCGTTTGGTGTTGGTCATGTTTTGCCCTCGGGAGAGGTTTAGTCAATGGATCCGCCACATTCAGATCTGTGTGTACTTTTCAAATCTTTATATCCCCATCTTGGATATGTTCTCGAATAGCGTGAAAACGTAGCTTGATGTGCTTCAGCTTCTTGTGTGACCTTGGTTCTTGCGCATTGCTATGGCGCCCATGTTATCACAGTAGATAGACATTGGGTCCAGCGCACTAGGAACCACACCCAGCTCTGTAATGAACTCTTTCATCCATATCGCTTCTTGTGAAGCTTCCGAAGCAGCCATGTATTCCGATTCAGTTGAAGATCTCGCCACAACGCTTTGCTTTGCACTCCTCCAGCTAACTGATGCACCATTCAAAATAAATACGTATCCAGATTGTGATTTAGAATCATCCGGATCGGTGTTCCAACTAGTATCGGTGTAACCATTAACAACGAGCTGTTCATCACCTCCATAAGAAAGAACCATATCCTTAGTTCTTCTCAAGTACTTAAGGATGTTTTTGACCGCTGTCCAATGATCCACTCCTGGATCACTTTGATATCTGCTAGTTAAACTAACAGCATATGCAATGTCGGGTCTAGTACATAGCATGGCATACATTAGAGATCGTATGGCTGAGGCATAGGGAGTCTTACTCATCCTTTCTCTATCTTCTGCCGATGTCGTACTTTGAGTTTTACTCAAGGTCGTATTGGGCAACATGGGCAAGAACCCTTTCTTGCTATCTTCCATTCCAAACCTCTTTAGAACTTTGTCCAAATATGTACTTTGTGACAATGATATTTGGCGTTTTGATCTATCTCTATAAATCTTTATGCCTAATATGTAAGCTGCTTCGCCAAGATCCTTCATTGAAAAACTATTATTCAAATATTCCTTGACACTATTAAGAAGGTCTACATCATTCCCAATCAACAATATGTCATCCACATATAGTATTAAGAATGCTACAGAGCTCCCACTCACTTTCTTGTAAATACAAGCTTCTCCATAAGTTTGTAAAAAACCAAAACTTTTGATCACCTTATCAAAACGTTGATTCCAACTTCGGGATGCTTGCTTCAATACATAGATGGACCGTTGAAGTTTGCATACCTTGTTAGCATCTTTAGGATCGACAAAACCTTTGGGTTGCATCATATACAACTCTTCATCAATGTCTCCATTGAGGAATGCTGTTTTGACATCCATCTGCCATATCTCATAATCATAATATGCAGCGATTGCTAACATAATCCTCACAGACTTTAGCTTCGCTACTGGTGAGAAAGTCTCATCGTAGTCAACTCCTTGAATTTGTCGAAACCCCTTTGCGACAAGTCGAGCTTTATAGACAGTAACATTACCATCAGCATCTGTTTTCTTCTTGAAAATCCATTTGTTCTCGACAGCCTTCCGGCCATCCGGTAAGTCCACCAAAGTCCATACTTGGTTTTCGTACATGGATCCAATCTCGGATTTCATGGCTTCTTGCCATTTATTGGAATCTGGGCTCATCATTGCTTCCTCATATGTCTCAGGGTCATCGGTGTTGTCCACCAACATGACACTCATAACGGGATCATACCAATCTGGAGTGGTACGAGTTCTCGTTGACCTACGAGGCTCTGTAGCAACTTCAACCGAAGTTTCATGATCATCATCATTAGCTTCCTCTCTTATTGGTGCAGGCACCACAGGAACTTCTTCCGGTGCTGCGCTACTCGCAATTTCGAGAGAAGGTTCGACAACCTCGTCAAGTTCTACTTTCCTTCCAGTTACTTCTTTCGAGAGAAATTCCTTCTCTAGAAAGGATCCATTCTTGGCAACGAAGATTTTGCCTTCGGATCTATGATAGAAGGTATACCCAATAGTTTCCTTCGGGTATCCTATGAAGACGCATTTTTCCGCTTTGGGTTCAAGCTTGTCCGGCTGTAACTTCTTTACATAGGCTTCGCACCCCCAAACTTTAAGGAACGACAATCTAGGTTTCTTCCCAAACCATAATTCATACGGTGTCGTTTCAACGGATTTAGACGGTGCCCTATTTAAAGTGAATGCGGCTATTTCTAATGCATAACCCCAAAATGATAGCGGTAAATCTGTAAGTGACATCATAGAACGAACCATATCTAGGAGAGTTCGATTACGACGTTCGGACACACCATTACGCTGTGGTGTTCCCGGCGGTGTCAATTGTGAAAGTATTCCGCATTTCTTCAAATGCTCGCCAAACTCGTAACTTAGATATTCACCTCCACGATCAGAATGTAGAAATTTAATCTTCTTGTTACGTTGATTCTCTACCTCACTTTGAAATTGCTTAAACTTCTCGAAAGTTTCGGACTTATGTTTCATGAAATAGATATACCCATATCTACTCAAGTCATCCATGAAGGTAAGAACATAACGATAACCACCACGCGATGCTACACTCATTGGACCACACACATCGGTATGTATGATTTCCAATAAGTCCGTAGCTCGCTCCATCATACCAGAAAATGGAGTCTTAGTCATTTTACCCATCAGACATGCTTCGCATCTATCAAGTGATTCGAAATCAAGTGATTCAAGAAGTCGTTCGGAATGGAGTTTCTTCATACGCTTCACTCCAATATGACCAAGACGACAGTGCCACATATAGGTCGAGTTATCGCTCGATTTCAAACGTTTAGCCTCAATGTTATTAATATGTGTATTTCCACTATCGAGATTCAACAAGAATAGACCATCTATCAAAGGTGCATGTGCATAAAACATATTACTCATATAAATCGAACAACCATTATTCTCGGACATAAACAAGTAACCGTCTAGCAATAAACAAGATCCCGATATAATGTTCATGCTCAACGCAGGCACCAAATAACAATTATTTAAGTATAAAACTAATCCCGATGGTTGATGAAGGGGTAGCGTGCCGACCGCGATCACATCAACCTTTGATCCATTTCCCACGCGCATCGTCACCTCGTTCTTCGCTAGCTTCCGTTTATTCTGCAGCACCTGTTTCGAGTTACAAATATGAGCAACCAAACCAGTATCAAATACCCAGGCACTACTACGAGTACTAGTGATATACACATCAATAACATGTATATCAGATATACCTTTCTTCTTGATGTTGCCGTTCTTCAAATCCGCCAAGTACTTTGGGCAATTCCGCTTCTAGTGACCTTCTCCCTTGCAGTAAAAGCACTCAGTATCAGGCTTAGGTCCAGCCTTGGTCTTCTTCGTCGGCGTGGTAACTTTTTTACCACCCTTCTTGAAGTGTCCCTTCT
Source organism: Avena sativa (assembly GCA_916181665.1). NCBI lineage: Eukaryota > Viridiplantae > Streptophyta > Magnoliopsida > Poales > Poaceae > Avena > Avena sativa. The sequence continues at coordinate 278,545,237 of OV702280.1, forward strand.
ACTTAGACTTGCCTTTCTTGAATTTGGTGGTCTTATTGACCAACAACACTTGGTGCTCTTTCTTGATCTCCACTTCTGCAGATTTCAACATGGCAAAGAGTTCTGGCAACGTCTTGTTCATGTTTTGCATGTTATAGTTCATCACAAAGTTCTTGTAACTTGGTGGTAGTGATTGGAGGACACGGTAAATCCCCAAAGCATTAGGAATCACTATACCCAAGCTTTGAAGTTTGTTTGCGTGCCCAGACATCTTAAGCACATGCTCACTGACGGAGCTGCCCTCTTCCATCTTGCAGTTAAAGAACTTTTCAGAAGCCTCATAGCTTTCAATTGCCGCATGAGTCTCAAAAATCAATTTGAGATCCTCGACAATATCATATGGGTCTGAATTCTCAAACCTTTTCTGAAGCTCCGATTCTAAACCATACAAGATAGCACACTGAACTGTGGAGTACTGAGTCTTCCGAGTGAGGTAAACGTTCTTTACTTCATCGGCAACATCAGCTGCAGGTGGGTCACCCAGCGGTGCATCCAGCACATAGGTCAATTACCAGCTGTGAGGACAATCCTCAAATTGCGGAACCAATCCGCGAAGTTGCTTCCATTGTTTTTCAACTTTTCTTTCTCTAGGAACGCATTAAAATTGATGGTAGGGGCTACCATTGATCTACAACATATTTGCAATAGTTTAGACTAAGTTTATGACAAATTGAGTTCAAATTAATAATAAAATTAATCTAGGTGAACTCCCACTCAAAACAATATCCCTCACATTGTTTTAGTGATCACACGAACCAAATCCACCACATCAACACCGATCATCACGAGAGTTGATATAGTTTCAATGGCGAACAATCGACATGTTCATCATATCTACTATATGATTCATGCTTTACCTTTCGGTGATCCGTGTTTCAAGACCATGTCTGTACATGCTAGGCTCGTCAAGATCAAACCTTAGTTTCTGCATGAGCAAATCTGGCTTGCTCAAGTTGTATACACTTGTGGAATCTAACACACCCGATCATCACGTGGTGCTTCGAAACAACAAGCTTTAGCAACGGTGCTAACTAAGGGTGAACACTTTATGACTTGAAATTCATGTGCATGAGGGATCATCTTATAATGCTACCGTCGTCTACTAAGCAATACAAGATGCATAAAGGATTAACATCACATGCAATTCATAATATGTGATATGATATGGCCTTTCTTCTTTGTGCTTCCGATCTCCATCTTCTAGCACGAACATGATCTCCATCATCACCGGCATTGCATCAAGGTCAATGACGCTTCTCCATGGTTGTCGTCCACCGGCTTCAACTATTACAACTACTTTGAATAGACACGCGGGTCTTAACATAAATTAAAGACAACCATATGGCTCCTGCCGGTTGCCAACTTACAATAAGGAACATTGCATACATCAAATATAATCACAATCATGGCCATATCACATCACAGCACACCCCTGCAAAACAAAGTTAGATGCTTCTACTTTCTTTGCATATTTTACGTGGTTTGGGGCTTTCAATAAGTGTCGTTCTAACTTACGAACAAGAACCACAACATTGATACTAGTATTGTTAATCACCCGTTGTAAATTGGATCTTAACTATGCTAGGAGAAACAGGCACCCGCAAAGCCACTTATGCAATACAAGTTGCATGTCAAGCGTGGAGCAAGTCTCATGAACGATGTCATGTAAGGTTAGCCCGGGCCGCTTCATCCCAACATACCGCAAGATGCAAAGTACACAAGAAGCAATCGACAATAAAAGCATCAACGCCCACAATGACCATTGTGTTCTACTCGTGCAACAGATCTACATATAGACACGGCTCTGATACCACTGTAGGGTTTCGTAGCATGGAAAGCAAAAATTTTCTATCGCATACAAACAAACAAGCCAAGATCTATCTACTAGATTGTAGCAATGAGTCGATGGAATAACTCACCCTCGAAGATTCCAAAGTGTTTAACGAGAGCAGATTCTCGTGGGTGATGTAGTCGTACTCTTCCAGATCTCAAGATCGCGTAGACGATCCTTCCGGCGCTGCGTTCCGGCAGCGCTCCCGCAGTCGGTCACACGTTCGGTACTCGACGAAGACCTTCCTCTCCCTTGTTCCAGCAGGCAGCGGAGGTTGTAGCACTCTCCTCGCGATTCCGGCAGCACAACGGCGTGGTACCGGAAGTAGAGGGGAGATCTCGCAGGGCTTCACCTCAAGCCGGAGCGAGTATGGTGGAGTATGAGAGAGTCCCTCGATGATATAGGGTTTAGACACGCCGAGGAGGAAGCTCGGCTGGCGGCTAGGGTTGCTAGGCGGCGGCGGCTTGACCTAGGTCGGCGGCGGCAGTGGTGGTGGCGGCGCCGGCGGCTAGGGTTTAGAGGAGAGGATCTTGTGTGTCTCTAGGAGGGAGCCCTGCCCCTCCTTATATAGGTGGAGGGGCCGGCCGGCCAAGGGGAGTCCCTCCCCAACTCGGCTTGGGTGGTGCGCCACCGGTTGGAGGAGGGAAACCCTCCCCAATTCGGTTTCCCACTCCTCCTCCTCTTTCCAAAACTTGCCGTTTGACTTTCAAACTAGCCGTTTGACTTTTCAAACTAGGATTTGAATAAACCCTTTATTTTGGACAGCGAAGACACTTAGTACATGATGCAATCATACCAACTTGGTATAACACATTCATGTACCCTCCCCCCCGGAGTGCCGGACATTCCGGAACCTTCTAGAACATTCCCGATGAAAACACCGAAACCATTCTCCAACTCCAAAACGGGACTTTCCTTATATGAATCTTATTCTCCGGACTATTCCGGATCTCCTCGTGATATCCCGAATACCATTCGAGACTCCGAACAACATTCGGTCTCTTTCTCATCATTCCATAACTACTCAAACAACGTCGAATCCATAAGTGTGTCTCCCTACGGTTCGTGAATTATGCGGACATGATCGAGACACTTCTCCGATCAATAACCAATAGAGGAATCTGGAAATTCATATGGCTCCCACATATTTCTACCATTACTTTGCGATCGAATGAACCACTTACATACGATATCAATTTCCCTTTGTCTCACGATAGTTTACTTATCCGAGGTTATGATCGTCGGTATCTCTGCGTACCTAGTTCAACCTCGTTACTGATAAGTACTCTTTTCTTGTTCCCGTGATATGTGATCCCTTGTGAGCCAGTCACATGCTTGAAAGCTAATTGGATGACATTTCACCGAGAGGGCCCAGAGTATATCTATCCGTCATATGGATGGACAAATCCCACTCTTGATCCATGTGTTTCAACCAATACTTTCCGAACACTCAATGCCACCTTTATAGCCACCCAGTTACGGTGTGGTGTTTGATGCCATCAAAGCATCCATCCGGTAAAGGTGATATGCATGATCTCATGGTCGAAGGAATTAGATTACTATGTATCAGAAAGCATATAGCAATTGAACTATTAAAATGACTTGATCTTTATGCTACGCTTATCTATAGGAGTATGTCCACCATATCATTCTCCTAACGATATGATCCTGTTGTTAATAACATCTCAATGTTCATGATATGGAAACCACAATCATCTATTAACCAACAAGCTAGTATTATAAAGAGGCTTTACTAGGGACTTCAAATTAAGTTTACAAATCACACAAGTATCAATGTTTCCTTGTTAATACTATTATATCAAGAATGTAAACATTTATCATAAACACAAAGATATAATAATAACTACATTTATTATTGCCTCTAGGGCATATCTCCAACAGGCGACTCCTCAAGATACTCAACTTTGTTCACCGGTAAGTTCTTGTCATTGTAAGTACGTGTGTATCATAGAGAACCGCCAATGGGGTACCCCTTGCACATGGTACAGGAGCTATCCCATAACCAAAATGACAAGGCAAGCAGACAATGAGCATCTCAGCGATATTTTTATTTACTAAATGCATAGATTTTTATTGAGGATGCTTCATAGATATCTCACTATGGTGATGCTGCAAGTTTCCACCATGATTAGGCATGGCTTAGGCTAGCGGCCCAGGCGTTTCTCTAACACAAAATACAAACTCCATGGACTTACAAGTTCCGTCTTTATTTCACACCGTTGACATCCATAGACAAAAGAGCATGATATCAACTGAGTACAAAGTACAGGTGCAATGTCAAAAACGTTCCCCGTGATAGCACGGTTCCACTAATTCCGATGTATAGATGCAAGCATATACAACTTCGATGGCATAATGGTTCAAGTCTATTAGGGGCAAAGAAATAAAGTGTGCCGTCAAGTTCGTGAGAGCTTTACTAACTAGTTTTCACATAACAAAATACTTTTTAATTCGAAAGGTAGATGAAGCTTGAGAATTTTCTTGGAATACCAAAAGCTACTAGGTAGATATGGTGGACACAAATAACAAAGGTTTTGGTTCAAAGGGTTTGGAAACATGAGAAGTATGCCTTCTCAAAACAGGTTTTTGGCTAGCAAAGCTGGGTAGAAAGAAAGAGAGTTGAAAGAAAACAAGCAAACATACAAGTAATAACGCCAAACATGCAATCTTCCTTGAAGACACAAAAGATCTTAAATAAAGAATACTAAGCTTAGGAGCCAACAAGAAAGAAAACAAATGATATAAAATACCTGTAAGCTTTTTCTCTTTTTCTCTTTCAAAGTAATGCTACTGACCAGAACTCGGTTTGCCAAAACCAATTTATATCCACCTGATGATCCCAAAGTGATGCCAATACTGATCAACAAGATCCATCATATAATAGAGATTGCAAACTAAAAATAAGAAGTGCAAAAAGTAAAAGATGAGACTTCTTATTAATATTCCAATAAAGGCACTCACACCAAGGGATACATAGATAATCAACTAAAGGAGAGATACTTCCACATGCAAACCAAACTATAAGACAACCTCTCTACCAAAGATATGAATCCACTAAAAAGGTAAAATATAAAAGATAATGGTGGTGATACCGCGACACTCCCCCAAGCTTGGAACAAGCCAAGGGGATGCCAAACCTGATGACAAATTACTCCTTCGGTGGTGGTGGTGTTCTCTTGTCATCATAAAACTTCCAAGGCAAAGGTTCCCCATCCAAAGAGGATGTCCTTGTCTCCGCAATCCTAAAACTAGCAGCAGAGCTTATGCGATCAAATCTAGCCTCATACTCATAGTTTTGATTTTGCATGTCGTAGAGATGTGCTTGTAATTGGTTGGTGGTATGACGGAGCGAGAAGATTTCTTCTAGGAGCTCAACCACCTCTTCCTCGTGCTTGGCGATGAGTTCTGAACTTATCTTGTGAATAACATACACTTCGCGTTCCACCATCTTCTTGTACTTGAAAACCTCCTGCTCCAATGCTTCCATCCTGTCTTCCAGACTTCCTTCTCCCTTGGGGCCTTGAACTTATTTCATCTGTACCTTCCCATCTTTGAGAATCAGCTCCTTGGGATGGATCTTCAACTCATACATGTATGGGTTGAGGACATCCGCAGAGGAATCCTCCATGGGTGATCCAAAGGAAGACATTGTGGCTCCAAAATTGAGAAATTGCCTGACAGAAATAGATCGAAACAAAAACACGACGAGAACACGATGCACGAACCTTGGGGGATCTGGGGGATTATATATTATGAATTTTCAAGGCATAAGGAAGGTACTGACATGAAAACGAGGCAGAGACGGAGTTCGAGGGTGGCACACCCCCTCCAGGCGCGGCCAGGCAGGGGCCCGCGCCTGGGGTGGGTTTGTCCACTCCGGACTCCGTTTCCTCTTTAGTTCCGTCCCGTAAATCCCCTTATGTATTAAAAACATCAAAAATATAAAAAATTGGGTTTTCACGAGCCTTCTGTTTCACCACTTTTACCTATGATGAAGAACTCTGGTGTTTGGCTTTTGATAAATTCTTCTGGAGTCACCATTCGAATAACATCCACATCTTTATTATAGGAATCTCCAGAAATATAATGTTTTAGTCTTTGCCCATTAACCACCTGTGTTGTGTCATCCTTCAGAGAAGAAATTTTGATGGCACCTGAATGGTATACTTCCTTGATAACAAAAGGTTCTTCCCATTTTGAGAGTAGTTTCCCTGCAAAAAATCTGAGACGAGACCTATACAAAAGAACTTTCTCACCAACATGGAACTCCCATTTGAGAATTATCCTATCATGCCATCTTTTTACTTTTTCCTTAAAAAGCCTAGTATTTTCATAAGCTTGACCTCTCCACTCATCTAGATTACTTAAGTCGAGCAGTCTTTTCTCACCTGCAAGTCTAAAATCTCTATTCAACTCTTTCACTGCTCAGTAAGCTTTGTGTTCTAATTCTAAAAGGCAAGTGACAAGATTTCCCATAGACCATTTTGTAAGGAGACATCCCCATAGGATTTTTATAAGCAGTTCTATAAGCCCACAAAGCGTCATTCAACTTTTTAGCCCAATTTTTTCTAGATCTGTTGACAGTCTTCTGCAAGATAGATTTAATTTCCCTATTGGAAAGTTCTACTTGCCCACTAGTTTGGGGGTGATAAGCTGAAGCAATTCAATGGTTTAAATCATACTTAGCGAGAGTTTTTCTAAAACCCCCATGAATAAAATGAGAGCCTCCATCAGTCATGAGATATCTAGGCACACCGAACCTAGGAAAAATAACATCCTTAAGCATTTTCAAAGAGGTCTTACCATTAGCACTATTTGTAGGTATGGCTTCTACCCACTTTGTAACATAGTCGACAACAACAAGAATATGAGTGTACCCTTTTGAAGGGGGAAAAGGTCCCATAAAGTCAAATCCCCAACAATCAAAAGGTTCAATAACAAGAGAATAATTCATAGGCATTTCATTGCGTCTAGAAATGTTACCTACTCGTTGACATTCATCACATGATAAGACAAACTTCCTTGCATCTTTGAAAAGGGTAGGCCAATAAAATCCAGATTGTAAAACCTTCTGAGCAGTCCTATCCCCTGCATGATGTCCTCCATAAGCACTGCCATGACATTTTCTCAATATCTCTTGTTGTTCAAATTCTGGAACACATCTTCGCATAATGCCATCTACTCCTTCTTTATATAAGTGTGGGTCATCCCAAAAGTAATGCCTTAGATCTTAAAAGAATTTCCTTCTCTGCTGAGCTGTAAAGGTTGGAGGCAAATACTTGGAAACAATAAAGTTAGCATAATCAGCTTACCAAGGATTCTCATGCGGACTTACCCTTATTGCAGCCAACTGCTCATTTGGAAAGCTATCATTAATAGGCAATGGGTCAAAAGAAATGTTTTCCAAACGAGATAAATTGTCAGCAACAGGATTTTCAGCACCTTTCATATCTACAATATGCAGATCAAACTCTTGTAAAAGCAAAACCCACCTGATAAGTCTAGGCTTAGCATCCTTGTTTGTCATAAGGTACTTGATAGCAGCATTATCAGTATGAATAGTAACCTTTGAATCAACAATATAAGGTCTAAACTTATCACAAGCAAAGATTACAGCTAAGAACTCTTTTTCAGTAGTAGCAAAATTCTTTTGCGTAGCATCTAGAGTCTTGCTAGCATAATGAATAACATTCAACTTCTTATCAACACGTTGTCCAAGGACAGCACCCACAACAAAATCACTAGCATCACACATAATTTCAAAAGGTAAAATCCAATCAGGTGGTTGAACAATAGGAGCAGTTGTCAAAGATTTCTTCAAAGTTTCAAAAGCTTCCTTAAAATCATCATCAAAAACAAAAGGTACATCTTTTTGAAGAAGATTAGTAAGGGGCTTTGAAATTTTGGAGAAATCTTTAATAAACCTCCTATAGAAACCAGCATGACAAAGGATACTACGAATACCTTTGATATCTCTAGGACAAGGCATCTTCTCAATTGCTTCAATTTTGGCTCTGTCAACTTCAATGCCTCTTTCAGAGATCTTGTGTCTAAGAACAATCCCTTCATTAACCATGAAATGGCATTTCTCCCAATTCAGAACAAGGTTGGTTTCTTCACATCTCTGCAAAACTTTATCAAGGTTGTGCAAACAGTTATCAAAAGAAGTTCCATAGACGGAAAAATCGTCCATGAAAACCTCCACAATTTCTTCACAAAAACCATGAAAGATAGCAGACATACATCTCTGAAAGGTAGCAGGAGCATTACATAAACCAAAAGGAATACGCCTATAAGCATAAGTACCATAAGGACAAGTGAAAGTAGTTTTCTCTTGGTCTTGTGCTTTCACAGCAGTTTGAGAAAACCCAGAATAACCATCAAGAAAACAAAAGTGAGTCTTTTTGGACAACCTCTCAAGCATTTGATCAATAAAGGGCAAAGGATAATGATCTTTCTTAGTAACTTTATTGATCTTTCTAAAATCAATGCACATTCTATACCCAACCACTACTCTTTGGGGTATGAGCTCATTATCTTCATTAGGCACAACAGTTATTCCCCCTTTCTTGGGAACGCAATGAACACGACTAACCCATTGACTATCAGCAATAGGATAAATAATACCAGCATCCAGGAGTTTTAATACCTCATTCCTTACCACACCCTTCATCTTAGGATTTAGACGGCGTTGGTGCTCAACAACTGGTTTTGCATCAGGCTCAATATTAATAGCGTGCTGACATATAGTAGGAGAAATTCCTTTTAAATCATCAAGAGTATAACCCATAGCTCCTCGGTGTTTCTTTAATACCTCCAATAACATTTCTTCTTCCTTTCCTGAAAGTTTAGAACTAATAATAACAAAATACACTTTCTTATTGTCAAGATAAGCATATTTAAGATCATCAGGTAAAGGTTTTAATTCGAAAACAGGGACCTCTTTAGGTGGTAGTGTGGTATCCAAATCTTCCACAGGTAGATTATGCTTAAGTAACTCATGCCGACGAAGGAAAACCTCGTCAATCTCATTTCTTTCCTTCATGAAGATATCACTTTCATGATCTTCCATGAACTGCTGCAAGGCATTGTTAGGAGCAAGAGAAATTACAGAAAGTTGTTCAGCCCTAAAATCATCATTAGGCAGTTCATTTTCATAAGGAGTTTTGGAAAATTTGTAAAAATTAAACTCATAAGACTCTCCATCAAACTTAGTCAAAACGTTTTCATTCCTACAATCTATAATAGCCCCACAAGTATTCAGGAAGGGTCTACCAAAGATAATAGGATATGTTTTACTAGCTTCTTTACCAAGTACCAGCAAATCAGCAGGATATTTAATCTTACCACAAAGGACCTCCACATCTCTTACAATGCCAATGGGGCAAACTTGCTCTGTATTGGCAGGTGAATAACCACATCAATGTATTCAAGCTCACAAGGACCAATTTCATGCATAATTTCCCTGTAAAGCTCATAAGGAATAGCACTAGAACTAGCACCAATATCACATAAACCATCATATCTATGATTAGCAAGTCTAACAGCAAGCACATGGACATTAGCTGTCACATCCCAAGATTTTCCAAATCTTGTAATGTGAAAATAAATTAATAAAATAAAACTTTGTTTGAATTTCAGAGCCAGAAGAAACTTTTTGAATTTAAATGGAACCTCAAACCCATTTGAATCAAATAAAATCCTAAAAGGATTTAAAAAGATAAACATTTTAAATAAAGGAAAATAAATATTTTGGAAATAAGGTTTTGGATCTTTTAAAATAAAAGGTTTGGTATTCAAAAGAAAAGATGGATTTAAATAAAGATTATTTCATAAAACCAAAATTAAACCTTGGCCAAGCTTTGGAATTAAAAACATTTTATTCTAAATAAAATTAGCAAAGGTTTATTTAAATAAATTGATAAGGATTTAATATCCAAGTTCTATTAATAAAGGTTCTATCAATTATAAACCATCAAAAACTACTAAAGTGATAAAACAACACTAAAGTGTTTTGGCTTTATGTTAGATTTTAAAATAAATATTCTCAATAAAACAAACCCTAGATGGTTTAATAATGAAAGTCTATTTTATTTAATTAATAATGGACTCTAAAATAAAATGTTATTTTGTTTTAAAACAAGTTTTTCCAAATATTCTTTATTTTCAAATAAACCTACTGATATAGGTTTGAAAGTGTTTGGAATTTAAATGGAGATTTATTAAATAAATCATATCATATTTGATTAAATAACTATGATCTATTTTATATTAAATAGATCCTAAAAGGAATGAAAATATTGTTTTATTTTGGATTTGGATTATGATTGATAAACAGAACCAAATTCAAATGAAAATTTTGTTGTTTGTTTGATGTAATTTGAGTGTTGTTTGATTGCTTGATTAATTGTTTGAAATTCAAAACAGGAAATAGAAATAGAAAAAGGAAAAGAATTAGACAGAAAAAAATAGAGCAGCCCAACCATCTAGCCCAGGCAGCCCAACAAGCCCAGAAAACAGCCCAGCTCTCTCACCCCGCAGGAAAACGATTCGCACCTCGCTTCTAACCCGTACAGTGTATGACCAGTGGACCCTTCCCTCATTTCGTTTTCCCACTGACAGGTAGACCCACCGCTACTGTTCATCGTCCTCACCACGCGACCCTTCTCCCCTCACCTCGCTGCCGTTTCTTCCCGTTGATAGCTCCATCAATCAGCGTTAATCCATGCATTAAACCTCGCCGCGACCACGCCCATTTAATCGCCCTGCTCTCTCCCCCGTTTTCCCTCAGACATCGCCTCCCCTCTGCCTCCAGGCCGCCCCAATTTCCCTCTGTGTCGCTGCTACTCCGACGATCCTCCTCGCCAATTCTGGCCAAGACTCACCGCCCCTCTTTCCGCTGACCAAGCTCACAGCATCCCCACTCCCAGACGCTTCTTCCCGTACCCTTCGTTCAACCGCGGACGCCCCGGATCGTCGGCTTTGACAAGCTCCGACAGCGTCACCGCATCTGCAACCTCTCCGACGACCTCTCCCGGTAAACCTCGACCGCCCCTTTACCTCTCGATCATGCAAGCATCTTCGCCTTGGTATCACACACCTGACCATACCCTCGGTTGGCTTTCTCGTGACCTGTAGCGACGACTTCGACCACGACTGAGACCACCCGACGTTGCTCTCTACTCCGGCGAGCAATCGCAGCCGTATCTGAGCACCCCTGCCACGACAAGCACACGACCAGCACCACCTCGTCTTCGCGACCACGGTGAGCATCCTCACCTTGTATTTTGATTCCTAGAACCACCGCTAGTACCTCGCCTGACCGTCGCCGCCGTCTGTCGCCGCGCAGCGCCGCCAGCTTCTGGTCAAGCACGCTAGAGCCGTCAGATCTTAATCCTATGGCGTAGACAGAATGACTTAAGCGAACCGGTATGGACACATCTGAGCCGCACGATTCGCATTAGATCCAACGCACCACAACACCGATCCGGCCGAACCGGTACCAGCCAGTTAAATTACGACGCGTGTCCCCTGTTCTGTTTAAAAACAGATTTGAAAACAGATTTAGTTGTGATTTTCAAATCCTTATAACTTTTGATCCACACGTCCAAATTTAGCAAATTTTATATCAATGGATTCAGGAGAGCAAGACCTAAATAATCATGGCCTTAGTTTTGAAAATAGTATCTGTTAGCTTGTTGGAAATTACAGAAACTTTTGTGTACTTATTTAGAGTATAAAAAATTGTTTAAAAGTGATTTTAGGATTAAATCCTTTGCAAAATGGATTTGTGTGACCTTACTAACCCTAGGAACCAACCCATGGTTTTGGAAATGAAATTGGAAAAATTTAGAATGGATTAATTGAATTAGTCTAAATCTAGCTAAGTAATGATAATGGTTTTATTATGAAAAAGAATTTTGGAATAAAAACTATTGGGAAATTGTTATAATTCAAGGCTACTGACCTAAAACACCAAGTCTTGAGAGTTAGAAACTTTTGGTGAGAAACTTAAAGATTTTGATTTGATAAAACCATTTTCCACCACATAAAATGTTGAATGGATTTTAAAATAGTTTGGGGCAAAACCCTCTAACTAATAACTTTGCCATTTTGGTAAATGACCAATGTGGACCTTACAAAGTTTATAAACCTAGTAGAGACCAACTTTGCAATAGAACCCTCTTTTTACAAGACTTAGGAACCATTGCTATGTGTATGTGAATTATTGTTTGAATGATGGAATGCTACTTGATACTATGCTTGTTTGATTGTAGTAAAATTAGCAAAGTGTGAGACTAGCAAGATCAAGAAGTGACTATCATTCCCTAAACAAAAAGGCAAGTTACACTATCATACAAAAGTCCTACTATTTTCATTATACTTAGTGGATTATGAAAACATGCATGAAAGACATTTTATACTTATGCTATGCTAAAAATCCTAATAGGATTCCCTATACACACCTTAGTGAAAATATTGAAGTTGTACATGCTTAGCCATGCTATGTTTTGAAAAGAGATACATGTTGTGATTTTACAAAGGTTGAGAAAAGGACTTGTGTTTTACATAATAAAACAAGGACTCAATGAACCACCTAGGTGGAGGATACTTTAAGTTTTGGAGAAGGTGGCAACAAAAGAGAACCATGTCTATGGCATTCACTTTGTGTTGTGCTCCAAAAGAAAACCACCTAGGAAACTTAGAGATCAAACATGCTTCTCCAATTGTGGCTTCCATGTACAACCACATGCTATTATGGCTCTGGCTTAGTCAATTACATTAGGAAGACCCATACATTGTCTTTAGTTACTGGACATGGGGATCTGGAATGCTTCATGGGGGCTGAAGACAAAGCTAGCAATGATGTATGGGAGGACCTTTTGGAAAGACTTCGTCACAATCTCAATCTGCCAGTACTCCATCTTGGTGAGCACCAATCCAGTAGGCCACTGGTGGCAACAAGATGGGATTGTGTCATGTGGGTAAAGTGTACTCCTTCTGCAGAAGTAAATAAAATCTAAGTACTTAGCCGTGTCCCCGGTTATGGACAATACTGAGCAACTAAAGTTTGAACTATGGGAGATCTCGACATTCCAACTTCTAATATAAAAACTTGATGCCCTTGTGTGTCTACCAAGGAATTCAAAGAGATTTTGTAATGCTTGTTGCACTTGGGGTTACCAAGGTGCACAAGAGCATGATGTACTTGGGGCTTTACCAAGGAACTCATGAGATTTTATAAAACTTGATGCACTTGGGGTTACCAAGGTGCTCAAGAGATTTTGACAAGGATTTTGAACACTTGAGTTTCTACCAAGGAGTTCAAGGAACTTGGAAAAGAAATTTGACAAAAGACTTAAAAAAAAACCTTTTGAAAAGATAGGATAAAATGTTGCTTTATGCAAATAAACCTTAAACTCTACTTAGCCAAATATGCATATAATGATAGGATCCACTCATATTATACATAAAAGTGAAGCTTGCCAATACAATTCAAAATGTATTGACCCTTGTGGCTGTAACCTGTAATGTTGCAGGTTGATTGTTTTAAAATGAAGATTGTTTGATTGACTAGGACTACAAAGTCTACAACCAACATCTGCCTGTGGCACTTTGAAGATGATGGACCCATGCTTATAGTTATTCCGCTGCAAATGTAATGTAATAGCAATATGAGCTATGTTTGATGTAATAAACTTGTGTTATTCCTGGTTATAAATTTATATTATGACCCTTGTATCTTGATATTACATCTTAACTGTGGATGCTAGCTATTGATCCAGGGACTAGCATTGTAAAACACAGGAGGACCCTAACTTATTGGGTTGGGACCTCTACAGATGGTATCAGAGCATTGTGTTGCCTGTAGGATTTGTAACCCTAGGATTGGACAAAAACCCTTAGAAAAATAGGAATTGTATTTTGATCCAAGACTTATTTACAAAAACACTTGTAAACTCTTTCCTCAACCATTTTGGCTTTAACTCTACATCTCTTCTACTTCAACTTGATGGAAAAACCTACCCATGACCAAAGAATACACCATGTGCAAATGACTTCAACATCTTCAACTCTAAGGACTTCTTCAATTTCTTCAACTCTAATGACTTCAATATCTTCAGCATGTTCACCAAGGACTTCCAACTTGGAACTACTAAGGACCACAAGTGAAACAAGGAAATCTTGCTCAAGATTTAGAGACTGAGGGAATGCAAAATAAGAAGAAGCCATCAACAACTTTGAAGTATTGTGACCAAGAGTTTTCTCAAGGAAACCAAGATCTCATACAAGAAGAATCATGAAGGAAGGAAAGATCACAAGTAAACCATATAGATGGACCACCATTTATAGTTAAGACAAAACACACCAACTTGTGTAGTGTAACAAAATTATTTTGTTGCCTAAAAATGTGTTTGAAACTTGTTGTTTGAATGGAATGATTGTTTGTGATTGCATGCACATTGTTTGTGTGAATTGTGACATGTGTGTTTAGAAATAATTCCTTAGAAATATCTTGCCTATTCTAAACTCCCTTCAAACCCAAACAGATGACTACTCCAAAGGACTCCAAGATTGATGACACCAACACCAACCAAGCTGATAGCATGAGAGAACTCATAGCAACCCAACACCAGTTGAACCAACTAACAGCTCAGTTCCTAGTCAACAACAGTGATAAAGATCCAGCACTACAAAGATTTTTGGAAGAGCAGTCTCAATTGATGCTTAAGGTGACTAATCAAATGATTAGCATAGAAGAAAGCTATCCAAAGAGAGTTTATGATAACAGGGATGAAAAGAATATTGTTCTAGATGGAGCCCCAGCTTGCATTATTTGTGGAGACAAGGATCATACTGCCAAGGAGCATGAAGGACAATGCCCCAATTGTGAAGAAGATCATCCAGTTGGACAATGTCCTACCTCTCAAGCTACTTGCTACCTGTGTGAAGGAAGTGATCATACTCCAGGTCTATGTCCTATCTATGCCATGGTGGAACAAAGAATACAAGAAGGATCCAAGTCTACCAAAGGAAAAGGACCACTACTACATCTAAACAAGACAACCCAATTCAAAGGATCAAGGAAAATCAAGAAGCCCAAACAAGACATGAGCCTTGTGCAATGTCGCAAATGTAAGGAAATGGGACACTACTCCAGTGGATGCCCAGAGAATAAGAAGAATAAAGAGATTGACCAAGTGTGGTGCAACAACTGCAAGGAACCAGGCCACTATGTAGCAACTTGCCGACAAGAGCAACGCAAAGAACTTAAGGACATTAATTGTTTCAACTGCAAGAATCCAGGACACTATGCAAGCAACTGTCCAGAAAGGATGAAAAACAAGTTGAACAAGCCAATGGAGAAACTCAACCTTGGCCCATGAGTCAAGTGTAGAAATGAAGCAAAAGTTGCTTAGAGAAGTTTTCCAGGACCCAAGAAGGCCAATATGTAATTTTTGTTTGAAAATTTTTAAGGGTGGTAGTACCCTAGTTGTTTTGAACATTGCTTGTAACCCAGCCTTCCCAAATCTCGGGACGAGATTTATTTTAAGGGTGGTAGCCTGTCACATCCCAAGATTTTCCAAATCTTGTAATGTGAAAATAAATTAATAAAATAAAACTCTGTTTGAATTTCAGAGCCAGAAGAAACTTTTTGAATTTAAATGGAACCTCAAACCCATTTGAATCAAATAAAATCCTAAAAGGATTTAAAAAGATAAACATTTTAAATAAAGGAAAATAAATATTTTGGAAATAAGGTTTTGGATCTTTTAAAATAAAAGGTTTGGTATTCAAAAGAAAAGATGGATTTAAATAAAGATTATTTCATAAAACCAAAATTAAACCTTGGCCAAGCTTTGGAATTAAAAACATTTTATTCTAAATAAAATTAGCAAAGGTTTATTTAAATAAATTGATAAGGATTTAATATCCAAGTTCTATTAATAAAGGTTCTATCAATTATAAACCATCAAAAACTACTAAAGTGATAAAACAACACTAAAGTGTTTTGGCTTTATGTTAGATTTTAAAATAAATATTCTCAATAAAACAAACCCTAGATGGTTTAATAATGAAAGTCTATTTTATTTAATTAATAATGGACTCTAAAATAAAATGTTATTTTGTTTTAAAACAAGTTTTTCCAAATATTCTTTATTTTCAAATAAACCTACTGATATAGGTTTGAAAGTGTTTGGAATTTAAATGGAGATTTATTAAATAAATCATATCATATTTGATTAAATAACTATGATCTATTTTATATTAAATAGATCCTAAAAGGAATGAAAATATTGTTTTATTTTGGATTTGGATTATGATTGATAAATAGAACCAAATTCAAATGAAAATTTTGTTGTTTGTTTGATGTAATTTGAGTGTTGTTTGATTGCTTGATTAATTGTTTGAAATTCAAAACAGGAAATAGAAATAGAAAAAGGAAAAGAATTAGACAGAAAAAAATAGAGCAGCCCAACCATCTAGCCCAGGCAGCCAAACAAGCCCAGAAAACAGCCCAGCTCTCTCACCCCGCAGGAAAACGATTCGCACCTCGCTTCTAACCCGTACAGTGTATGACCAGTGGACCCTTCCCTCATTTCGTTTTCCCACTGACAGGTAGACCCACCGCTACTGTTCATCGTCCTCACCACGCGACCCTTCTCCCCTCACCTCGCTGCCGTTTCTTCCCGTTGATAGCTCCATCAATCAGCGTTAATCCATGCATTAAACCTCGCCGCGACCACGCCCATTTAATCGCCCTGCTCTCTCCCCCGTTTTCCCTCAGACATCGCCTCCCCTCTGCCTCCAGGCCGCCCCAATTTCCCTCTGTGTCGCTGCTACTCCGACGATCCTCCTCGCCAATTCCGGCCAAGACTCACCGCCCCTCTTTCCGCTGACCAAGCTCACAGCATCCCCACTCCCAGACGCTTCTTCCCGTACCCTTCGTTCAACCGCGGACGCCCCGGATCGTCGGCTTTGACAAGCTCCGACAGCGTCGCCGCGTCTGCAACCTCTCCGACGACCTCTCCCGGTAAACCTCGACCGCCCCTTTACCTCTCGATCATGCAAGCATCTTCGCCTTGGTATCACACACCTGACCATACCCTCGGTTGGCTTTCTCGTGACCTGTAGCGACGACTTCGACCACGACTGAGACCACCCGACGTTGCTCTCTACTCCGGCGAGCAATAGCAGCCGTATCTGAGCACCCCCTGCCACGACAAGCACACGACCAGCACCACCTCGTCTTCGCGACCACGGTGAGCATCCTCACCTTGTATTTTGATTCCTAGAACCACCGCTAGTACCTCGCCTGACCGTCGCCGCCGTCTGTCGCCGTGCAGCGCCGCCAGCTTCTGGTCAAGCACGCTAGAGCCGTCAGATCTTAATCCTATGGCGTAGACAGAATGACTTAAGCGAACCGGTATGGACACATCTGAGCCGCACGATTCGCATTAGATCCAACGCACCACAACACCGATCCGGCCGAACCGGTACCAGCCATTTAAATTACGACGCGTGTCCCCTGTTCTGTTTAAAAACAGATTTGAAAACAGATTTAGTTGTGATTTTCAAATCCTTATAACTTTTGATCCACACGTCCAAATTTAGCAAATTTTATATCAATGGATTCAGGAGAGCAAGACCTAAATAATCATGGCCTTAGTTTTGAAAATAGTATCTGTTAGCTTGTTGGAAATTACAGAAACTTTTGTGTACTTATTTAGAGTATAAAAAATTGTTTAAAAGTGATTTTAGGATTAAATCCTTTGCAAAATGGATTTGTGTGACCTTACTAACCCTAGGAACCAACCCATGGTTTTGGAAATGAAATTGGAAAAATTTAGAATGGATTAATTGAATTAGTCTAAATCTAGCTAAGTAATGATAATGGTTTTATTATGAAAAAGAATTTTGGAATAAAAACTATTGGGAAATTGTTATAATTCAAGGCTACTGACCTAAAACACCAAGTCTTGAGAGTTAGAAACTTTTGGTGAGAAACTTAAAGATTTTGATTTGATAAAACCATTTTCCACCACATAAAATGTTGAATGGATTTTAAAATAGTTTGGGGCAAAACCCTCTAACTAATAACTTTGCCATTTTGGTAAATGACCAATGTGGACCTTACAAAGTTTATAAACCTAGTAGAGACCAACTTTGCAATAGAACTCTCTTTTTACAAGACTTAGGAACCATTGCTATGTGTATGTGAATTATTGTTTGAATGATGGAATGCTACTTGATACTATGCTTGTTTGATTGTAGTAAAATTAGCAAAGTGTGAGACTAGCAAGATCAAGAAGTGACTATCATTCCCTAAACAAAAAGGCAAGTTACACTATCATACAAAAGTCCTACTATTTTCATTATACTTAGTGGATTATGAAAACATGCATGAAAGACATTTTATACTTATGCTATGCTAAAAATCCTAATAGGATTCCCTATACACACCTTAGTGAAAATATTGAAGTTGTACATGCTTAGCCATGCTATGTTTTGAAAAGAGATACATGTTGTGATTTTACAAAGGTTGAGAAAAGGACTTGTGTTTTACATAATAAAACAAGGACTCAATGAACCACCTAGGTGGAGGATACTTTAAGTTTTGGAGAAGGTGGCAACAAAAGAGAACCATGTCTATGGCATTCACTTTGTGTTGTGCTCCAAAAGAAAACCACCTAGGAAACTTAGAGATCAAACATGCTTCTCCAATTGTGGCTTCCATGTACAACCACATGCTATTATGGCTCTGGCTTAGTCAATTACATTAGGAAGACCCATACATTGTCTTTAGTTACTGGACATGGGGATCTGGAATGCTTCATGGGGGCTGAAGACAAAGCTAGCAATGATGTATGGGAGGACCTTTTGGAAAGACTTCGTCACAATCTCAATCTGCCAGTACTCCATCTTGGTGAGCACCAATCCAGTAGGCCACTGGTGGCAACAAGATGGGATTGTGTCATGTGGGTAAAGTGTACTCCTTCTGCAGAAGTAAATAAAATCTAAGTACTTAGCCGTGTCCCCGGTTATGGACAATACTGAGCAACTAAAGTTTGAACTATGGGAGATCTCGACATTCCAACTTCTAATATAAAAACTTGATGCCCTTGTGTGTCTACCAAGGAATTCAAAGAGATTTTGTAATGCTTGTTGCACTTGGGGTTACCAAGGTGCACAAGAGCATGATGTACTTGGGGCTTTACCAAGGAACTCATGAGATTTTATAAAACTTGATGCACTTGGGGTTACCAAGGTGCTCAAGAGATTTTGACAAGGATTTTGAACACTTGAGTTTCTACCAAGGAGTTCAAGGAACTTGGAAAAGAAATTTGACAAAAGACTTAAAAAAAACCTTTTGAAAAGATAGGATAAAATGTTGCTTTATGCAAATAAACCTTAAACTCTACTTAGCCAAATATGCATATAATGATAGGATCCACTCATATTATACATAAAAGTGAAGCTTGCCAATACAATTCAAAATGTATTGACCCTTGTGGCTGTAACCTGTAATGTTGCAGGTTGATTGTTTTAAAATGAAGATTGTTTGATTGACTAGGACTACAAAGTCTACAACCAACATCTGCCTGTGGCACTTTGAAGATGATGGACCCATACTTATAGTTATTCCGCTGCAAATGTAATGTAATAGCAATATGAGCTATGTTTGATGTAATAAACTTGTGTTATTCCTGGTTATAAATGTATATTATGATCCTTGTATCTTGATATTACATCTTAACTGTGGATGCTAGCTATTGATCCAGGGACTAGCATTGTAAAACACAGGAGGACCCTAACTTATTGGGTTGGGACCTCTACATTAGCTTTTCTAGATTTTTTTAGGATGAGAAACAATATTAGTAGCGTCTTCACAAAAGACAATATGCTCATCCTCTATATTTCTAGTGACAAGATCTTTCACAATAGCTACCACATGCTCAATATCAATGAGCTCATCAAGCTCCATGGTTTTCTTTGCACTTTTGCTAACCACATTAGCTATAATGGAATGTTCCCTTACCTTAGCAGGAAAAGGGATTTCCTCCACATAAGGTTCATGCAAAATAGGATCAACAGTACAAACCTCTGTGCTAGCAGGAACATGGGTGACAATGTCTTTATAAGGAACATGGTACTTGTCCCACTCTTTCTTGGGAATTTCAATATAAGAGTCAAAGGCATTAAAACATTTTGCAAGAATTTGAGGATCAAGACCAAACTCATTGCTAATATCATGGAAGTCATCAATTCCCATAAAAGATTTAATGCATTCATAATCATAGTTTATACATGACTTTATTCCTTTGTCATTCTCCCAAGCTTCAGTGTTGTCTTGAATACGGTCTAGTAGATCCCATTTAGCTTCTTCCTTCATACGTGTGAATGATCCAGCACAAGAAGCATCTAGTAAATCTTTATCATGAAGAGAAAGCCTAGCATAAAAGTTATTGAGAATAATATTGTTAGGGAGTTCATGAATAGGACATTTAAGCATTGGTAACTTCAATATCCCCCAAGCTTGAGATATAATTTCTCCATCAAGAGGCCAAAAGTTATATATAAGATTTGAGGATAAAATTTAGAGTAAAAGAGAGATGCCATCTCCTCTCATTCCATGGATTGTCCATTCATCAGCAACTTATACCATTGTTCAGCTCTCCCTTTCAAGGATGGAGAGTAACTTCTTCTTCACCTGTTCAGTTGTGATACCCGCACACTTAAACAACCTGCATAATTCATGGATAAAAAGCAAGTGATCACCGGGATGGACAGTTCCATCCCCAAAATAATAATTATCCATAACACGATCAACAATACTTGTAGGTATCTTAAAAGGATCTATCTCAACAGCTGGTGGTTCATCTACTACCCTAGAAGTGGTAGTAGTTTTACCAAACAGAAAACCAAATGGGTTATCCATATTAGAAACAAAGTAACAAGCAGTAACAAAAGAAATACTCACAGTAGAAGTTTCCCTTACCAATTCCACTCTTCAATACCGCTTCACTCCCCGGCAACGGGTCCAGAAAATAGTCTTGATGACCCACAAGTATAGGGGGTGTATCTTGGTACTTTCGATAAATAGGAATGTCAATCCTAACGAGGAGCAGAAGGTGTTGAACAGTGGTATGGAGCAGGAACTCTCTACAAATACTTAGCAAACGGATTTTTAGTGGTTTTATGATAAGGCAACAAAATGATGTGCAAGTAATAAAGAGCAAACACAGCAAATTGCCCAATCCTTTCTTAGCAAAGGACAAGTTGGTGGAAATACTTATAAGGACCAAACGTTCTCGAGGACACATGGGAATTCTGTCAAGTGCTTTCGCTTCATATAGCTGAGTACTCTTCTCTGGTGTTGTAAGTTTTGTGTGGGTGAACCTGTGCTAACATAATAACCTTACTTGGACTAATACATACTTGTCATTAAACCCCCTGCAAACATCCATAACTACAGGAAAGTAATTAAGATATAAATCTAAGCACAGCCTTAAACTCTGAGATCCTACACTCCCTTGTGCAAAGGTGTCCTAACGAGGGTTCAGGTTTCTGTCACTCCGGCAACCCCACAATTAATATCCAAATACACAATGCATTCCCCTAGGCTCATAAATGGTGAAGTATCATGTAGTCGACGTTCACATGACACCACTAGAAGAATAGCACCACAACTTAAATACTAAACCATTGAATAATAACTCAACACAAATCCACTAATAACAACATGACTTCTCCCATGTCCTCAAGAACTAAACGAACTACTCACAAGACATCATATGGATCAAGATCAAATATGATATGATAATGCATAACAATCTGAGCATAAACAATAATCCAATGTTTCCACTCACAAGCATCAACTACAATAGTAATCAACACCGGGAAAGTTCCCCTAAGAACTAAAGCAATATCCAACACATTTGTTACAGCAGGATGGAGTGGCGATGATGGTGCTGGTGGAGATTATGGTGTGGATGATGATTATGATCCCGATGAAGCCTAGCTTGATGATGGTGTTGATGGCGATGATCTCCCCTCTCCGGTAAGGAATTCTCCTGGCAGAAGTTTTTCTGCCAGAGAGATCTTTCTCTCTCGGTGTTTTCTGCCCCCTAGAGGCGGCGGAAATCTATCTGTGGTCGCTCCCCTAGCTGTAGGGTTCCGTAGGGAAGATATAGGCGAAGGGGCGGATTCGGGAGCCGGGCAGGTGGGCCACACCTACCCTAGGCATGACCCAGGGTGGGCCCACGCCTAGGGGGTGTGGGCCCCTGCGGCCCTTCTTCGTCCCTCCTTCTGGCTTCCTTAATCTTCTGGAAAAATAATATTTTCCCATATTTTTCTGGTATTTTTCTGATCTTCGCGAAATTGCATCAAAATGCCCTCTTTTCCATCAGAATCCAGACTCCGGTAGTCCATCCTCTAAGAATCATCCAACATGCATAAACAGCGGAAAAGACATAAGTAATACCTCATAATAAGACAAATATCAATGAATAGAGGTAAATTATGATATAGAAAGGTGATGCAAATTGGGCGTATCATGCACATAGTCATTGGAGACCGGAAAAATAGCCTAAGGGTCAGTCTGAATCGCATTCCTATGAAGGACTACAAGACCTGGATGCAGTTTTTTGATTAAGGAGAGGGTGGAGAAGAAGATCCCTGAAGTCTCCATGAAGATGTTCATTGCCAACCGTCCTCTGACTCTGGTAAATATTCCGACTTTGCTTTAAGATTTTTTGCCTTTTCCTTCTCGTCATCCGGCTCTATTTTTACTAATGTAATTAATAACACATAAGCTCGAGAACCTCCCCGAGTCCGAGCTTGCCCCTCTCGAGGGTTATCCTTCAGATGACTCAGAGGCAACGGAGGATGACGAGGAGAAGGAAGTTCATGCTCCTGCCTCCAAGAAGCGTAAGGCTAAGGAGACCGTTGTTACCGCTGGCGCACAAGTGTCGCCAGTGGTTAAAAGGTAATTACTTGTGATCTTTAGTACTTAGTACACTATTTATTTCCGAGCCACACTTGACATACATTTTTGTGTGTTTCAGAGCTAAGTCAGTTTTAAAGAGTAAGCTTAAGTCCGAGAGCAAGCCGGCCAAGCAACAGCGCCAACAGAATCTTGCATTATCTCCAGCCATGCCTCCCCCAACTCCTAGCAGCACTCAAGCCTCAGCACCGGAGGCTTCCGTCTATCCTAGTGCTAGTTCTGTCATCCCTGACGCTGCCATGACCTTGCAAGCCTTGGTTACCAATTGGTAGCCAGGCATCTGACAAGGGTAATGATCCCATAGTAATATCACCAGGGAAAATTGACAAGATGGCCGTCTCTGTTGTCTCCGGCCTAAAGCGGAAGAAGAAGGAGGAGATTCTTAAGTTGGAGCAAGCCAGTCTTGAGAAACAAACCCTCACTCCAGAGGCAGCAAGCCAGGGGACGGAGGATGTTAAGTTAGAGACCCTCCTAGACCAAATCCTGGTCCGAGATAAAAAAACGAAGCCGAAGAACTTCCAGCGACAAGCGTCTCTCCCATCTCCCTTGCTAAGAAAGTGTTTCACAACACGAAACTCGGATTTGAGAAGTTGCACCTGGAGCACATTGTAAGTTTTATAATTCTCATTTGTAGTATTTATTATCATATCCTCTAGCCCCCAAGCGTAAAGTCGGATAAAGATCTCAGCATTAGATCTGAGTTGATGCTTTATAGGATGCAAAAGAACGATATAGTGTAGCCCCCAAGGCTCGTGTTGTATTTTGACTTAGTTGAAGTTGCATCCCGAGTCTTAGTAGCCGTCTTACGGTAATCCTTCTTTAACTTACAAAAAGTTACATCTTACAACCAGGACTTGCTCAAGAACATTTGCAATAAGCGCAACTTTACGTCTTGAGAATTCCTAGTTAAATGTTGAAAAGAATGAAGCAGAGGTGAATATTTCTGGCTCTCAACTGTAGTTGTTGTCTTAGTAAAAATTTTCATCTGACTAATATTTTGTTCTTTGCAGAATTGCTACCGCAATCAAGCAAGATGGTGGAGGAAGCTGAAAACTTCAAGGTCCTCCAAATGGAAAATAATGAACTCCGGGATGAGCTTACAAAGCTGAAGGATGATCACGAGAAATCCGTGAGCAACTTCCTGGAGTCAAGTAACATGGAGACCGAGAGGTTAGCGAAGCAGTTAGCTCTCCGAGATAAACAATTGGAAGACTTGAAGAATGACTATGAGAGTTAGAGGGATTTTGCCCAGGCTTTGGAGCAAGAGCTGAGGAGTCTCCGAGAGGAGCGTTTCCAATGAAATCACTTCGTGCTCGGTAAGATTTCTGACTTCATTCATCTCGTCTTTTTTCCGATGTTTTTTGGTCAAATTTTTTGATTTTTGATTCTTTTCCAGACCCTCTCCATCTTTCCAACTCCTCTCCTCTGAACCTCGTCTCGAGCACATTAAGTCGGTCGGAGATGCTCTTTTCTACTTCCGCAAGACTCTTGAAGAGGCTGGTGAGTCAGTTAGACTTTCCGACCTAAGCGCCTTGCCTATGCTCGAGATGAGGGACAGAGCTAAGGAAATTCTGAAGCTCATCGAGGACTGGAAATTATCATATGCTCGGACCGCTGCGCAGACCGCCCTTACAATGGTGATGAGCCACCACAACGAGATGCAAATCTGGCATGTCACCAAGGGCATCGCCGATGAGGACGATGAGGGCAACCCACAAGACATCAAGGGTATCCAAGAATCTTGCGCAGGCTATGCTTGTCGCATGGCGGAGATGACGAACTATGAGACGCCCTTCTTCCAGTCCGTCACTACAAGAAATCTGCTCACTAATGACCTTTTCTTAACGAACATGGTTTTTTTGGTCATCTATGACCATTCCAAACTAGTTGGTCGTAGGGAATTTAGGAGGGTCCAAATCTTAAAAAATAATGATCAATTTTGTCAAAAAGGTCACAGTGTCCTAACATGAAATGGTCGTAGATGGATAGGATTGGTTTAAAGACTTTTATCTGAGAGACTACGACCAGTTTAGATAGTCATATTATATAATAACAATATATTCTAAATTACAAAGATTGTGACTATACTGCCATCTAAGCAGTTCGTCTATGTCTCATGTGACATGTCCATTTGCATGGGGTCTACAAGTGAATCTGATATTTTATTTAGTATCACCGACTAATGGGGTCTATATGTCATTTTGATATTAAATAAGTGGTACTGAGTGGTGTAACAGAAATTAAGAGAAAAAGAAATAAGAGAAGACTTCAACCCACAACCGTTCCTTATGCTGATAGAACAAGATCACTGCACCAACACTCTGTTCCCACAAATAACCAACGTATGCGTCCTTTTGTATAGGCCTAACCCAGAAATTAAACGAAAAAGGGAGTCACCGGGGTTCAAACCCACGACCTCTTAATCTCTCACAAAGAACAAAACTAGTGGAACAACATTGTGTTGACGTTCACAAACAACGACATGGTAATTTTTAATATGTGCAACCCACTAGAAAAGTCCAAGACCACTGGAACAACACTGTGTTGACGTTCACAAATAACTACATGGTATTTTTTAATATGTTCAACCCACTAGATAAGTCGAAAAAACTCACGACACCCACCCTTACGCCCAGGGAACAAGACCAACGAACCAACACATCATTCGTGTTAAATTACCAAGCATAAACTTTTTGTACATTTCGAAACTGTGTTGGGCTTGGGCCACGGGCAGAAATGGCCTCCTGTCTTTTTTTATCCTGAATATTTTGCCCTACTGGCTGGGCCAACAGCCCAATAATCATTAGCAGATCAATTTTACTAAAAAAAATATAGGCTTCTTGTCCAGTTTTAGCCCATATGAGTAGAGGGATTTTATTTTTTTCAGAAAGTCAAAAAACTTAATTTTCCTATAATCCCTAATAGTTATTAGCAGGTCAATTTTATTAAAAACTATGGGCTTCTTGTCCAGTTTTATCCCACATGAGTAGAGGGATTTTATTTTTTTCACAAAGTGAAAAAAATTAATTTTCCTATAATCTTTTTATATGAATTCGGATTGAAATGATATAAAAATCAATTTGGTTCATATTTACAAGGTGCATAACTTAATTGTCATATAAAATTATGCAATGTGAAAGATTTACCTCGTTTGGACAGTTTTTGAATTTCTTATACCCGGTTAAAACTATGGTTAAAACAGCGAGCATGAAGGTTCTTAGCTACTGGTTGAGCCTCGCTAAAATTTCATCGGATCTCTGATAAAACAACATATTTTGATTCTAAAAATGATTTTTTCCAAAAATCACGAGTGTTAGATCATGTACCTGTAGTTCAAATCAGACCTGCTTCCTACAGATTTAGCAGAAATTTATCTTTTTCATGAGAGGTGCACCGAAAGGTTCGAGATACCCCGGTTGGGACATTGTCCATGTAAGGTGGTATAATATTTTTGAAAAATGTGATGGAACCATTTTGAGACTCTCATTTGGTGGTTGCTTCCCTGTTTTTGCGCTCGGAAAATAGAAAATGCATTTTTTAGCGATGAAAAGGAAAACTTCCTCCATCAACATTGTTCGCCATCTTAAGATGCACATGCATGCACAATATGGGCACATTATCATAAACTATGCCGCGCTTCTGGCCAAAACATTGCTCGTTTGGCCCGAAAACCATGAAGCCTCGAACATGATAAGTCATTTCTAAGAAGGCTTTTTTGAGACACTTGCAATATACCAATTTTGGTATTTTCCCTTGAAACTATGTCACATAATAAGACACGATGCGAAGGAGTTACCTCGTTTGGACCGTTTTTGAATTTATTATGCCCATTTCAAACTATGATCAAAACGGTAGACGTGAAGGTTCTTAGCTATGGGGCGAGTCTCCCTAAAATTTCATAGGATCTCTGATAAAACAGCATATTGTGAGTCTAAAAATTATTTTTTCAAAAACTCACAAACGTTAGGTCATGTACCTGTAGTTCAAATCGGACCCGCTTCCTACTGATTCAGCAGATATTTGTCTTTTTCACGAGGGGTGCACAGAAAGGTTTGAGATACCCCGGTTGGAACATTGTCCATGTAAGGTGGTTTAATATTTTTGAAGAATGTGGTGGAACCATTTTGAAACTCTTATTTGGTGGTTGCTTCACAAAATGCCCCATTTTTTGCGCTTAGAAAATAGAAAAAATTTGAGCGACAAAAAGGAAAAATTCCTCCATCAACATTGTTCGCCATCTTAAGATGCACATGCGTGCACAATATGAGCACATTATCACAAACTATGCCGCGATTCTGGCCAAAACATTGCTCGTTAGGTCCGAAAGCCATAAAACCTCGAACATGATACGTCATTTCTGAGAAGGTTTTTTTGAGACACTTGCAATATACCAAGTTTCATGGCTTCCTACCGATTCAGCAGATATTTGTCTTTTTCACGAGGGGTGCACAGAAAGGTTTGAGATACCCCGGTTGGGACATTGTCCATGTAAGGTGGTTTAATATTTTGGAAAAATGTGATGGAACCATTTTGAAACTCTCATTTGGTTGTTGTTTCACAAAATGCCCCATTTATTTGCGCTTAGAAAATAGAAAAACAATTTGAGCGACAAAAAGGAAAAATTCCTCCATCAACATTGTTCGCCATCTTAAGATGCACATGCATGCACAATATGAGCATATTATCACAAACTATGCCGTGATTCTGGCCAAAACATTGCTCGTTAGGTCCGAAAGCCATGAAACCTCGAACATGATAGGTCATTTCTGAGAAGGTTTTTTTGGGACACTTGCAACCAAGTTTGGTATTTTTCCTTACAACTATGTCACATAATAAGACACCACGCGAAGGAGTTACCTCGTTTGGACAGTTTTTGACTTTATTATGCATGTTTCATACTATGATCAAAACGGTGGGCGTGAAGGTTCTTAGCTAGGGGACGAGCCTCGCTAAAATTTCATCGGATCTATGATAAAACAACATATTGTGAGACTAAAAATGATTTTTGCAAAAATCATGAGCATTAGATCATGTACCTGTAGTTCAAATCGGACCCGCTTCCTCCCGATTCTACAGCCATTTGTATTTTTCATGAGGGGTGCACCGAAAGGTTTGAGATACCCCGGTTGGGACATTGTTCATGTAATATGGTCTAATATTTTTGAAAAATGTGGCAGAACCATTTTGTAACCCTTATTTGGTGGTTGCTTCACAAAACGCCCCGTTTTTTGCGCTCGGAAAAATAGAACATGCATTTTTGAGCGACGAAAAGGAAAACTTCCTCCATCAACATTGTTCGCCATCTTAATATGCACGTGTGTGCACAATATGGGAATATTATCACAAACTATACCGCAATTCTTGCCAAAACATTGGTCGTTTGGCCCGAAAACCATTAAACCTCGAACATGATGGGTCATTTTTGATAAGTATTTTGAGACACTTGCAATATACCAAGTTTGGTATTTTTCCTTGCAACTATGTCACATAATAAGACACCACGTGAAGGAGTTACCTTGTTTGGACCGTTTTTCAATTTATTATGCCCGTTTCAAACTATGGTCAAAACGGCGAGCCTGAAGGTTCTTAGCTAGGGGACGAGCCTCACTAAAATTTCATTGGATCTCTGATAAAACAGCATATTGTGAGTCTAAAAATGATTTTTGCAAAAAAGCACGAGTGTTAGATCATGTAACTGTAGTCCAAGGTGGAACTACTCACGCTTTATACCGGAGGCTGGCATGATGAAGAAGAAGGCCTCCGGAATGATCTCCCCTCCGGCAGGGTGCCGGGAAGAGCTTCAGATCCCCCCGATCTAGGGACGATGATGGCGGCAGATACATAAGGTTTCGTGGAGTTTTGATCGGGTTCCTAGGGTTTCTACATCGGGGGCTTCTTATAGGCAAAGAGGCAATGCTGGGAGGTGGCCAGGGGGCCCACACCCTACCCAGGCGCGGGGTGCGCCCACCAGCGCCTATGGGGTGTGGCAGCCTTGGTTCGCCTCTTTGTCTCTCCTCTAGACTTCGAGAATATTGATTTTCTTCCTTTCTGGAACCAAAAAAAAGAAGAAAACAGGCAACTAGCACTGTGGCAACTTGTTAATAGGTTAGTTCTAGAAAATATATAAAAACACCTCAAAGTATAGACAAAGCAAAGCAAAGTTGATAGTAAACAAGCATGTAGCATACAAAATTATAGATACGTTTCCGACGTATCAAGCATCCCCAAGTTTAACTCCTGCTTGTTCTCGAGTAGGTAAGTCATAAAAGAATAATTTTTTAGGTGACATGCACCATCAAAACCAAGATCAAACCATTTGCAAGCATTGACAGCTGGGATCAAAGAACTCTAAACATGTGCATGAAAGATGGAGTTCTAATAATAGGACAAAGTAACTATGCATGCAACATGAAAGGCTACAAACAAATATCATGAATAACATGCATTGAAAAACATATGTTTGTTTCACATACAAAATACATGGCATAGTGGCATTCTGCTTATCCCTCATGACGTAGCAAATAGATGCATAGGACACCTTCAAAGTTCATAAGAGTGACTAGAAACAAGTAGCACAAGAACAAGTAATATCACAATATACATCAATCAATAAGTTTTGGGACACTGCACACAGAATGGCAACTATATATTCTCTCTTAATGGTGCCTAAAGGTAGAAGGTGGAGACTCAAATAATAGTGGAAGAAAGGCCTTCATAAAGGGAAGCAGGGATTTCAAGTTTCAAAAAGAGCTTCCAAAAATTATGGTACTTGTTAGCTTTTAGACCTCATTGCCCCTATCATAAGCATCTTGAAGTGATTAAGGTTAAAGTGAACAAACTATGGAGTATATGCTTGACAAAGTATAAGTTGGCAATCTCAAGTCACTTGAATACGAGGGCCACACCTCATGCTACTCAACTTCAGTCACCTGTAAGTTCTTGTCATTGTAAGTACATGCGTATCATAGAGAACCGCCAACAGGGTACCCCTTGCACATGGTACAGGAGCTATCCCATAACCAAAATGACAAGACAAGCAGACAATGAGCATCTCAGCGATCTTTTTATTTACTATATGCATAGCTTTTTATTGAGGATGCTTCATAGATAGCTCACTATGATGATGCTGCAAGTTTCCACCATAATTAGGCATGGCTTAGGCTAGCGGCCCAGGAATTTCTCTAACACAAAATACATACTCCATGGACTTACAAGTTCCCTCTTTATTTCACACCGGTGACATCCATAGACAAAAGAGCATGATATCAACTGAGTACAAAGTACAAGTGCAATGTTGAAAACGTTCCCCGTGACAGCACGGTTCTGCTAATTCCAACGTATAAGTGCAAGCATATACAACATAGATGACACAATGGTTCAAGTTTATTACGTCAAAGAATATAAAGTGTTCCATCAAGTTCGTGAGAGCTTTAATCACTAAGTTTTCACATAACAAAATACTTTTTAATTGGAAGATAGCCGAAAACAAGAATATACTTGGAATGGTGTAAAACACCATGCATAGGATTTTATAGTGGACGCTTTGGAATAACTTGGTTTCTTGGGAGTTGGAGGCATGAGTAGAGATTACTCATACAAGTGTAGGCTAGCAAAGACTGGGAGCAACCAACTAAGAGAGCAATAATGGCCATAATCATGCAGAGCAAAAAAACATTACTAATCAAAGCATAGAGTGGTACTACAGGCCAAGGACTAAATTATCATAGAGGCTATGGTGACTTGTCATAGTCATAAAATGGTGTGAGCATGTGCCAAGTCAACCCAAACAAAGCATCAAAGGAGAATACCACAATACTATGCTTTTGCATGCTAAAACAACGCATAATTCTTTCAAGGCACACTAAGCAATCCCAATTGTTTGTAACAAGACATGATACAACAATAATCACTAAGCATAAGGTCAAAACAACACCTAGCATGTCATGCTAAAGTCTAAGTCACAGTCAATGCAAGCTCCTCTTGCACTTTCAAGCAGGAACTTCCTACTCCTTTCCAACACCAAGCAACTTATTTGAAACAAAACAGCGAGAACGAGGGTCTAAACTACTTTATTCAAGCAAACTAAACAACTAAGCAAACCTAAAAAAAACTAAGACGCTCCAAGAACAACACAACTGTGCATGAAACAATAAAAACAAAGTGTCTAGACAGACCTGAGCTTTTTATTGATGAAGAAGGGGATGCCTTGGGCATCCCCAAGCTTTGACGCTTGTAATTCTTGGATATTTCTTGGGGTGACACCAGGGTGGCATCCCCAAGCTTGAGATTTTGTCCATTCTTCATCTCATTACATCATTCTTTGTCTACACCCGAAAATTTTCCTTCATACAAAACTTCACACAATCTTCATTAGCAACATTAGTGTATTCAAAAGATAATAGACCTTTGGGCTAAGCTTTGGAACAACAAAACTTTTCACTAAAAACACATGATACTGTAGAAACTCCTTCAAAAAGCTCAATTCCCCAAAAGAGAACTGAAAAAGGAATCAATAAGAAGCAAATGCAAATAATGGCAGAAATATGTCAAAACAAACCAGCAGGTAGAAACCGATATTTTCGAAAATCTTTTGTTGCTCAAATTAAAAAGTGTTGAACTAACGAAAGTTAGCTAACATACTGGGGGATTTATTCATAAATTTTTAGCTCAATCTGAGTTACAGAGTCTCCTCACGGAGTTTTATGGTGGAGGACAGAAATCTGTTTTGGGATAGCAATTCCCCAAATCTTACTTCCCTCTCATTAGAGGTTATGTTTGGCACAACAATCAAACAAAAAGGATAAGGAGAGATCATTACTAAATTAATAACTTCCAAGACTCAAGGAAACTCTTGGGTTATCTCCCAACAAGTAATTTTCTTTAACGCATTTAAGTTAGGCACAAGAAGCAAGAAGAATCAAGTATTTTCAAATGATTAAGCATTAACATCAACCCTTGCTTTCAAAGGAGGAGAAAAAAGCAACTTCTCTCTCCTCATAGGGAAGTTTTCAATACCTTTCTTGAATGTAAAATGATATTTAATGGTGCCTTCTTTCATATCAATAATGGCACCAATAGTTCTAAGAAAAGGTCTTCCCAAAGTATTAGGACAAGAAGCATTGTATTCAACATCCAAAACATAAAAATCAACAGGGACATAATCATTGTTAACTGTCAACACCCGGATTTTTAATCCCAGATGCCTGTTATGCCATACATCGCAATCCCAGGATTACCATTTTTGCGAGACATAACAGAATTGGATACCATAGTACATCATCCATTACAAACCATACATAAGGTCTTACACAAATAAGGATCTCATGATCCAGTTCTTAATACAACTCAAGCAGCGGAATAACGTAATAGTAACGGTAGCGTAGGCAAAGCTCCATCTTCGAGATCACAGGCAATGCTGACGATGGGAGATGATCCTAGTTGTCGTAACCTTCCTAGGGTCCATCCTCCAGGTACTCCTCTTCATAGTCTGGCCACGGGAATATCCAGGGACAAAGCCATGAGTACTCTTTAAGTACTCACAAACTAATACTAACAAGTGAAAGGGGTTTTTGGTAATAGGACACTAGGCTCTAGGGTTGTTTTGCAAAAGCCAGATTTATCTCTACTAAGTTCAGAAGCAAAGAATGCTAGTTGAAGTTTTATAACACCTAAGTGTGAACTTGTATTTCATATCACAACCCTGTTGTGGTCAAGTCAAAGTCTTAATTCATTTCATAAGTCTTTTGAAAAGTCTGACGGGGGAACAGTATGGCCACTCCAACTGTCCATAACCGCGGACGCGACTATTCGAATAGTTTGACACTCTGCAGAGATTGTACACTTTCACCACAACATTTGATACATCCGTTAGGAACAAATCCTGAATTCACCATACTCAGTATGCGGATAATCAATCCTAACCTTTCAATTACACGCCCTAGTATAAGCACCTCTCCTGTGAGTTTGGCCTCCCAACCATGACCAACTGTCATCTTGGGTACTGCATAGGTGGACAATCTTCACAAGGTAGCCTCAACTCAGACCTTGGCCGTGAGGGAACTAATACTAAGGTATATAAGTTTCCAGTCAAGCCCTACCCAATATTCGGGTATTATGGTTGTACGATAAAATTGGAATGGTATCGCATCCAGACAACCATCAGTTTTATAAAGGGCTAAGGCTCATGCCTCATCATTTTCATCACCAAAATCATCAGGTGTTCGGAAACACATGTCCAAAAAATTTCAATTGAATGATCCATCATTCCAAGGTTTTCATAACCATTTTCCCACCAAGTATTCCCATCTAAAGTTGATCAAGTTTTATGCTTAGCACTAGCATCTACAAGTGGGGGTAAGTACTAATGAGGGGTGGTAAACAAGTGGAGTTTCAACTACGTTCAATCTCATGCCTTAGGATGACATCAAGATTATCTAGCTTAGGCCAAATTTTATGCTCTTTATGCAACCTTCAATTATCTTTCTAGTATCTATAAATCACTTAAGTAAACTCTAAGTAATAGCTTTGGTAAAGAAATAAAGTAGAAAGCTTGGAAGTAAAATTAGGATTGGGTATCATCAAATATGTCTAATCAAGCATGCTTAGTGCATTGCATAGGTTATCTAAATTTCATAATTGCAAGTGTTAGCTTGCACATTCACTAGTAGTATTAGGCTTGCCTTGTGTAGAGCAGTGGTTGAAGTTCTCCTCGGCTTCTTCTTCGTAGAATCCTCCTTCCTCTTCGTATCCTTGGTCGGTACTAGCGTCTATGAATAAATACGAGGTACACAATCACCAAACAATACTTAACTACTTGCAATCATCACACAAAAGGGTCCTATAGATGATCTAGCATCATCACTAACATTACAAGATTAAAGTCTGGTTTAATTCCTTTTATATTTAGAAAAGTAATTTCTACTCATTGAAAAACTACTTAAGATTTAATATTCTCAAAACCAAACATGGGATCATGTTGACACATGTCATCACCACATATTTTAGTCCATGGGAATGTGATTTAAAGTGGTGTCACAATTTAATAAGGTTTTACCCTTTATTTTAATTACTTAAAGTGGCTAGAAATGCCTATGGGGCATTCTTTTATTACTTGAACATTATTTCTGTAAGTAAACCTATATATTTTTATATATTCTGAAAGGTATGGTTAAATGTGATTTTTGAGAGTTGGAATCAACTCAAAAGCTATTATGGTTTAAATTTGAAAAATGTTTGAATGCAAAAAAGCTTCTGCCTTGTTATTTTTACCATGGATGATCTATAGATCGAAATGACTTGAATCCAACGGGCTTGGATTCGGCATTCCTAAACCTTTTAACAAAATTGGTTTCATTCAATTTGGTTCACTGAATCGATCTGGGCTGATTTTTGAAACTGGGTACAGAAGTGTGTTTGAAATAAAATGGAAAAGGTTTAATTCAAATAACTGGGCTACGCGGGAAGCGATACTGGGCCGTCCTGCTAAGCACAGCGCTTCCGCGGGCTGTTTAAGTGGCTGTCCCCACACGTCAGTGAGACAGGGGGGTGCGAAGCGGTATGGGGCGATGTGGTGTGTTCGATCTGGTTCTAATCCAACGGCTGAGAGTCATCGTCAACGTTGGGCAACGCCGGCGAGACAGAAACCTAGCGCGGCCAGTGGGGGTCGCTGGAGGCTCACCGGGGTTCAGGCGAGGCAGGCGAATGACGAAGTCGACGACGGTGAACCTCCTGGTACCGGCAACTTCTCCTGGGGCGGCTCCAATTGCTGGCTCCCTTCTTCTCTAGTAGCGGCAGACTCCGGTGAAATTCCGGCGATGCGCTGCTCGCCTTGCTCCGGGACTGAGGTGGGGTGGTCCTGGGTGAGAGAGGAGTGGAATGGTGTGAAGAATTCGAGCGGGGGAGGCCCCTATTTATAGTCGCGACGGTGGACCGAAAGGCATGGGCAGGCGACGGTGGCAACACGGCTACGGGCTGCTAGAGGCATGGCCGGCGGTGGCGATCGATTGGTGGTCTCCTGGCGATGCTCTACGGCTTTAATGTGCTTGTAGGGGCGGTGCGGTTTGGTCTGGAACACGCGACGCTTTGCGCGGCAGAGGCGGCGCCTTCGACGGTGAGCGGTGGCTGTGAGGCATGGGGCGGCGAATGGGGATGCCTGGCGGTCTCCTGGGTCGGTGGTGATCATGTATGCACGCGCGCGAGGGCGACGCGCGGTCTGTGGGCTTCGGTCGAGGGTGGCGCTCTGGCGCATGCTCGACATGGTTGCTGGCGAGCTGGGCGCGGTCCGTGCGTGTGATCCAGTGGCTGGCAACGTTCAAGCGCTGGACAGGGAGTGGCGGTGGATGGTGGGCTGCCTCCCAGACATGCTGTCTAGGCTTGTTTCTCCTCCTAGCTTGCTGTCGACATGGGGGTGACATGGGTGGCTTCGGCTGTTCACCATTGATGGCATTGGCAAGCTCACAGTGGTGCTAGTGATTAGTTAAGATTGTTAGATGATCTACTAAGGCTAGTGCTGACTAGAGAGGGAACAAGTTAGGCTCAATTCACTGCTCAAAACAGTGTTTGTATTTTGTTTGATTTGTGTCTGCAATGTGTTTGATGAAATGGCCGCAAGAATTCAAGTTTTGAATTTTGAAAAGATTTTTGGTGGGTGTGCTCGGTTGGTGCTGGTGAGTCTGCAGATGCTTGGGTTTTGAAAGTTGAGCTTGTTTGAGTGGTTTTTGAAAAAGTGGGATCTTCCCATATGATAAAGATTCAATTTTGAATTGTCATTTAAACTATGCATTTGAAAGTTTCTGGATGATCACAAGGTGGGCCTTGATACTTTGTTATGAGTACAATAAAGGGGTGCAAAGATCCAGAAAAGTTTCTGTTAGGTTCTGAAAGTTTGAGACAGCCAAAGTAGGCATGGGAGTTAAATTGGTCAAAATGAACATTCACTCATTTATCTTTGTTTTGATTTATTTGGCTTTGAGAAAAGTTTGGGAACTGTTTAGATGATGTTTATTTCACCTAAGCAACATTTTATAAGCAAAGAAACACACTAATAAGGTGGTTCAAAAGAATTCAAAATGAAATGCATACTCTCATGCATGCATTTATATTTTTATTTAGCAAAGTTTTTGTTAACCCTAAATTTGATGATTAGAGTTTGGTGATCCAAGTTTAGTATTTTTGGGATGTTACATTAACCATAATGAGAACATCATTAATACTCCCCATTAGTTTCTTCTTAGCATTATCATTAAGTGGGACATCCAAATAACAATCTTCCAAAGGTGGCAAATCAAGCATTTCATAGATCTTCCTAGGCATAATAGAGACACTAGAACCAAGATCACATGAAGCTTTGATATCAAAGTCATTCACTTGCACATTAATAATGGGTTCCCAACTATCTTCTAGTTTCCTAGGAATAGAAGCTTTGTGTTTTAGCTTCTCTTCCTTAATTTTCACAAGAGCATTTGTAATGTGCTTAGTGAAAGCAACATGCATATCACTAGAATCAGGACTTCTAGCAAGCTTTTGTAGGAACATAATCAATTCAGAAATATTGCAACCATCTATATCAAAATCAAACTTAGCATCACTAGTAGTAGACTCAATAGGCTTAGGCTCTGTAGGAGGAGGAATAGGGACTTCTTGTGGTTTAGTGGTATCCATTCTAGTGATGGTGCACACACTATTATTTCTATCAATTCAGCTTCCCTCTCCCACTTAGCATGAAGTTGGGCTAACAGTCTAACATTTTCATCAATAGTAACTTGTATGGCATGAGTGGCAGCAAAGGTACTTTCCATGGTTTCAGGTTTAGAAGCCATTTTATTAATGAAGGAGGAAGGTGCTTCAGACAAAGAGGATATATTTTTATCAACAGTTAAAAGTTTTTCCTCCACAGTCTTGTTGAAAGAAGTTTGTTTACTAATAAAGTCTTTGAGCATGACTTCAAGTTCAGAGGGGGCACTTCTAGCATTGTTGTAGGAGTTTCCATAGGTATTGCCATTATTAGGAGGATAAGGCCTATAATTGTTGCTACCACAAAAATTATTCCTACAGGCATTGTTGTTGAAATTGTTGTTTCTAATGAAGTTCACATCAACTTGCTCTTCTTGAGCAACCAAAGAGGCTAAGGGAACAGTATTAGGATCTAAAGGAGTTTTCCCATTAACAAGCATATCCATAATAACATCAATCTTATCACTCAAATAGGAGGTTTCTTCAACAGAATTTACCTTCTTACCATGTGGAGCTCTCTCAGTATGCCATTCAGAGTAATTAACCATCATATTGTCAAGGAGCTTTGTCGCAGCACCCAAAGTGAGTCCCATAAATGTTCCTCCAGCAGCTGAATCCAATAGGTTTCTTGAAGAGAATTTCAAACCTGCATAAAAAGTCTGGATAATCATCCAAGCAGTGAGTCCATGAGTGGGACAATTCTTAACCAAAGATTTCATTCTTTCCCAAGCTTGAGAAACATGTTCATTATCAAGTTGTTTAAATTTCATAATATCACTTCTCATAGATATAATCTTAGCAGGAGGATAGTACTTTCCAATAAAAGCATCTTTGCACTTAGTCCAAGAATCAATACTATTTCTAGGCAAGGATAGCAACCATTCTTTAGCTTTCCCTCTCAAGGAGAAAGGAAACATATTGAGCTTAATAATATCTCCATCTACATCCTTATACATTTGCATCTCACAAAGTTCAACAAAGTTATTGAGCTGGGCAGCAACATCATTAGAACTAGCACCAGAAAATTGCTCTCTCATCACAAGATTCAACAAAGCAGGCTTAATTTCATAAAAGGTAGCATCAGGAGCAGGTGGAGCAATAGGATTTCTTAGGAAATCATTGTTGTTTGTGCTAGTGAAGTCACACAACTTGGTGTTCTCAGCAGAGTTCATTTTGGCAAAGGTGGGCAAGCCAAAAAACAGCAGCAGCAGCTAGAGCAGGAACTAATTTTTTTGTGTTTTTGAATTAAGAAAGCAAACCAAACTAAACTAATGTTTTTGGAGTTTTTGGAAATAGGCAAACAAAACCAAGCAAAAGAAAACAAGCAAACTAAAAACAAAGTAAAGAGAAATGAAGTGGAGGACTCCCCTTGTGAAGACGTCCTTATCCACCCCGACAATGGCGCCAGGAAACTTGCTGGCGCGTGGTTGACGTGTGAGCTTCTTATTCTTCAGTCCCCGAAAACGGCACCAGAAAACTTGTTGATGGCTCAGTTGATGTGGAGCCTGTTGGGAACCCCAAGAGCAAGGTGTGAAGCAGCACAGCAGCAAGTCTTCCCTCAGTAAGAAACCGAGGTTATCGAACCAGTAGGAGGAAAGAAATGTCACACAGGTGTTGCAATCAATGCGGAGACCTGCACAACACAAACTCAATACTTTGCCCCAACTAACAGTGAGGTTTGCTGTAACAAAATATTAAACGTATGGTGTGGAAGGTAATGGTTTGCATCAAGTAAACAAGTAATAGTGGAAGATGTATCAATGGTAAATATTGGACCGGGGTCCATAGTTCACTAGAGGTGCCCTTCTTAGATAAACAACATGGTATGAAGGGTAAAAAAATTACAGCAGGGCAATTGACAGGAACCGAGCACGGCATAACAATGCAATACCAAACAAAAAGATCCTATGAGATTCGATTGGGCAATACAGCAATATACATAGACCGCCATCCAACTGCATCTATGACTAGAAGTCCACCTTCAGGTTATCATCCTAACCCCCTCTAGTATTAAGTTGCAAGCAACAAACAACTACTTTAAGCAAAGTGTGTAAGGTAAACAATCCACTTGTTGCATGAACAAGATACTGTTGTTTTCTCCCTAGTGGCAACAACACGTCTACAACCGAAGAGATATCGGTCACTTCCCTTGGAAACTAGAGGCATGAACCCACTATCGAGCATAAATATCCCATCTTGGAGTCACTAGCAACTACTTGGACAAGATAGCTACTAATAACAGAGAGCATGCAAGATCATAAACAACGCACACATGATAGAATCATAAAGACAAAACCATTAATCAATCTGACATAGTAATCTTAATATCCATCGGATCCCCGCAAACACAACATGCATGATTATAAATAGATTAGATCTTGATCATGAACAGGGCTCACAAGATCTATACATGAAAGCGTAAGGAGGACATACAACCATCTAGCTACTACATGGACTCGTAGTCCAAGGTGGAACTACTCACGCTTCATACCGGAGGCTGGCATGATGAAGAAGAAGGCCTCCGGGATGATCTCCCCTCCGGCAGGGCGCCGGGAAGAGCTTTAGATCCCCCCGATCTAGGGACGACGATGGCTACGGCTACAGAAGGTTTCGTGGAGTTTTGATCGGGTTCCTAGGGTTTCTACATCGGGGGCTTCTTATAGGCGAAGAGGCAAGGCAAGGAGGCGGCCAGGGGGCCCACACCCTAACCAGGCGTGGGGTGGGACCAACCGTGCCTAGGGGGGTGTGACGGCCCTGGTTCGCCTCTCCGTCTCTCCTCTGGACTTTGTGTCCCCCACGGTAAAATATAGACTTTGGCTTTTGTCCCGTCCAATTCCGAAAATATTGACAGGCAACTGACACTGTGGCAACTTGTTAATAGGTTAGTTCCAGAAAAGACATAAAAACACCTCAAAGTATAGACAAAGCAAAGCAAAGTAGATAGTAAACAAGCATGGAGCATCAAAAATTATAGATACGTTTCCGACGTATCACCGCTTCCTACCAATTAGGCAGACATTTGTATTTTTCACGAGGGATGCACTGAAAGGTTTGAGATACCCCGGTTGGTACATTGTCCATATAAGGTGGTCTAATATTTTTGAAAAATAAGGTGAACCATTTTGAAACTCTCATTTGGTGGTTGCTTCACAAAACGCCTCGTGCATTGCGCTCGAAAAATAGAAAACGCATTTTTTGAGCGACGAAAAGGAAAACTTCGTTCATCAGCATTGTTCTTCATATTAAGATGCACATGCGTGCACAATATGGGCACATTATCACAAACTATGTCGTGATTCTGTCCAAAACATTGGTTGTTTGGCCCGAAAGCCATAAAAACTCGAACATGATAGGTCATTTCTGAGAAGGTTTTTTTGGGACACTTGCAATATACCAATTTTGGTATTTTTCCTTGCAACTATGTCACATAATAAGACACCACGCTAAGGAGTTACCTCATTTGGAACATTTTTTAATTTATTCATACCCGTTTTTGACCTGCAGAACACAACCGGCCAATCAAAATATAGGATGAGACTGTCCATGGATCACCCTACCAAGCAGATCTTGGCCGTACACAAGACTTTCATCTAACGCCTAGAATTTGTCTTACACAGATAGATCCAGTTTTTCCCGCCTCCCATTCCCCACACTTTGGAACTAAAATGACCAAAATTCCCTACATTTCATAGTCTTCCACCACAGAATATTGGTCAGGGCATTGCGTAAAATCCGCACACCCAAACCCTAATACTGCGACGCCCCTCCGCCTCCGTGCCGCTGTTGCGAGTACCACCTCCCCCTCTTCCCGGCCCCAAGCCACCTCCCCACCTCTCCTCATGCGGCCGCACCCACCTTGCCGCCAACCCCCACCTCGCCGGTCGCTAGCCCGCACCCACCCAACCACCACCTCGCCTCGTGCGCTGCCATCCATCCACCTGCCAGATCGACGCACCCTACCCCAACCCTTCCCCCCACTCGCCGATAAATGCAAGATTCGGTGGTGACATGGCCGCTCCAGTCCTCCCTCGAGCGTCTTCGCCCCAGTCCACTCCTGCATCCACGTCTAGCCCCAACACCATCGATGAAATCGACCCCTCCATCTGACCCAACCCTCACAGTGCTTCCTCTATCCTCCCCTTTTTCCTCCACCTTCGACGTCGGCCTAGATCCCGACCAACTCCGGCAACCCCTTCCCGACCAACCATATCTCTGGACCCTCCTCCTCCCCACTCTCTCTGTACCATGGGCAGGAGGCCCATGGCAATGGTGGCGCCCTTGCAGCGGGTGGAGGCAACCAAGCTCGGCGACTGGCTTCGCCATGCGGGGCAGATACAACCGTCCTTCACCGACACCGGTGTCCCCTTCTGGTGGTAGCTGTTCCAGGGCAGTCGCCACCGCATAGGCCATCGTGGAGGTCATGCGGCTCACTGACCAAGGGCCAGCCTCGACCGGCGGAGGAGGTTCCTTCCTGGTGAGTTACCCAAACTACTAGTGCTTTCTGTGGATTGCTGGTTACGTTGTTGTGAAAACAAACATTTGGGAACATGTTTTCTAGCTTTGTCGTGTTATCATAATAAACTAGGACCATTCGAGTGTATTCACGCCTTCAGAAATCTTGAAAGTACATTTGAGAAAGCATATGGCTTCTCTCCTTTATACCGTGCATTTCTTAATCTTGTGCAACATACCTTGCAAATTAAAGTCACGGTTAAACTTATGTTATAAATTTAATGTAGAAATTGCACTGCTTCTCAAAATCATTTACATGTCTGGCATCATGTAATATTTATGTTAACTTCAGTCTTCGGTTCTAAATCATGTATGCAGCCATATAGGTAACATGTGATTCTGGAAAAATATGATCTTACATAAGATCTTTAAATATACCACAAAGTGACCTTTGTCTACTATTTTATATTTTACACTCGCTTGTTTGCTTTGCATAATGGACTGATCTATCAGGAGGATGTGCCATTGTTGCTGATATCCTGGAGTTCTTGGAGAGGCCTATCCTACTACATATAGTTAGTACCTAACTGAATTAGGTAACGTTCTTCATAACCTAAACTTGATTCTTATTTTTAGATAAAATTTGCTAATATTTAGTGTCTAGCAGTAGTCCTGGTTGCTGTTTATCATTGCAGATGTTCTGATATCTTGTAGTTCTAGTAGTAGTGTTCGACTTGTGCATTGTTTCTTTGATTATCATCTAGACTTATGGTTGTATGTCCCTGTTAGAATGGTCGATCTATCCTATGTTGGTAACTTGAATTGTTCATGTATTTTTTGTCTGTTCTCAATTGTATGTCTCTGTTAGAATAAACCCTACTTT
This sequence comes from Avena sativa, assembly GCA_916181665.1. Classification (NCBI taxonomy): domain Eukaryota; kingdom Viridiplantae; phylum Streptophyta; class Magnoliopsida; order Poales; family Poaceae; genus Avena; species Avena sativa. The sequence goes on from OV702280.1 coordinate 278,587,204, forward strand.
ATTTTGTTGACATATACTTGATCAGTCTTCTTATTATGATTCGAATACATGTTTCAGGTTTAACATTGGCTGGCAGTATGGGTGCTATTAGCGTGTGAAAATGTGTGCATATCTTGCTATTGTCTTTCTATGCTAATCATTGGTTTCTAGTCTTAATGTATAGGTTTATAAAAGGTATAATGAAGCATCTTGGCCTTGTTACTTGGGAAGTGGTCATTGGCAATATATTTGTCCATTGGTGAGTTGGGCTCTGGTACCTCTGCAATTTAGTTGGTATATTCTGTTGGTACCACTAGTGAAGTGGGCACCGGATAAGCTCACTAGTTTCCCATTGCTCACCTATCAGATCGACGATGAATGATGTGATGTGTTTCTTCTTGCGCAGGATGACACGGTGTCACAGTTGGAGCACTTTCATCGCGGCAAGACATGTTCCAACGCCTAGAGGCCAGGATATAGAATGCAGCCACCCCTAGCACCTCTTTCAACTTTGTTTTTTGCATGTTGCATCTATGGATGTTAATTGCTCCTATTCTTCTACATGTGCAGGGCAAGGGATTGGCATCGGTTGCGGTTGTGCTGTCGTGATGCGTGGACTGGTAAGTAATGCTTGTTCTGTCAGTAACTACTAGGCAGAGTTAGGACTATTCAGACGGAAATGCGGAACTGAACTCGAGTGCTTAGCTTTCGATTGTAACCTAGTCCCACGTATTTGCTTCAGCCATTCCGAATGCTAGTGGATGCATTTTTCCATACGTTTTGCATTCATATGTTATGTAGTTCTACTCTGTTTTTTCTATTCATGTAGTTTTCATTCCTTCATTCGGAATGGGGCCTAAATGAATTGCCTTTCCGCACTTCTTCTGTTCTTATTTGAGATGCTCTATGCTGCTTCTTCTCTATATGTAACCTTGTAATGTTTCAATTTGCAGGACAATTCTTTGTTGATAAGGCTGCAAATTCAAGTCGTGAACTGTGAATTTTTAGAATCTCCAATGGTGGTTGTGTACATAGATAGCCTTATGTTAGAATATGGATCTTTTTTGTATCATATGAAACAGGTAGCAGCATGGCTTATGACCTCACTAATGTAGTTTGTGTATTTGTCTGTTCTGTAAATCAACTCAACGTGTATTATTTTTATCTATTATTTAATATATTATGTGTGTTCTATCCTGTCTGAATGAAATATTGTTTATTTACTATAAGGCCGTATAAGTTACCTGCCATGTGGGAATAGATGGAAATGGAAGTCAGATCGGTGGAACCAATGTGAACTAGAAACCTGACAAGTGGGACATATCTGACTGGTGGGACCAGCTCTAGAATTAAATAGAAAATAGAAATCATTTGACAAAAAGGCCAAAGCAAAAAAAATAAATGGGATTTGAAAAGGCCAAAAGCCTAGAAAGAAAAAGGCTGAATTGTTGGGCTTGCCCCATGTAGACGGTTGAACTGGAGTGGGATGAATCTGATCGACGACCTTTCCAATTGGTCACGGATTTGTCACATAGGATTGATCACGTAGGATCTGACGTGGACAAGGAAAATAGTCTATGACCAATTGTCAACACCCGGATTTTTAATCCCAGATGCCTGTTATGCCATACATCGCAATCCCAGGATTACCATTTTTGCGAGACATAACAGAATTGGATACCACAGTACATCATCCATTACAAACCATACATAAGGTCTTACACAAATAAGGATCTCATGATCCAGTTCTTAATACAACTCAAGTAGCGAAAATACGTAATAATAACAGTAGCGTAGGCGAAGCTCCATCTTCGGAGTCACAGGCAATGCTGACGATGGGAGATGATCCTAGTTGTCGTAACCTTCCTGGGGTCCATCATACTGGTACTCCTCTTCATAGTTTGGCCACGGGAATAGCCAGCGACAAAGCCATGAGTACTCTTTAAGTACTCACAAACTAATACTAATAAGTGAAGGAGGTTTTTGTAATAGGACACTAAGCTCGAGGGTTGTTTTGCAAAAGCCAGATTTACCTCTACTAAGTTCAGAAGCAAGAGAAAGCTAGTCAAATTTTATAACACCTAAGTGGGAAATTGTATCTCATGCCACAACTCTGTTGTGGTCAAATCAAAGTCTCAAGCCATTTCACAAGTCATTTTGAAAACATCTGACGGGGGAACAGTATGGCCACTCCAACTGTCCATAACCGCAGACGCGGCTATTCGAATAGTTTGACACTCTGCAGAGATTGTACACTTTCACCACAACATTCGATACATCCGTCAGGAACAAATCCTGAATTCACCATACTCAGTATGCGGATAATCAATCCTAACCTTTCAATTACACGCCCTAGTATGAGCACCTCTCCTGTGAGTTTGGCCTCCCAACCATGACCAACTGTCATCTTGGATACTGCACAGGTGGACAATCTTCACAAGGTAGCCTCAGCTCAGACCTTTGGATGTGAGGGAACCAATACTAAGGTATATAATTTTTCAGTCAAGCCCTACCCAATCTTCGGGTATTGTGGTTGTACGGTAAAATTGGAATGGTATCGCATCCAGACAGCCATCAGTTTTAAAAAGGGCTAAGGCTCATGCCTCAACATTTTCATCACCAAAATCATCGGGTGTTTGGAAACACATGTCAAAACATCTCAGTAGAATGATCCATCATTCTAAGGTTTTCATAACCATTTTCACCAAGTATTCCCATCTAAAGTTGACAAGTTTTATGCTTAGCACTAGCATCTACAAATGGGGGTGAGTACTAATGAGGGGTGATAAACAAGTGGAGTTTCAACTAAGTACCACCTCATGTCTTAGGATGATATCAAGTTTTTCTAGCTTAGGCCAAATTTTATGCTCTTTATGCAACTTTCAAGTATCTTCCTAGAATCTACAAGTTACTTCAGTAAACTCTATGTAAAAGCCTGGATAAAGAAATAAAGTAGAAAGCTTGCAAATAAAACTAGGAGGGGGTATCATCAAATATATCTAACCAAGCATTCTTAGTGCATTGCATAGGTCATCTATCTTTCATAATTTCAAGTATTATCTTGCCTTGTGCGGAGCAGTGGTTGAAGTTCTCCTCGGCTTCTTCCTCGTAGTATCCTCCTTCCTCCTCGTATCCTTGGTCGGTACTAGCGTCTATGAATAAATACGAGGTACACAATCACCAAACAATACTTAACTACTTGCAATCATCACACAAAGGGGTTCTATAGATGATCTAGCATCATCACTAACATTACAAGACTAGAGCATTTGACTTAATGATTTTAGTTTTAGAAAAGTAATTTCTACTCATTGAAAAACTACTTAAGATTTAATATTCTCCAAACCAAACATGGGATCATGTTGACATGTCATCACCACATATTTTAGTCCATGGGAATGTGATTTAAAGTGGTGTCACAATTTAATAAGGTTTTACCCTTTTATTTTAATTAAAATAAGTGACTAGAAATGCCTATGTGGCATTCTTTTATTACTTGAACATTATTTCTGTAAGTAAACCCATATATTTTTATATATTCTGAAAGGTATGGTTAAATGTGATTTTTGAGAGTTGGAATCAACTCAAAAGCTAATATGGTTTAAATTTGAAAAATGTTTGAATGCAGAAAATCTTCTGCCTTGTTATTTTTACCAAAGGTGATCTACAGATCCAAATGATTTAAATCCAACGGGCTTGGATTCAGCATTTCAAGACATTTCTAACAAATTTGTTTTCATTCAATTTGGTTCAATGAATCGAGTTGGGTTGATTTTTGAAACTAGGTACAGAACTGTGTTTGAATGAAAATGGAAAAATCCAAATTCAAACGAGTGGGCTGTGCGGGAAACGATACTGGGCCGGCCTGCTAAGCACAGCGCTTACGCGGGCTGGTTAAGTTGCTATCCCCACGCGTTAGTGAGACAGGGGGTGCGAAGCGGTACGGGGCAACGTGGTGCGTTGGATTAGAAGAAAGATCAACGGCTGAGTGTCGTCGTTGACCATGAACTAGTCACCGGCGAGCTCGAACCCTAGCGGCTCAGTGGGGGTCGTGGGAGGCTCACCGGGGCTCAGGCGAGGGTCGGCGATGCGGGCGAATGACGAAGTCGACGATGGCGAACCTCCTGGTACCGGCATCTTCTCCTGGGGTGGATGAAATCAACGGCGCCCTTCTTCTCCAGAGGCGGCCTGCTCCGGCGCAATTCCGGTGATGCGCTGCTCGCCTTGCTCCGGGAACGGGGTGGAACGATCAGTGAGGAGAGGGGAGTGAGATGGTGTGAAGAGTTTGAGCGGGGGAGGCCTCTATTTATAGTCTCGACGACGAGACCAAACGGGATGGGCAGGCGACGGTGGCGACATGGCTACGGGCTGCTAGAGGCATGGCCGGCGGTGGCGATCGATCGGTGGTCTCCTGGCGATGCTCTATGGCTTTAATGCGCGTGTAGGGGCGGTGGAAAACGGTCTGGAACATGCGATGCTCTGTGCGGCAGAGGCGGCGTCTTCGATGGCGAGCGGTGGCTGTGAGGCATGGGGCGGCGAACGGGGATGTCTGGCGGTCTCATGGGACGGTGGTGATCGTGTATGCACGCGGCGAGGGCAGCGCGCGGTCTGTGGGAATGTGTCGAGGGTGGCGCTCTGGCGCATTCTCGGCATGGTTGACAGAGGCACGGGCGTGGCGTTCCTGGTGGTTTTGGTCGTTGTCTGTGAGGCAGGGCTGGTCGAGAGGGGGCGGTGAGGCATGGGCTACCCCCCAGACAAGGTTGGCATGGCTAGTTCTTCTCCTAGCTTGCTGTCCACACTTGGGGTGACATTATTGGCTTCGGCTGTTCACCATTGATGACATTGCCAAGCTTACAGTGGGGCTAGGGCTTAGTTAAGTTTGCTAGATGATCTACTGAGGTTGCTGTGAGCTAGAGAGGGAACAAGTTAGGCCCAAATCACTGCTCACAATAGTGTTTAGGATTTGATTGATTTGCATCAACAAGTTGTTTGATGAAATGGCCGCAAGAACTCAAGTTTTGAATTTTGAAAAGATTTTTGGTGGGTGTGCTAGGCATGTGCTGGTGAGTCTGTGGATGCTTGGGTTTTGAAAGTTGAGCTTGTTTGAGTGGTTTTTGAAAAAGTGGGATCTTCCCATATGATAAATATTCAATTTTGATCTGTCCTTTAAACTATGCATTCAAATGTTTTTGGATGATCACAAAGTGGTCCTTGGTACTTTGTTATGAGTACTATCAAGGGGTGCAAAGATCCAAACATGTTTCTGTTAAGTTCTGAAAGTTAGGGACAGCCAAAGTAGGCATGGGAGTTAAATTGGACAAAATGACCATTCCCTTATTTTGTTTGTTTTGATTTATTTGTCTTTGGGAAAAGTGTGGGGATTGTTTAGATGATGTTTATTTCACCTAAGAATCCTTTTACAAGCAAAGAAACACATAAACAAGGCAATTCAAAAGAATCCAAATTGGAATGCATACACACATGCATGCTTTCATATTTTTATTTAGAAAAGTTTTTGTTAACCCTAATTTTGAATATTAGAGTTTGATGATCCAAGTCTAGTATTTTTGGGATGTTACACCAATACAGTTGGTCATAAAATCTGTGACCATCTATATTGGTCATAGACGTCTATGCCCAATTCAGGAAAAAGGTCGTGGTGTTTAACTAGTGACGCTCATCTTTTGACCATCTGTATTTGGTCATAAAAAGGTCATAAATTAAAAACTATGACCTTCCAGTGACCAATATGGAGGGTCATGTATCACCAGATTTCTTGTAGTGCGTCGCTGTGCCTCCATCTCCCAAAGAGCTGGAAGAAAGCCTTGTTGATGATGATGAAGCTTCCGAGTCTCTGGGGTAAGATGGCAACGATGCCGACTCCAACGCTCCAAGGTCTCCACCACCACCGCCTGAATCTGCAACATAAAACATTTGATGCATTATTCTAAACTTTCATTTGGTATGTAATGATGGGAACAATTTTTATTTTAGACGTGCTGGTATGTAAGAACTTAATACTTAACTCACTTTAGAAACCATAGGAGATACTATTCCCATGCTTTCGGTTTCATTGATAGCAGAAGATAAAGCTAGCGGAGCCAGAAAACGCTTGCGTGCGCCCCAACCCTATGAAAACTATTACATACGCTTGCAACTCGTTACTGCTTAGCACTTGTTGTATATATTTTGATGTGTGTAATCGAAAATTTCTTAAGCACTTGGTGTTTATACTTATCGTTTTATCTGCCTTTCTGCTTGGTCCCTTTCATGAGCCGGCAAACCTTTAGCACAGAAACTTTGCCGAGAAACGGAGCTCAATTGCTAAACCAGTTTAAACTCGGAAACAAAGCCAGCCTCTAGTAGCAACAATTCATTACTCGGAAAATGCCCGCGTCTAAGCAATCAGATAAAAATCCAAAGTATAAATATAAAATGAGATTTACACCCAAAGGTAACATTTTTTATTCAAAAATCATTACCAGAACGAACATGAGTATAAAGTACATTCAAGCATCCTGTGATTTTTGAATTTAACATGCTCTTTTGGAAATAAGATGGTAAAAAACTTCTCAGCAATAATATGAGGAAACCAATACTTTATTTCACTTTGAACATGTACATATGATTTATAAGGAAATATAACTAAGAATATAAGGGATGTAGCTATGCAATATTTCATGGACGGTCTAATTCATCTGGGTCTGTACTATCGACAGCTCTCTTTTTCTTCCGAGTATCGGGTCTTTTCTTGATTGGTCTCATATCGAATAAATAATATGACCTGTTATGCAGAACTCGGCTAATCATAAAAGATACTTCCCAAATTGGAGAAAGTTTGTGCTTTGTTTTTTGAACGAGTCGGAGAACCAAATCACCCTTTGTGAAAGAACTATTTTTAACTCGTTGACTATGGTACTTGCATAACTTATGCTAATAGGCCGTGGATATCTGAACAAGAACGACACGAACTTCTTCGACTATGTCGAGGTCATCTTGTTGAGAAACTTCAGCATCTTGTTCGATATACACTTTGAATCGAGGAGACCGATGAATCAAATCACTCGGAAGAACTGCTTCTGCACCATAAACCAAGAAAAAAGTAGTGTATCCGGTTGATCTGTTAGGAGTTGTTCGTAAGCTCCATATTACAAATGGTAATTCTTCCACCCAAGTGGTTCTTCGAGACGAGGTCGGAGTCCTTGTAAAATGAGACCATTTTCTCTTTCGACTTGTCCATTGTCCTGTGGATGTGCAACTCATGCAATATCAAGTAGGACCCCTTGCTCTTCGCAGAATTAGGCTAGTTCTCCCATGGAAAATTTGATCATGTTGTCAGTATTGATAATGTGCAGATATCCAAATCGGATGATCACGTCTTCGATGAAATTTCTGGTTGTGGTTTCATCGTAATTTGTTACAGGTTTAGCCTCAATCCACTTTGTAAATTTATCCACCATCACCAGTAGGTGAGTAAATCCATATTTTGCCGTATGAAACGGCCCTACCATATCAAGCCCCCAGACCGCAAACGACCATGTAATAGGAATTGTTAGCAGCTGATCAGCCGGAACGTGTGCCTGGCGGGCATATTTCTAGCAGACTTTGCATGTTTTGACCAGTTTCTCGACATCTGCCTTAACTGTGAGCCAAAAGAATTCGTGTCGAAAAGCTTTTTCCATTAAGGATCTGGCTGCAGCGTGATGGCTGCATTCGCCTTTGTAGATTTCTCACAAGATTTCCACTCTTCTTTCGGAGATACACAACGCTAAAAAAACCCAGAAACACTCCCACTTACTATTGTATAGGATTTTGCTCGCCGAACGATCTGCTGGCTCAGAACTTCGTCTTTGGATAATTTTCCGTCTATCAGGAAGTCCAGATAGGGTTATGTCCAGATGGGAATTATAGCCAGAACTGCCACTAAAGGTGAGTCGGATTTTGTCGAATAATCCTCATCAACTCCTATGATGGAGAGACCTTTTAAGTGCTCTAGAAAAGCACCATCTGAAACTTGTTACCTCATAGAGCCTATTCGTGATAGAGCATCTGCTTCCTCGTTTTCTGCTCGTGGGATGTGTTGAACCTCAAAACCCTCGAATGATTTGGATAATTCATCCACAATAGCTTTGTATGTTGTCATGTGCTTATTTGCATTACAAATATCGGATACTTGCATGGAAACTAAATTTGAATCTCTGTAACACATGAGTCGAGTTACGCCAATGTTTTTGACCATGCGTATTCCATGCAACAGTGCTTCATACTCGGCGATATTATTGGTTGCCGTGAATTGTATTTGTAGTACATAGAATAGCTTATCTCCTTGGGGTGACTTGAGCACCACGCCAGCCCCGAGCCTCCTCGTGCTTTTGATTCATCAAAATGAAGGGTCCAAAATTCCGAGTCTGAAGGACTTGTGTTTTCTGCTGTCTCTGTCCAATCAGCGATAAAATCGGAAATAATTTGGAATTTGATTTTTGACATGGTTTGTACTCAATGTCGAAAGTTGCAATCTCTATTCCCCACTTTGCAACATGTCCTGTGGTGTTGCGATTATTAATTATATCTCGTAGTTGAGCAGTACGCACCACTATGATCTTGTGATCTTGAAAATAATGACGTAGCTTTCTGGCATCAAAGAACACACCATAGGGTAGTTTTTGATAATGTGGATATCTTTGTTTCGACTTTGTTAACACCTCACTTAGATAATAAGTTGGACGCGTCACCTTATGTTCGTGATTTTCTTCCTCGTGCTCCACTGATGTTACCACACTTACGACTTTATTTGTTGCTACAATGTAAAGTAACATAGGCTCTTGTGGCTCTGGTGTTGCGAGGATTGGTCGGTTTGAAATCAAATCTTTCAAACTTTGAAGGGCGACATCGGCTTCCTTGGTCCAGAAAAATTTGTCGGTTTTCTTCAAGATATTGTATAAAGGCGTGGTTCTCTCTCCGAGCCGGCTGACGAACCGGCTTACTGCTACGATGCAACCAGTGGGTCGTTGAACGTCCTTCAGGTGAGTCGGCCTAGCAATCTTTAGTATAGCTTTGATTTTGTCTCGGTTCACCTCTGCCTCTTTCAGACACGATGAAATCAAGCAAATTTTCCGGCTGGTATTCTGAAGAAGCACTTTTTCGGATTAGCATCATATTAAATTTTCGTCGGCTAGCAAATATTTCCTCTAAGTCAGAAATTAATGTTTCCTTCTTTTTGGACATCACTTCTATATAATCTACGTATACATGGATACCGATTTGGTCGTTGAGATAGCGTTGCATAGTGCGCCAATAAGTTGCTCCTGCATTCTTTGAGCCAAAAGGCATAGTTTTGTAGCAGAAGGTTCCGAACGGACTGACGAAAGACATCTTGATTTGATCCAATTTTTTCATCGGTATTTGTTGATATCCAGAAGATACATCGAGAAAATAGAGTAATTACGATCCTACCATTGAGTCAATAACTTGGTCGATTCTTGGCAAAGGAAACGGATCTTTTGGGCAAGCCTTGTTCAAGGCGGTATAATCAACACACATCCTTAATTTAAAAGTGTCCTTTTTATGGACAAGTACAGGATTTGCCACCGAATCTGTATGGATGACCTCTGTTATGAATCCGACTGTAACACCCTAGTTTTAGTTAATGTCTAATTAGGATTTTGTTTGCGCATTCATGAGCATCATATTTTAAATTGTGCATTGAAGAAATAAATCAAAACCCTAAACCCTAATTTTCTTCTTCCTCCCAGATGCATTCAAATGGCTTTTGAATATTTTCTAAAACTACCAAAATTGAGGAGTCCAAATTGTTTATAAGGGCCCCTGTAATATTTCAAATATTTACAAAGTCCTTGTAATTTTGAAACTATACAAAACAGATTACAAAATGAAAATACAAACAAATAAATAGAAAACATAAAAGGGAAATGTTTCTGCAAGAAAAACTTCTTTCTAAACCTATCTGGACCGCAGCCAAGCTTATCTCCTTTCCTCCTGCGTCTCTCTGTTGCTCACGTGCGCCCCGCAGTGGCCCAACTGGCCCGTCAGCAGCCCGTCACCGGCCCGCGTACCCCTTTGTCGTGTTTCCCATCGTCTTCCTCGCCGACTGATGCAGCGAAGCAGCTCGCTGTCGAGCGCTCGTCGCTGGCGTGCACTACGATTTTCCGTCGCCCGCCGTCGTCTAGAAGACCCTTCGCCTCACCAAGGACGAACCCTAGCACGCCACTTCCTCTCTACTCTTCTCTCGTGCGCAAACCCTAACCCTAGAGCTCACAGACGCCGGCGAGCCCCGCCGTCTCCGGTCGCCCCATGCCAAACCAAGACCACCAGCATGTCCGCCTCGACGCCCTCTTCATCCTTGTGAAGCCACATAAGCAGGGAAGACCCCTCTTTGCTGGAATCGCCCCTGAACCATCGTCGGCCATCGACATTACCGCCGTCGATTCGCTGTCGCTGACCCTGGCTTCCCCGGTCCTCGTTGAGCTCGCAGGGAGCTCCGTCGTGCCGTCCTCTTCCTCTCCGTCAAGCCACGCACGCCCGCAAGCCGTCCCCTGCGCGGAATCGAGCTCGACACCTCGCTGGCCGCCGCAGTAGTCGCCGTCGATTCACCATCTTCCGACCTCACCGTCGTGCTCCTGGTGAGCTTCTACACCTCTCAATGCCCTCTATCTCTCCCCTCTCGCTCTCGTTCGCTCCCGCGTCATGCGCCTCCCTCTTCCGCCGCCATTCACCGCCGCTCTTCTCGCTCTGGCGACCAAATAGGTGCGGAGCCGCCACTTTCTGGTCTGCCTCGATGAGCTGCGTCGAACGTTCCCTCTCCCACTAGCCCACGCGCACCCAGTCGCCCTCCCCGTCGTCCATCTAAGAGTCACCGGCGCGATGACGTCACGCCGACGCGATGTTGACGTCGCCTTGGAAGTTTGACCTGTTGACTACCACCGTGGAGGCTGACGTGGGCATATGGCCCACTGGTCAGTGACTGTGGCTAGACTCAGCCCTAGTAAGAAATGACCCAAACCCCTGTGTTGATGTCACAGTGAAGCAGTAAAGCATTTTTAATTGGTTTGATATTTTCAGAAATTATTATAATCTTTCAATAACTAATTATCTGTTTATCAGACAAATACAAATAATATATCAAAATGTTTAGAAAAATGAGATCTGTCAATTAGAGCTATAATCATGCATTGTTCAACAACTTTTATGACAATTTTAATTAGAAGAACAAACTAACCCCTCTCATATACATCCGGAGTTTCCCCGAGTTAGGGTTTGCACCCCTCGGAACCCCGATTAAACTGTCGAGCATGTTTTAGGGTTTCAATTTGATGCAAATTAACTTGTCATATCATCATCCTTGCTTGAGCATTGCATCGATGCCATGTGTTGATTGTTTCCCTCTCTTTTTGGTGTTTGGTTCTTCCCGGTAGAATACCATATCGAGATCGAGATCGAAGACCGAGATCAATACCGTCAAAGTTCGAAGATTGACAAACAATACTTGACCAAATGTAACCAAGTCAAGTACAATATTCCCGAAGATCTGCTTATTTGTTATCAACTGGCAAAGGCAAGGATAGCCCCACCATGATATAATCTTATGATTTCGAAAGCATTTCAATTCCTTCCATGATGCATACAATTCTACTGTGGTATTTTATCGATAGATAGAGTATCCTATCTATCACATTACTCCCTTTGAGCTTATATTACCTGATCCACTGCTCCTAGCATAACTAGGTTTGGCTGGTGTGCACTGCTAGAGCTTATATATGTGTCTACTTAGCCATGCATAGCTGTCAGTTCTGGTCCATCTAGATGATGTATCAGATGCAGAGAATGTAGTATGACAGGAGAACATGATGAGATGAGATCACAGATGATATGAGATTAAACATGCTAAGGCTTGTATGGGAGGCCACATTGGGATGTGGTTTTTCTAGTCCCATACTCGCCACCACTAGGACCCGAGTTCTTGCATTTGGAACCAAGATGAGCGTACAACCACACGGGGCCTGGAAAACCTCATGAGCAACTAACTTGCCTAGTAGATTCCATGAGTCACATAGTTCGGGCATTCCATTCGACATACGCATTGAAAACATTTTCGAAAGAGGGGTGAAGGAGGTGCATTCATAACAGGTAGGGAATCGTGGACCGGGTTGCTTGGGATATATAGTGCCCCTGGTAAAACAACCTTAGCTCACATCTTTAGGTACCGGCTTCGGGATTTGACCCGTTATGGTGGAACCATACTTATTGCGTGACTCATGGTCTCGGAGAAAGCAAGGTAAAGGTCATGTCTAACCACCCTCTGCCGGCCTTCCAAGGAAGAGGGCTAATCATGTGGCATTAAGAGAAGGTTAGTACATGTGGGTAAAGTTGTACACCCCTGCACGGTAATAATCTTTTCGAAAAGCCGTGTTCAAGGTTATGAACACTTGGTGACCAGATTCTAAGATCATAGAGAACTATAACCTAATCGTAAAACTTGGCAGATCAACGTGTGCTTAAGGATGCTTTCTCATGGGTACGAGGGGGTGATCCTAGATAGGGTTCAGATGATGATTTGGTGGATATCAAAAGATGATGATCAATGTTTTGGAGACGTCGCTCTCTTATCCCCTTTTTAAAAATACTCTAATTAGACGGTCTTCTTCTCCCTCTGGTCTTACAAAACAAAGTTGGCTTTATGCAAAACAACTCCATCAGCCAGAAATCTTGCGGAGTACAACTCGTACTCACCCTTGCTTTGTTGATACTTTTGGCAGAGTAAGTGTTCCCTGAAGATCAGTTTGGTACTACATCAACACCGACGAGTAACTTGGGGTTCCCGGCCGGCAGCCTGGAATCTATGGGCTGGGACGTCATCGTTACGCTTTAGGACTCTTAGGCCATTTGTTAGGTTTGCTATACTTAACTGCATAATTTGCCTTCCGTTGTTTGATGTTTGTGGTTAGTGACCTCTGATTGTAATAATTTGGTTCTCTTCTCAATTATGAGCTCGCTGTAATAATTTTTGTGTCATAGGGTCACTGCTGTGCTACCGATTCTTCACTGGATATTCTCAAGCTCAAGGTTAAGCTTATGCCAGACGAAGGTCTGGGATTTGTTTAGCCTTGATCCCAGGGGTGTCACAGGTCTTGGTATCAGAGCAGTACCGACCGTAGGAAAACCTTGCTATTGGTCGATGTTGATTCTAGTGTTTGAGAAAACTATTTTAAAGATGAAAAGTATTTGTGAAAACTCTAGTATGCTTTTTATTCTTATCCAGTTTCGCTCTAACTCTGGGTTATCTTATCTGGTGTTGATTTTGGAAAAGTTTTGATATCTCTTCTAGTATTTCAAAGCCTAGGTGCCTTCTAGGCATGTCGATTCTAATCCAGTTGACCTAGTGTTGGATTCTCTAGAGTTATGTGTGTTGTGAATTCCTTGTTCCCCTTGTTCTTGTTCACATGAGAGATTCCTGTCCATCATGTTCTCTCTATCTTTTGGACCCACAATATTATATTGTTGGATATGCAGTGTTCTGTTCTAGGCTTCGAGGTTTCCTTTCGCCTCATGTGCCTCCTTTTCGTTTGTTGGGTACTTCAGAAGTCGTTTCTTCTCTTGGAAGCTACCTCGTGGTTACTAACTTGCAATGTACGCTACGTCACTCAATCATTAACTATTCTTTTCTTTGGGTTTTAACCCTTGGACTTGAACCAAGATCCCCGATTGTGCTAGATTCTGGTGTTGTGAATCTTGTACATGAAGCTGATCTTTATTCCAAGATCCACTCCTTTGACCCCTGTCGTTAATGTTCACACATTACCTCAGAATGGCTAGTACTACAATTCTAGTCTTCAAGATTGTGGTCTTTGTCGCGATTGAATTGTGACAATTAAGGACTTCCTCTACAACATGCTATGGCAGATGTTCTTTAATGGAACCAAATAGACCACGACAAGAGTACTCCTCGTGAGTCTCGTATCTATGTTCGTGACTCCACCACACCCTATACTTCTTTGCATTGGTTTTGGGAAGATTGTTGACTTATGCATCTACATCTCGGGATTCTATCCTGAGCATGTTCATTTTCCTTGTTGTTTTCTGACCTTTGTCTACCAGTTGATAGCCAAGTAGTTATCTGCATTGGTGTCTTCTGATGCAAGATAGTCTTGTGGTTCGTCATGACAAACCGTTTCGGGATGTCAGGAGAAACAAACTCCAGTACCTCGTCATTTCTAGGACCAGGTCAAAGTGTTGTAATCCGCAGATCAAGAGGCATTGATTAGCTTCTATCTGTTCTACCTTAAAGTATCACACTCTTTAATACTAAGAGGTCGTGCCGAGTTTCATGACCCTTAATGAAGTGATGCTTTTACACATCTTTAATCAACCTTCCTCGAGCTTTCGCGCTCGTGAGTGATGCGTGTGCGTAATAATGTGGCCACTCGAGATTCTTAGCAATTATTATTTTTTGATCTCCAAGGACATTTGTGTCATTCTAGCGTGATGGTTAACCCTTACACTAAGTAAAGGATGATTGTGCTACCAAGTCTGTTACTCTGGTACACTCTCTTTGTCAAAGAGTTAGGCTTGTGCCGAAACTCTGAGACTATGTATTCTTGCCTTACCAAGCAAGTTTCCTCTCGAACTAAATTACATACTGGTGGTTCGTGATATTCTAGATGTCTACTAGAAGTATCACCATGTTGCCACATGACCGTGTTGTAAAGTTCTTGAGCAAGCAAGTTCTCCGAACTGCTCCTTTCTCCAGGGATTCGTGCTGGATACCCCTGAACTAGTTGGTTGAGCTTAAACAACAACTTGGAGAGTTGTAAGATAAAAGTTTTATCCGACTATGTTCATTCTTAAATGGATGTTTAGTTTTGTTAGTGCTGAAGAAAGATAGTATCTCCTTTGTGGATATGTTATTCCCCATCTTTGATTTGATTTGGGTTATCGTCAAATCAAACCCAGTTCAAAGGATTATCTTGATGATGTTTCTACTTGTGATGTTTCACTTGAGTACATCTTTATGTCCTTTGGTCTGACCAATACATTTGCCTTGTTCATACAACATATGAGTTCATCTTCTTGGAGTGTTCGGATAAGTTTGTTGTTGAGCCCATCAATGACAACCTTATCTTCTCCATGCTACAAAAGATTCATATGGAACATTTGGCAATGATGTTGGAAACTTTCGAGAACCATCTTCGAGTCATCTCTAAGTATGTGTTCTGGATGTTAGAAGTAACCTTCTCTGGTTCATGTGCAATTGTTGAAAGATGTCGTCATGGATTCGAGAAGAGTTATCTCCGTTCCTTAAGGACACATATGTATTTTATTGTTAGTACTTCATATGTATGTAATTGTCTTTTGGCAAGTTTCTAAATGCATGGGTACAACAATCTAGCTCATCTTTTGGAGCTCTACATTGAAGTCCATATCTTGAGAATCTAGTGACTTTACCTTTGCGGTAAATGTTGCAAACTTTCTATCCGGACACGCTGAGTCTGAAGTATCATCTCACTTAACCAAAGCCGAATCTCAAGCAGCAATGATGGTTGGTGTTCCTCAAGGTTTTGACATAGGTCTCTTTATAAATCTGGCAAGGTTGATGTAATGGTTGACATAACTTAGCCGGAAAGACCTTTTGTCATATTCTCTTGATTCAACAATAACAACCACTCTTCATAAGGCTTCTTCTATGATTTATTATAGGAGTTGTGCTTATGGTTTCCCTTGTATCTGAATTCCGACCTTTACTTGATGTCTAATTTCTCGACTATCAAGGAGAACATTTAAAGTAGTGATGCTAAATGTCTCTCGGTCGATCCTCTAGACCCTTTATGTTGGCAACCGTATGGTTGTGCCAAATAACTGAAGTGTGAGAATGAAGTTTCTTTCTTCTCGTGTCATCAGGAATCCTCCTAATTATTCATCTAGTGGTGTAAAGTGATATCATGATCTTTGGCAAAGATTTTGGTATACCTAGATGAATAAAGAGTTTCCTTCGTTTTCTTTCCCATGTTTTAAGAGTGACTATGATTTTGGTAATCAGTAGTTTCTCTTGCTACATGTTTCTTGTGACTCTTATGAGTCCTATCCACCAAAACACCTTTCTGTCTTGGCCTTCTGTTGAATGAAAGAGTGACCCTTCTGTGTCAAAAGTAGTTCAACAGCTTGGTTTTGTTGATCCATATCTCTGCAACCTGAAATTTCTACTTAAGCCGTTTAGTAGAGGTTCCCTATCGAAGTCTGTGGTCATGTTCTTTCTTTTGGAAGCTTTCCTTTTCAGAAGCTTAAACCCTTCTGAAGCTCCATGGTCTCAATCCTTATGAAGACCATATGCAACAACTTGAAACCTTCTCCTCTTGTTTCCTCCGTTACCTTGATGTGTTTCATGTTTGTCATCTCAGAGTTGTTTGTGAACACTCTATCCATGAGTTGACCATGAGATATTTTGTTTGTTGTTTAGTGTGTTTCCCTCTTATCCTTAGAGTGACCCTGTTTCTTTCTCTCTCTATCTCTCTTCCTACCTTTGGAATCTCGGGTCGAGATTCTCGTAAGGGGGATAGATCTGTAACACCCCAGTTTTAGTTAATGTCTAATTAGGGTTTTGTTTCCACATTAATGAGAATCATATTTTAAATTGTGCATTGAAGAAATAAATCAAAACCCTAAACCCTAATTTTCTTCTTCCTCTCAAATGCATTCAAATGGCTTTTGAATATTTTCGAAAACTACCAAAATTGAGGAGCCAAAATTGTTTATAAGTGCCCCTGCAATATTTCAAATATTTACAAAGTCCTTGTATTTTGAAACTATACAAAATATATTACAAAATGAAAATACAAAAAAATAAATAGAAAACATAAAAGGGAAATGTTTCTGCAAGAAAAACTGCTTTCTAAACCTATCTGGGCCGCAACCCAGCTTCTCTCCTTCCTCCCGCGTCTCTCTGTCGTTCACGCGCCCCCATAGTGGCCCAACTGGCCCGTCAGCAGCCCGTCACCGGCCCGCGTACCCCTTCATCGTGTTTCCCGTCATCTTCCTCACTGATGAATGCAGCGAAGTATCTCGCTGTCGAGCGCTCGTCGCTGGCGTGCGCTGCGATTCGTGCCGCCGCCCGCCGTCATCTGCAAGGACGAAACCTTGCACGCCACTTCCTCTCTCCTCTTATCCCGTGCGCAAACCCTAACCCTAGAGATCACAGACGCTAGTGAGACCCGCCGTCTTCGGTCGCCCCGTGCCAAACCAAGACCACCAGCGTGTCCGCCTCGACGTCCTCTTCATCCCTGTGAAGCCACGTAAGCAGGGAAGACCCCTCTTCGTTTGAATCGCCCCTGAACCATCATCGTCCATCGAGGTTCCCGCCGTCGATTCGCTGTCGCTGACCCTGGCCTCCCTGGTCCCTGTTGAGCTCGCAGGGAGCTCCGTCGTGCCGTCCTCTTCCTCTCCGTCAATCCACACACACCCGCAAGCCGTCCCCTGCGCGGAATCGAGCTCGAAACCTTGCTGGCCGCTGCAGTAGTCGTCGTCGATTCACCGTCTTACGGCCTCCCCGCGCCTCACTAACCTCACCGTCGCGCTCCTGGTGAGCTTCTGCACCTCCCAGTGCCCTCTGTCTCTCCCCTCTCGCTCTGGTTCGCTCCCGCGTCGTGCGCCTCCCTCTTCCGCCGCTAGTCACCGCTTCTCCTCTCGCTCCGGCGACCAAAAAGGTGCGGAGCCGCCACTTTCTGGTCTGCCTCGATGAGCTGCGTCGAACGTTCCCTCTCCCGCTAGCCCACATGCACCCAGTCGCCCTTCCCGTCGTCCATCTAAGAGTCACCAGCGCGATGACGTCACGCCGACACGGTGCTGACGTCGCCTTGGAAGTTTGACCTGTTGACTACCACCGTGGAGGCTGACGTGGGCATATGGCCCACTGGTCAGTGACTGTGGCTAGACTCAGCCCCAGTAAGAAATGACCCCCACCCCTGTGATGATGTCACAGTGATGCAGTAAAGCATTTTAATTGGTTTAATATTTTCAGAAATTATTATAATTTTTTAAATTCAATAACTAATTATCTGTTTATCAGAAAAATACAAATAATATATCAAAATGTTTAGAAAAATGAGATCTGTCTAGTAGAGCTATAATCATGCATTGTTCAACAACTTTTATGACAAGTTTAATTAGAAGAACAAACTAAACCCTCTCATATACATCCGGAGTTTCCCCGAGTTAGGGTTTGCACCCCTCGGAACCCCGATTAAACTGTCGAGCATGTTTTAGGGTTTCAATTCGATTCAAATTAACTTGTCATATCATCATCCT
Organism: Avena sativa; assembly: GCA_916181665.1. Taxonomy (NCBI): domain Eukaryota; kingdom Viridiplantae; phylum Streptophyta; class Magnoliopsida; order Poales; family Poaceae; genus Avena; species Avena sativa. The sequence continues at coordinate 278,605,495 of OV702280.1, forward strand.
TTCTTGATAATTGCATCGATTCCATGTGTTGATTGTTTCCCTCTCTTTCCGGTGTTTGGTTCTTCCCGGTAGAATACGATATCGAGATCCAGATCGAAGACCGAGATCAATACCGTCGAAGTTCAAAGATTGACAAACAATACTTGACCAACTATAACCAAGTCAAGTACAAGATTCCCGAAGATCTGCTTATTGGTTATCAACTGGCAAAGGCAAGCATAGCCCCACCATGATATAATCCTATGATTTCGAAAGAATTTCAATTCATGCCATGATGCATACGATTCTACTGTGGTCTTTTATCGATAGATAGAGTATCCTATCTATTGCATTACTCCCTTTGAGCTTATATTACCTGATCCACTGCTCCTAGCATAACTAGGTTTGGCTGGTGTGCACTGCTAGAGCTTATATATGTGTCTGCTTAGCCATGCATAGCTGTCAGTTCTGGTCCATTCGGATGATGTATCAGATGCCAAGAATCTAGTATGACAGGAGAACGTGATGAGATGAGATCAGAGATGATATGAGATTAAACATGCTAAGGATTGTATGGGAGGCCACAGTGGGATGTGGTTTTTCTAGTCCCATGGTCGCCACCACTAGGACCCGGGTTCTTGCCTTTGGAACCAAGACGAGCGTGCAACCACACGGGGCCTAGACAACCTCATGAGCAACTAACTTGCCTAGTAGATTCCATGAGTCACATAGTTTGGGCGTTCCATTCGACATACACATTGAAAACCTTTTTGAAAGAGGGGGTGAAGGAGGTGCATTCATAACAGGTAGGGAAGCGTGGACCGGGTTCCTTGGGGTATATAGCGCCCCTGTTAAACCAACCTCGCCTCACATCTTTATGTACCGACTTCTGGATTTGACCCGTTACGGCAGAACCATACTTATTGCGTGACTCATGGTCTCGGCGAAAGTAAGGTAAAGGTCGTGTCTAACCACCCTCTGTCGACCTTCCAAGGAAGAGGGCTAATCATGTGGCATTAAGAGAAGGTTAGTACGTGTGGGTAAAGTTGTACACCCCTGCAGGGTAATAATCTTTTCTAAAAGCCATGTTCACGGTTATGAACGCTTGGTGACTAGATTTTCTAAGATCATAGAGAACTATAACCTAATCGTAAAACTTGGCAGATCAACGTCTGCTTAAGGATGCTTCCTCATGGGTATGAGGGGGTGATCGTAGATAGGGTTCAGATGATGATTTGGTGGATATCAAAAGATGATGATCAATGTTTCGGAGACGTCGCTCTCTTATCCCCTTTTTAAAAATACTCTAATTAGACGGGCTTCTTCTCCCTCTGGTCTTACAAAACAAAGTTGGCTTTATGCAAAACAACTCCACCAGCCAAAAGTCTTGCGGAGTACACCCCGTACTCAACCTTGCTTTGTTGATACTTTTGTCAGAGTAAGTGTTCCCCGAAGATCAGTTTGGTACTACATCAACACCGACGAGTAACTTGGGGTTCCCGGCCGGCAGCCTAGAATCTATGGGCTGGGACGTCATCGTTTTGCTTTAGGACTCCTAGGCCATTTGTTAGGTTTGCTATACTTAATAGCATAATTTGCCTTCCGTTGTTTGATGTTTGTGGTCAGTGACCTCTTCTTGTAATAATTTGGTTCTCTGCTCAATTATGAGCTCGCTTTAATAATTTTTGTGTCGTCGGGTCACTGTTGTGCTACCGATTCTTCACTGGATATTCTCGAGCTTAAGGTTAAGCTTATGTCAGAAGGAGGTCTGGGATTTGTTTAGCCTTGATCCCGGGGGTGTCACATCGACTAAATCTAGTCGGGCTAATTCCTTACCTATAGCTTTGCACTTTTCATCACCAAACCGTTGTAGGGACTGGTTGATGGGTTTAGCATCAGGGTACACATTAAGAGAGTGCTCGACAAGTTCCCTAGGTACTCCGGTCATGTCAGAAGGCTGCCATGCGAAGATATCATTGTTTGCTCTAAGGAAATCGACGAGCGCGCTTTCCTATGCGAGGTCTAAACCTACCCCTACGTTCGTCGTCTTGGAGGGATCAACTTCCTTTAGCGAAGTCTTCCCCATCTCTTCTGATGCATTGAACGATATACTTTGCTTCAGCACCTCGTTCTTCATTGCAGGCATCTCGGACGGGTCAATGTTTTTCTTGATCTCCTGGTACTCTTGGGCGTGTAGAATGGCTTTGGTAAAGGCGGCAGATCCATCTTTGCAGTCTTTTGCTTTCTTCGGGTTTCCCCGAATGGTGATGACGCCCTTTGGACCCGGAAGTTTCATCATGTTGTATATGTAGCAGGGGCGGGCCATGAACGCCCTGTAAGCTGGACGCCCGAAGATGGCATGGTAAGAACTTTTTAACGGTACCACCTCAAAGGAGAGGGGTTCAGTCCGATAGTTTTCCGAAGTTTCGAATGTCACGTCCAGTGTGATCTCACCTAAAGAATTCGTCTGTCTTCCTGATACAATGCCATGGAAAGTCACACTGCTGTGATTTTACTGCCTTTCGTGGATCTTCATGTGGTGGAGCATTTTGATATAGAAGATATTGATGCTGCTACCACCGTCCATGAGGGTTTTAGAAAACTCGTAGCCATTAATAAGGGATTGAAGACTAGAGGGTACTTTCCCTGATGATGTGTTTTCCTAGGGTGATCTTTGCGGTCAAAGGTGATGGTTACATGGCACCAGTCCAAAAATTGGGGGACAAACGGAACCGTAGCATTGAGCTCACAGAGAACCGCCTTTCTGACCTTAGTCGGCTGAGTTCCAAGGAAGCAGACGTAAGTGTCTTTCTTTGTAGGGTAATCCTTCTTTCCATCCGACTTGGGTTGTGCGATATCCGCTTCTTCCATGTCGGAATATTCCTTGGGTTCCTTGCCTTTCTCGAAATTTTTCTTTCCTTTTCGTCGCTTGGCTCTGTAGCCAGCAGATTCATATTTTTTTATGTCTTCATTGAAACGACATTCGGCATTAGTGTGGGTACAACCTCCATTCCCGTCCAGGTGATGAACACAAGGGTTGTTGGTAATGTTGGCCGAGGAATAGGTTCTTCCAGGCTGTTGATCTCCTCTACCTGGACTCGGGAAGTTCCGCGGCCTCATCCCTGGCTGCCTCCGCATCCTCCTCATCCTCCAGATCTGAATGTTGCGTTAACGGTTGCAATATCCGGAGCCGGTTTTTTCTTCTAAGGTATTCTTGCGCTTCTGAGTTTGCTATTTTGGTTGTTTGGCTGCATGAGGGTTAGCCAGAATATTCAGCAGTCCTTCTGAATCATCATTGGTGTTTGCGTATTTGATCGCCATTTCTATCATCTCCCCCGGATCGGTTAGATGGTCACGCTTGAGCCTGTGCCATAGTAATCCAACTGGGAGCCCTGTGATAAATGCTTCAATCGCGGTTTTCTCATTTACCCCTTCACAAGAGTTCTTCTTGTCAATCAATCGTCTGAGGTAATCCTGGCAAGTTTCTCCGGGTCTTTGAGTGCAACGCTGCAAGTCTCCGACTGTGCAGGGCCTCCTGTATGTTCCCTCAAAGTTTGAAAAGAACGCACTTTGCATATCATACTAGTTATGAATTGCATTCTTTAGTAGATCGTTGAGCCAAGATCGTGCCATCTTCCGCAACATAAGTGGGAGGTCTCGGACTATGACCAGGTTGTTTCCTCCTTCGGCGATGCAGCAAGCATGGAAAAAATCCTGGATCCAGGTGTCTAGTCGAGCTGCACCGTCATAGGGTTGAATATGTTTGGCGATGCAAAAATCAACTAGAAATTTTGTCCGACGAATACGTGGTCCAAAGCACTTGTGTCCCACATACACGTCCTTATCCTTGTACCACCACACTTCTATGTTTGACTCGATTCGGTGGCGATCGTCATTGGGCGAGAGTGATCGACGCCTTGGTTGCTCGCCCCGCTGATACGTAAAAAACGTATCTATAATTTTTGATGTTCCATGCTTGTTTAGTATCTACTTTGCTTTGCTTTGTCTACACTTTGAGGTGTTTTTATATGTTTTCTGGTACTAACCTATTAACAAGATGCCACAGTGCCAGTTGCCTGTTTTCTTCTATTTTTGGTTCCAAACAGGCAGAAAATCAATATTCTTGGAATTAGACGGGACAAAAGCCAAAGTCAATATTTTACCATGGGGAACATGGAGCCAGAGTACGAGACGGAGGGGAGGCACCAGGTGGCCACAGCCCCTGGCGGCGCGGGCTAGGGTTAGCCTCGCCTGGGGGGTGTGACCACCCTGGCCGCCCCCTGCATCATCTCCCCCTATAAATACCCCCCGATGCATAAACCCTAAGGACCCGATCAATATTCCACGAATTCGTCTGTAGCCGCCGCCACCATCGTCCCTAGATTGGGGGGATATGAAGCTCTTCCTGTCACCCTGCCGGAGGGGAGATCATCCCGGAGGCCTTCTTCTTCATCATGCCAGCATCCGGTATGAAGTGTGAGTAGTTCCACCTTGGACTACGGGTCCATGTAGTAGCTAGATGGTTGTATGTCCTCCTTACGCTTTCATGTATAGATCTTGTGAGCCCTGTTCATGATCAAGATCTAATCTATTTATAATCATGCATGTTGTGTTTGCGGGGATCCGATGGATATTGAGATTACTATGTCAGATTGATTAATGGTTTTGTCTTATTAATTCTATCATGTCTGTGTTGTTTGTGATCTTGCATGCTCTCTGTTTCTAGTAGCTATCTTGGCCAAGTAGATGCTAGTGACTCCAAGAGGGGGTATTTATGCTAGATAGTGGGTTCATGCCTCTATTTAATCTAAGGGAAGTGACATAAATCTCTAAGGTTGTAGATGTGATGTTGTCATTAGGGAGAAAACAATGGTCTCTTGTTCATGGAACAAGTGGATTATTTACCTTACACACTTTGCTTAAAGAAGTTATCTGTTGCTTGCAACTTAATAATAGAGGGGGTTCGGATGATAACCTGAAGGTGGTTTTCTATTCATAGATGCAGTTGGATGGCGGTCTATGTATCTTGTTGTATTGCCCAATCGAATCTCATAGGATCATGACTGTCTAGTATTGCATTGTTATGCCTTGCTCAGTCCTGTCAATTGCCCTGTTGTAATTTGTTTATCCAGCATGCCATGTTTGTTTATCTTAAGGAGAACACCTCTAGTGAACTATGGACCCGGTCCAATCTTTAGCATTGATACATCTTCCACTATTATTGTTTACTTGCTGCAAACCACTATTACCTTCCACACCATATAGTTAATCATTTGTTACAGCAACCGGTGAGATTGACAACCTCATTGTTCGTTGGGGCAAAGTCTTGAGTTTGTGTTGTGCAGGTTTCCAAGTTGCTAGCAACACCTTTGATATGTTTCCTTCCTCCTACTGGTTCGATAACCTCGGTTTCTTACTGAGGGAATACTTGCTGCTGTGCTCATCACACCTTGCTCTTCGGGTCTCCCAACGAAGCGCTACCACGCGCCATCAACAAGTTTTCTAGCGCTGTTGCCTGGGAGGCTAAGGACGTATTCACAAGGGGAGTCCTTCACAACCTTTCTATTTACTTTGTTTTTGTTTTGCTTAGTTTCTTTTGCTTGGTTTTGTTTACCTCTTATAAAAAACTCAAAAAAATAGTTTAGTTTGGTTTGCTTTCTCTTATCAAAAACACAAAAAAGTTAGTTCCTAATCTAGTTGTCACCTTGCTCTAGCTCACCATGTTGGTCCCCAAGTTCACCCTGAAAGACCTTTCGATAGTTAGTGGCTCTATAATTGGAAAAGAAAATATTGAAGAATTCTTTAATCATGTTAGCAAACATGAGGATATTGAGGATAGATCTATAGCAGAACTTGCTCCTAATTATGAAATTGCTGCAGCTTCTTTAATTCATATGTTGGAGTCTAGGTTTGTTAACCGTAACCCCATGATGCAAATTTTGTTCCTTAAACTAAAAGAAGAAAATGATGCTAAAAAGGAAAAAATTATCCTTGAAACTTTACTGAAAGAGTTCAATGATGTTGCTAAGGAAGCCAAAAAGGTCTTTGAACATTTTAATATGCTAGGCTCATGTGTAGATGTTATGGGCACTTTAGATAAAACCAAACCCAGAGAGGAAATTAAGATACCCATACCTTTTAAACTTGTAGGAATGCATGAAGCCTTAGAAAAGAATTTTGATTGGATTGTTCCTGAAAATCCATTTGATATAAGTAGTGAACCAAGGAGAGATGAAAAGGGATCCTCTAAAACTAATTTATATGAGATACCTTTCCTAGTTGAAGAGATTTCAAGTACTGATCTTAATGCTTCTTCATTTGAAAATACCTAATTCTTGCTTCTTACGCCTAACTTAAAGGCGTTAAAGCAAATAACTTATTGGGAGATAACCCAAAAATTTTCTTGAGTCTTGGAAGTTATTACTTCATTAATGACCTCTCCTTATCCTTTTTGTTTGCTTTTTGTGCCAATAATAACCTCTAATGAGAGGGAAGTAAGATTTGGGGAGTTGTAGTCCCTAAATAGATTTTTGTGCTCCACCGTAAATATTCGTGAGGACTATATATAAGTCATATTGATTTGATATTTTGTGAATAAATCCCCCAGTATGTTATCTAACTTTAGTTAGTTCAACACTTTTTGATTTGAGCAACAGAAGGTCTTCTAAAAAATCGGTTTATACCTGCTGGTCTGTTTTGACAGATTTCTGCCATTATTTGCATTTGCTTCTTATTGATTCGTTTTTGGGTTCTTTTGGGGAAATTGAGATTTTTGAGGGAATTTATACAATATATTGTGTTTTTAGTGAAAGTTTTTGTTGTTCTAAAGATAAAACCAAGGTCTATTATCTTTTGAATACACTAATGTTGCTAATGAAGATTGTGTGAAGTTGTGTATGAAGGAAAATTTTCAGATGTAGAGAGAGAATGATGTAATGAGATGAAGAATGGACAGAAGCTCAAGCTTGGGGATGCCACACCATGTCACCCAAGAAATATTCAAGAGGTACAAGTGTCAAAGCTTGGGGATGCCCAAGGCATCCCCTTCTTCATCAATAAAAAGCTCAGGTCTTTCTAGACACTTCATTTTTATTGTTTCATGCACTATTGTGTTGTTCTTGGAGCGTCTTAGTTTTTGTTTAGTTTGCTTAGTTGGCTTGAATAAAGTATTTTAGACCCCTGTTCTCGCTGTGTTGTTTCAAATAAGTTGATTGGTGTTGGAGAAGACTAGAAAGTTCTTGCTTGAGTAGTACAAGAGGAGCTTGCTTTGACTGTGACTTAGACTTTATCATGTCATTCTAGGTATTGTTTTGACCTTATGCTTAGTGATTATGTTGTATCATGACTTGTTTCAAACAATTGGGATTGCTTAGTGTGCCTTGAAGGAATCATGTGTTGTTTTAGCATACAAAAGCATAGTATTGTAGTATTCTCCTTTGATGCTTTGTTTGGGTTGACTTGGCACATGCTCACACCATGTTTTGACTATGAACAAGTCACCATAGCCTCTATGATCATCTAGTCCTTGACTTGTAGTACCACTTTATGCTTTGATTAGTAATGTTTTGTCGCTCTGCATGATTATGGCCATTATTGCTCTCTTAGTTGGTCGCTTGATACGTTAGAAACGTATCTATAATTTTTGATGCTCCATGCTTGTTTTGTATCAACTTTTCTATATTTTTTCTACACTTTGAGGTATTTGTATACACTTGATGGGGATATGCCTACCGGGGTATACCCAGCAGGACGTTTCCTATTGACCCAAGCTGCCAGCGAGTGGGCCTGCAGGACGGCGACTGGATCGAGACTTGGCGAGGACTCAGGCGACTGGAAGCTGGAGGCCCAGAAGCGTAGCTAGGCCCAGTCGGATTAGGTTAAGAACCCTCTGAATCTTTAACTAATTCGGTTGTAGATCTGTAAACCCTAGCGAGGTGAGCCTATATAAACCTCCCTAGGGTACGCATAGAGGACACGTTCCATCATACACCCTAGCGACTAGCCGCCTAGGCATCGAGCTCTCCTTTGTACTCTCTCCATAATACAATCTAGCAGGAGTAGGTCTTTACCCTCCTGGGGGCGAACCTGGGTAAAACCTTGTGTCTCCATCCTCATCTCGCACCGCAGATGGCTGGCCGCACTTGCCCTTCGTTCTACTACTGGCTGCCGATTGCAGCATCTGCCGTGGCCATTCCCACGATAGTGGTGCCCACCGTGGGGCCTGGCCGGTCAGGTCGGTGTTCTGCGGCGAGATCCAATCTGCCCATCAACGAAACGATCGCCACCGGCCGCATGATTGCGATCGGCGAGATCCTCCAGATCTTGCCAAGCAGCTACGTCCCGACGGCACGCCCCATCACGCACAGCGTGATCATGCCGGTCGGCACGATCAGCCTCTTCGTCGTCTTCACCGATGTCATCACCACGGAGGACTCGTCTCGCATTCGCGAGTCGCCACCACGCGACCGGCTCTCTGAGAGCCAGGTTCGCACGATCCACCGCCTCGCCTCCGAGTACGGCTCGGCCAACAACAACGTGGCCAAAACCGCCACGGCTACAGACGACACGGCCCTCAATGACGACGCGTCATCCGCGGGCTCCATCACCCAGGTCTCCAACGTGGGAGACTTCGAGGATCCCTCCATTCTTGGGATCTTCGACTTCGATTCCAGGTCGTAGAATTCCAACGATCTGTACGTCGGATTTGGCCGCAACATCGCGGCCTACATGGCGAATGGCGTGGAGCCCCCCCAGACCCCTTCTCCACACCAATCCCGCTGATCGTGACGGCAACAGAGGTCGAGGAACTCCGCGTGCGACTAGAGGAGGCAGTCCGCAAGGAACAAGCCGAGCGCGAAAAATTCAGCCTCGAGCAGGTGACAGCGCAGGAGCTTTCACGCAACCACCAACTTCGCATTAGGTCGCGCCTGAACCCCACCGTTCAGGGCCGTGCCCTGAACTTCGACGATGAGAATGACCCGGCTCGCATAGCCGAGCGCGCGATCTGCGAAAACGCGCCGCCAGGAGGAAGTTCCCGGCCACCACCAGGCACGACGGCTAACGGTGCCCCACCACCACCACCAGGCCGCACGACCCCCCCCCCCCCCCCGGGATCAGCCAAGAATCCTGGTCTCCTCGTGGGAGCGAGATGCGAATGGCCTCCTGCTGTTCTCCACCCCGATGAACAACGTCGTCACGAGCTGAGCCACGGTCGACAACATCACCATGACCGGGGAAGGCGCCTTGCAGATCCAGTACGCCAAGGCTCTACTCGCCAAGGCAGTCGAACAACAAAATGAGGGTGCCGACTCACAGGGTCGAGCATGTACTCACGTTCACCAGGCAGTAGGGCGGCCTCGAGCGGCTGCCCAATGGTGGTAAACACCCTCACCTGCCCACCACCCGAGCCCCTGCAGCTCCAACATCGACCCGCGCACGCGGCGCTCTCCACCAACGACCCGCAACCGGCGAACAACTTCATCGCCGCCAACGGGCAGCCAGTCGACGCGCGCACCCACATCATCAACAACCAGAGCTGGCGCGCACGTCAACCTGATGACTTGAGGCATACCCTCACCAATCGCCACGATAGCGAACCAAGGGGGTCGCTGAGCCGAGTCAGACCCTAGTGCTTCGGACCCATGATCTGAGGCGAAAGATACCCGACAAACTTCAGGCGCCGAAAGAGATCGAGAAGTACGACCCCTCGTACGACCCGTCCGTGTGGCTAGACACCTACCTCATGGCGATGGGAATCACCGGCCACACCGACCTGCTTGCCGCTTGCTACCTCCCCCTGATGATGGAGGGAGCGTGCCGGCAATGGATCAACACCCTCCCCGCGGACAGCATCGACTCCTGGGAGGAAATGCGCGATGCCTTCGTCAGGCACTTCGAGGGGTCCTACACCCGCGCCACCACCATCGAGGACCTAGAGCAATGTGTCCAGGGACCCCGCGAGTCGACCTACAGCTGGGGCCAAAGGTGGCAAGACCTATGGTACAACGCGGCCAAAATCCACCCGGACACCGCTCCACTGCTTCAAGACCTCGTGCCGCTACGAGCCCTTGGTCGCCAAACTCAAGCGGGTGTACAAAACACTTGACAACATACCAGACCTCCTCGAGATCACCAAGCGGTATGCGGAGGAGGACCCAAACCAAGAAACCGACGATGAGTCGGGAGGGAATCGCCGCACGAGCGGCCATGACAACGGGAGATGACCCGAGCTACGGTATAGCAACACTTGCCTCACCGGCAAACGCCGAGGTGACGGGCGAGTTGACTTCGTCGCCAACTACAAGGCGAAGCCGCGATTCAACCCTGCGGCTCTCCTCAACTAGCCCTGTGTGTTTCATAGCAGGGAGGGGAAACCTGCCACGCACATGACCGCCGATTGACACTCCCTGAGGGAGATCGAGAAGGCACGACGCGCAAGGGAAGACCCCGACAACCACCCGCCAAACAGCGGCAAATTCGGCAACGACGCCGGCTCGCTCCACACCTTCACAGGCTTCAACACGAAGCGCGAGAAGAAGGTCATCGCCCGTGCTGTCACCGTTAACGCGGTGTCCCAGATCGACATCCCCCGGTTCCTTAACTGGTCTGAGCAACCAATCACCTGGAGCCGCGAGGACCACTCGCCACGGATCGAATATCCGGGCCGAGTTGCCTTGGTCGTCAAGCCCAAGGTGGGAGATTATTGGCTCCCCAAGACGATGATGGACGGCGGCAGCTCCATCAACATCCTATACCTAGACACATTCAGGCGACTGCGGCTCCCGTAGTCGATGATCGAAACGACCTACACCACCTTCCACGGCATCGTCCCCGGGCGGAAGGCGTACCCGATCGGCAAGGTGACGCTGCCAGTCACCTTCGGCACACCTACGAACTTCCGCACCGAGCGGATCGTCTTCGAGCTGGTGCCGTTCAACAGCCCCTACCACTGCGTCCTGGGGCGCCAGGCGTTCACCAAATTCATGGCAGCGCCCCACTACACGTACAATGCGATGAAGCTCCCTGGTCCGTGTGGCATTATCACCGTCCATGGCGACCCCGACATGGCTGCAGAGTGCGAGGCCAAAGGCGCCGAGCTCACCGTCGTTGTCATCGCGGCAGAAGCCAACCACGCAGAGGAGCTCGCCAAGTACGTGAGCGGGGTCAACAATGACGAACCCACCATACTCAAGAAGCCCAACTCGGAGGGTGGCAGCTCCACCGCCTTCGAGGCAACGACGCACACTCGCACCGTCGAGCTGGTCCTAGGCGACCCCAGCCAGACGGTGACGATTGGGACGGGCATGAGCCCAGCATAGGAAGGTGCGCTCATCGAGTTCCTACATGAGAATCGCAACATCTTCGCATGGAAGCCATCCGACATGCCCGGTGTCCCGAGGGAACTCACTGAGCACAAACTCAACACCGACCCGAAAGCGCGACCTATCAAGCAGTCGATTCGGCCCTTCAATGAAGAGCTCCGCCGAGCAATCGCCGAGGAGGTGCAGCGTCTACTCGCTCCAGGCTTCATCCGGCCAATCAAATACTCCAAGTGGCTGGCAAACCCAGTCCTGGTCGAGAAGAAAAATGGGACCTGGAGAATGTGTATAGATTACACAAACCTCAACAGTGCCTGACCGAAGGAGCAGTTCGTCCTCCCGCGGATCGACCCAATCATCGATTCAACCGCAGGTTCAGAGTCGCTATGCTTCCTCGATGCCTACTCTGGGTACAATCAGATCAAAATGGCAGTCAAGGACGAGGAGAAGACGATGTTCATCACGCCATTTGGAGCCTTCTGCTACACCTCCATGACCTTCGGCCTCAAGAACGCCGGGGCGACCTACCAGAGGTGTATGCAGGAGTACCTTGCAAGCAAAATCGGCTGCAACATCCACGTCTACATCGACGACGTGGTGGTAAAGTCCACTCGCCAGGGAGACCTACTCGCCGACCTGGCAGAAACCTTCGCCAACCTGCGAAGGTACAAAATAAAGTTAAACCAGGAAAGTGCACCTTCGGTGTACCCACTGGTCAGCTGCTGGGGAACGTCATCTCCAAGTGCGGGATCAAGGCGAACCCTGCCAAGATCAACACGATCGCTTGGCTCGGCAGACCCGAGTGCCTGCGCGACGTCCAGAAGTTGGCCGGGCGAGTCGCTTCATCCCCCGGCTAGGCGAGAAGGTGATGCCCCTCTACCGCCTAATGCGCAAGAACCCCACTTTCAAGTGGGACAAGGAGGCAGACTATGCGCTCCACGCCCTCAAGGAGGTGCTACTCGCGGCAGCACTACTCGCCGCCCCCGTCGAGAAGGAGCCCATGCTTGTTTACATCGCGGCCCCCCGAGCGAGTCGTTAGCGCCGTCATGGTCGTCGAACGACCAGAGGAAGGCAAGGAGCACCCAGTGCATCGACCTGTGTACTACATCAGCGAAGTCCTCATCGACTCGCGCCAGCGTTACCCGTAGTACCAGAAATTGGTATATGCGGTCTTCAGAGCCCAGCAGCGACTGTCGCACTACTTCCAGGAGCACCCAATAATGGTCATCTCCTTGGCACCGTTGCAGGATATCATCCACAACCACGAGGCGACCGGGCGAGTCGCCAAGTGGGCCGTCGAGATCGGAGTCCACAACGTAAGGTACGAGCCGCGCAAGGCGATCAAGTCGCAGGCTCTCGCAGATTTCCTCGCCGACTTGGAGGAGGCCCAGCAGCCAGAGAAAATTCATACCTCCATTACTGGAGCCTACACTTCGACAGCTCCAAGAACGCAGATGGCGCAGGGGCAGGGATCGTTCTCACATCTCCGAAGGGCGACAAGCTATGCTATGTCATGTACCTCAACTTCACCCCTTGCACGAACAAAATGGACGAGTACGAGGCGCTACTCCACGGCATGTGGGCAGCCAAGGAGATGAAAATCAATCGCCTACGCTGCTACGATGACTCCGACCTCGTTGTCGGGCAAGTCGCCGGCACCTGCGACGCAGTTTCCCCCACCATGGCGGCATACCGCCAAGCAGTGGACCAGCTGGGAGGCCACTTTGCGGGCTACTCCGTCGAGTGGATCGACAGGCGGAAGAACGAGGAGGCCGACGCACTCTCCTGCATCGGTTCGGCTCGACTTGCACCACCCGTCGGCGTTTTCCTCGACACCATCACCAAGCCTTTCATCTCTCCCCCGAGGGAGATCGACATCGGAATCCCGCTGCAACCAGACGCAGCCCTGGTCGCACTGATCGCCAAGCCAAGCGACTGGACATCGCCATATGTTGCTTACCTGGAGGGAGGCACCCTACCCGCTGATGAGATGGAGGCCCGGATGATAGCACGCCACTTCAAATCCTTCATCATCATCAACGGCGAGCTCCACAAGCGGAGAGTGACCGGCGTGTTTCAACGCTGCGTCCAACCCGTAGAAGGACTTCGGCTTCAGCCACATCCACGCTGGCGACTTCGGACACCACGCTAGCACCCGCTCCCTTGTCGCCAAGGCCATATGACATGGCTTTTACTGGCTCACCGCACACGTTGACGCAGTCTACATCGTCCAACACTGCGTCGGGTGCCAGAAGTACGCCAACCAGACGCACGTGCCGAGCTCGGCACTCAAGACCATCCCCATCACCTGGCCATTCGCCGTGTGGGGCATGGACATGGTGGGCCCATTCAAGAAGGCCCCCTCTGGCTTCACCCACCTCCTAGTCGCAGTCAATAAGTTTACAAAATGGGTGGAGGCCAAGCAAGTCCGTAAGTGCGATGGGAAGACTGCCACCAAATTCCTACGCGAGCTCATCTACCGCTATGGGTTCCTGCACAGCATCATCACGGACAACGGCACAAACTTCGCCAAAGGAGCCATGGACGAATTCTGCAAGGAGCACAATATACGACTCGACCTCGCCTCAGTCGCCCACCCGGAGTCGAATGGACAGGCGGAACGCGCCAACCAGAGCATCCTCCATGGCCTGAAGTCGCGACTGCAAGTTCCACTCGAGCGAACTCCCGGGTGCTGGGTCAAAGAGCTCCCCTCTGTCATCTGGGGCGTCCGCACCTCCGTCAATAGATCGACATGATTCACTCCCTTCTTCATGGTGTACGATGCCGAGGCCGTCATGCCAACCGACTTTGAGCATGATTCATCGCGGGTAGTCAACTACGCGGAGGCCGACAACGAGCTCGCACGCCAGGACGGAGTCGACCAGCTCGACGAAGCACGCGACCTAGCTCGCTCCCACAGCACCATCTACCAGCAAGGGCTTCACCGCTACCATAGCCGGCGAGTACGGACTCGCACCTTCCAGGAAAGCGACCTGTTACTGCGCCTGGTCTAGGACAAGAAGGGCATGCACAAGCTCTCTCCCCCTTGGGAGGGACCATTCGCCATCGGGCAAGTCCTGGGCAACGACGCCTACTACCTCACCGACGTCCGAGGTGACGGAAAACTCGACGTCAAGTGGCCATGGAATGTAAACCTCGTATGGAAGTTATGTTGGGGTTCGTAGCATGGAAAACAAAAATTTTCTATCGCATACAAACAAACAAGCCAAGATCTATCTACTAGATTGTAGCAACGAGTCGATGGAATAACTCACCCTCGAAGATTCCAAAGTGTTTAACGAGAGCAGATTCTCGTGGGTGATGTAGTCGTACTCTTTCCGATCTCAAGATCGTGTAGACGATCCTTCCGGCGCCGCGTTCCCGCAGCGCTCCCGCAGTCGGTCACACGTTCGGTACTCGACGAAGACCTTCCTCTCCCTTGTTCCAGCAGGCAGCGGAGGTTGTAGCACTCTCCTCGCGATTCCGGCAGCACAACGGCGTGGTACCGGAGGTAGAGGGGAAATCCCGCAGGGCTTCGCCTTAAGCCGGTGCGAGTATGGTGGAGCTTATGAGAGAGGCTATTAGTGGTCTAGTAATTAGACACACCAATTAGAAGGCTCTAAACCAATTAGAAGGCTCTAAACCGAATAGCTCTAAACCGGGGTCTAGATCTAGGGTTTAGTTTAGAGGATAGGAAACTTGTGTGTGTTAGGAGGGAGAGGCCCTGCCCCTCCCTTTATAGGTGGGAGGGCCGGCGGCCAAGGGGAGGAGTCCCTCCCCAAGTCGGCCTTGGGAGGCGCGCTGGCCAAGGGGACTCCTCCCCCAAGTCGGTCTCCACCTCCTCCTCTTTTCCCACTTCCCAAAACTGCCGTTTGACTTTCAAACTAGCCGTTTGACTTTTCAATTTAGGATTTAAATAAATCCTTTATTTGGGACAGCAAGAACACTTAGTACATGATGCAATCATTCCAATATGCAATGACACACTCATGTACCCTTCCCCCTCCGGAGTGCCGGATATTCCGGGACCTTCTAGAATGTTCCTGATGAAAACACCGGAACCATTCCCCAACTCCAAAACGGGACTTTCCTTATATGAATCTTATTCTCCGGACCATTCCGGATCACCTCGTGATATCCCGGATCCCATCCGAGACTCCGAACAACATTCGGTCTCTTTCTCATAATACCATAACTACTCAAACAACGTCGAATCCTTAAGTGTGTCTCCCTACGGTTCGTGAATTATGCGGACATGATCGAGACACTTCTCCGAACAATAACCAATAGAGGAATCTGGAAATTCATATGGCTCCCACATATTTCTACGATTACTTTGCGATCGAATGAACCACTTACATACGATACCAATTTCCCTTTGTCTCACGATATGTTACTTATCCGAGGTTATGATCGTCGGTATCTCTGCATACCTAGTTCATCCTCGTTACTGATAAGTACTCTTTTCTCGTTCCCGTGATATGTGATCCCTTGTGACCAAGTCACATGCTTGCAAGCTAATTGGATGACATTTCACCGAGAGGGCCCAGAGAATATCTATCCGTCATGTGGATGGACAAATCCCACTCTTGATCCATGTGTTTCAACCAATACTTTCCGAACACTCAATGCCACCTTTATGGCCACCCTGTTACGGTGTGGTGTTTGATGACATCAAAGCATCCATCCAGCAAAGGTGATATGCATGATCTCATGGTCGAAGGAATTAGGTTACTATGTATCAGAAAGCATATAGCAATTGAACTATTGAAATGACTTGATCTTTATGCTACGCTTGTCTATAGGAGTATGTCCACCATATCATTCTCCTAACGATATGATCTTGTTGTTGATAACATCTCAATGTTCATGACAAAGAAACCACATCATCAATCAACCAACAAGCTAGTGAAGTATAGAGGCTATACTAGGGACTTCAAATTAAGTTTACAAATCACACAAGTATTAATGGTTTCCTTGTTAATACTATTATAGCATGAATGCAAACATTTATCATAAACACAAAGATACATAATAATAACTATATTTATTATTGCCTCTAGGGCATATCTCCAACAGTCTCCCACTTGCACTAGAGTCATCTAATCTAGATTACATGGTAATATACCGAACACCCATGGCAGTTTGGTGTTGGTTATGTTTTGCCCTCGGGAGAGGTTTAGTCAACGGATCCGCCACATTCAGATCTGTGTGTACTTTGCAAATCTTTATATCCCCATCCTGGATATGTTCTCGAATAGCGTGAAAACGCAGCTTGATATGCTTCAGCTTCTTGTGTGACCTTGGTTCTTGCGCATTGGCTATGGCGCCCATGTTATCACAGTAGATAGACATTGGGTCCAGCGCACTTGGAACCACACCCAGCTCTGTAATGAACTCTTTCATCCATATCGCTTCTTGTGAAGCCTCCGAAGCAGCCATGTATTCCGATTCAGTTGAAGATCTCGCCACAACGCTTTGCTTTGCACTCCTCCAGCTAACTGCTGCACCATTCAAAATAAATACGTATCCAGATTGTGATTTAGAATCATCCGGATCGGTGTTTCAACTAGCATCGGTGTAACCATTAACAACGAGCTGTTCATCACCTCCATAAGAAAGAACCATATCCTTAGTTCTTCTCAAGTACTTAAGGATGTTTTTGACCGCTGTCCAATGATCCACTCCTGGATCACTTTGATATCTGCTAGTTAAACTAACAGCATATGCAATGTCGGGTCTAGTACATAGCATGGCATACATTAGAGATCCTATGGCTGAGGCATAGGGAGTCTTACTCATTCTTTCTCTATCTTCTGCCGATGTCGGACTTTGAGTTTTACTCAAGGTCGTATTGGGCAACATGGGCAAGAACCCTTTCTTGCTATCTTCCATTCCAAACCTCTTTAGAACTTTGTCCAAATATGTACTTTGTGACAATGATATTTGGCGTTTCGATCTATCTCTATAAATCTTTATGCCTAATATGTAAGCTGCTTCGCCAAGATCCTTCATTGAAAAACTATTATTCAAATACTCTTTGACACTATTAAGAAGGTCTACATCATTCCCAATAAACAATATGTCATCCACATACAGTATTAAGAATGCTACAGAGCTCCCACTCACTTTCTTGTAAATACAAGCTTCTCCATAAGTTTGTATAAAACCAAAACTTTTGATTACCTTATCAAAATGTTGATTCCAACTTCGGGATGCTTGCTTCAATCCATAGATGGACCGTTGAAGCTTGCATACCTTGTTAGCATCTTTAGGATCGACAAAACCTTTGGGTTGTATCATATACAACTCTTCATCAATGTCTCCATTGAGGAATGCTGTTTTGACATCCATCTGCCATATCTCATAATCATAATATGCAGCGATTGCTAACATAATCCTCACAGACTTTAGCTTCGCTACCGGTGAGAAAGTCTCATCGTAGTCAACTCCTTTGAATTTGTCGAAACCCTTTTGCGACAAGTCGAGCTTTATAGACAGTAACATTACCATCAGCATCTGTTTTCTTCTTGAAAATCCATTTGTTCTCGACAGCCTTCCGGCCATCCGGTAAGTCCACCAAAGTCCATACTTGGTTTTCGTACATGGATCCAATCTCGGATTTCATGGCTTCTTGCCATTTATTGGAATCTGGGCTCATCATCGCTTCCTCATATGTCTCGGGGTCATCGGTGTTGTCCACCAACATGACATTCATAACGGAATCATACCAATCTGGAGTGGTATGAGTTCTCGTTGACCTCCGAGGCTCTGTAGCAACTTCAACCGAAGTTTCATGATCACTATCATTAGCTTCCTCTCTTATTGGTGCAGGCACCACAGGAACTTCTTCCGGTGCTGCGCTACTCGCAATTTCGAGAGAAGGTTCGACAACCTCGTCAAGTTCTACTTTCCTTCCAGTCACTTCTTTAGAGAGAAATTCCTTCTCTAAAAAGGATCCATTCTTGGCAACGAAGATTTTGCCTTCGGATCTATGATAGAAGGTATACCCAATAGTTTCCTTCGGGTATCCTATGAAGACGCATTTTTCCGCTTTGGGTTCAAGCTTGTCCGGCTGTAACTTCTTTACATAGGCTTCGCATCCCCAAACTTTAAGGAACGACAATTTAGGTTTCTTCCCAAACCATAATTCATACGGTGTCGTTTCAACGGATTTAGACGGTGCCCTATTTAAAGTGAATGCGGCTGTTTCTAATGCATAACCCCAAAATGATAGTGGTAAATCTGTAAGTGACATCATAGAACGAACCATATCTAAGAGAGTTCGATTACGACGTTCAGACACACCATTACGCTGTGGTGTTCCCGGCGGTGTCAACTGCGAAAGTATTCCACATTTCCTTAAATGCTTGCCAAACTCGTAACTTAGATATTCACCTCCACGATCAGAACGTAGAAATTTAATCTTCTTGTTACGTTGATTCTCTACCTCACTTTGAAACTCCTTAAACTTCTCGAAAGTTTCGGACTTATGTTTCATGAAATAGATATACCCATATCTACTCAAGTCATCCGTGAAGGTAAGAACATAACGATAACCACTGCGCAATGCTACACTCATTGGACCACACACATCGGTATGTATGATTTCCAATAAGTCTGTAGCTCGCTCCATCATACCAGAAAATGGAGTCTTAGTCATTTTACCCATCAGACATGCCTCGCATCTTTCAAGTGATTCAAAATCAAGTGATTCAAGAAGTCCATCGGAATGGAGTTTCTACATACGCTTCACTCCAATGTGACCAAGACGACAGTGCCACATATAGGTCAAATTATAGCTTGATTTCAAACGTTTAGCCTCAATGTTATTAATATGTGTATTTCTACTATCGAGATTCAATATGAATAGACCATCTATCAAAGGTGCATGTGCATAAAACACATTACTCATATAAATCGAACAACCATTATTCTCGGATTTAAACAAGTAACTGTCTCGCAATAAACAAGATCCTGAGATAATGTTCATGCTTAATGCAGGCACCAAATAACAATTATTTAAGTATAAAACTAATCCCGATGGTAGATGAAGAGGTAGCGTGCCGACCGCGATCACATCAACCTTTGATCCGTTTCCTACGCGCATCGTCACCTCGTTCTTCACTAGCTTCCGTTTATTCTGCAGCTCCTGTTTCGAGTTACATATATGAGCAACCGAACCAGTATCAAATACCCAGGCACTACTACGAGTACTAGTGAGATACACATCAATAACATGTATATCAGATATACCTTTCTTCTTGATGTTGCCGTTCTTCAAATCCGCCAAGTACCTTGGGCAATTCCGCTTCCAGTGACCTTCTCCCTTGCAGTAAAAGCACTCAGTTTCAGGTTTAGGTCCAGCCTTGGTCTTCTTCGTTGGCGTGGTAACTTTCTTACCACCCTTCTTGAAGTGTCCCTTTTGCTTAGACTTGCCTTTCTTGAATTTGGTGGTCTTATTGACCATCAACACTTGGTGCTCTTTCTTGATCTCCACTTCTGCAGATTTTAACATAGCAAATAGTTCTGGCAACTCTTTGTTCATGTTCTGCATGTTGTAGTTCATCACAAAGTTCTTGTAACTTGGTGGTAGTGATTGGAGGATGCGGTAAACTCCCAAAGTATTAGGAATCACTATACCCAAACTTTGAAGTTTATTTGCGTGCCCAGACATCTTAAGCACATGCTCACTGACGGAGCTACCCTCTTCCATCTTGCAGTTAAAGAACTTTTCAGAAGCTTCATAACTTTCAATTGCCGCATGAGTCTCAAAGATTAATTTGAGATCCTCGACAATATCATATGGATCTGACTCTTCAAACCTTTTCTGAAGCTCCGATTCTAAACCATACAAGATAGCACACTGAACTATGGAGTACTGATTCTTCCGAGCAAGGTAAACATTCTTTACTTCATCGGTAGCATCAGCTGCAGGTGGGTCACCTAGCGGTGCATCCAGCACATAGGTCAAATTACCAGCTGTGAGGACAATCCTCAAATTTCGTAACCAATCCGCGAAGTTGCTTCCATTGTTTTTCAACTTTTCTTTCTCTAGGAACGTATTAAAATTGATGGTAGGGGCTGCCATTGATCTACAACATATTTGCAATAGTTTAGACTAAGTTTATGACAAATTGAGTTCAAATTAATTAATGAAATTAAACTAGGTGAACTCCCACTCAAAACAACATCCCTCACATTGTTTTAGTGATCACACGAACCAAATCCACTACATCAACACCGATCATCACGAGAGCTGATATAGTTTTAATGGCGAACAATCATCATGTTCATCATATCTACTATATGATTCATGCTTTGCCTTTCGGCGATCCGTGTTCCTGAGGCCATGTCTGTACATGCTAGGCTCGTCAAGATCAAACCTTAGCTACCGCATAAGCAAATCTGGCTTGCTTACGTTGTATTCACCCGCGAAATCAAAGACACCCGATCATCACGTGGTGCTTCGAAGCAGCAAGCTTTGGCAACGGTGCATACTAAGGGTGAACACTTTAGAACTTGAAATTTATGTGCATGAGGGATCATCTTATAATGCTACCGTCGTCTACTAAGCAATACAAGATGCATAAAGGATTAACATCACATGCAATTCATAATATGTGATATGATATGGCCTTTCTTCTTTGTGCTTCCGATCTCCATCTTCAAGCACGAATATGATCTCCATCATCACCGGCATAGCATCAAGGTCAATGACGCTTCTCCATGGTTGTCGTCCACCAGCTTCAACTATTACAACTATTTTGAATAGACACGCAGGTCTTAACAGAAATTAAAGACAACCATATGGCTCCTGCCGGTTGCCAACTTACAATAAGGAACATTGCATACATCAAATATAATCACAATCATGGCCATATCACATCACTGCACACCCCTGCAAAACAAAGTTAGACGCCTCTACTTTCTTTGCATATTTTACGTGGTTTGGGGCTTTCAATAAGTGTCGTTCTAACTTACGAACAAGAACCACAACATTGATACTAGCATTGTTGATTACCCGTTGTAAATTGTATCTTAACTATGCTAGGAGAAACAGGCACCCGCAAAGCCACTTATGCAATACAAGTTGCATGTCAAACGTGGAGCAAGTCTCATGAACGATGTCATGTAAGGTTAGCCCGGGCCGCTTCATCCCAACATACCGCAAGATGCAAAGTACACAAAAAGCAATCTACAATAAAAGCATCAATGCCCACAATGACCATTGTGTTCTACTCGTGCAACAGATCTACATATAGACACGGCTCTGATACCACTGTTGGGGTTCGTAGCATGGAAAACAAAAATTTTCTATCGCATACAAACAAACAAACCAAGATCTATCTACTAGATTGTAGCAACGAGTCGATGGAATAACTCACCCTCGAAGATTCCAAAGTGTTTAACGAGAGCAGATTCTCGTGGGTGATGTAGTCGTACTCTTTCCGATCTCAAGATCGTGTAGATGATCCTTCCGGCGCCGCGTTCCCGCAGCGCTCCCGCAGTCGGTCACACGTTCGGTACTCGACGAAGACCTTCCTCTCCCTTGTTCCAGCAGGCAGCGGAGGTTGTAGCACTCTCCTCGCGATTCCGGCAGCACAACGGCGTGGTACCGGAGGTAGAGGGGAAATCCCGCAGGGCTTCGCCTTAAGCCGGTGCGAGTATGGTGGAGCTTATGAGAGAGGCTATTAGTGGTCTAGTAATTAGACACACCAATTAGAAGGCTCTAAACCAATTAGAAGGCTCTAAACCGAATAGCTCTAAACCGGGGTCTAGATCTAGGGTTTAGTTTAGAGGATAGGAAACTTGTGTGTGTTAGGAGGGAGAGGCCCTGCCCCTCCCTTTATAGGTGGGAGGGCCGGCGGCCAAGGGGAGGAGTCCCTCCCCAAGTCGGCCTTGGGAGGCGCGCCGGCCAAGGGGACTCCTCCCCCAAGTCGGTCTCCACCTCCTCCTCTTTTCCCACTTCCCAAAACTGCCGTTTGACTTTCAAACTAGCCGTTTGACTTTTCAATTTAGGATTTAAATAAATCCTTTATTTGGGACAGCAAGAACACTTAGTACATGATGCAATCATTCCAATATGCAATGACACACTCATGTACCCTTCCCCCTCCGGAGTGCCGGACATTCCGGGACCTTCTAGAATGTTCCCGATGAAAACACCGGAACCATTCCCCAACTCCAAAACGGGACTTTCCTTATATGAATCTTATTCTCCGGACCATTCCGGATCACCTCGTGATATCCCGGATCCCATCCGAGACTCCGAACAACATTCGGTCTCTTTCTCATAATACCATAACTACTCAAACAACATCGAATCCTTAAGTGTGTCTCCCTACGGTTCGTGAATTATGCGGACATGATCGAGACACTTCTCCGAACAATAACCAATAGAGGAATCTGGAAATTCATATGGCTCCCACATATTTCTACGATTACTTTGCGATCGAATGAACCACTTACATACGATACCAATTTCCCTTTGTCTCACGATATGTTACTTATCCGAGGTTATGATCGTCGGTATCTCTGCATACCTAGTTCATCCTCGTTACTGATAAGTACTCTTTTCTCGTTCCCGTGATATGTGATCCCTTGTGACCAAGTCACATGCTTGCAAGCTAATTGGATGACATTTCACCGAGAGGGCCCAGAGAATATCTATCCGTCATGTGGATGGACAAATCCCACTCTTGATCCATGTGTTTCAACCAATACTTTCCGAACACTCAATGCCACCTTTATGGCCACCCTGTTACGGTGTGGTGTTTGATGACATCAAAGCATCCATCCAGCAAAGGTGATATGCATGATCTCATGGTCGAAGGAATTAGGTTACTATGTATCAGAAAGCATATAGCAATTGAACTATTGAAATGACTTGATCTTTATGCTACGCTTGTCTATAGGAGTATGTCCACCATATCATTCTCCTAACGATATGATCTTGTTGTTGATAACATCTCAATGTTCATGACAAAGAAACCACATCATCAATCAACCAACAAGCTAGTGAAGTATAGAGGCTATACTAGGGACTTCAAATTAAGTTTACAAATCACACAAGTATTAATGGTTTCCTTGTTAATACTATTATAGCATGAATGCAAACATTTATCATAAACACAAAGATACATAATAATAACTATATTTATTATTGCCTCTAGGGCATATCTCCAACAAGTTCTACTCCTAGAACTCCAGACATGTACCTCCTACCCGCTATGAAATAAAGTAGATCGATTCGCACAAATTGTGTCCACTCTCCGTACCTTGTGCCACTCGCACTCGTAATAACAGCGACATGCTACTTGCAGAAGTCAACCTTTGGTGACGTGACCGGCACGTCCAAGTAGTGCGGTACGAGGGCACTGGAAAACTTCAGGCCTCGTACCGTCCATGAAAAAAGTGAACCCGGAGCCCCATTGGAGTCGCCTCGCTCGACTGGCTTCCCGAGCCAAGACAACTGCATTCAATTCCCACAGCGACCCAGTCCTCCACATCCTCGGTGCAGCGACTCGAACGGCAAAGTACCACGCTCGGGGACTGACGCCAGCCCGAAGAGGAGCGGCTAGGGAAAAACGCCAAGTACGAGAGCGCGCGACTGGTCCTACAGATCAGGTGGAGTGACGCGCCTGACACAACGCGCTGCATCCTCACCTACCTCGGGCACGCGACTAGAATAGCCAAGTACCACGCTCGGGGACTCGGCGACCCGACCCTGTTCGCGCCCGGGAAAACGACCAAGTAAAGAGCGCCCCTTGGAGTCGCCATGCGACTGGCTTTCCGAGCCATGGCGATTCGACCTTAACTCACTAACAGTCCAAACAACACATAAAAATGAGGTTAACCCCATAAAAAGGGCGGACGCGCTCGGGGACTCGCGCAACCAACAACCAAACCAGAAAAACAATGACAAAAGAACCCTTGTATTTCTTCATAGCAGCAAAATTTGTTTGCTTACAAGGATAATTACACATTCGTCCTAAACTAACGCCGATCGGCAACGTACTCTATTCTGCAGGCTTTGACGTGGAGGGTCCACCATCCTTGCGAGAACGGATAAAGGGAACCCACAGATTCGATGGGTACGTCGTGAGCTCACCCGCCATGGCCGCATGGAATGGCTGCTCCACCTTGAAGTCAAGGTGCGCCGGCTCGGGGTCGTTCGGGGCGACGACCGTTTCCTGGTAAGGAATGAGGTCGCCCATCACCCACACCCGGTCGGTGTACACCGCCATCCGCTCCATCAGCTTTAGCACCTCGGCGATCTCGACTGAGCCCGTCAACGAAGGGTACCCGCTTGTGACGTCGTCAAGGTCGAAGTCATCGGGAAAATGCGCGAGCCCAAGGCTCAGTGCAGTCGCCGCTCCACGACGGAAGGCCGAACGCGTCATGAACTCCACAACCGCCAGAGCCTTCTCCAGATAGCGCGAAACCGATGAGGTCGCTCGGGATCACCTCTATGGGCGAGATCTCCTGAAGATACGCCCGGAGGCAGGTCACTGACAGCGTGGCAGAATCAACCAGAGTGGTAACACATTGCCGCGTGTCGTACGACTGTGTCTTCGGCATTATCAGTAATCAGGCCTGCAACACACAAGCAAATAGTAAGGGAAGTACCAGCAAAACAATGCGGTTCGCATGCTCGGGGAGTCGTAGAAGGAAAACTCACCAATCAGTGGGTGATAGAGATCTGTGATGAAACTTTGAAGAGCAGAGAGGTCATTCTGCAGCCCGGCGACGAGTGCGTCCGACACCTTCTGCTCCTCGGCTGTAAAAGCAACGGCCGCCTTGGCCCGTCCATCCGCCGAGCTCGCCTCCGCCTTCGCCTCCTTGAGCTCATGCTCCATTTCAGCGATTCGCTTCTCTGCGGTGCTCAAGGACGACTGGGCAGCCGTCAACTCACTCGCCAGAACGAGGCCCTGGCGAGCCTCCTTCACCGCGGCCGCACTATCCTCTGCTTCAACAACAAAACAATTACAAACATAACAACTTTATGATGAGCGCCAAGCATGATGAACACTCACCCACATTCGCTCAAAGCTGCTCGTCCGTATCCTGAACAATGAGGAGCTCCTTATCCACGCGATGCTTGGCAGCAAGCCGCTCTGTCGACTCGCGTTGCAGGCCCTGTGCAACAATGAAAGCGTCAGCGACAAAAATTCCTAAGTGCCTAGCCGCTGAAATTCAGCGACTAGCCACTCGGGGACTGGATGACAAAATTCCTAAGTGCCTATCCGCTAAAGTTCAGCGACTAGCCACTCGGGGACTGGATGACAAAAATTCCTAAGTGCCTAGACGCTGAAATTTAGTGACTACCCACTCAGGGACTGGATGAAAAAAATTCCTAAGTGCCTAGACGCTGAAATTCAGCGATTAGCCACTTGGGGACAGGACGACAAAAATTCCTATGTGCCTAGCCGCTGAAATTCAGCGACTAGCCACTCGGGGACTGAATGGCGAAAACAATAAGAATCCGACCACTGAAATTCAGTGGCCGCTCCTCAGGAACTGGACATACCTGGATGGCGGCACCTAGCATGCCGTGAAGTTCCATCGCGTCCACCAACGAGAGCATGAGTGGAGTATCCCGCGACGCTGTTCGATTTCCGTACCGGCGACCCTAGGAACCGAGGCACTCTCCATGGCAGCCCTCGCTACAAAGCGAGGTAACATCGCCACCGCGGCTCCTACACCACCCGAAGGCGTGTCGGTCGCCTCAACCGAGGTCGTGGGGCCTACCCGCTACGACTCTGCGTCCTCCATGGCCCTTGGAGCCACGTCCACCGCAATCGGAGTTTCGCTCGGGGCAACGGCTGGTTTCGTCTGAGATTGTGACGACCTCGTCGCCTTTTGCTCTCTTGGCGCCTTCAGCGGGCATCTCAACCTCGTCACCTTTTCTGTTCTTCGAGGGGTCAGCACGTGCCTCCATGGCACACGAGGGAACCTTGGCCACCGAAGGGTGACCTATCTTCTTCACTCCAGTCCTATGCAACAACTCTGTAAGTAGACTCGCCAGTCAAACATACATCAAGCAGACAAACAAAAGGATTGAGAAACCCTCACTTGGAGACTGGGATAAATCATAGACCAGTACGAATACTGGCCGGCTTCTCCAGCTCTGGCCCTAGTTTCCGACTAAGGCCTGCCTCGAACATGCTCTGCTCCCATAACACCGACGGATTCTTCGAGGACGAGGCCGCGGCAGGGAGTTCAGTAGCGATCGCCGCGGGAGCTCCTCTCGGCGGTGAGGCCCCTGCGGCTGGAGCGGCCACTAGCCCAGTAACTGGGATGAACGGCGGCGATAGCGATTCCAATGGCACCTCGTCTTCCGTGACGGTCGCACCAGTCGTCGTGGTCGCATGTGCCGCTGCTTCTTCGGCTGTGGTGGTAGTATCAGAACTACTCGCGGACCGAGGCAGAGACACCGGCTTAGCTGGCCTCGTCTTCTTCTTTGGTGGCGGCGGCTTCTTCTTCTTCGATAGTGTAGCTTCACGTTGCGAAGTGTGCTCGCGAAGATCGTCGTCATCATCGTCGTGGGCCTCGAGGATCTTGCTGGCCTCGATCTCGCGTTGATGTTGCCCACAGGTCTTGTAAACCGTGGGTGCGGCGACCTCCACGGCTTCGTTGCCATCATTGTTATCATCATCATCACCGCCCCCGTCACTTCTGGCATCGCCCTTATCGGGCGAAGACTCGCTCTCGTCTTCGGCGGACGACTTCGAGTTCTCGTCATCTGCGGGTGGAAGCCAACCTTCCACCACTTGGAATAGCTGCAACAGCCAAGCAAAATTAGCACGATCACGGATGCAAAACTGCGACTGCGAGTGCATGGGAAATAAAGGAACTCACTTTTGGGGTTGGCGCTTCGCGGTGTAAGGTGCGACCCCGGCCTTTGCATCGAGATACACCGCCAGGGTGATCTTCTTCAAGGCCAAGGTGTAGTCGTTGAGTCTCCACTTGGCATGGCAGGACTTCGTCGGGTCGTCCTTGCATGTGTACTCGTACATATAATGGGCGCGGCTGGCCGGAGGCACGAGCCATCGTCCGAGCCAGCAGTTGTAGAGGTTGATGGTTTGGAGGCCCTTCTTCTTCAGGTTGCGGATGGTCTGCAACATCTCGTCGACGACCATCCGCTGATCTAGCGTAAGCTTGGTGACTTGGAGCCGAAGCGGCTCGGTCCGGTCGGCGGAGTACGTCAGGAGAGCCACCTCGTCGCCTGGCGGAAACTCGGTCACGTAGAACCAGCTCTTCTTCCATTCATTTGCTGCTTTGGCGGGCAGCATCAGATCAAAGAAAGACGCCTTCGACTTCAGCTGAAAGTTTAGGCCGCCCGCAGCTATCATCGGGCCGCCTGCCTCTTCGCGGCTGATCCTCCCATGGAACAGATCTTTCCATAGGGGGAAGTACGGCTGACAACCTAGGTAGCACTCGCAGAACGCCACGAAGATGGTGAGCTGCTCGATGCTGTGCGGCCCTAGGTCCGACGGTTGGATGTCGTAGTAGGCGCAGAAGCGGCGGAAGAAGAGGGAGGTGGGGAATCCAAGCCCCCGCTCCAGATGGCTGGTGAGGCAGACGAATTCCCCCTCGCACGGGTTTGGGATCACCTCTCCGGCCGCGGGGATACACCATCTCCCGGCGCGGAGGATCCCTGCCTCCTCGAACGACTTCAGTAGCGCCTTCGTACACTTGGATCTGCCCCATGGTTCCGCTGGAGGGGCCATCGATTGAGGGATCTAGGGCTGTGAATCGCTCTGGGTCGCTTTGGTCCCTGCGCGGAATGGAGAATTGAGAATGCACGAGATCGTAGGAAGTGAGGGAAGTGTTTTCCCCTCGCCCGTCACTCTCCTTATATAGCAGTTGTTACCCGCCATTTTCGGAGAGCCCTTACCACGCGGTAATTACGCCGATATTACCGTTGGTTTACCCAACGGCTAGTTTGACCAGCGCTGATGGTCCAGCTACATCCACTCGACTCGCTGTCTTTAGTGACTTGACGATTCGCCGACCCGATCACTATAACAGTGAGTTAACTGTTCGCCGACCTCTTCGCCAAGCTGCGATCTGATTGGCCACCGTTATTGCGACTAAAATGACTAGTTCTTTCCTTGTTTAGGAGTCCACCGCCGATTCGACTGGGCATCCAAATTGGACCCGCATAATTTGACTGCAAATGAACACCTACGACGAATCAACAAAGGCCTCGGGGACTACTGATGGGGATATGCCTACCGGGGTATACCCAGCATGACGTTTCCTATTGGCCCAAGCTTCCAGCAAGTGGGCCTGCAGGACAGCGACTGGATCAAGACTTGGCGAGGACTCAGGAGACTGGAAGCTGGAGGCCTAGAAGCGTAGCTAGGCCCAGTCGGATTAGGTCAAGAACCCTCCGAATCATTAACTGATTCGGTTGTAGATCTGTAGACCCTAGCGAGGTGAGCCTATATAAACATCCCTAGGGTACGCATAGAGGACACGTTCCATCATACACCCTAGCGACTCGCCGCCTAGTCGTCGAGCTCGCCCTTGTACTCTCTCCATAATACAATCTTGCAGGACTAGGTGTTTACCCTCCGGGGGGCGAACCTAGGTAAAACCTTGTGTCTCTGCCCTCATCTCGCATCGCAGATGGTTGGCCGCCCTTGCCCTTCGTTCTACTACTCGCTGCCGATTGCAGCATCTGCCGTGGCCATTCCCACGACAACACTTTATGGAACTAACCTATTGACAAAATGCCACAGTGCCAGTTGCCTGTTTTCTGCTGTTTTGGTTTCAGAAAGCTAAAAAATGAATATTCTCGGAACTGGACGGGACAAAAGCAAAAGTTCAAATTTTTCCCTGAACAATAAGGAAAATCGAAGACGAGACGGAGGAGGACACCAGGGGGGACACACCCAAGGTGGGCGCGGGGCCCACCTTGGTCGTGCCCATAGGGGTTGTGGGCCCTCTGGACCTCCACCGACCTTTCCTCCTTTGCCTATAAGAACCCTCCGACCCAAAAACCCTAAATAGTATACCAGAAAGCCACGAAATGTTCCGATGCGCTGCCGCCACCAAACGGGAGATTCGGGGGACACAAATTCTCTGTTCCGGCACCTTGCCGAGATGGGTAAGTGCCCTCGGAGCCATCTCCATCGATCTCCACCACCATCTACATCGTCGTTGCTAATTCCCATGATGAGGAGGGAGTAGTTCTTCCTCGAGGCTAAGGGCTCTACTGGTAGTTATGTGTTCATCTCTTTCTCTATGCATGATCGTGTTGTGGTCATGAGCTTTGTAATCAAATAGATATACCTTGCTACTCAAGTGCTTCAATTGATCTCTGCTCTCCCCATGTGTGTGAAAGTGACAGCATGCACGCCATGGTGGCACTTAGGCTAGAGTCTACATAAATACTCATTGTGCTTTAATAGATCTATGCTTTTCCCCACATGTGTGAAAGTGACAGTGTGCGCGCCATGTGTGACACTTAAGCTAGATTATATATATATATTTATCATGAGTATATTTTGAGTTGGTTGTCTCTATGAAATTATGGTGTTTGTTGGAACCATCAAGCGCTCAAGGTGACAGTGTGGGGTTATCTAGATTGGGTAAGGCGGACTTTGAGCCCTACCATGGATTAGAGTGTCCAACCGGAGAGTACTTAAGAGTAGTATCATGAAGAGAATATATTTATATGAGAGAGTGTTCACTAGTGAAAGTATGATCCCTAGGCCTTGTTTCGAAACATTGAAACACCATTTGCAACTAGATCCGTTACATGTTTGCTTGCTTCCATATATTTTCCTTTAGTATTTTCCTCCCCTTCAGAATCTATTTTCTGGCACCGTTGCCACTTATAATCATCCATACCACTTGTATTTTACTATCTCTTCGCCGAACTAGTGCACCTATACACCTGACAAGTGTATCGGGTGTGTTGGGGACACAAGAGACTTCTTGTATCTTGATTGCAGGGTTTCTTGAGAGGGATACCTTTGACCACTTCCTCCATGAGTTTGATAAACCTTGGGTAATCCACTTAAGGGAAACTTGCTGTTGTTCTACAAACCTCTGCACTTGGAGGCCCAACAACTATCTACAAGAATAGAAGTGCGTAGACATCAAGATATTTTCTGGCGCCGTTGCCGGGGAGGAAAGGTAAAAGGCACTTACACACATTACCCCACGGCAACAGCAAGCTAGAAAGCTATTTTTCGGCACCGTTGCCGGGGAGGTAAGGTAAAAGGTACTCACATCCTCCGGTGTGAGTGCTCGAAGTTATTTGCTTTAGATTCTGCAATTTTGTATTTTTGTTTCTTATTTTCACTAGTTAGGCTTAATGGAAAACAACAACAAAAATTAGAGAGCTTTATAGTATCTATCTTGAGTTAGGACATGAAGTGTTTGAAGAGAAAATTAAAAAACCTATGGAACTTTATTTGCATGCTAATAGGAATGTTATTAGTATGAATTTTTTGGACACCATTATTGCTAATGCTATGGAAAAGTCTAAGCTTGGGGAAGCTAGTTTTGATGAAAATTATCTTTTTAGTTCCCCAGCTTTGGAAGATAGCTAGTCTATTGTTTATGATGATACTATACCTCCAATGTATGATGATTGCAATGATGATTATGATATTTTCAATCCACCTACTATTGAGGAGGAAATTAATTGTGATTACAATATGCCTCCTATATTTGATGATTATGGTGATGATAATAATAATGATAGCTATTTTGTTGAATTTGCTCCCACTATGATTAATAAGAATGACTATGCTTATGTGGAGAGTAATAATCATTTTATGCATGTGGCTCATGGTAAGAATGTTTTATGTGATAGTTATATTGTTAATTTTATTCATGATGCTACTGAAAGTTATTATGATAGAGGGAAACATGGTTCTATGTATCTCAACAATATTAAGTTTCCCCTCTTTATGTTGAAAATCTTGAAGTTGCACTTGTTTTGATTTCCTATGCTTGTTGATTTGTGCTTTCATGACTTGTTTCTTTACAAGATTCCTATGCATAGGAAGTGGGTTAGACTTAAACGTGTTTTGAATTTTCTTCTTGATGGTCTCTTTTACTTTAATTCATATTTCTTATGTGAGCATCTTCTCAAACTATGAAGCCTAACTTAAAGGCGTTAAATAAAAGTACTTGTTGGGAGATAAACCAAGAGTTTTCTTGAGTCCTGGAAGTTATTACTTCAGTAATGACCTCTCCTTATCCTTTTTATTTGCTTTTTGTGCCAAGAATAACCTCTAATGAGAGGGAAGTAAGATTTGGGGAGTTGTTGTCCCGAAACAGATTTTTGTGCTCCACCATAAACATTTGTGAGTCTATAAGTTGGATTGAGCCGATATATTGTGAATAAATCCCCCAGTATGTTAGCTAACTTTAGTTAGTTCAATACTTTTTGATTTGAGAAACATAAGGTTGTCGCAAAAATAGGTTTCTACCTGCTGGTCTGTTTTGACAGATTTCTACCATTATTTGCATTTGCTTCTTATTGATTCCTTTTTGGATTCTTTTTGGGAAATTGAGATTTTTTAGGGAGTTGCTATAGTAGATTGTGTTTTAGTGAAAGTTTTGTTGTTTTAAAACTAAACACAAAGGTCTATTATCTTTTGAATACACTAATGTTTCTAATGAAGATTGTGTGAAGTTTTGTATGAAGGAAAATTTTTAGCTATAGAGAAAGAATGATGTAATGAGATGAAGAATGGACAAAATCTCAAGATTGGGGATTCCACCCCGCGTCACTCCAAGAAATGTTCAAGAGGTACAAGCGTCAAAGCTTGGGGATGCCCAAGGCATCCCCTTCTTCATCAATAAAAATCTCAGGTCTTTCTAGACACTCATTTTTATTGTTTCATGCACAGTTGTGTTGTTCTTGGAGCGTCTTAGTTTTTGTTTTTGTTTTCCGTTTGCTTAGTTTGCTTGAATAAAGTTGGTTGGATCCCAACACACTTCTTTTGAAGAGAGACACACTCTGTTTTCATTGCCTAGAACACTCTAGTTTTCATTCTTATTGTCTTGTGAGTGTTCTCTTTTGCTAGCACTGTGTTTACCCTTAGTTTTCTTATGTTTTATGCTTAGAACTTTTTATTTCTTCTTTGTGGATTGTGATACAATCTCACT
Source organism: Avena sativa (assembly GCA_916181665.1). NCBI lineage: Eukaryota > Viridiplantae > Streptophyta > Magnoliopsida > Poales > Poaceae > Avena > Avena sativa. The sequence goes on from OV702280.1 coordinate 278,637,936, forward strand.
GATCTTTATTGATTATTATCTTTGTGAGTTGTTTCAAATAAGTTGATTGGTGTTAAAAAAAGAGTAGGAAGCTTCATGCTTATAGTGGTACAAAAGGGAGCTTGTTTTGGCTGTGGCTTAGACTTTATCATGTCATGCTAGATGTTTTTTTACCTTATGCTTAGTGATTATTGTTGTAGCATGACTTGTTCCAAAGAATTAGGATTGCTTAGTGTGCCTTGAAAGAATCATGCGTTGTTTTAGCATACAAAAGCATAGTATTGTGGTATTCTCCTTCCATGCCTTGTTTGGGTTGACTTGGCACATACTCACACCATGTTATGACTATGAAAAAGTCACCATATCCTCTATTATAATTTAGTCCTTGACTTGTAGTACCACTTTATGCTTTGATTAGTAATGTTTTGTCGCTCTGCATGATTATGGCCATTATTGCTCTCTGAGTTGGTCGCTCCCAGTCTTTTGCTAGCCTCCAGTTATATGAGTAAGCTCTACTCATGCATCCAACTACCAAGAAAACAAGTTATTCCAAAGTGTCCACTATAAATACCTATACATGGCGTGTTACACCATTCCAAGTATATTCTTGTTTTCATCTACCTTCCAATTAAAAAGTCTCTTTGTTATGTGAAAACTTAGTGATTAAAGCTCTCACAAACTTGATGGCACACTTTATTTTGCTTGCCCCTAAATAAACTTGAACCATTGTGTCATCTATGTTGTATATGCTTGCACTTATACGTTGGAATTAGCAGAACCGTGCTGTCATGGGGAACGCTTTCAACATTGCACTTCTACTTTGTACACAGTTGATATCATGCTATTTTGTCTATGGATGTCGCCGGTGTGAAATAAAAGGGGAGCTTGTAAGTCCATGGAGTTATGTATGTGTGTTAGATAAACGCCTGGGCCGCTACCCTAAGCCATGCCTAATCATGGTGGAAACTTGCAGCATCACCATAATGACATCTATGAAGCTTTCTTCTTATATATAAAAAGACACATATTGAAAAGAGGAAAGAGAGAAAAAAAGTACCATATTCCCATGGTAAATAAGAAGATTCCTGAGATGCTCATTGTCTACTTGCCTTGTCATCTTGATTATGGGATAGCTCATGTATCATGTGCAAGGGGTACCCCGTTGGCGGTTCTCTATGATACACATGTACTTACTATGACAAGAACTTACAGGTGACTAAATTTGAGTAGCATGAGGTGCGGCCCTCGTATTCAAGGGACATGAGATTGCCAACTTATACTTTTTCAAGCATATACTCCATAGTTTGTTCACTTTAACCTTAATCACTTCAAGATGCTTATGATAGGCGAAATGAGAGCTGAAAGCTAACAGGTACTATAATTTTTGGAAGATCTTTTTGAAACTTGAAATCCCTGCTTCCCTTTATGAAGGGCCTTTCTTCCACCATTATATTGAGTCTCCACCTTCTACCTTTAGGCACCAGTTAAGAGATCATAGTTGCCATTCTTAGTTCTATGTGCATTGTCCCAAAGCTTATTGATTGATGCATATTGTTGATATTACTTGTTCTTGTGATATTTGTATCTAGTCACTCTTATGAACTTTGAAGGTTTCCTATGCATCTATTTTCTACTCCATGAGGGACAATCTGAATGCCACTATGCTATGTTTTATATATGTGAAACAAACAAACGTCTTTCAATGCATTGTTATTCATGATCTTTGTTTGTTACCTTTCATGTTGCATGCATAGTTACTTTGTCTTACTGTTAGAACTTCTTTCATGCTCATGCTTAGAGTACTTTGATCCCAGCTTTCAATGCTTGCAAATGGTTTGATCATGATTATGATGGTGCATGTCACCTCAAAAATTATTATTTTTATCACTTACCTACTCGAGGACGAGAAGGAATTAAGCTTGGGGATGCTTGATACGTCAGAAACATATCTATAATTTTTTTATGCTCCATGCTTGTTTTGTATCAACTTTGTTGTGTTTTGTCTACACTTTGAGGTATTTTTATACACTTTCTAGAACTAACCTATTGACAAGATGACACAGTGCCAGTTGTCTGTTTTCTGCTGTTTTTGGTTTCAGAAAGCTAAAAAATGAATATTCTCGGAAATGGACGAGATAAAAGCCAAAGTTCATATTTTTTCCTGAATGATACGAAAAATCGAAGACGAGATGGAGGAGGAAACCAGGGTGGCCACACCCTAGGTGGGCTCGGGGCCCACCCTGGCTGCACCCACAGGGGGTGTGGGCCCCCTGGACCTCCACCAACCTTGCCTACTTTGCTTATAAGAATCCTCCGACCCAAAAACCCTAAATAGTCGACCAGAAAGCCACGAAAAGTTCCGCTACACCGCCGCCACCGAAGGGGGGATTCGGGGGACAGAAATTCACTATTCTGGTACCCTGCCGAGATGGGCAAGTGCCCTCGGAGCCATCTCCATCGATCTCCACCACCATCTACATCGCCGTTGCTGATTCCCATGATGAGGAGGGAGTAGTTCTTACTCGAGGCTAAGGGCTCTACCGGTAGCTATATGTTCATATATTTCTCTATGCATGATCTTGTTGTGGTCATGAGCTTTGTAATCAAGTAGATCTACCTTGCTACACAAGTGCTTCAATAGATCTCTGCTCTCCCCATGTGTGTGAAAGTGACAGCGTGCACGCCATGGTGGTACTTAGGCTAGAGTCTACATAAATACTCATCGTGCTTTAATAGATCTATGCTTTTCCCCACGTGTGTGAAAGTGACAGTGTGCGCGCCGTGTGTGACACTTAAGCTAGATTATATATATTTATCATGAGTATATTTTGAGTTGGTTGTCTCTATGGAATTGTGGTGTTTGTTGGAACCATCTAGCGCTCAAGGTGACAGTGTGGGGTTATCTAGATTGGGAAAGGCGGACTTTGAGGTGTGCTGTTATAGCCCTACCCTGGATTAGAGTGTCCAACCGGATAGTAGTTAAGAGTAGTATCATGAAGAGAATATATTTATATGAGAGAGTGTTCACTAGTGAAAGTATGATCCCTAGGCCTTGTTTCTAAACATTTAAACACCATTTGCAACTAGATCTGTTACATGTTTGCTTGCTTCCATCTTTTTGCCTTTAGTATTTTCCTCCTCGTCAAAAAGGCAGATAATCATGTTCCTTCTTCCGCCATTGCCTCCTCCACTCCTGCGGCTTCCATGGCTACGATTTGATCCTTCATGGTCACTGCTAGGTGGGGATGGTGGCCCTGGTGGGTTATTTCTGGCTGAGCGGCGAGGTGTTGGAGCTTCATTATGTTGGCTCTGATTCCGACGAGCTCCACACCGGCTACCCTCGTGACGCTCATTTTCGTTCCTTTGTCCGGCGTTGTCATCAGCCGGATGGCTGTTTTGTCTAGGAGGCGGCATTCTCCGCCGGTCCTCTTCTTGTTGGCGTCGCACTTCCGGGTCTTCCCTAAGTCGGTTTTGCCGACGATGGAGTTGTGAGGGACCATAGCCCTTGCGGCATCTTGGTATGCAGTCGGGATAGCTCCCAACCAATCTAGTGCGGCCTAGCGATGATAACCATTGGATCTGGTTCTTGAGTTTTCTTCTTCCCGATGGCGCTGATCCGTATCCCTTCGAGGTCTTGCATCATATCTTGCATCAATGTGGTAGAATGCAGATTTAGATGCGATCTTACCACTAAATGACGCGGCCGTTTTCTACTATTGCAGTCCTTTGTCGAGAAATGCATCGCACTGTTGGACCTGTTATGGAGACAGGTTATTAGCGAGGATGGCCCGAGCAACTGCAGCATTCTCCATAGGTGTGCTGTAAACTCGGATCTTCTCTCTAGTCTTTCCATCGAATAAATCTTTGTAGACTTCTAGGTTCCTGTTAGCAAGAACCAGGCCACCCCTTGTTTTGTTCGGTAGTCGCTTATATTCTGACTGGTACTGGGCAGGATTGATGTCTATCTGTTGCCTAATATTGACGATGTGCTCGGCCTCTTCGAGCAATAACAACCGATGCTTTACCAGGTCCTCAGCCCTTTTCTCCAATTGATTTGGAGTAAGATCCGAACCATCTTGTGAGTGCATCTCCGTAGATTTCTCGTGCACCCTTAGTGACAACATGTCCATCAACTAGAGGATGGTTCAAGGTTGGTTTAGCTGGATCTCCTTCCTAGTTCTCCATCTCGATTTCTTCATCGACTTCCTCGTCGTGAGCTTCATCTACCGGATCTGCTGGTGTCTGGTTTTTGTTCTTTTTCTTCTTCTTTGACATCCCAGTAGCTTTTGTGTGCGTACCGGTGGCAAAGACAGCTTTTGGTACGGTACCGGGGGATAAACTTCCATCGGTACTTTCCGTCATGGTTCGCATCTGGATCTCGGAGGAATCGCCGGTGTCCATGTCATCTTGCGAGGTGTAATATTCGTCCATTCTATCCTATGGTCTCGAAGGTGTCTACGGATCACCTTCCGCTATACTAGAGTTGTATTCTGGTTCATACTGCTCCATCCCCTTCTCAAAGTCTCGAAGCTCCTGCGATGTTAGTGAGTCCTAAGGGGAATCGGGTGAATCGGCGCTTTCGTTGATTGCATTAAGAACTGAATTGTTTCTGGCTTCGACATCGACGGAGTTGGATCCAGAGCTCATGTGGTACATGAAGCAATGCCTTTTCTTCTTCATGGTGTCGAGTTACTAGAGCGTCTTGAATTCTGCCTCCATCTTGTAGTTAAAGTGGGGGCATCTCGTATGTTTATTCATGTGCCACAAGAGCGTTTTTCCTACTACAACATCGACAGAGTCGGATCCGAAGCGAATATACTCCTCATTCATGTCTCCGACCTCAACAGGGAGATCAGACCCAGATTTTTCTTCCACCACTTCTTCCACTGTAGGAGCGAGATGGGTGGGTTTAGGTTTTTTCGAGATCTTGAAATCTTCCGCATCCGCAGAGATAGTAGATCCGGATTGTTCTTCTGCCATGGTCATCACCTCCAGGGTGGGTTGGGAGGGCTCAGCAAAACGGAGGTAGATGTCGATCTCTCCAATTTACATGATGGTATAGGTAGTCATGGGATCCTTAGCCGGAATCCAGGTCTCGTTGAGAAAAATGAGAGGGACGTCACTGGCATAGAGAACGCGATCGATGGTGATTGTTTCGCCAAATCCTGCACGTGCAGATTCTGCCCGGAACGAAAGTCTGAAGGTCACGGGCCCCATGGTGGGCGCCAACTATTGTCGGTTTGATGAAAAGTACACCATAGGGGATTGAGAAGATAGGGTGTGAGCCGTACGGTGTTCCAGGAGATGTGAGCACAAGTTTACCCAGGTTTAGATCCGACTGCGGTGATCGGATCCTACTCCTGCTAGCAACCCAGTAATATATCGGCGAGAGCCGGATGTTACAGCGGATTACAAGAGAGGTTCGCCTGTGGGAGTTAGTTGTGGTGATCTATGATTTGGTTGGTGTTGATACGCCCTAAAGGCTCCCTCAGGTCCAGCTTATAAAGGCGCCAAGACCTAGGATTACAGGAGAAACCTATCCGGCTACGTTACAGAATCGGTAACTAGTACAACTTGGACTACAAGTAATACTGCAGGCCTAAGTCATTAAGTCTTCTGGGCCTTGTCGTAGCAGGATTGGACTCTGTCTCCTTTTCCTGACTGGGCTGCCCGTGAAGCAAAGCTCTAACCTGTTGGTGGTCCACCCTGGTCAGCGAGTCTTGTGGATATATTCAGAAAGTATATCCCTAATAGTTTGAGATCCTCCTGTTAGGACATTGTTCATATAAGGTGGTCTAGTATTTTTAAAAAAATGGGTGGTAGCATTTTGAATGAGCCATTTGGTGGTTGCTTCACAAAAGCCTCCGTTTTTTGCACCGGAAAAGTGGAAAATGGATTTTTGGTGTGACGAAAAAGGAAAACTTCCTCCTACAATTGCTATCCATCCCAGGATGCGCATGCAGGCACAGTATGGGCATACTATCACAAACTATGCCTTGATTCTAGCCATAACATTGGTCATTTGACCCGAAAGCCAGGAAACCTCGAATGAGATAGGTCATTTTGTGAAGGTTTTTTAGACATAATCAATATAACAAGATTGATATTTTTCCTTATAACTATGTCACACAATATGACACCACGCGAAGGTTTCGTATTGTTTCGATCGTTTTTGAATTTCGCATGCCTGTTTTAAACTATCGTCAAACTTTGTCGAACGACAGACATGAAGATTCTTAGCTCGGGGCTGAGCCTCGCTAAAATTGCATTGGATCTTTGATAAAATAGCATATTGTGAATCTAAAAATGATTTTATGAAAAATCATGAGCATCAGATCATGTACATGTAGTTCATATCAGACCCACTTCCTA